>OY979717.1:31852296-32452296 GCA_963855995.1 Muricea muricata
GATTGCAGTATATCATTGTGCTCAACTCGATCACCAAAGCACTCAAAACATGATTTTAAAATCTTAAACGTCGCCGTGATCGATTTAAAACGGAGATTTTTGGTTTGTGAATTCAACATGTTTTTACGCTCAAATCACTTCTAGAGCGCTTAAAACGAGATTTTGTTGATTATAAGTCATTTTTTTTTGGTTAAAAGAAAGTTATAGGTTCCTCATTTCAACATGTTATTTCGCTTATGTCTATGGTTTGAGTGCCGAAAACATGATTTCGGACGTGGTAAGATCTTAAATTTTCAATTCGAAGGGCTCTTTTTGTTCCGTGATTGCAGTACATCATTGCACTCAACTCGATTACCAAAGCACTCAAAACATGATTTTAAGCTCTAAATTGTCGCCACTATTAATTTAAGACGGATATTTTTCGTTTGTGAATACAACTAGTTTTTACGCTCAAATCACTTCTAGAGTGCTTAAAACACAATTTTCATGATTCTAAGTCGATTTTTTTTCAGGTTAAAAGAAAGTTATAGGTTTCTCATTTAGACATGTTATTTCGCTTATCTCGATGGTTTGAGTGCCGAAAACATGATTTCCGACGTGGTAACATTTTAAATTTCCAATCAGAAGGTCTCTTTTTGTTCCGTGATTGCAGTATATCATTGCACTCAACTCGATCACCAAAGCACTTAAAGCATGATTTTAAGCCCTAAATTGTCGCCACTATTAATTTAAGACGGAAATTTTTCGTTTGTGAATATAACAAGTTTTTACGCTCAAATCACTTCTAGATCGCTTAAAACGCAATTTTGATGATTCTTACTCGATGTTTTTTCAGGTTAAAACAAAGTTATTGGTTCCTCATTTTGACAGGTTATTCCGCTTATCTCGATGATTTGAGTGCCGAAAACATGATTTCGGACGTGGTAAGATCTAAAATTTCCAATCAGAATGTCTCTTTTTCTTCCGTGATTGCAGTATATCATTGCACTCAACTCGATCACCAAAGCAATTAAAAAATTTTTCATTTGTGAATATAACAGCTTTTTACGCTCAAATCACTTCTAGATCACTTAAAACGCAATTTTGATGATTCTAAGTCGATTTTTTTTCAGGTTAAAAAAAAGTTATTGGTTTCTCATTTTGACATGTTATTTCGCTTATCTCGATGGTTTGAGTGCCGAAAACATGATTTCGGACGTGCTAAGATCTTAAATTTCCAATTAGAAGATCTCTTTTTGTGGCGTGATTGCAGTATTTCATGGCGCTCAACTCGATCACCAAAGCAATCAAAACATGATTTTAAGCTCTAAAACGTCGCCGTCATTGATTTAAGGCGGCCATTTTTAGTTGGGGGATTCTACAAGTTTTTACGATCAAGTCGGTTCTAGAGCGCTTAAAACACGATTTTGATGATTCTACAATCGTATGCAAAATAAACGAGACACTTCATGCTCCCGCACCCTTCTCAATGTTATTTAGTGATTGCTAGCACCGTTTCAGGCCTTCCTTTTTAATTTCAACTTCAAATCACAACATTGCATGGGGGAAAGGGGGATAAGCCTTACAAAATCCGGATGGCACGTTTTATTTTGCAAGGGATTGTATTTCAACAATAAATCTGCACAAGTACCGTAGGTGTAGGAAGTTATGACGCTGAAGGCGTTTAATCCAGAACGCCTGATAATGACCCCACTTTCGTATATCAACACATTTCAAAGATTACAATTTAACGTTTCCTAAATAAAGAGGGCTATTACTATCTACAAGCTCGGAAAAAAGGTCTGTTAACAAAGGCTGACATGAAAAAGAGGAGATTTTTGACACGGAGAATGCAAAAAGAATATTCTCACGACGTATGGACTCAAGATATTGTGTTTTACCTCGACGGAACGGGATTTGCGTATAAGAGAAATCCCTTCGATCAAGCCTTTGCACCCAAAGCCAGGGTATGGAACAACAGAAGCGAAGGACTAACACCAGGATGTACCGAGAGAGAAAGGTAAAAAAAACTGGGAGTGGTGGTCGAGTGGTAAAGCTGATGGTAGCTCTAAGTTATGACAAGGGCGTGGCCATATGCAAAGCTTATGACAAGTTAGATGGCCGTTACTTTGCCAATTTTATTGACGAGAACTTTGAAAGCATGTTTGCCGTTGCAGATAAAAGCCAAATGCGATTATGGTTACAAGACGGAGATCCAAGTCAGAATTCAGCAATGGCTTGTGCAGCAATGGATCGGGCAAACTGTGAGCTTCTAAAAATACCTCCGAGAAGTCCTGACCTAAACCCCATTGAGACTATTAAACTAGTTTCAGACGCATTGCGTAAGCAAGCTATACGATCGTAAACCACGAAGAAAACATGCGAAGAAATTAGATATAGAGTTATCTCTACAATTCAATCTTTACCCATAGAAGTAGCAAATAACACAATTGCCTCAATGCCAAATCGCGTGGAAGAAATCATTAAGAGGAAAGGACAGCGTTTAAGACATTAGAACTATCAAACAGCCAAGTACTTTCACGTTGTATATAATTATATCGACAATGTATATGTTGACAATAAAACACGTACAATATAATATGAACTGACTGTTAAACGGACTGTTTAAAAAATAATTATATTCATCTATACGCATATGACTGCGCGTATTTGACGAACAAACCAAAGCGGTCTAAACAGGCCGATTAACAACTAAATTAAAAATTATATACTTAATAAGTATTTGTGAAACATGAACATGCAATGCACTGTGAAAACCATCTCTGTCACTGTGTCAGTGGTGTCAGTTAGACAGTTCTGAATAATTAATTAAATTAACGCATCACCACAACGGGTCACCGTTTAATACAAGTGCCAAAACAACTGAAGAGAGTACATTGGCCGCACAATAAATACAGAAGATCTGAGGTTTGTACCGTAATACCATGGTAAAGTAGACGCTTCCATATTTTTTTAGAAACTAACATAATACGAGCCGATTGTGCAATGGTGACCCGTTCAAACAAAAAAAATATATTACATAATAATGTATTATTTCATATTTCCTCGGATCACAGTGGTGATCGCCGCTTACTCAGCGTATGCAAACTTCAAACCATTTAAAATTCCAGAATTTGTTGAATAACTTATCAATGTTTAAGTATGTTAGTCAACAAACCTTGTAGAAGAGAACTCAGATGTGTAATTTTGAGAGTTTTAAATGGTGACCCGTTTACGTTGCCGGCATTATGAACACTGATTAATATGCTAATTGCATGTATAATGTTTCCCCGCTAAAACGCATGCATGTACGATAAGCGTATGTATAGACATTCAAATATTCAGTGAAGAATAAACTCTGCAAAGCAACGTACGCGGGTATGACAGGATATCCACTTGTTCATCTTGCGGGATTTGCGAGAAGAACTGAAAACAGCGCCATCTGGTCTTCGATTTCCATTTGATGTTGAAATTTAGAAAAACTAGTATACGAAATTCACCACACCGCTCTACTGCGTGTACATGTGTAGCTACAGCTATATATGAGAATAATTGTTGTTGTGGAATATTTCAAGATTATGAATTCTTGTGTCAATTTCATTGTTTCAATAATTAACTACAGTATATTCTCACTAATATACGTATATTTATTGACGTTTCTTTTGTCACATATATTATAACTTTTCACCAAAATAAATATAAAATACATAGGTATTACTCTTCAAACGATGTGTGTTCACATTTTGGAATGATTCTCAATAAAATTTACTGGTTTTATTACTTTTAATTTACACTTGCATCTTACACAATTAAGATGCGCCAAGTGTGCATTCCAAACGTCCCTATTTTAGACAATCGTATGCAAAATAAACGAGACACTCCATGCTTCCGCACCCTTCTCAATGTTGTTTAGTGATTGCTAGCACCGTTTAAGGCCTTCCTTTTTAATTTCAACTTCAAATCACAACATTGCATGGGGGAAAGGGGGATAAGCCTTACAAAATCCGGATGGCACGTTTTATTTTGCAAGGGATTGTAGGTCCATTATTTTTCAGGTTAAAAGAAAGTTATAGGTTTCTCATTTCAACATGTTATTTCGCTTATGTCTATGGTTTGAGTGCCGAAAAGATGATTTCGAACGTATTAAGACCTTAAATTTCTAATTAGAAGGTCTCTTTTTTTTCCGTGATTGCAGTATATCATTGGGCTCAACACGATCACCAAAGCCCTTAAAAAAACATGATTTTAACCTCTAAAATGTCGCCGTGATCGATTTAAGGCACAAACATTTAGTTGGTGAATTCAACAAGTTTTTACGCTTAAATCACTTCTAAAGCGCTTGGGGCGCGATTTTGATGATTCTAAGTCGACTTTTTTTTCAGGTTAAAAGAAAGTTTATACGATTCTCATTTTGAAATGTTATTTCGCTTATCTTGATGGTTTGAGTGCCGGAAACATGATTTCCGAGTTGGTAAGATCTTAAATTTCAATTCAGAAAGTCTCTTTTTGTTCCGTGATTGCAATATATCATTGCGCTCATTTCGAGCACTCAAAACATGATTTTAAGCTCTAAAACGTCGCCGTTTATCGACTTAAAACAAAAATTTTTAGTTTGTGAATTCAAAAAGTTTTTACGCTCAAATCACTTGTATAGCGCTTAAAACGCGTTTTTGGTGATTCTAAGTCGATTTTTTTTCAGGTTAAAAGAAAGTTATGGTTTCTAATTTCAACATATTATTTCGCTTATCTCGATGATTTGAGTGCCGAAAACATGATTTCGGATTTGGTAAGATCTTAAATTTTCAACTAAAAGGTCTCTTTTTTTTCCGTGACTGCAGTATATCATTGCACTCAACTGGATCACCAAAGCACTTAAAAAATTTTTCATTTGTGAATATAACACGTTTTTACGCTCAAATCACTTCTAGATCGCTTAAAACGCATTTTTGATGATTCTAAGTCGATTTTTTTTCAGGTTAAAACAAAGTTATAGGTTTCTTATTTCAACATGTTATTTCGCTTATCTCGATGGTTTGAGTGCCGAAAATATGATTTCGGACGTATTAAGATCTTAAATTTCTAATTAGAAGGTCTCTTTTTATTCCGTGATTGCAGTATATCATTGGGCTCAACACGATCACAAAAGCCCTCAAAACATGATTTTAACCTCTAAAATGTCGCCGTTATCGATTTAAGACACAAACTTTTAGTTGGTGAATTCAACAAGTTTTTACGCTCAAATCACTTCTAAAGCGCTTGGGGCGCGATTTTGATGATTCTAAGTCGATTTTTTTTTCAGGTTAAAGAAAGTTTATACGTTTCTCATTTTGAAATGTTATTTCGCTTATCTCGATGGTTTGAGTGCCGGAAACATGATTCCCGAGTTGGTAAGATCTTAAATTTCAATTCAGAAAGTCTCTTTTTGTTCCGTGATTGCAATATATCATTGCACTCAACTCGATCACCAAAGCACTCAAAACATGATTTTAAGCTCTAAAACGTCGCCGTTATCGACTTAAAACGGAAATTTTTAGTTTGTGAATTAAAAAAGTTTTTACGCTCAATTCACTTGTATAGCGCTTAAACGCGATTTTGATAATTCTAAGTCGATTTGTTTTTCAGGTTAAAAGAAAGTTATAGGTTTCTAATTTCAACATGTTATTTCGCTTATCTCGATGGTTTGAGTGCTGAAAACATGATTTCGGACGTGGTAAGATCTTAAATTTTCAATTAGAAGGTCTCTTTTTGTTCCGTGATTGCAGTATATCATTGCACTCAACTCGATCACCAAAGCACTCAAAGCATGATTTTAAGCTCTAAGCTGTCGCCACTATTAATTTAAGACGGAAATTTTTCCTGTGTGAATATAACAAGCTTTTACGCTTAAATCACTTCTAGATCGCTTAAAACGCAATTTTAATGATTCTAAGTCGATTTTTTTTCAGGTTAAAACAAAGTTATTGGTTTCTCTTTTCAACATGTTATTTCGTTTATCTCGATTGTTTGAGTCCCGAAAACATGATTTCGGACGTATTAAGATCTTAAATTTCCAATTAGAAGGTCTCAGTAGTATAGTAGGAGGTTTTCGACCCCCTTTTTTAGGGGTGTGCAGGGATGTGCAGAGGGGTGTGCAGGGATGTGTAGAGGGGTGTGCAGAGGGGTTTGCACAAAGGGATGTGCAGAGGGGTGTGCAGGGATGTGCAGAGGGGTGTGCAGGGATGTGCGGAGGGGTGTGCACAAAGGGATGTGCAGAGGGGTGTGCAGAGGGGTGTGCACAAAGGGATGTGCAGAGGGGTGTGCAGGGATGTGCAGAGGGGTGTGCAGGGATGTGCAGAGGGGTGTGCATAATGCGTTACGTACACAAGCCGTTACGTGCACCCCGTGACGTACGCTATAGTCGCGCTCTGATTGGTTAATGGTTGGCGTACGTATGCCCCGTGACGTACACCCCGTGACGTACGCCATAACTATGCTTTGGTTGGTTAAAACAGCGTACGTATGCCCCGTGACGTACACCCCGAGACGTACGCCATATCTATGCTCTGATTGGTTAAAACAGCGTACGTATGCCCCGTGACGTACACCTAGTGACGTACGCCATAGCTATGCTCTGATTGGTTAAAACAGCGTACGTATGCCCCGTGACGTACGCTATAGTCGCGCTCTGATTGGTTAATGGGTGGGGGCATAAACTATATAAATTCGCCGTCCAGTCGAGCATACATCAATGTTAGGATTACACTTGGTTTGGTGTCTTTGGTTCAGTCAAAAACCGATTATTATTCAAGACGCTAGAGAAGGAGTGGAACGCCTGATAAAAGCATTGGAGAATCGTCAGAATACAATGGAGTGTTTACATGGTTTACCAGCATCTTCAACAGTGACGCAAAAGGGCACGTTTTGGTTTTGTGGTAAAAATCCGAGCTGTGAGTTCTTTTGCCCCGATCAAGATTGCTACATGTTTGGAAAAGCTGTGACGGCCTATCGTGAAAGTGGTTGTGTACATCCAAGGTGTTATAGACATGGGCGCCTGGCAAAGCTGCGAATGGTTAAAGATAAGAATAACCAGAACTATGGTAGACCGTTCTTTGTGTGTTCCGAAAGAGATAATCCCTGTTCCTTTTGGCAATGGGGTGATGTGTTCGAAGGTATCAAGCCCATTTGCCGACATGGTCTGATATGTCGCACCAAGAAAGTGAAGAAAGAGGGTCCTAATCAGGATCGTTTATTCTATTGTTGTCCTCATCCAAGAGAAAGTGCTTGTGACTTCTTTGAGTGGAAACCTGACGAAGACCCCCTTGAGCCAGGTTGTGTTTGTCTGTTTAGTATGCCACCATCTTACCGATATACAGTGAGAAAGACCGGGGAGATATTTACTAGCAAGGAAACCGATCGTAAGAAAGCGTATGACGAATTCCTTCGGCAAAAGGAAATCGGTGAACTGATTCAGGACTTACAGATCTACTAATAACTATAACAAAAGTGTAACTGTACATATAATTAAATGAACTTAAACATATAACTAAATATTGTTAAACACAAAACCAAATAAAATAGTTTTTGTAAAAGTCCCATGGAGGGACAAATTGTGTCCCGCAAGTCCCGCAAAGTGATATTAGGTTTTGCAAAAGTCCCGTGGAGGGACACAAAGTCCCGTGGAGGGACAAATTAAGTCCCCCGAGTCCCGTTTCAGCAAAACAAACCAATGCCCGCTCACGAACTCGATTCTATTATTGTCCAAAACCACATATATCGTGTTATATGATCCCCCGTGTTGTCAAGGTTTTATTCGCCTCGGGCAAAGTAAATAAGACACAGATGGTAATAACACGCACACATGTTAGTTGTTGAAAAGATATATTCACAAAATAGCTATTTACAGATCAAATATCTAATGGAATGGTTGCAACACTATCTTCCAAAACTTTACGTTTTGGATAAAAATAACTAAAAGCGTTTTTAACTTGAACATATGTGCACATTGTATTGTTCATAACTCTGAGTCCCCTATTTACACCCGACCCACTACGTTTACTTAAAATTACATCTAAATATTTATCTTTATTAATAACATTATTCTTTTTGTTAACCCCTTTGCAACTAAATTTGTCTTTCCCATCCCCAAAACAATAATACGTTTTACTACACAGACTAATTATCCCATCCCCGTGGAAACCTGACGAAGACCCCCTTGAGCCAGGTTGTGTTTGTCTGTTTAGTATGCCACCATCTTACCGATATACAGTGAGAAAGACAGAGGAGACATCTACTTGTAAGGAAACGGATTCGGAAGAAAGCGTATGACGAATTCCTTCGGCAAAAGGAAATCGGTGAACTGATTCAGGACTTACAGATCTACTAATAACTATAACAAAAGTGTAACTGTACATATAATTAAATGAACTTAAACATATAACTAAATAATGTTAAACACAAAACCAAATAAAATAGTTTTTGTAAAAGTCCCGTGGAGGGACAAATTGTGTCCCGCAAGTCCCGCAAAGTGATATTAGGTTTTGCAAAAGTCCCGTGGAGGGACACAAAGTCCCGTGGAGGGACAAATTAAGTCCCGCGAGTCCCGTTTCAGCAAAACAAACCAATGCCCGCTCACGAACTCGATTCTATTATTGTCCAAAACCACATATGTCGTGTTATATGATCCCCCGTGTTGTCAAGGTTTTATTCGCCTCGGGCAAAGTAAATAAGACACAGATGGTAATAACACGCACACATGTTAGTTGTTGAAAAGATATATATTCACAAAATAGCTATTTACAGATCAAATATCTAATGGAATGGTTGCAACACCATCTTCCAAAACTTTACGTTTTGGATAAAAATAACTAAAAGCGTTTTTAACTTGAACATATGTGCACATTGTATTGTTCATAACTCTGAATCCCCTATTTACACCCGACCCATTACGTTTACTTAAAATTACATCTAAATATTTATCTTTATTAATAACATTATTCTTTTTGTTAACCCCTTTGCAACTAAATTTGTCTTTCCCATCCCCAAAACAATAATACGTTTTACTACATAGACTAATTATCCCATCCCCTTCCCACTCTACTTTAAATAATCCCGGCGTTCTCTTATCCATCGACTATTTGGTGGAAATTAGCCAGGAAAGCTATTCGCTATTGTTGGACCGTTTCTCTCATGTATTCGACCAAATCAGTCAACGAATAGTGAACGGTGAGGTATGTTATGCGTTTGACCACCTAGGTATTTTCGAGACTTGTACTTATTACTATTATGACTATTTAGGTGTGTGCTGAAAGTGGCGATGACGTTGAAGAAATGGTGCAATGTCTTCTCACATTGAATCAGGTATAGACCATATTGTTGGTCAACTTGATCTGTGTAGTTCTTGCTCTTATTACTCTTTCTTATTTTTTTTTTTTTGCAGGAGACCCAAGATGAAGCAGACGCTAGTCAAGCAAGCGAGGACGAAGTGCATGAGGTAAATAATTTTAGAGGTTTAAAATTCTAGTCATGGTTTACTTATCTTTCCGGGCTTGTGATATATATGTGTAGCATTTTTTTTTCCTCCGTTTTTTTCAGGCGAGTGAGAATGAGGAAAGTGGGGAAGAAAAAACAATTAAAGGTTCACCCATTAGAAAAATTGTAAGAAAAACTGGAACTTCATCTCATGGAACTACCTGTTCTGGCTTCAATTCCGGAAAGTATGATATCAACGCCGCTAAAAACCCTTTCTTTGCCCACCTCGTGAAACATGAGCAAGTTAAGTTTGTGATAAAAAGAAACAACAGCCACATGTGTCTCAAGACAATACACTTGAAGTTTCTCGATATTACAAACTACTTGGCTCCTGGATTCTCCTACGAACAATTTTTAAAAGCTTACGAGTGCACACAGACCAAAGGGTACTTTCGTCTGACAAAGTTAAACTTATCCACCTTACCGCCCCCTGAAGCCTTGAATTCAATGCTTTCCAACACCGCCATTTCCGAGGAACAATACGTGTACTGCCAGCGCGTGTGGAACGATAACAATATGGAAACGTTTCGTGACTTTTTAGTTTGATATAATAATCTTGATGTCGTTCCCTTCCTCGAGGCTATTGACAAGATGAACAAGTTTTGGAAGGAGCGAGATATAGACATGTTTAAAGACGGTGTGAGTGAGCCAGGTTTGACGATGAAATATTTATTTTCGAATGTCCCAAACGTGCATTTCTCACTGTTTAACGAAAAAGACAAAGACTTATACTATACCATGAAAGACAATAACGTCGGTGGCTCAACTATAATATTTAACCGATACCACGAAACAGACAAAACTTTTATACGCAACGCAGAAATGACACGAAAGAAATCTAGAGCCTAAACCATGCCAGAAAGTGGTCGGTTACGACGCCAATGCGCTATACCTCTGGGAAATCATGCAAGATATGCCAACCGGACAGTATACGCGACGACTGGAAAGCGACGGCTCTAAAAAGCAATGGAGCGGTAAAAAGGCGATCGAGTGGTTGGAATGGCAAGCCCACCAACAACAGATAAAGATCAGACATGGGTACAAAAATACCGAGAAAAGAGTTGGAGCTCGTCGCCTTCCAGTCGTCGCGTAAACTGTCCGGTTGACATATATTGCATGATCGCCCAGAGGTATAGCGCATTGGCGTCGTAACCGACCACTTTCTTGCATGGTTTAGGCTCTAGATTTCTTTCGTGTCATTTCTGCGTTGCGTATAAAAGTTTTGTCTGTTTCGTGGTGTCGGTTAAATATTATACTTGGGCCACCGACGTTATTGTCTTTCATGGTATAGTATAAGTCTTTGTCTTTTTCGTTAAACAGTGAGAAATGCACGTTTGGAACATTCGAAAATAAATATTTCATCGTCAAACCTGGCTCACTCACACCGTCTTTAAACATGTCTATATCTCGCTCCTTCCAAAACTTGTTCATCTTGTCAATAGTCTCGAGGAAGGGAACGACATCAAGATTATTATATCAAACTAAAAAGTCACGAAACGTTTCCATATTGTTATCGTTCCACACGCGCTGGCAGTACTCGTATTGTTCCTTGGAAATGGCGGTGTTGGAAAGCATTGAATTCAAGGCTTCAGGGGGCGGTAAGGTGGATAAGTTTAACTTTGTCAGACGAAAGTACCCTTTGGTCTGTGTGCACTCGTAAGCTTTTAAAAATTGTTCGTAGGAGAATCCAGGAGCCAAGTAGTTTGTAATATCGAGAAACTTCAAGTGTATTGTCTTGAGACACATGTGGCTGTTGTTTCTTTTTATCACAAACTTAACTTGCTCATGTTTCACGAGGTGGGCAAAGAAAGGGTTTTTAGCGGCGTTGATATCATACTTTCCGGAATTGAAGCCAGAACAGGTAGTTCCATGAGATGAAGTTCCAGTTTTTCTTACAATTTTTCTAATGGGTGAACCTTTAATTGTATTTTCTTCCCCACTTTCCTCATTCTCACTCGCCTGAAAAAAACGGAGGAAAAAAAAATGCTACACATATCTATCACAAGCCCGGAAAGATAAGTAAACCATGACTAGAATTTTAAACCTCTAAAATTATTTACCTCATGCACTTCGTCCTCGCTTGCTTGACTAGCGTCCGCTTCATCTTGGGTCTCCTGCAAAAAAAAAAAATAAGAAAGAGTAATAAGAGCAAGAACTACACAGATCAAGTTGACCAACAATATGGTCTATACCTGATTCAATGTGAGAAGACATTGCACCATTTCTTCAACGTCATCGCCACTTTCAGCACACACCTAAATAGTCATAATAGTAATAAGTACAAGTCTCGAAAATACCTAGGTGGTCAAACGCACAACACACCTCACCGTTCACTATTCGTTGACTGATTTGGTCGAATACATGAGAGAAACGGTCCAACAATAGCGAATAGCTTTCCTGGCTAATTTCCACCAAATAGTCGATGGATAAGAGAACGCCGGGATTATTTAAAGTAGAGTGGGAAGGGGATGGGATAATTAGTCTATGTAGTAAAACGTATTATTGTTTTGAAGATGGGAAAGACAAATTTAGTTGCAAAGGGGTTAACAAAAAGAATAATGTTATTAATAAAGATAAATATTTAGATGTAATTTTAAGTAAACGTAGTGGGTCGGGTGTAAATAGGGGACTCAGAGTTATGAACAATACAATGTGCACATATGTTCAAGTTAAAAACGCTTTTAGTTATTTTTATCCAAAACGTAAAGTTTTGGAAGACGGTGTTGCAACCATTCCATTAGATATTTGATCTGTAAATAGCTATTTTGTGAATATATCTTTTCAACAACTAACATGTGTGCGTGTTATTACCATCTGTGTCTTATTCACTTTGCCCGAGGCGAATAAAACCTTGACAACACGGGGGATCATATAACACGATATACGTGGTTTTGGACAATAATAGAATCGAGTTCGTGAGCGGGCATTGGTTTGTTTTGCTGAAACGGGACTCGCGGGACTTAATTTGTCCCTCCACGGGACTTTGTGTCCCTCCACGGGACTTTTGCAAAATCTAATATCACTTTGCGGGACTTGCGGGACACAATTTGTTCCTCCACGGGACTTTTACAAAAACTATTTTATTTGGTTTTGTGTTTAACAATATTTAGTTATATGTTTAAGTTCATTTAATTATATGTACAGTTACACTTTTGTTATAGTTATTAGTAGATCTGTAAGTCCTGAATCAGTTCACCGATTTCCTTTTGCCGAAGGAATTCGTCATACGCTTTCTTACGAACCCGTTTCCTTACAAGTAAATGTCTCCTCTGTCTTTCTCACTGTATATCGGTAAGATGGTGGCATACTAAACAGACAAACACAACCTGGCTCAAGGGGGTCTTCGTCAGGTTTCCACGGGAATGGGATAATTAGTTTATGTAGTAAAACGTATTATTGTTTTAAGGAAGGGAAAGACAAATTTAGTTGCAAAGCGGTTAACAAAAAGAATAATGTTATTAATAAAGATAAATATTTAGATGTAATTTTAAGTAAACGTAGTGGGTCGGGTGTAAATAGGGGATTCAGAGTTATGAACAATACAATGTGCACATATGTTCAAGTTAAAAACGCTTTTAGTTATTTTTATCCAAAACGTAAAGTTTTGGAAGACGGTGTTGCAACCATTCCATTAGATATTTGATCTGTAAATAGCTATTTTGTGAATATATCTTTTCAACAACTAACATGTGTGCGTGTTATTACCATCTGTGTCTTATTCACTTTGCCCGAGGCGAATAAAACCTTGACAACACGGGGGATCATATAACACGATATATGTGGTTTTGGACAATAATAGAATCGAGTTCGTGAGCGGGCATTGGTTTGTTTTGCTGAAACGGGACTCGCGGGACTTAATTTGTCCCTCCACGGGACTTTGTGTCCCTCCACGGGACTTTTGCAAAACCTAATATCACTTTGCGGGACTTGCGGGACACAATTTGTTCCTCCACGGGACTTTTACAAAAACTATTTTATTTGGTTTTGTGTTTAACATTATTTAGTTATATGTTTAAGTTCATTTAATTATATGTACAGTTACACTTTTGTTATAGTTATTAGTAGATCTGTAAGTCCTGAATCAGTTCACCGATTTCCTTTTGCCGAAGGAATTCGTCATACGCTTTCTTACGAATCCGTTTCCTTACAAGTAAATGTCTCCTCTGTCTTTCTCACTGTATATCGGTAAGATGGTGGCATACTAAACAGACAAACACAACCTGGCTCAAGGGGGTCTTCGTCAGGTTTCCACGGGGATGGGATAATTAGTCTAT
Source organism: Muricea muricata (assembly GCA_963855995.1). Lineage (NCBI taxonomy): Eukaryota > Metazoa > Cnidaria > Anthozoa > Malacalcyonacea > Plexauridae > Muricea > Muricea muricata. The sequence continues at coordinate 31,866,057 of OY979717.1, forward strand.
GTAGTAAAACGTATTACTGTTTTGTGGATGGGAAAGACAAATTTAGTTGCAAAGGGGTTAACAAAAAGAATAATGTTATTAATAAAGATAAATATTTAGATGTAATTTTAAGTAAACGTAGTGGGTCGGGTGTAAATAGGGGATTCAGAGTTATGAACAATACAATGTGCACATATGTTCAAGTTAAAAACGCTTTTAGTTATTTTTATCCAAAACGTAAAGTTTTGGAAGACGGTGTTGCAACCATTCCATTAGATATTTGATCTGTAAATAGCTATTTTGTGAATATATCTTTTCAACAACTAACATGTGTGCGTGTTATTACCATCTGTGTCTTATTCACTTTGCCCGAGGCGAATAAAACCTTGACAACACGGGGGATCATATAACACGATATACGTGGTTTTGGACAATAATAGAATCGAGTTCGTGAGCGGGCATTGGTTTGTTTTGCTGAAACGGGACTCGCGGGACTTAATTTGTCCCTCCACGGGACTTTGTGTCCCTCCACGGGACTTTTGCAAAATCTAATATCACTTTGCGGGACTTGCGGGACACAATTTGTTCCTCCACGGGACTTTTACAAAAACTATTTTATTTGGTTTTGTGCTTAACAATATTCAGTTATATGTTTAAGTTCATTTAATTATATGTACAGTTACACTTTTGTTATAGTTATTAGTAGATCTGTAAGTCCTGAATCAGTTCACCGATTTCCTTTTGCCGAAGCAATTCGTCATACGCTTTCTTACGAATCCGTTTCCTTACAAGTAAATGTCTCCTCTGTCTTTCTCACTGTATATCGGTAAGATGGTGGCATACTAAACAGACAAACACAACCTGGCTCAATGGGGTCTTTGTCAGGTTTCCACGGGGATGGGATAATTAGTCTATGGAGTAAAACGTATTATTGTTTTGGGGATGGGAAAGACAAATTTAGTTGCAAAGGGGTCAACAAAAAGAATAATGTTATTAATAAAGATAAATATTTAGATGTAATTTTAAGTAAACGTAGTGGGTCGGGTGTAAATAGGGGACTCAGAGTTATGAACAATACAATGTGCACATATGTTCAAGTTAAAAACGCTTTTAGTTATTTTTATCCAAAACGTAAAGTTTTGGAAGACGGTCTTGCAACCATTCTATTAGATATTTGATCTGTAAATAGCTATTTTGTGAATATATCTTTTCAACAACTAACATGTGTGCGTGTTATTACCATCTGTGTCTTATTCACTTTGCCCGAGGCGAATAAAACCTTGACAACACGGGGGATCATATAACACGATATATGTGATTTTGGACAATAAGAGAATCGAGTTCGTGAGCGGGCATTGGTTTGTTTTGCTGAAACGGGACTCGCGGGACTTAATTTGTCCCTCCACGGGACTTTTGCAAAACCTAATATCACTTTGCGGGACTTGCGGGACACAATTTGTCCCTCCACGGGACTTTTACAAAAACTATTTTATTTGGTTTTGTGTTTAACAATATTTAGTTATATGTTTAAGTTCATTTAATTATATGTACAGTTACACTTTTGTTATAGTTATTAGTAGATCTGTAAGTCCTGAATCAGTTCACCGATTTCCTTTTGCCGAAGGAATTCGTCATACGCTTTCTTACGAATCCGTTTCCTTACAAGTAAATGTCTCCTCTGTCTTTCTCACTGTATATCGGTAAGATGGTGGCATACTAAACAGACAAACACAACCTGGCTCAAGGGGGTCTTCGTCAGGTTTCCACGGGGATGGGATAATTAGTCTATGTAGTAAAACGTATTATTGTTTTGGGGATGGGAAAGACAAATTTAATTGCAAAGGGGTTAACAAAAAGAATAATGTTATTAATAAAGATAAATATTTAGATGTAATTTTAAGTAAACGTAGTGGGTCGGGTGTAAATAGGGGATTCAGAGTTATGAACAATACAATGTGCACATATGTTCAAGTTAAAAACGCTTTTAGTTATTTTTATCCAAAACGTAAAGTTTTGGAAGACGGTCTTGCAACCATTCTATTAGATATTTGATCTGTAAATAGCTATTTTGTGAATATATCTTTTCAACAACTAACATGTGTGCGTGTTATTACCATCTGTGTCTTATTCACTTTGCCCGAGGCGAATAAAACCTTGACAACACGGGGGATCATATAACACGATATATGTGATTTTGGACAATAAGAGAATCGAGTTCGTGAGCGGGCATTGGTTTGTTTTGCTGAAACGGGACTCGCGGGACTAAATTTGTCCCTCCACGGGACTTTGTGTCCCTCCACGGGACTTTTGCAAAACCTAATATCACTTTGCGGGACTTGCGGGACACAATTTGTCCCTCCACGGGACTTTTACAAAAACTATTTTATTTAGTTTTGTGTTTAACAATATTTAGTTATATGTTTAAGTTCATTTAATTATATGTACAGTTACACTTTTGTTATAGTTATTAGTAGATCTGTAAGTCCTGAATCAGTTCACCGATTTCCTTTTGCCGAAGGAATTCGTCATACGCTTTCTTACGAATCCGTTTCCTTACAAGTAAATGTCTCCTCTGTCTTTCTCACTGTATATCGGTAAGATGGTGGCATACTAAACAGACAAACACAACCTGGCTCAAGGGGGTCTTCGTCAGGTTTCCACGGGGATGGGATAATTAGTCTATGTAGTAAAACGTATTATTGTTTTGGGGATGGGAAAGACAAATTTAGTTGCAAAGGGGTTAACAAAAAGAATAATGTTATTAATAAAGATAAATATTTAGATGTAATTTTAAGTAAACGTAGTGGGTCGGGTGTAAATAGGGGATTCAGAGTTATGAACAATACAATGTGCACATATGTTCAAGTTAAAAACGCTTTTAGTTATTTTTATCCAAAACGTAAAGTTTTGGAAGACGGTGTTGCAACCATTCTATTAGATATTTGATCTGTAAATAGCTATTTTGTGAATATATCTTTTCAACAACTAACATGTGTGCGTGTTATTACCATCTGTGTCTTATTTACTTTGCCCGAGGCGAATAAAACCTTGACAACACGGGGGATCATATAACACGATATATGTGGTTTTGGACAATAATAGAATCGAGTTCGTGAGCGGGCATTGGTTTGTTTTGCTGAAACGGGACTCGCGGGACTTAATTTGTCCCTCCACGGGACTTTGTGTCCCTCCACGGGACTTTTGCAAAACCTAATATCACTTTGCGGGACTTGCGGGACACAATTTGTTCCTCCACGGGACTTTTACAAAAACTATTTTATTTGGTTTTGTGTTTAACAATATTTAGTTATATGTTTAAGTTCATTTAATTATATGTACAGTTACACTTTTGTTATAGTTATTAGTAGATCTGTAAGTCCTGAATCAGTTCACCGATTTCCTTTTGCCGAAGGAATTCGTCATACGCTTTCTTACGAATCCGTTTCCTTACAAGTAAATGTCTCCTCTGTCTTTCTCACTGTATATCGGTAAGATGGTGGCATACTAAACAGACAAACACAACCTGGCTCAAGGGGGTCTTCGTCAGGTTTCCACTCAAAGAAGTCACAAGCACTTTCTCTTGGATGAGGACAACAATAGAATAAACGATCCTGATTAGGACCCTCTTTCTTCACTTTCTTGGTGCGACATATCAGACCATGTCGGCAAATGGGCTTGATACCTTCCAACACATCACCCCATTGCCAAAAGGAACAGGGATTATCTCTTTCGGAACACACAAAGAACGGTCTACCATAGTTCTGGTTATTCTTATCTTTAACCATTCGCAGCTTTGCCAGGCGCCCATGTCCATAACACCTTGGATGTACACAACCACTTTCACGATAGGCCGTCACAGCTTTTCCAAACATGTAGCAATCTTGATCGGGGCAAAAGAACTCACAGCTCGGATTTTCACCACAAAACCAAAACGTGCCCTTTTGCGTCACTGTTGAAGATGCTGGTAAACCATGTAAACACTCCATTGTATTCTGACGATTCTCCAATGCTTTTATCAGGCGTTCCACTCCTTCTCTAGCGTCTTGAATAATAATCGGTTTTTGACTGAACCAAAGACACCAAACCAAGTGTAATCCTAACATTGATGTATGCTCGACTGGACGGCGAATTTATATAGTTTATGCCACCACCCATTAACCAATCAGAGCACGACTATAGCGTACGTCACGGGGTGCACGTAACGGCTTGTGTACGTAACGCATTGTGCACACCCCTCTGCACATCCCTGCACACCCCTCTGCACATCCCTTTGTGCACACCCCTCTGCACACCCCTCTGCACATCCCTTTGTGCACACCCCTCCGCACATCCCTGCACAACCCTCTGCACATCCCTGCACACCCCTCTGCACATCCCTTTGTGCACACCCCTCTGCATACCCCTCTACACATCCCTGCACACCCCTCTGCACATCCCTGCACACCCCTAAAAAAGGGGGTCGAAAACCTCCTACTATGCTACTGAGACCTTCTAATTGGAAATTTAAGATCTTAATACGTCCGAAATCATGTTTTCGGCGCTCAAACCATCGAGATAAGCGAAATAACATGTTGAAATGAGAAACCTATAACTTTCTTTCAACCTAAAAAAGATTGACTTAGAATCATCAAAATCTCGTTTTAAACGCTCTAGAAGTGATTTGAGCGTAAAAATTTGTTGAATTCACAAACTAAAAATTTCCGTTTTAAATCGATATAGGCGACATTTAAGATTTTAAAAACATGTTTTGAGTGCTTTGGTGATCGAGTTGAGCGTAATAACATACTGCAATAACGGAACAAAAAGAGACATTCTAGTTGGAAATTAAACATGTTATCACGTCCCAAATAAGTTTTCCACACTCAAACCATCGACATAAGCGAAATAACATGTTGAAATGAGAAACCTATAACTTTCTTTAAAGCAAAAAAAAATTGACTTAGAATCAACACAATCACGTTTTAAGCGCTCTAGAAGTGATTTGAGCGTAAAAATTTGATGAATTCACAAACTAAAAATCCCGTTTTAAATCGATCACGGCGACGTTTAAAATTTTAAAATCATGTTTTGAGTGCTTTGGTGATCGTGTTGAGCGCAATGATATACTGCAATCACGGAACAAAAAGGACATTCTAATTGGAAATTTAAGATCTTAATACGTCCGAAATCATGTTTTCATCACTCAATCCATCGACATAAGCGAAATAACATGTTGAAATGCGAAACCTATAACTTTCTTTTAACCTGAAAAATAATCGACTTAGAATCATCAAAATCGTGTTTTAAGCGCTCTAGAAGCGATTTGATCCTAGAAACTTGTAGAATTGACCAACTAAAAATTTCCGTCTTAAATCAATAACGGCGTTGTTTTAGGGCTTAAAATAATATTTTGATTTCTTTGGTGATCGAGTTGAGCGCAATTATATACTGACATCACGGAAAAAAAGAGACCTTCTAATTGAAAATTTAAGATCTCACCACGTCCGAAATCATGTTTTCGGCACTCAAACCATCAAGATAAGCGAAATAACATGTTGAAATGAGAAACCTATAATTTTCTTTAAACCTAGAAAAAATTGACTTAGAATCATCAAAATCGCGTTTTAAGCGCTCTAGAAGTGATTTGAGCGTAAAAACTTGTTGAATTCACAAACTAAAAATTTCCGTTTTAAATCGATAACGGCGACGTTTTAGAGCTTAAAATCATGTTTTGAGTGCTCTGGTGATCGAGTTGAGCGCAATGATATACAGCAATCACGGAACAAAAAGAGACCCTCTATTGAAAATTTAAGATCTTACCACGTCCGAAATCATCTTTTCGCAACTCAAACCATCAAGATAAGCGAAATAACATGTTCAACTCGATCACTAAAGCCCTCAAAAGATGATTTTAAGCTAAAAACGTCGCCGTTATCGATTGAGAAGGGAAATTTTTAGTTTGTGAATTCAACAAGTTTTTAACCTCAAATAACTTCTAGAGTGCTTAGAACGCGATTTTTCTAAATCGATTTTTTTTGGGTTAAAGGAATGTTATAGGTTTCTCATTTCAACATGTTATTTCGCTTATCTCGATCATTTGAGCGCCAAAAACATGATTTCGGACGTATTAAGATCTTTAAATTTCCATTAGAAGGTCTCTTTTTTTTCCGTGATTGCAGTATATCATTGCGCTCAACTGGATCACAAAAGCCCTCAAACATGATTTTAAGCTAAAAACGTCCCCGTTATCGGTTTAAAACGGAAATTTTAGTTGGTGAATTCAATTAGTTTTTACGCATTTAGAGCACCTAAAACGTGATTTTGATGATTCTAAATCGATTTTTTTTCAAATTAAAAGAAAGTTATAAGTTTCTCATTTCAACATGTTATTTCGCTTATCTCGATCGTTTGAGTTCCCAAAACATGCTTTCGGACCTGGTAAGATCTTAAATTTCCAATTAGAAGGTCTCTTTTTGTTCCGTGATTGCAGTATATCATTGCGTCCAACTCTTCACCAAAGAACCCAAAACATGATTTTAAGCTCTAAAACGGTGCCGCTATTGATTGAAGTCGTAAATTTTTAGTTGGAAAATTCAAACCGTTTTTGCGATCAAATCGCTTCTAGAGCGCTTAAAACACGATTTTGATGATTTTAATTCTATTTTTTTTATGTTAAAAGAAGGTTATAGGTTTCTCATTTCAACATGTTATTTCGCTTATCTCGATCGTTTGAGTGTTGAAAACATGATTTCGGACGTGGTAAGATCTTAAATTTACAATTAGAAGGTCTCTTTTTGTTCCGTGATTCCAGTATATCACTGCGGTCAACTCAATCACCAAAGCCCTCAAAAAACGATTTTAAGCTAAAAACGTCGCCGTTATCGATTTAAAACGGAAATTTTTAGTTTGTGAATTCCACAAGTTTTTACGCTCAAATCACTTCTAGAGTGCTTAGAACGCGATTTTGATGATTCTAAATCGATTTTTTATCGGTTAGAAGAAAGTTATAGGTTTCTCATTTGAACATATTATTTCTTTTATCTCGATCGTTTGAATGCCCAAAACATGCTTTCGGACCTGGTAAGATCTTAAATTTCCAATTAGAAGGTCTCTTTTTGTTGCGTGATTGCAGTATATCATTGCGTCCAACTCTTCACCAAAAAACCCAAAACATGATTTTAAGCTCTAAAACGGCGCCGCTATTGATTGAAGTCGTAAATTTTTAGTTGGCAAATTCAACAAGTTTTTGCGATCAAATCGCTTCTAGAGCGCTTAAAACACGATTTTGATGATTTTAAGTCTATTTTTTTGGGTTAAAAGAAGGTTATAGGTTTCTCATTTTGACAATTTATTTCGCTTATCTCGATAATTTAGTGCCGAAAACACGATTTCGGACGTGGTAAGATCTTAAATTTACAATTAGAAGGTCTCTTTTTATTCCGTGATTGCAGTATATCATTACGCTCAACTCGACCACCTAAGCAATCAAAACATGATTTTAAGCTCTAAAAGTCGCCGTTATTGATTGAAGACGGAAATTTTTAGTTGGGAAATTCAACAAGTTTTTGCGATCAAATCGTTTTTAGAGTGCTTAGAACGCGACTTTGATGATTCTAAATCGATTTTTCGGTTAAAGGATAGTTATAGGTTTCTCATTTCAAAATGTTATTTCGCTTATCTCGATCGTTTGAGTGCCCAAAACATGATTTCGGACGTATTAAGATCTTAAATTTCTAATTAGAAGGTCTCTTTTTGTTCTGTGATTGCAGTATATCAAAGCACTCAACACGATCAATAAAGCCCTCAAAACATGATTTTAAGCTCTAAAACATCACGGTTATCGATTTAAAACGGGTATTTTTAATTGGAGAATTCAACAAGTTTTTACGCTGAAATCACTTCTAAAGCGCTTAAAACGTGATTTTGATGAGTCTAAATTAATTTTTTTTAGGTTGAAAGAAAGTTATAGGTTCTTCATTTCAACATGTTTTTTCGCTTATGTTGATGGTTTGAATGCATAAAAAATGATTTCGGACGTGGCAAGATCTTAAATTTTCAATTCGAAGGGTCTCTTTTTATTCCGTGATTGCAGTATATCAATGCGCTTAAGTCTATCACCAAAGCAATCAAAATATGATTTTAAGCTATAAAACATCGCCGTTGTTGATTTAAGACGGCAATTTTTAGCTAATAAATTCTACAAGTTTTTACGATCAAATCGCTTCTAGAGCGCTTAAAACACGATTTTGATGATTCTAGGTCGATCTTACGTTGTAAGATCTTAGATATCCAATCAGAAAGACCCTTTATTTCATGATTGCAGTATATCATTACTCGTAACTCTATCGCGAAAGCATTCAAAACATGTCTTTAAGCTCTAAAACGTTGCCGTTACGGATTTGAGACGGAAATTTTTAGCTGGTAAATTCTACAGGTTTTCACGTTCAAATCGCTTCTAGAGCGCTTAAAACACGATTTTGATGATTTTGGGCGATTATTTTTCAGGTTAAAAGAAAGTTATAGGTTTCTAGTTTCAACATGTCATTCGCTTATCTCGACGGTTTGAGTGCCGAAAACATGATTTCCGACGTATTCAGATCTTAAATTTCCCATTAGAAGCTCTCTTTTTGTTCCGTGATTGCACTATATCATTGCGCTCAACTCAGTCACCAAAGCCCTCAAAACATTATTTTAAGCTCTAAAACGTCGCCGTTATCGATTTAAGAAGGCAATTTTTAGTTGGCAAATTCTACAGGTTTTCACGTTCAAATCGCTTCTAAAGCGCTTAAAACACGATTTTGATGATTCTGGGTCGATTATTTTTCAGGTTAAAAGAAAGTTATAGGTTTCTAATTTCAACATGTTATTTCGTTTATATCGATGGTTTGAGTGCCGAAAACATGATTTCCGACGTATTAAGATCTTTAGTTTCTAATGAAAAGTTCTTTTTTCATTCCGTGACTGCAGTATATCATTCCGCTCAACACGATCACTAAAGCCCTCAAAACAGTATTTTAAGCTCAAAAAGTCGCCGTCTTCGATTTAAGACCGAAATTGTTGGCTTGTGAATTCCACAAGTTTTTACGCTCAAATCACTTCTAGAGCGCTTAAAACTCGATTTTGATGATTCTAAGTCGTTTTTTTCAAATTAAAAGAAAGTTATAGGTTTCTCATTTTGACATCTTATTTCACTTATGTCGATGGTTTGAGTGCCGAAAACCTGATTTCGGACGTGGTAAGATCTTAGATATCCAATCAGAAAGACTCTTTATTTCATGATTGCAGTATATCATTACTCGTAACTCTATCGCGAAAGCATTCAAAACATGTCTTTAAGCTCTAAAACGTTGCCGTTACGGATTTGAGACGGAAATTTTTAGCTGGTAAATTCTACAGGTTTTCACGTTCAAATCGCTTCTAGAGCGCTTAAAACACGATTTTGATGATTTTGGGCGATTATTTTTCAGGTTAAAAGAAAGTTATAGGTTTCTAGTTTCAACATGTCATTCGCTTATCTCGACGGTTTGAGTGCCGAAAACATGATTTCCGACGTATTCAGATCTTAAATTTCCCATTAGAAGCTCTCTTTTTGTTCCGTGATTGCACTATATCATTGCGCTCAACTCAGTCACCAAAGCCCTCAAAACATTATTTTAAGCTCTAAAACGTCGCCGTTATCGATTTAAGACGGCAATTTTTAGTTGGCAAATTCTACAGGTTTTCACGTTCAAATCGCTTCTAAAGCGCTTAAAACACGATTTTGATGATTCTGGGTCGATTATTTTTCAGGTTAAAAGAAAGTTATAGGTTTCTAATTTCAACATGTTATTTCGTTTATATCGATGGTTTGAGTGCCGAAAACATGATTTCCGACGTATTAAGATCTTTAGTTTCTAATGAAAAGTTCTTTTTTCATTCCGTGACTGCAGTATATCATTCCGCTCAACACGATCACTAAAGCCCTCAAAACAGTATTTTAAGCTCAAAAAGTCGCCGTCTTCGATTTAAGACCGAAATTGTTGGCTTGTGAATTCCACAAGTTTTTACGCTCAAATCACTTCTAGAGCGCTTAAAACTCGATTTTGATGATTCTAAGTCGTTTTTTTCAAATTAAAAGAAAGTTATAGGTTTCTCATTTTGACATCTTATTTCACTTATGTCGATGGTTTGAGTGCCGAAAACCTGATTTCGGACGTGGTAAGATCTTAGATATCCAATCAGAAAGACTCTTTATTTCATGATTGCAGTATATCATTACTCGTAACTCTATCGCGAAAGCATTCAAAACATGTCTTTAAGCTCTAAAACGTTGCCGTTACGGATTTGAGACGGAAATTTTTAGCTGGTAAATTCTACAGGTTTTCACGTTCAAATCGCTTCTAGAGCGCTTAAAACACGATTTTGATGATTTTGGGCGATTATTTTTCAGGTTAAAAGAAAGTTATAGGTTTCTAGTTTCAACATGTCATTCGCTTATCTCGACGGTTTGAGTGCCGAAAACATGATTTCCGACGTATTCAGATCTTAAATTTCCCATTAGAAGCTCTCTTTTTGTTCCATGATTGCACTATATCATTGCGCTCAACTCAATCACCAAAGCCCTCAAAACATTATTTTAAGCTCTAAAACGTCGCCGTTATCGATTTAAGACGGCAATTTTTAGTTGGCAAATTCTAAAAGTTTTTACTCTCAAGTTACTTCTAGAGTGGTGAAAACGCGATTTTGATGATTCTAAGTTGATTTCTTTCAGGTTAAAGGAAAGTTATAGATATCTCATTTCAACATGTTTTTTCTCTTATCACGATGCTTTGAGTGCCAAAAACATCATTTCGGACGTGATAAGATCTTAAATTTCCAATTAGAAGGTCTCGTTTTATTTCATGGTTGCAGTATATCATTACTCTTAACTCTATCACCAAAGCAATCAAAACATGTCTTTAAGCTCTAAAACGTTGCCGTTACTGATTTAAGACGGAAATTTTTAGCTAGTAAATTATACAGGTTTTCGCGTTCAAATCGCTTCTAGAGCGCTTAAAACGCGATTTTGATGATTCTGGGTCGATTATTTTTCAGGTTAAAAGAAAGTTATAGGTTTCTAATTTCAACATGTCATTTCGCTTATATCGATGGTTTGAGTGCCGAAAACATGATTTCCGACGTATTCAGATCTTAAATTTCCCATTAGAAGCTCTCTTTTTGTTCCTTGATTGCACTATATCATTGCGCTCAACTCAATCACCAAAGCCCTCAAAACATTATTTTAAGCTCTAAAACGTCGCCGTTATCGATTTAAGACGGCAATTTTTAGTTGGCAAATTCTAAAAGTTTTTACTCTCAAGTTACTTCTAGAGTGGTGAAAACGCGATTTTGATGATTCTAAGTTGATTTCTTTAAGGTTAAAGGAAAGTTATAGGTATTTCATTTCAACATGTTTTTTCTCTTATCACGATGCTTTGAGTGCCAAAAACATTATTTCGGACGTGGTAAGATCTTAAATTTCCAATTAGAAGGTCTCGTTTTATTTCATGATTGCAGTATATCATTACTCTTAACCCTATCACCAAAGCAATCAAAACATGTCTTTAAGCTCTAAAACGTTGCCGTTACTTATTTAAGACGGCTAGTTTTATTTATCAAATTCTAAAAGTTTTTACTCTCAAATTACTTCTAGAGTGCTTAAAACGCGATTTTGATGATTCTAAGTTGATTTCTTTCAGGTTAAAGGAAAGTTATAGATATCTCATTTCAACATGTTTTTTCTCTTATCACGATGCTTTGAGTGCCAAAAACATCATTTCGGACGTGGTAAGATCTTAAATTTCCAATTAGAAGGTCTCGTTTTATTTCATGATTGCAGTATATCATTACTCTTAACCCTATCACCAAAGCAATCAAAACATGTCTTTAAGCTCTAAAACGTTGCCGTTACTGATTTAAGACGGAGATTTTTAGTTGGTAAATTCTACAGGTTTTCACGTTCAAATCGCTTCTAGAGCGCTTAAAACGCGATTTTGATGATTCTGGGTCGATTATTTTTCAGGTTAAAAGAAAGTTATAGGTTTCTAATTTCAACATGATATTTCGCTTATATCGATGGTTTGAGTGCCGAAAACATGATTTCCGACGTACTAAGATCTTCAGTTTCTAATGAAAAGTTCTTTTTTCATTCCGTGACCGCAGTATATCATTGCGCTCAACACGATCACTAAAGCCCTCAAAACAGTATTTTAAGCTCAAAAAGTCGCCGTCTTCGATTTAAGACGGAAATTGTTAGCTTGTGAATTCCACAAGTTTTTACGCTCAAATCACTTCTAGAGCGCTTAAAACTCGATTTTGATGATTCTAAGTCGATTTTTTTCAGGTTAAAAGAAAGTTATAGGTTTCTCATTTTGACATCTTATTTCACTTATGTCGATGGTTTGAGTGCCGAAAACCTGATTTCGGACGTGGTAAGATCTTAAATTTCCTATTGGAAGGTCTCTTTTTGGTCCGTTATTGCAGGATGTCATTGCGCTCGACTCGATCACATAAGCACTCAAAAACTGATGTTAAGCTCTAAAACATTTCCGTTATTGATTTAAGACGGCAATTTTTAGTTGGTAAATTCTACAAGTTTTTACGCTCAAATTACTTCTAGACTGCTTTAAACGCGATTTTGATGATTCTAAGTTGATTTCTTTCACGTTAAAGGAAAGTTATAGGTTCTTCACCTCAAGATGATATTTCGCTTATCTTGATTGTTTGAGTGCCGAAAACATGATTTTGGACGTGGGAAGATCTTAAATTTTCAATCAGGTCTCTTTTTGTTCCGTGATATCAGTATATCATTGCGCTCAACTCGATCACCAAAGCAATCAAAATATGATTTTAAGCTCTAAAACATCGCCGTTATTGATTTAAGGCGGAAATTTTTAGTTGGTAATTTCTACAAGTTTTTGCGATCAAATCGCTTCTAGAGCGCTTAAAGTACGATTTTGATGATTCTACGTCGATTATTTTTCAGGTAAAAAGAAAGCTTTAATTTACTAATTTCAACATGTTATTTGGCTTATGTCGATGGTTTGAGTGCCGAAAACATGATTTCGGTCGTGGTAACATCATTAATTTCAACCTAGAGTGTCTCTTTTTGTTCCGTTATTGCAGTATGTTATTGCGCATGATTTGATCACCAAAGCACTCAAAACATGATTTTAAAATCTTAAACGTCCCCGTTATCGATTTAAAACGGAAATTTTTGTTGTGAATTCAACAAGTTTTTACGCTCAAATCACTTCTAGAGCGCTGAAAACGTGATTTTGCCGATTCTAAGTCAATTTTTTTTTGGTTAAAAGAAAGTTATAGGTTTTTCATTATAACATGTTATTTCGCTTATCTTTATGGTTTGAGTGCCGAAAACATGATTTCGGACGTGGTAAGATCTCAAAGTTTTAATTAGAAGGTCTCTTTTTATTCCACGATTGCAGTATATCATTGCGCTCAACTCGATCACCAAAGCTCTCAAAACATGATTTTAAGCTCTAAATTGTTGCTACTATTGATTTTAGACGGAAATTTTTAGTTTGTGAATACAACAAGTTTTTACGCTCAAATCACTTCTACAATCTTGGACAAAATAGTTTGGCAAAACCTATTTTGCTTTCCTATTTTTTTCGTCATATAGTTATTTGTCTACTATAATCTATTCTTAGGTACGCTTGTCCCTCCCCCTATATCAATGTTGCTATTTTCGGGAAAATCCTTGCGTGAAACAGGTGTATTGGCACAAACAACATTGATATTGGGGGGAAGGGGAATAAAATGCCATTTTTTCCATATATTTTGTCCAGGATTGTCTATACTTAGTCTAAAAACGGAACACTTTGTCTTACAAAATTAATAGACTTACGCAAATAACATTTTATTCTTATGTTAGGGATATGACAAAGTGCTTCAGATTCATTAAAAATTTCATCGATAATATCTAAGTAATGAATTCGGGGGGGGGGGGGGGGGGTCGCGATTTGTTATACCCGGAAGTATATAATATCTGAGAACCTTACACAAGTTTAGATAGTATGATGTCATGCCATTTTCGTCCAAATTTTGGAGAGTTTACGTAGTTTCTTCCTCGCTAAAGACTTGCTAACGATTTACTTGTCTTGATTGACTTGTTAGCGATTTATTTGCTATTGATTTACATGTCTGAAATAAATAATTAAAACCCAAAAGTCATAACTCAACTTATTTATGTACATACCATCTACGACGGGACGTTATCAACACGTTACCGACACTTTACCAAACCCTAGACTATGATATGATCTTAATAATATTGTTTTATGACACGTTACCAGAATATTTTAAAAAGAAGTATATTGTATTTGTTTAAAAGAAATGAGGGTAACGTGTTGTTCTCTTTAAATTATACTAGTATTTTAGTGGTAACGTGAGCGGTAACGTGTACAGTAACGTGTGGTAACGTGTCATAACATAGTAGCACATAGTAGATAATTGTTCACTTACATCATATACAATATATATGTATATATATATAGAGAGAGAGAGAGAAAGAGATTTTAACAACCTTGTTGTCCATGACAACAAAAACTTAGAAGATGTGCAGAAAAGCGTGCCTTCAATAATGTATTATTTCGCTCGTCCAAATGTTTATTTAAAAACACTGCGGAATTACTGTTGTTCATTTTTGCGTCAGTAAGGTTTAACCTTAACCAAACATCGACATACCGGACGCATAAATGTCATTTGTAGAATTGCTGGAAATTTTTTTACCGTCGCTGACAAATAAGAAAAAAATACAATCTTGGAAAAAAAAAGTTTGGCAAAACCTATTTTGCTTTCCTATTTTTTCTTCATATAGTTATTTGTCTACTATATTCTATTCTTAGGTACGCTTGTCCCTTCCCCTATATCAATGTTGCTATTTTCGGGAAAATCCTCGCGTAAAACAGGTGTATTGGCGCACACGACATTGATATTGGGGGGAAGGGGAATAAAATGCCATTTTTGATATATATTTTGTCAAGGATTGCAGAGCGCTTAAAACGCAATTTTGAAGATTCTAAATCGATTTTTTTCACGTTAAAAGAAATTTATAGATTTCTAATTTTGACATTTTATTTCGCTTATCTCAATGGTTTAGTGCCGAAAACATGATTTCGGACGTGGTAAGATCTTAAATTTCCAATTGGAAGGTCTCTTTTTGTTCCGTTATGCAAGATATCATTGCGCTCGACTCGATCACATAAGCACTCAAAACATGATTTTAAGCTCTAAAACGTCGCCGTTATTGATTTAAGACGGCAATCTTTAGTTGGTAAATTCTACAAGTTTTTACGCTCAAATTACTTCTAGAGTGCTTAAAACGCGATTTTGATGATTCTAAGTTGATTTCTTTCAGGTTAACTCTATCGCCAAAGCAATCAATACATGATTTTAAGCTCTAAAACGTGGCCTTTATTGATTTAAGACGGCATATTTTAGTTTAAAAATTCTAAAAGTTTTTGCGATCAAGTCGATTCTAAAGCGCTTAAAACACGATTTTGATTACTTTAAGTCTATTTTTTCCAGGTTAAAAGAAAGTTATAGGTTTCTCATTTCGACATGTTTTTTCGCTTATCTCGATGGTTTGAGAGCCAAAAATCTGATTTCAGACGTGATAAGATCTTAAATTTTCAATTCAATGGTCTCCTTTTGTTCCGTGATTGCAGTATATCATTACGCTCAAGTGATCACCAAAGCCTCAAAACATGATTTTAAGATCTAAAACGTCGCCATTATCGTGTTACGAAGCAGTACATAAATAGTATAAAAATAGCTAAGTTAAGTTCTCCAGGCAAGATAAACACTACATACGTCAGCAGGAAAGATGATGGGCATGTTTGATTTTGAAGGTACACAAAGGAAATTATAAATTGGTGTCTTTCGCACAAACATGTCAGTTATCTCTTTCGTGGGCGTCACGAATAAATTAGCAGGGGCGGATCTAGGGTAGTTTCCGTAGTTTCCGGAAACTACTGAGAATTTTTCGACAAGAAATTTTAATCACCTCTGTCAGTTTAAGAATCTTCACCAAAATAAATATAATACAAAATATTCTTCTCAAATATCGTATTTCCGGCCATTTTTTGAACGATTTTTTAAAAATTTCGCGCAAATTTCGCTGCTTTTCATCGCATTTTCCTTCTGGGAAACTGGGAACCAGTGGGAAACACTCGCGTTTATAAGGAAACTATTAGGAAACTACTGAGGTTTCCATATATGGCGATTGGAAACTACTGCGTCAGCAAAATTTGCTTTGGAAACTACTGCGTCAGCAAGATTCATTTGGAAACTACTGAGCCTCGAGGCCTGATTGGTCGGAAACTACTGAGGAAACTACCGAGAAAAGTATAAATACCCAAGCCTACCACCGTGTGTCCTCTGTTTTGTTACTACACTCTCTTGAAACAACGCTAGCACACGCTAGTTATAATAAGTGTGATTTCAATAATTTTGATCGATACATTCGAAATATTTATACTGAGAAGAATACTTTCTGATACATCGGAGTTACGATCATTTTGCGCGCATCATTCACTATACACAGAAGCAGTTGAATTAGCGGGGAGTATTCAAATTGATCCAACCATGCCAATGATACTTCACAGATAAATTCGTCGAACCAGTGCTCCAGCTGCAGCACCAGAGCAGTATTACAATATAAATTTGACAAGAGTGTTCTTGGATCATGCAAATTCAACAACTTGGCATCAGATTTCAAGCTCAAGTACATATTTGCTATAAAGGATTGTCAATAATTCCATCAATTTTGCTTGGACAACCCTAGGATTGGAAAAATAATGTAAGAGAATTTTGTGAGAGCTACAATCAAGACATACCAAACATAGCTGGCTTAGAAGCAGAATTAATCCTGTGGGAGAGATTGTGGAATGAAAAGAAAGCAAAAGAAGAAGTATCCTGACAGACTAAGTAGTGCCTTAATAAAATTCATTGACAAAGATACAAGTATTGGCAACTATTCCAGTTTCATCCTCAAGTTGTGATTGTGAAAGATCTATTTCAACTCTTCGAAACCTAAAAAGCTATTTGAGGAACACAATGAGCCATGATAGACTAAATGGATTAGCACTCATGGACACTCATGCAAAGATTAAGCTGGATCTCAATGAACTCATTGATTTATTCCAACCTACAGCCCAGAAGAATGGGGATGGCAAATATCTTGAAAGATTAGATACATTGCTTTGGTAACGAATTCACCACTGTTTCTAGAGTACTTGTGAGTTATGAACTGTCTGGATTTTTTAATGCTTAAACTGACAGTGAACAGTGCAGCTGGTATCAATTTGCTACACATGCATTTGCTTCCCTTTATTTGCTGACATTTGTTCTCATGGACTCTCTGTTGTTATGTGCATCCCTTCCCATTGTTGATCCTTAGCTGTCTACCAGGAAAATATCAGGTATACATTTTACACCATATGCAGCTAAATGCATAATCTTTATTTTACTCATAATAAAGTTTAATTATCTTTAATTATTATGGTGTTTATTTTTCATGTATTTATTATTCATTTTATCATCTCTAAGATTACTTGCTGTTGCTGTTATTAATGATTTTTAAAAGAAACAGACTGAGATGTCAGGTATAACTTTATGTAGTTCATACTGTTAATCAGTATTTTTGTAACTGCAATGAAGTTTACTGACTTTACTTATCTTTTGGCTGGCTGTGGTATTGAGGTGGATGTTGCAAAAACCATTAGAGATAAGTCTATACAGTTCTTATAATGCTGGTAACATTTGTCAACAATTCCATCGAGCAAGTTTGGAATTTTTTTATATAAATCAGCTGTACTTATTCAGTGATCTAACACACAAATCCATCACAAATTTACTCCAACACTACAGTAGTTCAACAGGAATGAATTTTGTACTGATTTATCTTTTTTGTATATAGAGACACATATTAAATACATCATATTTGCATGGTCTTGTCTGACAAATGTTGTTAACGAAGGTATAGATTTATCTTCAATTAAAGTATTGTTGTTTCAATGAATACTTTTTTGTTTTTAGTGGGGGTCAGGAAATGTCCTCCAGGGGGGGACCCTAATGTTACAATAAAAAATTGGAAACTACTGAGGAAAAATTCTAGATCCGCCCCTGTTAATGATACCCTAGGTAGCCCAAAAAACATCCATTCAGTTTTACATTGAGGTCTGTGGCGTAGCGGTAGTTGCGTAATTGTATATATATATTAAGGTTGGCAACTAAATACAAATTATTACAATTTTACGATCTATCAACTCAAGAATATCGACAAACAACATTGAAAATATACCAGATAACACGAAACAAACTACATAACTATAAAATTTGATATTTTTACTTGCTTCCTGGTAAGTTTTTTGGTTGCAAACAACTCGAAAAATAATGAAAATTTAGCAAAGTATTGCGTGTTGTTATATTTTTTTTCGCCGTGACGATGCTGGATGGTGTTTACCTGACAATGGTTTTCGCTTCAAATGACGAAGCAGTGAATTCATTGGCTGCTGAAATTACTGAAATTTCAGCAGCCAATAAACTCAAATTCAGTAATTTCAGCAGCCAATGAATTCACTGCTTCGTCATTTGAAGCGAAAACCAGTGTCAGGTAAACACCATCCAGCATCGTCACGGCGAAAAAAAATATAACAACACGCAATACTTTGCTAAATTTTCATTATTTTTCGAGTCGTTTGCAACCAAAAAACTTACCAGGAAGCAAGTAAAAATATCAAATTTTATAGTTATGTAGTTTGTTTCGTGTTATCTGGTATATTTTCAAAGTTTTTTGACGATTTTCTTGAGTTGATAGATCGTAAAATTGTAATAATTTGTATTTAGTTGCCAACCTTATTAATATATACATACAATTACGCAACTACCGCTACGCCACAGACCTCAATGTAAAACTGAATGGATATTTTTTTGGGCTACCTAGGATGATACTTGAACTTGTTAATGTTTGATAAAAATAAAATACTAGGTGGTCGGATTTATTTAGATAAGAAAAATCCCAGTGATGCACAACCTTTGTTCTTGCACGTGCACAGGTTTGAGGCATTACTGTCAATCATTTGAATAGATATTTCGCGCGGTCAGGTAATAAAAGTGTTACGTCATAAAAATGTAGTATTGTAAAATTGTAGGATAGTAAAAGTCAAACATTGAAGTTGAGTTCATATACATAGAGATAATAAGTTTTACTAAGGAAATCAACGAAATAAGTTAAGTTGTGAATATTTTTTAAATAATATTGACGGAGCATACGACCGACTAAGACAGTGCGACAACGCCTTAAATAAATAGAGGAAAAGAGCTGGTGCGAGAGTTCAGAAATAAAAAACCCAGAACCTGATTGGCTGAGCCCACATCAGCCCACTATTCTGTTCACATGCACAAAACTCCTACGACCGTTAGTATAAAAGACCGCCCCAGCTGAATCCCGAGCAGTAGTTGCAGAGTAGCCAAGAAGCGAAAACTCTACTCAAACGACAAGACAAGACAAGACAGACCAACAAACCCAGGAGAAGAAGACGACTATTGAACTGTAGAATTAATACCTGTAAAGATTCCCTACCTCGCGTAGTCAAAATAAAAGAGAATTCATACCAATCGATTTAAGACGGAGAATTTTAGTTGGTAAATTCAACAAGTTTTTGCGATCAAATCGCTTCTAGAGCGCTTAAAACATGATTTTGATGATTTCAAGTCAATATTTTTTTAGGTTAAAAGAAAGTTATAGGTTTCTCATTTAAACATGTTATTTCGCTTATCTCGATCGTTTGAGTGCCCAAAACATGATTTCGGACGTATTAAGATCTTAAATTTCCATTAGAAGGTCTCTTTTTGTTCCGTGATTGCACTATATCATTGCGCTCAACTCGATCACCGAAGCACTCAAAACATGATTTTAATCTCTAAACCGTCGCCACTATTGATTCAAGACGGAAATTTTTAGTTTGTGAATACAACAAGTTTTTTCGCTCAAATCACTTCCAGAGTGCTTAAAACGCGATTTTGATAATTCTAAGTTGATTTCTTTCAGGTTAAGGCCAAATTAATGGTATCTCATTTAAACATGTTTTTTCGCTTATCACGATGCTTTGAGTGCCGAAAACATGATTTCGGACGTGGTAAAATCTTAAATTTCCAATTAGAAGATCTCTTTTCATTCCGTGAATGCAGTATATCATTACGCTTAACTCTATCGCAATCAATCAAAACATGATTTTGCTCTAAAATGTGGCCGTTATTGATTTAAGACGGCATATTTTAGTTTGAAAATTCTAAAAGTTTTTGCGATCAAGTCATCTCTAGAGCGCTTAAAACACGATTTTGATTATTTTAAGTCTATTTTTTAAGGTTAAAAGAAAGTTATAGTTTTCTCATTTCGGCATGTTTTTTCGCTTATCTCGATGGTTTGAGTGCCGAAAACATGATTTCGGGCGTGGCAAGATCTTAAATTTACAAGTAGAAGGTCTCTTTTTATTCCGTCATTGCAATGAATTATTACGCTCAACTCGACCAGCTAAGCAATCAAAACATGATTTTTAACTCTAAAAGTCGCCGTTATTGATTGAAGACGGAAGTTTTTAGTTAGCAAATTCAAAAGTTTTTGCGATCAAATTGCTTCTAGAGCGTTTAAAACACGATTTTGATGATTTTGAGTCTATTTTTTTAGGTTAAAAGAAACTTATAGGTTTCTCATTTCAACATGTTATTTCGCTTATTTCGATCGTTTGAGAGGCGAAAACATGATTTCGGACGTATTAAGATCTTAAATTTCCAATCAGAAGCTCTCTTTTTGTTGTATGATTGAAGTATATCAATGCGCTCAACTCGATCACCAAAGCCATCAAAAAAGGATTTTAAGCTCTAAAACGTCGCCGTTATCGATTTAAAACGGAAATTTTTAGTTTGTGAATTCAACAAGTTTTTAAGCTCAATTCACTTCTAAAGCGCTTAAAACGCAATTTTGATGATTCTTAGTTGATTTTTTTTCAGGTTAAAAGAAACTAATAGGTTTCTCATTTCAACATATTATTTCGCTTATCTCGATGGTTTGAGTGCCAAAAACATGATTTCGCACGTGGAAAGATCTCATATTTCCATCATCAAGGTCTCTTTTTGTTTCGTGTTTGCAGTATATCAATGCGTTCAACTCGTCACCAAAGAACCCAAAACATAATTTTAAGCTATAAAACGGCGGCGCTATCAATTTAACACAGACATTTCTTGTTTGTAAATTCAACAAGTTTTTGCGCTCAAATCACTTCTAGAGCGCTTAGAACACGATTTTGAGGATTCTAAATCGATTTTTTTAGCTTGAAAGAATGTTATAGGTTTCTCATTTCAACCTAGTATTTCGCTTATCTGCATGGTTTGAATCCCGAAAACATGATTTCGGACGTGGTAAGATCTCAAATTTACAAGCAAAAGGTCTCTTTTTATTCCGTCATTGCAGTATATTATTACGCTCAACTCGACCAGCTAAGCAATCCAAACATGATTTTAAGCTCTAAAAGTCGCCGTTATTGATTGAAGACGGAAATTTTTAGTTGGCAAATTCCACAAGTTTTTGCGATTAAATCGCTTCTAGAGCGCTTAAAACCGACTTTGATGATTGTAAATCGACTTTTTTTAGGTTAGAAGAAAATTATAGGTTTCTCCTTTGAACATGTTGATTCGCTTTTCTCGATGGTTTGAGTGCTGAAAACATGATTTCGGACGTGACAAGATATTAAATTTCCAATTAGCAGGTCTCTTTTTATTCTGTTATTGCAGTATATCATTTCGCTCAAACCCATCACCAAAGCACTCAAAACATGATTTGAAGCTCTAAAACGTCACAGTTATCGATTTAAAACGAAATTTTTAGTTTGTGAATTCAACAAGTTTTTAGGCTCAAATCACTTCTAGAGCGCTTAAAACGCGATTTTGATGATTGTAAATTGATTTTTTTTAGGTTGGAAGAAAGTTATAAGTTTCTCATTTCGATATGTTTTTTCGCTTATCTATATATCTTAGCTATAGTGCCGAAAACCAGATTTCGGACGTGGTAAGATCATAAATTTCACATTACATGGTACTTTTTCATATTACATAATTTCATGGTCTCCTTTTGTTCCGTCATTGCAGTATATAATTGCGCTCAAATGATCACCAAACCCTCAAAACATGATTTTAAGCCCTAAAACGTCGCCGTTATCGATTTAGGACGGAAATTTCTAATTGTTAAATCAATAAGTTTTTTCGATCAAATTGCTTCTAGAGCGCTTAAAACGTGATTTTGATGATTCTAAGTCAATTTTTTTTAGGTTGATAAAAAGTTGTGGGTTCCTCATTTCAACATGTTATTTCGCTTGTCTTCATATTGTGAGGGCCGAAAGCATGATTTCGGACGTGGTAAGATCTTAAATTTTATATTAGAAGGTCTGTTTTCTTTTCCGTGTTGCAGTATATCATTGCGTTCAACTCGATCACCAAAGCAATCAAAATATGATTTTAAGCTCTAAAACATCACCGTTCTTGATTTAAGACGGGAATTTTTAGTTCATAAATTCTACAAGTTTTTACGATCAAATCACTTCTCGAGCGCTTAAAACACGATTTTGATGATTCTCGGTCGATTATTTTTCAGGTTAAAAGAAAGTTACAGGTTTCTCATTTCAACATGTTATTTCGCTTATGTCCATGGTTTGAGTGCCAAAAAAAAGATTTCGGACGTGGTAACATCTTAAATTTCCAATTAGAAGGTCTCCTTTTTTTCGTGATTTCAGTATATAATTGCGTTCAAGTCGTCACCAAAGAACCTAAAACATGATTTTAAGCTCTAAAACGCCGCCGCTATCAATTTAACATGGAAATTTCTTGTTTGTGAATTCACAAAATTTTTACGCTCATATCACTTTTAGAGCGCTTAAAACGCGATTTTGAGGATTCTGAATCGATTTTTTTAGGTTGAAAGAAAGTTACAGGTTTCTCATTTCAACATGTTATTTCGCTTATCTGCATGGTTTGAATCCCAAAAACATGATTTTGGACGTGGTAAGATCTTAAATTTACAATTAGAAGGTCTCTTTTTATCCCGTGATTGCAGTATATAATTACGCTATCCTCGACCACCTATGCAATCAAAACCTGATTATAAGCTCTAAAAGTAGCCGTTATTGATTGAAGACGGAAATTTTTAGTTGGAAATTCAACAAGTTTTTGCGATCAAATCGCTTCTAGAGCGCTTAAAGCACGACTTTGATGATTTTAAGACTATTTTTTTAGGTTAAAAGAAACTTTCAGGTTTCTCATTTCAACATCTTATTTCGCTTATCTCGATCGTTTGAGTGCCGAAAGCATGATTTCGGACGTATTAAGATCTTAAATTTCTATTAGAAGGTCTCTTTTTGTTCCGGGATTGAAGTATATCATTGTAATCAATTCGATCACAAAAGCCCTCAAAACATGATTTTAAGCCCTAAAACATCGCCGTTATTGATTTAAGACGGTAATTTTTAGTTGGTAAATTCTACAGGTTTTAACGATCAAATCGCTTCTAGAGCTTTTAAAACGCGATTTTGATGATTCTAGGTTTATTATTTTTCAGGTTAAAAGAAAGTTATAGGTTTCGAATTTCAACATGTTATTTCGCTTATGTCGATGGTTTGAGTGTCGAAAACATGATTTCAAACGTATTAAGACCTTAAATTTCTAAATAGAAGGTCTCTTTTTGTTCCGTTATTGCAGTATGTTATTACGCTCAACTCGATCACTAAAGCACTCAAAACATGAGTTTGAATCTTAAACGTCGCCATTATCGATTTAAGACGGAAATTTTTGTTGGTGAATTCAACAAGTTTTTACACTCAAATCACATCTAGAGGACTTAAAATAAGATTTTGATGATTCTAAGTCGATTTTTTTTCAGGTTTAAAGAAAATTATAAGTTTCTCATTTGAACATGTTTTTTCGCTTATCTCGATGGTTTGAGTGCCGAAAACATGCTTTCGGACGTAATAAGATCTTAAATTTTAAATTAGAACGTCTATTTTTGTTCCGTGATTGCTGTATATCATATCGCTCAACTCGATCACCAAAGCATCCGAAACATGATTTTAAGCTCTAAAACGTCGCCGTTATTGATTTAGGACGGATATTTTTAGTTGGAAAATTCTACAGGTTTTCACGATCAAATCGCTTCTAGAGTTCTTAAAACACCATGTTGATGATTCTAGGTCGATTATTTTTCAGGTTAAAAGAAAGTTATAGGTTTCAAACTTCAAATATTATTTTGCTTATCTCAATGGTTTGAGTGCTAAAAACATGATTTCGGACGTATTAAGATCTTAAATTTCTAATTAGAAGGTCTCTTTTCATTCCGCGATTGCAGTATATCATTGCGCTCAACACGATCACTAAAGCTCTCAAAACATGATTTTAAGCTCAAAAAGTCGCTGTGATCGATTTAAGACGGAAATTTTTATTTGGTGAATTCCACAAGTTTTTAAGCTCAAATCACTTCTACAGCGCTTAAATCGCGATTTTGATGATTCTAAGTCGATTTTTTTAGGTTCAAACAAAGTTATCGGTTTCTGATTTCAACATGATATTTCGCTTATCCCGATGATTTGAGTGCCGAAAACATGATTTCGGACGTATTAAGATCTTAAATTTTCAATTAGAAGGTCTCTTTTTGTTCCGTGATTGCAGTATATCATTGCGCTCAACTCGATACCAAAGCCCTGAAAACATTATTTTAAGCTCTAAAACGTCGCCGTTATCGATCTAAAACGGAAATTTTTAGTTTGTGAATTCAACAAGTTTTTAAGCTCAAACCACTTCTAGAGCGCTTAAAACGTGATTTTGATGATTCTAAATCAATTTTTTTTAGGTTGAAAGAAAGTTATAGGTTCCTCATTTCAACATGTTATTTCGCTTATCTCTATGGTTTGAGTGCCAAAAACATGATTTCGGACGTAGTAAGATCTTAAATTTTCAATTAGAAGGTCTATTTTTGTTCCATGATTGCAGTATATGATTGCGCTCAACTCGATCACCAAAGCACTCAAAACATTAATTTAAGCTCTAAACTGTCGCCGTTATTGATTTAAGACGGCAATTTTTTGTTGGAAAATTCTACAGGTTTTCACGATCAAGTTGTTCTAGAGCGCTTAAAACACGATTTTGATTATTTTAAGTCTATTTTTTTGTAGGTTAAAAGAAAGTCATAAGTTTCTCATTTCGGCATGTTATTTCGCTTATATCGATGGTTTGAGTGCCGAAAACATGATTTCCGACGTATTAAGATCTTGAATTTCTAATTAGAAGGCCTCTTTTCATTCCGCGATTGCAGTATTGATATACTCTCAACACGATCACTAAAGCTCTCAAAACATGATTTTCAGCTCAAAAAGTCGCCGTTATCGATTTTAGACGGAAATTTTTAGTTGGTGAATTCAACAAGTTCGATATCGGCCACGTTTTATAGCTTAAAATCATGTTTTGAGGGGTTTGATGATCAAGTTGAGGGCAATGATATACTGCAATCACGGAACAAAAAGAGACTATCTAATTGAAAATTTAAGGTCTTAATACGTCCGAATATTCTTTTCGGCACTCAAACCATCGAGGTAAGCAAAATAACATGTTGAAATTTGAAACCTATAACTTTCTTTTAACCTGAAAAATAATCGACTTAAAATCATCAAAATCGAGCTTAAAATCATGTTTCGAGTGCTTCGGTGATCGAGTTGAGCGATATGATATACTGCAATCACGGAACAAAAGGAGACGTTCTAATCGAAAATTTAAGATCGTACCACGTCTGAAAGCCTGTTTTCGGCACTCAAACCATCGAGATAAGCGAAATAACATGTTGAAATGAGAAACTTATAACTTTCTTTTAACCTGAAAAAAAATCGACTTAAAATCATCAAAATCGTGTTTTAAGCGCTCTAGAAGTGATTTGATCGTGAAAACCTGTGGAATTCACCACTTATAAATCTCCGTCTGAAATCGATAACGGCGACTTTCTGAGGTTAAAATCATGTTTCGAGTTCTTTAGTGATCGTGTTGAGCGCAATGATATACTGCAATCGCGGAATGAAAAGAGACCGTCTAATTAGAAATTTAAGATCTTACCACGTCCGAAAGCATGTTTTCGGCACTCAAACCATCGAGATAAGCAAAATAACATGCTGAAATTTGAAACCTATAACTTTCTTTTAACCTGAAAAATAACCGATCTAGAATCATCAAAATCGTGTTTTAAGCGCTCTAGAAGCGATTTGATCGTGAAAACCTGTAGAATTTCCCAACTAAAAATTGCCGTTTTAAATTAATAACGGCGACGTTTTAGGGCTTAAAATCATGTTTTGATGGTTTGGTGATTACTTGAGCGCAATGATATACTGCAATCACGGAACAAAAGGAGACCATGTAATTCGAAATTTAAGAACTTAATACGTCCGAAATCAGGTTTTCGGCACTAAACCATCGAGATAAGCCAAATAACATGTCAAAATGAGAAACCTATAACTTTCTTTTTACTTGAAAAAAAATTTACTTAGAATCATCAAAATCGCGTTTTAAGCGCTCTAGAAGTGATTTGAGCGTAAAAACTTGTTGAATTCACCAACTAAAAATTTCCGTCTTAAATCGATAACGGCGACTTTTTGAGCTTAAAATCATGTTTTGAGGGCTTTAGTGATCGTGTTGAGCGCAAAGATATACTTCAATCGCGGAATGAAAACAGACCTTTTAATTAGAAATTTAAGATCTTAATACGTCCGAATATTGTTTTCGGCACTCAAACCATCGAGATAAGCAAAATAACATGTTGAAATTTGAGACCTATAACTTTCTTTTAAACTGAAAAATAATCGACTTAGAATCATTAAAATCGTGTTTTAAGCGCTCTAGAAGCGATTTGATCGTGAAAACCTGTAGAATTTCCCAACTAAAAATTTGGCTTAAAATCATGTTTTGATGGTTTGGTTATTACTTGAGCGCAATGATATACTGCAATCACGGAACAAAAGGAGACCACATATGTAATTCGAAATTTAAGAATTTAATACGTCCAAAATCAGGTTTTCGGCGCTAAACCATCGAGATAAGCCAAATAACATGTCAAAATGAGAAACCTATAACTTTCTTTTTACTTGAAAAAAAATTTACTTAGAATCATAAAAATCGCGTTTTAAGCGCTCTAGAAGTGATTTGAGCGTAAAAACTTGTTGAATTCACCATTTAAAAATTTCCGTCTTAAATGGATAACGGCGACTTTTTGAGCTTAAAATCATGTTTTGAGGGCTTTAGTGATCGTGTTGAGCGCAGAGATATACTTCAATCGCGGAATGAAAACAGACCTTTTAATTAGAAATTTAAGATCTTAATACGTCCGAATATTGTTTTCGGCACTCAAACCATCGAGATAAGCAAAATAACACGTTGAAATTTGAGACCTATAACTTTCTTTTAAACTGAAAAATAATCGACCTATGATCATTAAAATCGTGTTTTAAGCGCTCTAGAAGCGATTTGATCGTGAAAACCTGTAGAATTTCCCAACTAAAAATTGCGTTTTAAATCAGTAACGGCGACGTTTTAGAGCTTAAAATCATGTTTCGAGAGCTTTTGGTGATCAAGTTGAGCGATATGATATACAGCAATCACGGAACAAAAATAGACCTTCTAATTGAAAATTTAAGATGTTACCACGTCCGAAAGCATCTTTTCGGCACTCAAACTATCTAGATAAGGGAAATAACATGTTGAAACCTGTAGAATTCACCCATTAAAAATTTCCGTCTGAAATGGATAACGGCGACTTTTTGAGCTAATAATCATGTTTCGAGTTCTTTAGTGATCGTGTTGAGCGCAACGATATACTGCAATCACGGAATGAAAAGAGACCTTCTAATTAGAAATTTAAGATCTTAATACATCCGAAATCATGTTTTGGGCACTCAAACGATCGAGAAAAGCGAAATAAGATGTTGAAATTAGAAACCTGAAAGTTTCTTTTAACTTAAAAAAATAGACTTAAAATCAACAAAATCGTGTTTTAAGCGCTTTAGAAGTGATTTGAGCTTAAAAACATGTTGAATTCACAAACTAAAAATTTCCGTTTTAAATCGATAACAGTGACGTTTTAGAGCTTAAAATAATGTTTTGAGGGCTTTGGTATCGAGTTGAGTGCAATGATATACTGCAATCACGGAACAAAAAGAGACCTTCTAATTGAAAATTTAAGATCTTAATACGTCCGAAATCAGGTTTTCGGCACTAAACCATCGAGATAAGCCAAATAACATGTCAAAATGAGAAACCTATAACTTTCTTTTTACTTGAAAAAAAATTTACTTAGAATCATCAAAATCGCGTTTTAAGCGCTCTAGAAGTGATTTGAGCGTAAAAACTTGTTGAATTCACCAATTAAAAATTTCCGTCTTAAAACGATAACGGCGACTTTTTGAGCTTAAAATCATGTTTTGAGGGCTTTAGTGATCGTGTTGAGCGCAAAGATATACTTCAATCGCGGAATGAAAACAGACCTTTTAATTAGAAATTAAAGATGTTACCGCTTCCGAAATCATGTTTTCGGCACTCAAGCCATCAACATAGGCGAAATATCATGTTGAAATGAGAAACCGAAAACTTTCTTTTAACCTGTAAAATAATCGGCCTAGAATCATCAAAATCGTGTTTAAAGCGCTCTAGAAGCGATTTGATCGTGAAAACTTGTAGAATTTCCCAACTTAAAATTGCGTTTTAAATGAGTAACGGCGACGTTTTAGAGCTTAAAATCATGTTTCGAGAGCTTTTGGTGATCAAGTTGAGCGATATGATATACAGCAATCACGGAACAAAAATAGACCTTCTAATTGAAAATTTAAGATGTTACCACGTCCGAAAGCATCTTTTCGGCACTCAAACTATCGAGATAATGGAAATAACATGTTTAAATGAGAAACTTATAACTTTCTTTTAACCTGAAAAAAAACCGACTTAAAAGCATCAAAATCGTGTTTTAAGCGCTCTAGAAGTGATTTGATCGTGAAAACCTGTAGAATTCACCACTTAAAAATTTCCGTCTTAAATCAATAACGGCGACTTTTTGAGCTTAAAATCATGTTTCGAGTTCTTTAGTGATCGTGTTGAGCGCAATGATATACTGCAATCGCGGAATGAAAAGAGACCGTCTAATTAGAAATTTAAGATCTTACCACGTCCGAAAGCATGTTTTCGGCACTCAAACCATCGAGATAAGCAAAATAACATGTTGAAATTTGAAACCTATAACTTTTTTTTAACCTGAAAAATAATCGACCTAGAATAATCAAAATCGTGTTTTAAGCGCTCTAGAAGCGATTTGATCGTGAAAACCTGTAGAATTTCCCAACTAAAAATTGCCGTCTTAAATTAATAACGGTGACGTTATAGGGCTTAAAATCATGTTTTAAGGGTTTGGTGATTACTTGAGCGCAATGATATACTGCAATCGCGGAACAAAAGGAGACCATGTAATTCGAAATTTAAGATCTTAATACGTCTGAAATCAGGTTTTCCGCACTAAGTCATCGAGATAAGCCAAATAACATGTCAAAATGAGAAACCTATAACTTTCTTTTTACTTGGAAAAAAATTGACTTAGAATCATCAAAATCGCGTTTTAAGCGCTCTAGAAGTGATTTGAGCGTAAAAACTTGTTGAATTAACCAACTAAAAATTTCCGGGTTATATCGATAACGGTCACGTTTTAGGGCTTAAAATCATGTTTTGAGGGTTTGGTGACCACTTGAGCGCAATGATACACTGCAATCACGGAACAAAAGAAGACCATGTAATTGGAAATTTAAGATCTTATCACGTCCGAAATCATGTTTTCGGTACTCAAATTATCGAGATAAGCGAAAAATCATGTCGAAATGAGAAACATATACCTTTCTTTTAACCTGAAAAAAAATAGACTTAAAATAATCAAAATCGTGTTTAAGCGCTCTAGAAGCGACTTGATCGTGAAAACCTGTAGAATTTTCCAACTAAAAATTTCCGTCTTAAATCAATAACGGCGACGTTTTAGAGTTTAAAATCATGTTTTGAATTTTTTGGTGATAGAGTTAAGCGCAATGATATACTGCAATAACGGAATAAAAAGAGACTTTCTAATTGGAAATTTAAGATCTTAACACGATCGAAATCATGTTTTTGGCACTCAAAGCATCGTGATAGGCAAAAAAACATGTTGAAATGAGAAACCTATAACTTTCCTTTAACTTGAAAGAAATCAACTTAGTATCATAAAAATCACGTTTTAAACGCTCTAGAAGTGATTTGAGAGTAAAAAATATTGGAACTCACAAACTAAAAATTTCCGTTTTTAACCGATAACGGGAACGTTTTTAGCTTAAAATAATGTTTTGAGGGCTTTTGTGATCGAATTGATTACAATGATATACTTCAATCCCGGAAAAAAAAGAGACCTTCTAATAGAATTTTAAGATGTTAATACGTCCGAAATCCTGTTTTGGGCATTCAAAGGATCGAGATAAGCGAAATAACATGTTGAAATGAGAAACCTTTAACTTTCTTTTAACCTAAAAAAATTGACTTACAATCATCAAAATCGCGTTTTAAGCGCTCTAGAAGTGATTTGAGCTTAAAAACTTGTTGAATTCAGAAACAAAAAATTTCCGTTTTAAATCGATAACGGCGACGTTTTATAGCTTAAAATAATGTTTCTAGGGCTTTGGTATCGAGTTGAGCGCAATGATGTACTGCAATCACGTCGGAAAATATGTTTTTGGCACTCAAACCATCGAGATAACGTGTTGAAATGAGAAACTTATAACTTTCTTTTAACCTGAAAAAAAATCGACTTAAAATCATCAAAATCGTTTTTTAAGCGCTCTAGAAGTGATTTGGGTGTAAAAACTTGTTGAATTCTCCAACAAAAATTTCCGTCTTAAATCGATAATGGCGACGTTTAAGATTCAAACTCATGTTTTGAGTGCTTTAGTGATCGAGTTGAGCGTAATAACATACTGCAATAACGGAACAAAAAGAGACCTTCTATTTAGAAATTTAAGGTCTTAATACGTCGGAAATCATGTTTTCGGCACTCAAACCATCGACATAAGCGAAATAACATGTTGAAATTAGAAACCTATAACTTTCTTTTAACCTGAAAAATAATAAACCTAGAATCATCAAAATCGCGTTTTAAAAGCTCTAGAAGCGATTTGATCGTTAAAAGCTGTAGAATTTACCTACTAAAAATTGCCGTCTTAAATCAATAACGGCGATGTTTTAGATCTTAAAATCATATTTTTATTGCTTTGGTGATCGAGTTGAGCGCAATCATATACTGATATCACGGAAAAAAAAGAGATCTTCTATTATAAAATTTAAGATCTCACCACGTCCGAAATCATGTTTTGGGCACTCAAACCATGAAGATAAGTGAAATAACATGTTGAAATGAGGAACCTATAACTTTCTTTCAACCTAAAAAAATCGACTTAGAACCATCAAAATCACGTTTTAAGCGCTCTAGAAGTAATTTGAGCGTAAAAACTTGTTGAATTCACAAACTAAAAATTTCCATTTTAAATCGATAATAGCGACGTTTAAGATTTAAAAATCATGTTTTGAGTTCTTTCGTGATCGAGTTGAGCGTAATAACATACTGCAATAACGGAACAAAAAGAGACATTCTAGTTAGAAATAAAAAATGTTACCACTTCCGAAATCATGTTTTTGGCACTCAAACCATCGACATAGGCGAAATAACATGTTGAAATGAGAAACCTAAAACTTTCTTTTAACCTGAAAAATAATCGGCCTAGAATCATCAAAATCGTGTTTTGAGCGCTCTAGAAGCGATTTTATCGTGAAAACCTTTAGAATTTCCTAACTAAAAATTGCCGTCTTAAATCTATAACGGCGACGTTTTAGAGCTTAAAATCATGTTTCGAATGCTTTGGTGATCGAGTTGGGCGATATGTTATACAGCAATCCCGGAAAAAAAATAGACCATCTAATTGAAAATTTGAGATTTTACCACGTCCGAAATCACTGCATGAAAAGCTGCGTATTCCGATTAGAATACGGTTGATTATTGCTTTGAATATCACTAGTATTCTGACGTATTCAGTGTTATTCCGCTGAAAATATTGCCTGATTACTGGTAATATTCTGGGTTGAATACGTCGGAATAAGACACACCAAATATTCTTGCATCAGAATATCACCGAATATCGTCCACCTTGCGATAATTTAGAAATTGTTAGAATCCTTGCAATTTTTGCAATAATTATTGGATTGACTGTATGTAACATTACGAAGATGTTTGATTCTTTCAGTTGTTAGCCTGGCAAGTTCTTTAAATATAACATTCTAATGAAGTTTTAGCCAATGATTTTAAAGGGTTAGAAGATTTTTAGATCAAATTTGTACTAGAACTTTCACACTTTTACAAGTATTCAATTTAATGCCCTTTTAACAATCTTTCCTTTAGTGGCCTTAATAAAATAGAAATGGAAACGTTTTCGTTAATCATTTTTTGGAAAAACTGTGCAAGTGCGTCACATGCAGAACCCTCATGCAGTATACACTGCCCTCATAACTCTGGATGTTTTTCTTACCACAATTTTAAATTTTTTGGGTTTCAAAGATGTTGAGACCTGTTTTTGTACGTCGCATTTCAGTTGTGTCAAATGCACTTCAAAAATAGTTGAGATAATTTGCCTCATTATATACTTTTTGAATTGCATTCGGCGCGACTGAAGTGCGACGTATAGAAAACAGGTCTCATTTCGCATCAACTTCAGTACTATTTATATTAATTTTTCAGTCTGAACATGGGCACTAGAGGCCGTTAAGTGAAGCAGGCAGTACTTATATATTCGTGTTCACATACTCTAAAAAATCGATTTAATTAATTAATAAAAAGAAATTAATGAATTCAGATCACGAATGTATTAACATTGCTGGCCGAAGTTATATCCATCGATCATCTGCGGCGTATCGTGAAGAATAATTTTCTGCCATTAAATAGGCAGTGTATTCCTAAATGTATTGTGTTACGTTTCGTAATTATGTTCAACTGCGCATGCACAATAGTATTTATTTTCTGCTGATGAACACAACAATACCAAATAGTAGAGACTGCAAAGAGGGGCCACTTCATTCAAAAAAGCGTAAGGTGCTGTCGCTATGATACGTCATGGGCGCCATGTTCCTAGCCAGTGCCCTAAACAGAAGCATTTTCCTCCGGTATTAGTAGCCATTTTTAATATTTCCGGGGGAACGAGCATGCAATATTCGTCATGGGCGCTATGTTCCTAGCCAGTGCCTTAACAGAGGAAGTCACCCCCCGGAAATATTAAAAATGGATACTAATACCGGGGAAAAATGATTCTGTTTAGAGCACTGGCTAGGAACATGGCGCCCATGACGTATCATGACGACAGCACCTTACACTTTTTTGAATGAAGTGGCCCCTCTTTGAAGTCTTTACTCTTTGACAATACTAACCACACACAGTACAATTTTAATTTTAAAAACCACAGTCTCTCAAAAATAGGACGCAACAGGATCAAAAAGCGGACCTTTCAAATAAATAAGATCTTCTATACCTTGCCGCATGGAGAAAAAATCAAGTCGTTGACAATATTTACAGATAATTTAAACAATTTTACGACACCTTGTACAAAGTGTTCCAAAATATGATACTGTACAAATTAAGATCATTGTTCCTTAATCTATTAAACGCACGTGGTTGAGCACATGGTAATTTATTGAAATTACAGTTTGGCCCGAAAATCGGACTTTATAAATGCGTTTGGGATAGCGGTTACATTAGCCCAAAAACTACAGGTACAAAACTATACATGTTTATTTGAGCGGCAATTTCATTTTATGTTTCTATTGTACGTTTAGGCCCAACAAGTATATACTCCTGTTTGCTGGGAACACCTGCCGACACTTACCGTTAAGCAAAATGGCAATATATTTTTTCTTGGCTTATTGATAAAAATCATTGAAGTAATTGTAACATCCGTTATTATTCTTTTAAAAAGTTAACATACTAATAAAGAACAAATGACATTAGCCATCCGCCATCTTGATGTCAACTTTACGTGAATTTCCACATTAAACAAACTTGTTAATCGGTTACCCTAGTTGTGACGCTATAGACTTTGGGAATATCCAAGATGCCGGATAACTGGTGACTTTGTCCTTGTTTGACCTTCAATATTGGACAAACTATAAGTATGTTATCAAAAAATCAATAACTGATGTAATGGTTGCTTTACCAATACATTGCTGTTTCCCTTTAAATCTTCTGATAAAATTGTTATTGTAACAAAAGTTAATTGTCAAATTGAGTTACAACAAAAACTTGTTCGTCTGCAACTAACTAAACGTATCATATACTAACTTCTACTTTCAATTTTAGAATAATAGAAGTTATTTTTAATTCCGGAGGCAGGTGTTTATGCACATACACATGTGGGTTTAGATTACTTCTCAGATATTTAAATTATGGGGAGCACAAAATTTTTCAGAGACACGCTGTATGTAATTTATATCCAATATTTATGACCAGTCAATCCGGGTGTAGAAAATATAGGGTATTGCAACCTACACACAGACGATGACCCCAAAATGTATACCGTTCAAATATAAATTACCATGACACTGTTAAATCGATTTGACAGCCCTGAATATTTCGAACTAATATGAATCTAAGTATCTACTTTTAGACAAACTGTAGGACATAAAATAAACTGAATTCATAAAGAAATTATCAATTATTAACATGCTAATCAAGACTTATCAAATCAAAGGTAATCAGGTATTTTAAAGTAACCATACACACTAAAGCACCATTTATGCAACTAATTCAAAAAAGGTTGTACTTCGAAAATCGAAAATCTAAATTACAAAATACGAGACCAAAAAGCATCATGGTTTAACTTCATGACTTCCGGTTAACGTTGTATGGCTTATGAGGAGCAAATATTTAAGTACCAATATTTAGTCGTAATAGCACTGTCTTTGCTCTTAAACATTGTGTTATTTTTGAAACACATGTGTCTCATATTTTCGATTTTGTAATTTAGATTCTTGAAGGACAGCCTTCTTTGAATTAGCCGTGTGAAGTTCAGCAAGATTTAATCACATATTTCCAAAACCGGATAAACTGAACCACGGTAGAAAAGTGGTAGAAAAATGGTAGAAAACTACTATGTCTACGTTTCTTAAGATACTTAGTTATACTGTATAACTATATAATGTGATCACCAAGGACAAATAAGCATGGTCAGTGCATGGA
Organism: Muricea muricata; assembly: GCA_963855995.1. Lineage (NCBI taxonomy): Eukaryota > Metazoa > Cnidaria > Anthozoa > Malacalcyonacea > Plexauridae > Muricea > Muricea muricata. Next base: position 31,901,401 of record OY979717.1, read on the forward strand.
ATCGGGCTTTCACGGCGCCAGTTTTTCAGATCTTACAGCGAAAGTGTTGGAAAATTCCTAATCTGTTTATCCGATTTTCATCGTGATTATATTAGTATATGCCATTCCTAATTTCCGTTATAATTTATATGTGTTAACCAAGGAGCACCATTGACGTGTTGTAAGAGGGCCTCCAAAAACAGGGTATTATACCAAGATCGTACAGTAGCTTTGTGAGCTTATCCGTCCCTGCTGATCACTGTGTTTTCGTTGTCGTAACTATTGAACTGTTTTATTCCGCTTAATCAAAATATAAATATTAATCTATCGATACCAGGCAGGTGGCCTAGGGTTATCGCTATTATCGTTCTATCAGTTTTTATTGTTTTTTAATCTAAAATGCTGTCAACTACATCCTGTGCTGAGTAATTTATTGCTCGTCGCGCCCCTGGTCTTTGCCCAGTCGAGACAGGAGTTTGACTGCTAATACGCTCTTCTCGGGTGGTAGGAACATGATTTTTCCCCGACATATTGTTCTTGGCTGAACGTGATTCAGTTGGCTTAGGTTGAGCTGGCTTAAGTGCCCATTCAGGAGCATTATTTGGGGCTCGCTTATTGGACAATCCAATTTTTGTCCGTTTTGTTGTTTGTGACATGTGGGGCTTTTTCTTTGCCTTTGCCCTACTGTCTAACAGGCGAAAGAATTTGCTGACGGTTTCCGATCGCCAGTTTAACTTTAAGTGGCACCATCCTCCGTTTTCAGCATCTTCGTCTTCTGACATATACTCGACTTTTAGCACTCTACCAAACCTTTCCCGTTCTTCATCAGTTGCTTCCTTAATTCGCCTGTCCAACAACTGTTTAGAAAAAAAAACGTTTAGATCTTGATTTATTTCCAGCCCCTAGCCTGGCACTGCATATCAATCTCACTTTCAATTGTTTTCAAAGACGGAGGCCAAGCTACTGTTCCAGTCTTATATACAGTTAACTTAAAGTACTTGCTTGAAAAGTAATGGTCGTTTACTAGTAAGTAGTAATTTACTAATTAAATAGATGAAAAGAATATCACTTCTACCCTTTCCCTTCTACTTCGCATGCGCATTCTTCGTCTCTTTCTTGGGGTGTTTGGATTATGCGTCATTTTCTTTTTCGACTGAAAGTGAATTTTCACAGCATCTGACGAAAACACACAAAAAAATGACATAAAATGCGTAGAAATTACTAATAAGAAATTTACCCATGAGGTAAAAAAAAAAATTTTGTTACTAAATAGAATTATGTACCATATAAATATTACCACAACTATAACCATATTTACTTACTATATAATACACAGTCTGTGTGCACTCCTATGATAGTTATATATTTTCATGCTTATACATGCAATCTGTGTGCATTCAGACGTAACATCAGGACACGATCCAGATTGCTACTATTGTATGTTTAGTTATATAGCTATTTTCATGCCAGGATATACCAAAACATTCGCAAATGTAAATAAGTTAAGTCCACGTTATACAATACACAATCTGTGTGCATTCAGACGTAACATCAGGACACGATCCAGATTGCTACTATTGTATGTTTAGTTATATAGCTATTTTCATGCGAGGATATACTCAAGCAATCGCAAATGTAAATAAGTTAAGTTTACGTTATACAATAGACAATCTGTTTGCATTCAGACGTCAAAAATCAGGACACGATCCAGATTGCTACTATTGTATGTTTAGTTACATATTTTTCAAGCACTCGTAAATGTAAATAAGTTAAATTTACGTTATACAAAAGACAATCGTATCTGTCAAAAAGCGGCACACAAGGTAATGGTTGGAGGAAGAGACCTTGCTAGCCTGCAGTGTTTTGAGTCAGATTTATTTTTTGGCAGGAAATTATATTAAAGTCGAAGAAGAAAGACAATATGCTACTCATTGGCAAGATGCTTTGTTATTTCCGTTTTATGGTAATAAGCCCAAACCAGCTAATTTTGATATGATGTGTTTTCCCGACGGAAAATCGAGATGGCACATTTGGCGCGCTTGCAGGCGAGCGAAACCGTCTCTCCTTCAAATATTATAGATAGAAGGACTTACATTGATCCAAGACTGAGTAAATATATATATTAAGATAACATATATTATAAGAGAACGTATTATAAGATAACATTCATTAGATTATATCATAACATAATCTATCTTAACATTATCTAACATTAATCATACTTATCTGCGAATAATTTCTGACCTTTCACCTCCGCATATGATATATCAGTCCCCTTTGTCTTTTCAGCTAGGTAAACTTCCTTAGCAATATTTTTAATATTTGCTACATTATTCGGTGAATCCGCTCTTAAAAATCAAATTAAAGGCTTTTAGTGTATATGCAGGACACAAGTATATTATCAATTCCTATTGGACACATTTGATCATGATAAAACAGCTAATTACAAGTAATTGCATGGCATTCAGGTTGATTATTCTTTACATTATCCGAACGGCGAGACAGGTTTTGTGAAAGCACCGAGGTGTGCAGCGCCAAGCGACTCTCACGAAACGCCTCGATTCGTCAGGGTAATTTAAACACTAATGAACTTGAATGCCTTTCTATTACTTTGCAATGTCATAGTTACCGAGAATAAAGTGCCTTAATTCATTAATGAAGTAAGTTGAAAAGAAAAGACCGGCTTTGTTTTTTTAAAATCGGCATACAAGATTAGCCATAAATATGAGATAGAATTAATATCTATAATCACCCTTGCTACGATTAGTAACTAATCACACCTGTGTTTTAATAATGAGGTATATAAGTCAGTAATCGCAACAGGTGAAACAAATGATTTTGAGATAGCTGTGATATTATGAAAATAAAGGATCGAGGAATACTAACATCCTATTAGATGTCTAGTCAAATCAAGCGGAATCTATATATAATTCAATAAGACCTTTCATTGACATCAAATAGATCGTTCCCCTCTGCATCTTCCTTTTGCTTAACGACAGATCTAACGGTGCTCTGCAAAATTCAATGGAGGGAAATTCATCAGTCAGGAAATTCGTGTTCGTTTATGCATGTGACTTCTTTACTCTGTTAGCATATACTCTGATTTGCTTACTCTGTTAATTGAGTTAAAGAATATCTTGCGTGATATTAAATATTTATTTGTCATTTGTGAGCAGGCGCTGCGCATTCAGAACTCGATATTCAAATGAGTATAACTTCAAAGTCAAAGAAAGTCAAGCTGAATATTTCAAGGGCAATGTCGATCTATGTTAGACCACCTATCATATATAGGCCGCTCAGAGACAATCGATATGCCAACATACAAAGTATTTAATTACTGTATGAACAGTTTTTCTTTCGACGATATAATTATGGTGCCATAAAGATTGTTAAATATTTACCTTTACATCTGTTGATATTTTCCGCTTGCAGTTTTTTCCTTTCACTGGTCGACTACGACCTGCAAGCAATTCCACTTTTGCGGAGAGCATCTCTAACGATTTTCGGATTTTGTCATTCTCTTGCTTTTGCTCATCTAGTCTCTGTTAGAGTAACATATAAGAATAAAAAATATAAAAATGCGTTTCCTTTCATCATCATAAAATGCGTGCATTTTCTGCTTGTACCTTGTTGGTTGCCACTTGCTGTTCAAGAATCCCTTGAAGAATTGCCGAAAGATCATCAGAGCCTGTTTCTGAATCTTCGTATACAATTTGCTCATTGTCACTATCATCGATTTGGTCAAATTCATTTGAATCGTTTATGTCTGACATTTCTACCACTGCATGTAAAGGTGAAAAGCGTGGAAAAATAGCACATGCGTCAACACAGGACAATATGGTTTGACTGTGCACTTTGCCTTTGGCCAGTGTTGTTTGACTGGTCAAAACAAAACAGCGGTTGCTTTTTTCTCTGCGCGCAATCCATCACCAGTTAGGCGGACGGATATTGTAATAAATAAGCTATCATGCATCACTCAGCAAGGTAATGAACATGCATAATATTTAGATCGATGCTGGTCTTGAAACACCCGTATTGCCTGAACGGGTAAGATATTCGTATAGCGAATCATAAAATGATTCGTGGTTATTTATTTCCAGGCCAATTTAATTTGGCCATTGCTGCTTTTTGTACTTGCAAGCAGATAACATATAACTAATTAGAATACAGGAACCTTGTTGTTAATTGTACGGCGCCTTGCCCTTAGTCTTTCCTATTCCAAACAACAAGCAATATGCCTATTATAGAAAAACATGGCGATTTTTTTACACAACAGAAGGTCTTTTCACACTTCAAATTCATCTCTTATGATGATTGTTGAGCGACAGTACACTTCGATTTCACCCAGCAAATTTGTTTTAATTAAACAAATGCATATCGATCTTTATTGAAGAAATATGAAGTGAATAAGTGAATATGGACACAAAACTGTTGCGTCCTTTTTCACCTTGGTTGAGGCATGCAGTATATGGATTAAATCTCACTTGTATCAACTATTTGCGCCATGTAATTACAATCTACATGTAATTATATTATGTCACATGTAGTTAAGTTTTTACCTTTTCATAACAGGTATAAATTTCCAAGTATCAATTGTTTCAGTAGCGGCGCCAGCGCGATAAGTGAGGGGGACATATTAATATATTCGTGTTCTGCACAATTAATTTCTTTTGAAGTCGATTCGATTTCAAAAGAAATTAATTGTGCAGAACACGAATATATGAATATGTCCCCCTCACTTATCGCGCTGGCGCCGCTACTGAATTGTTTTCCGGTTGTGTTGTACAACTAGAAGCTCGAACATTTACCTTTGGATATAATGTAAACAAGAAAGACATAATAGATTTAGCAAGTTTTGTAAGGCCTATTTCTCTGGCGTTAGGGTACTACATTACTTGTGGCTCGAAGTTGTATAATAATACATATGCCTCAGCTTGCCGAAAGCTTGCTAAGTCTTTGTGTCTTTCTTTTAAACTTTGCTTGTTTCATATTCACTATTGAAACTTTGAAAAATGCAATAAAAAATCAATTAAAATCTAGATATAGGCTTATAGCCTTCTTTACACTGATACGCGTATTTGCAATAAAATTGAATATAATTTTAAAATTGAAAGAACAAACTTAATCTGTTTCAAGGATAACGTGCACTTCAAGGCATCTAGGCAAGCTGTTTTCAGACACAAATAATTTCCTAAATAACTTTTCGTCAATCCAATTTTTAATCGCGTAATTAAATTAAGAGACTCGTTGCTTCTAATTGTTTCGATTGATTGACTTTTATTGCGGTACAGTGTCACTGAACTATGAACTCGAAGTAGAAACTGTACATTGCTATATTGGTCGTATTGATGGGGAAAAATAGATCGAAAAAGTTTTGCCCGCATTGCCATCAAACTGTTAGTCATTCCACATTTCGTCAACACAGAAACCGCTTTTACAGCACTCGAGAAAACAAATGGCGAATGGTCGATTGTGATGCCTACGATATTTATGAAGGTAATTAGCAATTTTGTCTTTATATATATATATATACATGTGGTTTACTCAAATTAGTTACCTTTATACTGTAATAGCTACAGTAGCTAGCAATTATAATGATCCCTATTTATAAAATATTTCTGTTAAGGCGAGGGCTCTGTGAAATTTCCAAGTTCTCCTATGTCAGCCTTTTCTGGGGACGAGGGACCTGAACCGCCACCAATGCATGGTTTTGTAATGGACGACTATATGGAGACTCAGTTACAACAAAATTTGGAACAGAGAGAAAATGTATCTCAAACAATTTCCGAAAGTATCTCCAACGACACATTTGCTTCAAGTAGCGAGGATGATGCTGATGATCCAGATAAAAGTGAATTTGATAGTGACCAGTTGACAAATGAAATGGAGGAAGTTTGGGAGGACGAAGATTGCGATGACATCATCTCAATAACCCAACAAAATGAAGCAGAACCTGAAAACCTACCGATCATCAGTTCAGTTATTCGAGCAGTTTCTCTATTCCTCCTGCTTTGGCAAGCTTGCTATTCTATACAAGGATCTGCATTATCAGTATTACTGAAATTTTTTAAGAAGTTATTTTCAGTGCTTGCGAATTTGAGTGAATCGCAAGTGTTAAATTCAATAGCAAAGGCATTTCCTACAAGCTTGCCAACTCTTAAAGCTTTACTGGGATTGAAATGTAACGATTTTGACATTTATTCGGTATGCCCAAAATGTTACGCTATTTACAAAAAGGAACATTGCACGAAAACTTTGCCAGACGGTTGTGTTGTAAGCAAAACCTGTTCGAATGTTTCGTGGCCGAATCACCCTCATTTAGAGAAACGAACACCGTGTGGCGAAATGTTGATGAAGAAAATAAGAGGGAAATCAGGAAATATTTTTTGGTATCCTAAGAAGGTTTATGTCTACCAAAGCATCATGGCGTCATTACAAAAGTTTATAAACAAGGATAATTTTATCGAAAACTGTAATGAATGGAGAAAAAGGGTCAGATCGGAAACAGCATCTCATATGACAGATATTCATGACGGAGAAATATGGAAGGCGTTTCAAACATACGAGGACAAACCATTTTTAAAGGATCCAAACAACATGGAGTTAATCCTGAACGTTGACTGGTTTAATCCATACAAACATACGCCAGGATCCGTTGGAGCAATATATTGCGTTTTTGCAAACTTGCCAAGAAGTGAACGGTACAAAAGAGAAAATGTGATGCTCGTTGGTCTAGTAGAAGGAGAGCCTAAGCATGACATGAATTCTGTTCTGAAACCGGCCGTCAACGAACTTTTAACATTGTGGATTGGAAGTTGGTTCTCCCAGGGCATATGAAAAATCTTTGTACGAGTAGCTTTACTTTGCGTAGCTTGCGATGTTCCTGCTGCACGAAAAGTTGCGGGATTTATGGCACATAATGCTACACGTGGGTGTTCACGGTGCTTGAAAACGTTTCCAGTATCAAAATTTGGCGAAAAACCAGATTTTTCAGGATTTGACCGCGAATCCTAGCCAAAACGAGATGCTAGCACTCATCGAAAATGCGCGTTCGATACTCTCGAAGCAACATCGTCCAGTAGGCGCCAGCAACTTGAGAGCAAGTTTGGAGCGCGATACACAGAACTGCTACGTTTACCGTATTACGACTGTGTAACATTTGTTGTCGTGGATCCTATGCATAACTTGCTGCTCGGGACAGCAAAACACATGTTTCACAAATGAATTGAAGATGGTCTGTTAAAACAACCGGACCTTAAGAAGATACAAGAACATGTTGACGAACTCGTGGTTCCTAATGATGTCGGACGAATACCCAACAAAATAGAGGCAGGCTGTTCTGGAATGACTGCAGACCAGTGGAAAAATTGGACACTCATTTTTTCACCATACATTTTAGCTATGGTGAAAAAATGCTCAACTATTTTAGCAAAAGAGCATTACGATTGTTGGATGCTATTTGTGAATGCCTGCAGGATTATTTGCGGAAGAACAATTTCGCGTAGTCAACTAAAAGAAGCTGACAACACACTGCTTCAGTTTTGTAGAAAAGCTGAAGTTTTGTACGGGAAACAATTTGTAACGCCAAACATGCATTTGTATTGCCATCTTGCTGAATGCATCAAGGATTTTGGGCCCGTCTATGCATTTTGGTGCTTCTCATTCGAAAGATATAATGGTATTCTTGGTAGTTATCGACATAACAACAGAGCTCTTCCAATACAAATGATGCGAAAATTTCTTGAAGAAGACGCCCTTTCAGCGGCAATAGACGCTTCTGAATCTCCGCTTTTTAAGGAGCACTTTGCAAATTTAATAATCCGTGAAACGGATGGTCTATCAGGAACGCTGCGGCAAATTTATAACGGTTCCGCTTTACTACGGAATAATTTGTGTAACATTAATCCTGAATTGGTTTCGTGGAGAGAAGATGTCGCTACGCAGCATCCTTTTCCCCCGTTTAAGACCCGAATGTTGGAAGAGCTTGATCACGAGGACCTTAAATTAATGTACAGTTCGCTTCTTGGGGGAAGTAAAGAAGTCAAGGACATTTTTGTGCCTCAAGCCTACTTACAGTTTGAGAGAATTGAAATCTACGGTGAAATATACGATTCGAGACGTTGTCCGTCCCCAAGAGCGAATCATGTTTTAGCGCACTGGTTTTTTGAGAACAATATCAGTCTCAACGGTGATGCAGATTTACGGCCGGGAATTGTAGAATACTTCATGAAGCAAACTGTTGAGGTGCATCGAGTCAGTGGTGATACAATTCCTGAAACGTATATTCTGGCTTGTGTTTCCTGGTTTAAGTCCCACGAGAAAAGAAATTACTTCACATCGCCTCTTGAAGCATGGTATCAAAGCGATTTCGAAGATAGTGGTCCAACTTCATTTCTACCTGTCGGTCGGATATGGGGTCGGTTTTGTCCAATAAAAGGCAAAGTTCCTATTGTAGGAACTCAAAATGAGTATGTCTTGGTCGTTAACCCATTGCATCAAAACTGGGTTGCACAATAGTTGTTACATGGCTTGTTTGTTATATCTTTGGTAAAAAGTAATAAACTCTTGGATGATATTTGGTTGAATATTTAACCAATTTCTGCTTTACGGAGCTAGCACAGGCATGCTATGGTTAAGCCCGGTTAATATTTGTTCATTATTATTATTATTCGGAAGTATTCGGAAAATGACAAATGAGAGACATTAATTTTCTGCTAAAATTTCTCTCGCTCTGACTCAGTGACTCGGGAAGAGAAACCTACATTATATGTACAAGCGCTGAAAGCTATTTCTATTATCATTATTATTTTGTACACAAATACTGTAGGTCTTTCTTTACCGTGTTCTAAAGCATGTATGTCTTGTGGTGTTTAGTAATTAGAATGTAATTATAGTAAAAATGGTATCTTCTGGAGTTTTCTTGGCTAACTTTTTTTCAAAGAGTACAGTGTAGATAAATTGATAAGTAAACCATTAAAGTATTTTAAATAAAAACTGCCGTTATATACATTGTGTTTTATAAAAAAAATCATTGTCTGCGGAAACATGGCCGGTCAAGAAACTCGAGAACTTCAAAACGTTTACAATATGCTACGATCGATTTTATTTTGAGAAGCTTTAATTCACCGTGCATGAATCTTTTAAAAATTTACTTGCAACAAATATACGTGGGTCATGTTTCCTGGTTGGACTATGAGAAAATGTAGCCATAGCTATTTACCGAATCCTGTTTAGTAATGTTTCTCCTATCATCTAGTTAACCATATGTATGCAAATTAACGAGGTTGTTATAAATAGGATCAAACTTCGACCATCAAGCTTCATATATAAACCTGCGCGTAAAGAAATAAATATGCCCAAGAAATAAATAGGCCCAGCCAAGTAATTTAAGCGCTTTTAGATTTTGCGTAGATCAGTTTTTGCGCGCAATTTCAGATTTCGTTTTCATACGATTCTATTACATTTACAATATTTGGCTGTAGAGCTCTGTAGAACTAGCCCGGCGCACACTAGCGTTATCAGCTGAGCTGAGCGTCAGTCGTGACTGTTGGCGTAAGCTGTTTCCTCAAGTGTGCGGTGTCATATTCTGTGATTTTCGCCACGCGTGCCATCGGCGCCGGATATTCAACATGTTGAATAATTTCGTGCACGAATGAACATTTCCTCACAGTGTGCGCGCTCTCTGAGCTATCAGCTCAGTAATCGATGCGAATGCGCATGCGTTTGTATCACATATTTGACTCAAGATGGCGAATGTTGATGAAAATTATGATTCGAGCTCGTCAGAAGATGAAGAAATTTTACTTTACCTTTTGTTACTGCGACGAAGGCGAAGACGCTTAAGAGCAGCTAATCGACAGACGTGGGTAAAATCTTGGGTTTCACGCCGCCAAGCTCAAGGGGCATGTGCAAATATTGTTCGTGAACTGAATTGCGAAGATCCCGAAAAGTTCAGACAATATCATCGATTGGACAGAGCTTCATTTGAAGAAATTTTGACATTGGTATCACCATTGATCGCAAAGCAAGACACTCAACTACGTTGCTCTTTAAAGCCTATAGAACGACTGTCTGTCACATTGCATTTTTTGGCTACAGGTTTGTGTTTGGTTCCTAATTATCCACCAAGTTTTGGTGACAATTTAGTGGTGAAGCCCTATGACTTCTAAAATATTTTTTAGGAGAGACATTCAGAAGTCTTTCTTTCCAATACCGAATCGGTGAGAGAACAATATCAGGGATTGTAGAAGAAACATGTCAAGCCTTATATGAAGTTATGAAAGACAAATATTTAAAGGTATGAATGTAATTTTAATATGAATATACAGTAACGTAGCACAAACAGTAAAGAAGCACACAGTATACTCTAAATCATGTATTCATATATAGGATTAAATTTTCAAGGCTTTGCTCATTTAAAGGCTTGCTTATTTTAATGGCTTTACTCAAATTTGTACATCATGTTTCATAAAAAAAGATTAATATATAAAGCACACAATATTTGTTCAATAAACAAAGTTAATCCAAAAGTGCAAAATTTAAGTTTGCCAACTACCAGCAGGATTAAATTGTGATTGTCCATTCTCTCCATAAATTGGAGGCTGAGGGCTTGTCGACATACCAGGTTGCATGACTGGCTGAAAGTAATTTCTCTGGGGTTGAATAATTCTTGGTGCTTGCATTTCCTGGGTTAGTAATCCAGCCTGTGCTTGGAAGATGATGTTATTTATTTTATTTTGTGCTAAATTACTTGTTAGGGCATCTAATTCACCCAATGCCTTGGCCACATAATTTCCAAAAGCTTCATAAATCGTGTCATTCTGTTTTTGTGGCCGTTTCCTTTTGTGCTTGTTTGCTATTGATTGTGACAAATTCTTAATCAAATGGTACTCTTCTTCAGCTTGTTTCCTTCTGGACGTTGTTCGCTTTCTCAGTGGTTCACTTGTAGAACGTTCGAGAGCTTGACTACCAGTACCACCCTCCTCTGTTTGATTAGCTGGGCTACTTGAGCGTGATAGATCCAGGAAGTCTTCATCACTTTCATCATCATCATCATCATCATCATCATCACCACCACCACCATCCCTTTCAAAACTTGCCTCTGATGATGGAGTACAACTACGAGGAGCTTCCTAAAAATTAAACAAATATTATATTTTTTAGACTCCCAATAATAAACAAGATTGGCTACAAGTTGCCTCAGAATTTAACATCAAGTGGAATTATCCATGTTGTATAGGAGCTATAGATGGAAAGCACATTGCTATTCAACAACCAGCAGATACAGGCTCTGAATTCTTTAATTATAAACATTTTTTTAGTGTAATTTTACTTGCCATGGTTGATGCAAATTATAAGTTTATTTATGTTGATGTTGGGGCAGCTGGTAGAGCAGGAGATGCTGGTGTTTTTTCAGATTCAACATTGAAAAAGGCCTTAACAACTAACTCTGTGGATCTGCCAGAATCAAGTGCATTACCAGGAATATCAACAAAGATATCACATCATGTTGTGGGGGATGATGCCTTCCCTTTAAATATGCGATTGATGAAGCCGTTCCCTTATCGCAATTTGGACAAAGAGAAACGTATATTTAATTACAGATTGTCACGAGCACGCAGAGTTGTTGAAAATGCCTTTGGCATTTTAGCCCACAGATGGAGAGTATTTTTGACAACCATTAAACTATCACCTGAGAAAGTCACTGGCATTATTTTTGCAGCATGTTGTTTACACAATTTAATGATTGAAAAAAACAAAGCAAGTTACACATCAGCTGCAGACCTAGAGAATGCAGATCATACATTGGTAAGAGGAACCTGGAGAAATGACCATGTTTTGAACAGCATACAGCCAACCACCCTCCACAATGCATCAAGAGATGCAAAAACCCAAAGGGAACTTTTGACAAGTTACTTCAGTAACCACGGATCGATACCTTGGCAACACAATATGGTTGTTTAGCCATACTGTTTAAACAAGCATGTAAAATGTATATATGTAGACTTTCTGATAATATGTATCATTAACTATATGGTTTTATACTTATATAAATTGTTGTATTAAATAGCTAATTGAATTCCTTCAATACATACTAACCAAATCAATGTTTGAAATTGATGCCCGAGTTGCCACATGGGGGGCCAAAAATTGAAGTTTGTCGAGTAGCCATTGAGTGCGCTTTGTTGGGTTTTTTCTTGCACTTCCACTAGGTTGTGGCTTCTTTGCTTTACTAAAGCTGTTTCTCAGGGCCCTGATTTTAGTTTTGACCCACTCACCTAGAATGAATTTACACATATTTACCAACACATCCACCAACACAGTGGCTTTTCTGCTTAATTGTGTGGCAGTGGATTAAATCACAATATTCTTGATAAGCCATTAAGAAATTTTAAATCTATGGATCACTTGAATGAGCGAGTGAGTGAACTTTTTAGCCTTTAATGAACCACATCACGGCATCACCACGCGCTCGGTATAAAACTAATCTGGCTTTACAACAATATGATCGATCAAAAAATTTAACAAGTACACACAAATATTACACTTGTTCGGGCAGGTTAGAGTGCCGTGCATTATAAAACATTTTCATTAAGTGTCAATTGTCCAAGATGAAGTTATTCACTGCACCCAAGAAACTAATAAAATTTAGACTATATCTTACATGTTGTTCCAAGTTTTTCGGCCATCTCTTGAAAGGCTTTATCCCGTAAATCCCGATTCTTAAATTCAGGACAGCGCACATCGTAAAGACAGGGATAATCAGGCCAAATATCTGCTAATTTATCCTCAAGGATTGCTTCAGCCACTATTGAGTTGTTTGTCGCCATCTTGAGTCAATAGCATCTTGAATCATAGCTCAGAGAGCGCGCACACTGTGAGGAAATGTTCATTCGTGCACGAAATTATTCAACATGTTGAATATCCGGCGCCGATGGCACGCGTGGCGAAAATCACAGAATATGACACCGCACACTTGAGGAAACAGCTTACGCCAACAGTCACGACTGACGCTCAGCTCAGCTGATAACGCTAGTGTGCGCCGGGCTTAAGAAATTAACATTCTGCCCTCATAAAATGTGTTAATTTTTTGATGACATACATATCCGTATTGTAAGGCTCAGTATTAACAAGGATATCGGCACTTTTAAGTGTTGATGATTATGTGGTTTCCGTTGACACGCGGGGACCTCCAGTAGGAAGGCGCTATACAGGGATTGTGCAAATCTCTTAAACAATTAAACCAAGCAATGGAAGCGCTAGAAGAAAGCCACCGAAAGAAACCCCGCTCCCTAAAAGTTCGTAGAAATAATACCGCGCGTAGACGGGCAAGAAAAAAAGAAGAAAAAAGATAAGAGAGAGAAAACGTGGGCAATTCAAACATGCCCATAGGTTTTGACACTGCGGCGAATACGCATTGTGATGATGAAGGCGTAGAAAATGTTATGATGCAGCGCAAAATTGACGAATTAGAAGCCGAGAAATCGCGACTACATAAACATGCAGTGTATTTCCATTATCGCTGGAAAAAGAGTGAAAAGCAATTGAATGGTGACACACGAAGTCTTACTTCCCTTGATCGGAGTCACCTGCGTTTTGACAATAAAGTTCGAGAAGGCACATTTGGCACATGTTATCAAGCTAAATACGGTTCAAATACTGTGGCAGTCAAGGAAATAAAAGCAGAAACACTTACTGCAGACATTTCAAGAGAAGCAGCAATACTAAATTGTCTTCGGCATCCAAATCTCCCGATACTTTTCGGTGTGTGCTTCGACAAAAGTCCATTCCTAATCGTCACAACATTTCATGGTATCGAGGGAAATGATTCATCAACAACTATGCATAATGCATTGTGCAACGGTTTAGTGAGTTCACACATTCGTCCTCATTGGCTGGCTATCTTACATTGCATAGCTACTGCAATTCAGTACATCCACGTTAATGATATTTTGCACAACGACATCAAATCTAATAATATAGTCGTCGAAAAATGTAATGAGGGATTTAGCGCCGTCTTAGTCGACTTTGGAAAGTCAACGGAAGTAAGCAAAAGTAAAACGTATCCTGAGTTTGACGAAGAAACTAAAAAAAATACGAGGCAAAATTTCCGTATTTGGCACCGGAATTAAAGAACGGGAAAGGGACACAGACGAAAAGTTCCGACATTTACTCATTTGGATACCTGATGAAATTAGTCAGCCATACTCTCAGTAACAGAGATTTATCTCCGCTGTACCACCAGTGCAAGAACACTTGTCCCAAAGATCGACCAGCAATTGATGAAATAAAAGAAAAGCTCGGCGAGATGATAAAGGGATAAAGTAAATGAAATATATAATTGTTGTTCTAAAACAGACCACTTATTACATCCTAAAACTGACATCTGCATGCATATAAAGCTTTACTTTAGATGATTACAGAAGTTACATCTAATTATCATCTACTAATGATAACGCATTCCAAAATGCTCAATACGCTATAAATAAAATGATATGGATCCAACACAACACGACTTTCATGCCTTAATTTGTTAAAGGATATTTCCAATAGATTTCATATCAAGCGAAGCCGCAACTCGAATATTTAATGCAGGGGTATTCATACATTCGTGTTCTGCATGTCTAACGAATTTCTTTTGAAACAATGACTTTCAAAACTGAAATTAGCAAAACTGAAATTAGCAAAACAGAACACGGATATATGGTTATGCACCACTCAAAATTTAAACTCTGGTTGCGGCCCTGATTTAACAGACAGAGAATTATACTTACAGTTAAACTAAAGAACATGTTCTATTCCATTTTCTCCCAGTAAAACTGGCTCGTGTTTTCATGCTTCTTAACAAGAAAGCTGCTAAGGCATTTAAACTGGGCTGAAAATTAATGCACTTGCAGCTTGGTAGGGGGATGGGACAAGGATGATGGTAGGATGGGGCAGGGATGATGAGGGGGGGGAGGTAGCAGTTAGGAAGGTAACTTTTTCAAAATTAGAGGATGTATTTAGAGTAATTTACTCTCCTGACAAATATTTTCGCATAGTTTGTGAACAATTTCACAGTTTCAGTACTGCCCTAATATTTTCCGTATGTTTTCTCGTTTACTTGGCAAGAGTCAATCCAGACTTATGGCTATGTTATTATACACCATGTGTATTATTCCCTTTTTCTTATTTTATTAAAATTTGTGCAACATACTGTTGATATAGCCTCGTTATGTTACAGGCATGAAAACTGTGAATCTGAGTTAAAATACATCCTGCCGGTGTATTGTCATCTTATTTTTCTGCCAATTTAAACTTGATAATAATAGCTAGCCAGTACTCCACTCGCGCAATTTTCGCACCTGAAATTACATAGATTTAGATATATCGAGCAAATATACTCCAGCAAAAAAGTGGGTATTTAAAATGATTTATAAATTGGCTATTACGTCAGCGGGCCAAAATGTTTTTTAGCCCGCTGATTTGTTTGTTTTATTATGATTATGTATTAAATTGTGTACAAAACTCGATGTGAGCTCTGCTAAAATTATTCCTGCTAAACATAGCTTTTACAAGAATATTCCTAGGGGAATATGCCAAGAATATCACCCATATCATTAGACGTATTCGCACATGAAATACTACAAGAAATCTGACAGTATTTATAACCATATTTTCACCCCGAATACGGTCGGAAAATGGGGTTTATTCCGATTAGTATTCCGGAAAGAATACGACGGAATACGCGTCTTTTCATGCAGAGAAACCATCGAGATAAGCGAAATACCATGTTGAAATGAGAAACTTATAACTTTCTTTTAACCTGAAAAAAAATCGACTTAGAATCATCAAAATCTTATTTTAAGTCTTCTAGATGTGATTTGAGTGTAAAAACTTGTTGAATTCACCAACAAAAATTTCCGTCTTAAATCGATAACGGCGACGTTTTAGGGTTTTAAAATCATGTTTTGATGGTTTCGTGATCACTTGAGCGCAATGATATACTGCAATCACGGAACAAAAAGAGACCATGTAATTGGAAATTTAAGATCTTAATATGTCGGGAATCATGTTTTCGGCACTCAAACCATCGAGATAAGCGAAAAATCATGTCGAAATGAGAAACATATACCTTTCTTTTAACATGAAAAAAACAGACTTAAAATAATCAAAACCGTGTTTAAGCGCTCTAGAAGCGACTTGATCGTGAAAACCTGTAGAATTTTCCAACTAAAAATTTGCGTCTTAAATCAATAACGGCGACGTTTTAGAGCTTAAAATCATGTTTTTTTCTTTGGTGATAGAGTAAAGCGTAATAAAATACTGCAATAACGGAATAAAAAGAGACCTTCTAATTGGAAATTTAAGATCTTAACACGATCGAAATCATGTTTTTGGCTCTCAAAGCATCGTGATATCCGAAAAAACATGTTGAAATGAGAATCCTATAACTTTCCCTTAACTTGAAAGAAATCAACTTAGAATCATAAAAATCACGTTTTAAGCGCTCTAGAAGTGATTTGAGACTAAAAAATATTTGAACTCACGAACTAAAAATTTTCGTTTTAAACCGATAACGGGAACGTTTTTAGCTTAAAATCATGTTTTGAGGGCTTTTCTGATCGAGATGAATGCAATGATATACTGCAATCACGCAACAAAAACAGACCTTCTAATAGAAATTTAAGATCTTAATACGTCCGAAATCATGTTTTGGGCACTCAAACGATTGAGATAAGCAAAATAACATGTTGAAATGAGAAACCTTTAACTTTCTTTTAACCTAAAAAAATAGACTTGAAATCATCAAAATCGTGTTTTAAGCGCTCTAGAAGCGATTCGATCGAAAAAACTTGTGGAATTTAACAACTAAAAATTTCCTTCTTGAATCGATAACGGAAACTTTTTGAGCTTAAAATCATGTTTCGAGTTCTTTAGTGATCGTGTTGAGCGCAATGATATACTGCAATCGCGGAATGAAAAGAGACCTTCTAATTAGAAATTTAAGATCTTATCACGTCCGAAAGCTTTTTTTCGGCACTAAAACCATCGAAAAAAGCAAAATAATATGTTCAAATTTGAAGCCTATAACTTTCTTTTAACCTGAAAAATAAACGACCTAGAATCATCAAAACCGTGTTTTAAGCCCTCTAGAAGCTATTTGATCGTGAAAACCTGTAGAATTTCCCAACTAAAAATTGCCGTCTTAAATTAATAATGGTGACGTTTAGGGCTTAAAATCATGTTTTGAGGCTTTGGTGATTACTTGAGCGCAATGATATACTGCAATCGCGGAATGAAAAGAGACCTTCTAATTAGAAATTTAAGATCTTAATACGTCGGAAATCATGTTTTCGGCACTCAAACCATCAAGATAAGCGAAATAACATGTCGAAATGAGAAACTTATAACTTTCTTTTAACCTGAAAAAAAATCGATTTAAAATCATCAAAATCGTGTTTTAAGCGCTCTAGAAGTGATTTGAGTGTAAAAACTTGTTGAATTTACCAACAAAAATTTCCGTCTTAAATCGATAATGGCGACGTTTAAGATTCAAACTCATCTTTTGAGTACTTTAGTGATCGAGTTCAGCGTAATAACATACTGCAATAACGGAACAAAAAGAGCCCTTCTCATTATAAATTAAAGATGTTACCACGTCCGAAATTATGTTTTCGGCACTCAAATCATCCACATAAGCGAAATAACATGTTTAAATTAGAAACCTATAACTTTCTTTTAACCTGAAAAAAAATAGACCTAGAATCATCAAAATCGCGTTTTAAAAGCTCTAGAAGCGATTTGATCGTTAAAACCTTTGGAATTTACCAACTAAAAATTGCCGTCTTAAATCAACAACGGCGATGTTTTAGATCTTAGAATCATATTTTAATTGCTTTGGTGATCGAGTTGAGCGCAATGATATACGGCAATCATGGAACAAAAAGAGACCTTCTAATTGGAAACTTAAGATCTTAATACGTCCGAAATCATGTTTTCGCCACTGAAACCATTAAGATAAGTGAAATAACATGTTGAAATGAGAAACCGATAACTTTCTTTTAACCTGAAAAGAAACCGACTTGGAATCATCAAAATCGCGTTTTATTCGCTCTAGAAGTGACTTTCGCTCCTCACAATATCAAGACAAGCGAAATAACATGTTGAAATAAGGAACCTATAACTTTCTTTTAACCTAAAAAAAATTGACTTAGAATATCAAAATCATGTTTTAAGCGCTCTAGAAGTGATTTAAGCGTAAAAACTTGTTGAATTTACCAACTAAAAATTTCCGTCTTAAATTGATAACGACGACGTTTTAGGGCTTAAAATCATGTTTTGAGGGTTTGATGATCACTTGAGCGCAATGATATACTGCAATCGCGGAATGAAAAGAGACCTTCTAATTAGAAATTTAAGATCTTAAAACGTCGGAAATCAGGTTTTCAGCACTTAAACCATCGAGATAAGCGAAAAAACATGTCGAAATGAGAAACTTATAACTTTCTTTTAACCTGAAAACAGGCGCGGATCTAGGGGTGGTCAAATGGGTCACTTGACCTACGTAAAAATTGCCAAACAAGGATGAACTATTCATATTCATGGTGGACAGACGTGTATTTTTGAGCTCCTTATATTTTATATAACTATTTACTTATTACTAACCAGACCCTGGAATTGAACCATGGAGCAAAATAAGTATAAATATCTTATTATCGAAGATTCTAAACTTAAGTGGCGAGGCGATTTGGAATCGCTTAAACGTTTCATCGCTGATGATTTGAATTTATCTGGAAAGTGGTCTTCTCCCGGCGGAGATGCGAGAGCATTTACAAACGAGAATGAAATCTCAACCGAGGGTGATATTGTAAAAATAAAATGGTATCAAGGTAAAAAAACATTGTTATTTCAAGGATCTGGAGCAAAGCAAATAGAAGAAGACTTATACAGGAAAATTCAGTTAAAATCAAGTTCAAGTGAAGGGGAAACGTGTAGCAGGCTCGAATGTTCCAATTTGCATAATAACGACAAAGTTAGTGAATCGTTAAATGATTTCAAACTTCAATTCCAACAACTAAAAGAAGTTACAGAACAAAACAAAATTTCTATAGATAATCTAGAATCTAAATGCAAAACCCTTCAATCATCGAGTGATACTACACGCTTAGAGTTGTATAAGCTTCGAAATGAGTATGAAGTTATGTCTTCAGAAAACGCAAATCTTAGGAAAGAAAATGCTGAGTACTTAGCATGCATGAATGGGCTAGCAGGCACTATTGCCGATCTAAATATAAAAATCAAATCGCTTAATGAAGAGAAAGCAAGCCTAGAAGCCTCGGTGCGTCTCCTAAACGAGGATAAATGTCAATTAATATTCAATAAAAATAACGTGAGTTATGATCACGAACGAGAGCAGAGCCTTGTAGAAACAACTCAAGTAGAGAAGAATGGGAATACTAATAACAATCAGAATTCATTGCCTAATTCTAAAGGGCCAATTGGTCTAATGGGCCTAACTCTAATGGACCAACACACAACGCCTACAGCTGCTCGTGATGTTTCAATAGTTGAATCTAAAGATGTTAATGAGGGCGCCCTATCCAAATATTCAAAAAACACCAATACAGAAAACCCCTTGGTCGTCCCCTCAGTAATTGCATCCACTATACACGATCAGTTTGATCCTCTTACAAATAAAAATGTCTATTTTCCCCCAGGGGAAAAAAACATTTTGAGTAATAATGACAATGGAGCTTGTTATGTTACCCTGGATGAGTTGCGGGGCGACGCTGGACAAAGGAGATGTAATAGCAAGAAAAAATTAACATATGCAGAAGTTTTAAAATCTAACAATGCAAATATTTCGTCTCAGTTGATATCAAAATCTTCCGATAATCCTAAAGAAAACTGTGATGAAATGCTATCCAACACTGATGGTTTTGTCGGTGTACAACGAAAACGGAAAAAATTTAAGTCTTTCTTTGTGTCAGGAATTTCAGAGCATGTAAAGGAAAAACAAATAAGCTTGTACCTTTCGAGGCGAAATGTCATTCCTAGCCATATATCTGTTTTCCCAAGCAAACGTAAGGGGACAATCTCGGCAAAAATCGGCATACCTATAGCATCAGTTTCGAAAGTTCAGGAGAAAACGTTTTGGCCTATGTATGTATATTGCAAGCCTTGGCGACAAAACGACAAAAGAAAACCTGTTGTACAGAGAATTAATAATATGCCCCAAACGGAGGAATATACAACATACGTATAATGGCAGAGAAACATATGCAAAGCATTCCTACAGTACTTGGTATGGGTAGGCCCAGAGGTCAGCATTTCAGCCGAACAAAATCGATGCGCACACGAAACTTTGGCAATCTTGTTAACGTCCCTATTATTAGAACTGATTATAACAATCTAAATGAGGTCTCTATCAATTCTGATAGAGTCTCAGGCGGAAAATCTGTGAAAGGAAATGAAAGAGCTTTTCCTAACCTAATGTTGTCGAATGCAAGATCATTAGCTAATAAAGTAAATGAACTTGAAATCCTTAAGGAAAGCTACAGAGCAGACCTAATTTTCGTGACAGAAACATGGCTAACAGACTCGGTCCCTGATGAGATTGTTAACGTTTCTGGCCTAAACATTGTCAGAAGAGACCGATTGTGTGGAAGAGGTGGGGGAGTAGCAATTTATATTAATCATGATATACCATTAAAAATACGTGATGATTTAAACGATCAATTCTTTGAATGTTTATGGGTTACTATCCGGCCGAAGTGGCTACCAAGATCAATTTCAAGGATTGCATTGGGATGTGTATACCTTCCTCCAAGTCTACTTACATCTGAGATCGATAATTTTTATGACTATTTTATCACTTGTTATGACAAGCTCTGCGTCGAAAGCCCAAATACTGCCATTATTCTCGGAGGTGACTTCAATCCGGCTAGTAATGGCTTCCAACAGAAACGTTTAGAGAGACACTGTAATTTGAAACAAATTGTAATGCACCCTACTAGAGACACCAGTACATTGGATTTAATTTTTACTAATATGGCTGATTATTACCAGACTCCGGCAATTGTGGCTCCACTTTCAACTTCGGACCACAACATCATTATCTGGAAATCTAAGTGTAACATTTCAGAAAAAGGAAATACGGTTAAAATTAAAGTAAGAAAGTTTCGACAACAGCAGTTAGAACGTTTTGATGCCTTATTGGCAAATTACGATTGGTCTTCTGTGCTCAACATCTCTGGTACCGATGAAAAAGTTAATACGTTTCTGCACATTACTAATAATATGATCTCTGAACATTTTCCGGAAAGGACAGTCAGAATGCACAGTAAGGACAAACCCTTTATGACACCAAAAATAAAACGCCTGATTTCTAAAAGGAACATGGCTTTTAAAAGAAAAAATATCGAATGTGTAAAGAAGCTCAGAAGTCAGATTTCGGCAGAGATTAGGAAAGCAAAAACCTTTTTCTACGAGAATAAAGTAGGTCCAAACCTAAAAAATCGCCCAAAATCTTGGTGGAAAGTCATTAAGCGTTTGATTGGCAAAAAGTCGGCTAAAGCAACGATGGTGGATCCCTCTACTGGGCTGTTGATGGATGATAAACGGTCTGCTTGCTTCATAAACCATTTCTTTGCAAACTTAACTAAGGATTACCCAAAAGTGGGAAAAGAATGGCTAGAACCTCATTGCGCGGAAAATTTGCCACTAATCACCGTCGATGAAGTGCAACAAGAACTGCAAAAAATTAATGTTAATAAAGCACCTGGCCCTAACGATCCATTACTGAAAATTTTGAAGACCTTTGCAAAGTACTTTGCTGTACCCTTGACCGAAATCTTCAATGAATCCTTTCAATCTAAAACTTTTCCTAAAGTTTGGAAGAATTATAAAGTGTCGGGTATTCCAAAATCAATACCTTGTACGCTTGCAGAAGATTTAAGACCAATTGCTTTAACAAGTGTCCTGGCAAAAATCCAAGAAACCTTTGCAGTTAAGTGGATGTATGATGATACCACTGGGAAAATTTCGGATTCTCAATATGGTGGTTTACCGCGATCATCTACAGTTAATGCCTTAGTTAAATTACTACATAATTGGCACAAGTTAATGGACGAAAGGCATAGAGTGATTAGGATAGTCTTCCTCGACTTTCGCAAGGCTTTCGACCTCATCGATCACAATAAATTGCTAGAAAACATGAGATCAATGGGTGTAAGACCCGCCTTGATAAAATGGTTTGCTTCGTACTTGAATGAGCGATCTCATTTCACACAGTTTGGGAAAGAAACATCTGATTTTGAAAATGTTACTGGGGGCGTCCCACAGGGCAGTAAATTGGGACCAATTGCCTTTGTAATTAAAATTAATATGCTACCTAGTGTTATAGAACAAGTTGTTGGAAACGAGGATGTTGTTGTGGATGGTGATACGATTCTCTTCATGGACGATACCACGAGTTGGGAGGCGTTAGATGTTCATTATCACGTTTCTGGAATGGAAATTGGGAACATACCCAAGAAAATTGAGTCAGTAAAAACCTTTGCGGAAAACGAGAAAATGGTATTAAACGCAAAAAAATGTAAAGAAATGATCATTGACTTTCGAAAAGATAGAACAGTTATTCCTGCAATGAAAATAAATGACTGTGTCCTTGAAAGAGTTAGCTCTTATAAATTACTCGGTTTATGGATAGATGATGACCTCAAGTGGAAATCAAACACGGAATACGTTGTAAAGAAGGCAGCTAAGCGGTTATATTTTTTAAAAACTCTTAAAGGGTACAATGCTCCACGAGAAGACTTAAAGATATTTTATATCTCGGCTATCAGATCAATTGTGGAATTTGGAGCTCAAATTTGGCATGGTGGCCTGACACAGGAACAGTCTAAAGATATAGAGAGAATTCAAAGGCGCGCTATGAAAATAATATGTCCAGGAAAGACTTACAAACAGGCATTAACTGAATGTGGTTTGCACACTCTAGAATACAGAAGAGATATAATGTGTGTAAATTTAATAAAAGACATGAAACAGCCAACCCACAAACTAAACGATCTTCTGCCACCTATTGTCGGTCTGGTACGGGAGAAACACACGAGACTTAATGAAAATAAATTTTATAATTTTAAATGCAAAACAGAACGTTTTAACAATAGTCCTTTAGTATATGCGATCCGCAAATACAATATGGCTTTTGACAATAATTAATGGTTTTTTCTTGGATTTCAAATATTTTAACTATTGAACTACTATGGCTTTGGTATTCTGGGGCACTTTTAATTAATTATTTTTAATATAGATTGTAGTTTTACAAAAACTCTGTAATTGTACTTATATACATATAATTGATTTCGTCTCTCTTTTTCATGTAAATCACATAACAATTTAGCTGTGTAAGCTACTTAATGTGTGTATTTTTAATAATAATAATAATAATAAAATAATTACTATTCCAAACTACTGGAGACAATCCAGTTTCATTTTTGCGTGCTGTTACTTACCAATTAGCTATCCAGGTCGAAAATCGTCCAGTATCTGAGCCTTCTGTCATTTATTTTTTGCCACAGGTCAAGCTGCGGTTTTACACATAAATTTTGCCCCATCAGCTGACAAAATCGATGCCCCTGATTGGTAGGATAAAAGTTTGACCCATTCGTGGGGAGTTCTGACCTGTTTGTTGCAATCAGGGGCTCCGTGCAAAGCTTCTTATTGGGCAATTTAAAAACATTCTGCAACCTTATTGGTGATTATTTTCTGACCCATTCGGACTGATGAGCGTGCAGTCGTGTGAGGCATAGTGAAGGCATGAATATTAATTATCTGTCTTTCTGACCTTACTTCTCGACTATAAACAGTCAATTCGAAGTCCTACAGAAAAATTATTACAAAGCTATTTAGTCAGGCAATGGCTTCTAGTATCTGGCAATTGTTTGGCATTGTAAAGTCCGCTATCGGTATACAACGACGTGAATATACTGCAAGTTCACTCTCCTCGCAAGTATTCGATCGAGGAGCTCCTGTGTGCCATAAACAGCACACAATGCAGCATTAGTCGGCACATTGGAGCCGAGACATTTATTCCGAACGCTGTTCGAGAAAAGGCTAAAAGAAATTGTATTGCGATAAGGTAAAGAATCTATATTCAGCGTGTATTTGTAATTTGTCTATTTATATGCATCGAATTTGCATACATACCCGTCGCGGCGTCGCTCAAAACAGGTCACGACCTCGAGATATTTATAGAATTTATTTAATATAGACTTTATTCAGGAATTTTACTTTGCTTATAACCGTGTGTATTGTCTGATATTTGTTATTTTTCCTTAGCCTTCGTTAAATATGTTATATTGATCTTACTATTTGTGTGCTATATTAAACATATTGTCCACATAATTCGTATAACAACAAACGCATAGGAATATTGTATACGAACTACATGACAAAAAGCTTTTGCTTCAAACAGTTATTTTCTGGTTATGTCTCTGAAGTAGTGAAATCATTCGTAGATGCTTTTGTTGTGCTGTGTATACAAGTTCATTTACTAACTTATTCAATTTTTCTAATATGGGGATGCCATATAGAATTACCCAGGCAAGCCAGCCTATCCATTTCACATCATGATTGATTGTAATATGAATCATTGGTAATCTAAATCTGATATATGGTGTGAGAATATAGTTGTAACAGAACATGATTTGTGAGTAAATCTAAAATCACTAAGCTTTTCTAATTAGCCTATATTTAATAACTGGCATAATTTTAAGTACTTTTTCTCCCCCCCCCCCCCGAAAATGACGTCAGAAAATCTTGACCTACGTACGAAAAATCCTGGATCCGCCCCTGCCTGAAAAATAGACTTAAATTATCAAAATCGTGTTTTATGCGCTCTGGACGCGATTTAATCGCAAAAATTTGTTGAATTTAACAATTAAAATTTCCGTCTTAAATAAATAACGGCGACGTTTTAGGGCTTAAAATCATGTTTTGAGGGTTTCGTGATTATTTGAGCGAAATGATATACGGCAATGACGAAACAAAAGGAGACCATGTAACAGGAAATTTATGATCTTACCACGTCCGAAATCTGGTTTTCGGCACTCAAACTATCGAGATAAGCGAAAAAAACATGTCGAAATGAGAAACCTGTAACTTTCTTTTAACCTGAAAAGAAACCGACTTGGAATCATCAAATTCGCGTTTTATTCGCTCTAGAAGTGATTTGAGCTTAAAAACTTGTTCAATTAAGAAACTAAAAATTTCCGTTTTAAATCGATAACTGCAACGTTTTAGAGCTTAAAATAATGTTTTTAGGGCTTTGGTATCGAGTTGAGCGCCATGATATACTGCAATCAAGGAACAAAAAGAGACCTTCTAATTGAAAATTCAAGATTTTAATACGTCCGAAATCATGTTTTCGGCATGCAAATCATCGGGATGAGCGAAATATCATGTTGAAATCAGAAACCGATAACTTTCTTTTAAGTTAAAAAAATCGACTTAGAATCATCAAAATCGCGATTTAAGTGCTCTAGAAGTGATTTGAGCGTAAAAACTTGTTGAATTCACAAACTAGAATTTCCATTTTAAATGGATAACGGCGACGTTTTTAGCTTACAATCATGTTTTGAGTGCTTTGGTGATCGAGTTGAGCGCAATGATATACTGCAATCACGGAAGAAAAATAGTCCTTCTAATTGAAAATTTAAGATCTTACCACGTCCCAAATCATGTTTACAGCACTCAAACCGTCAGGATAAGCGAATAAACATGTTGAAATAAGGAACCTATAACTTTCTTTCAACCTAAAAAAAATTGATTTAGAATCATCAAAATCACGTTTTAAGCGGTCTAGAAGTGATTTGAGCGTAAAAACTTTAGGAATTCACAAACTGGAAATTTCCGTGTTAAATTGATAGCGGCGCCGTTTTAGAGCTTAAAATCATGTTTTGAGTGCTTTGGTGATCGTGTTGAGCGCAATGATATGCTGCAATCACAGAACAAAAAGAGACCCTTATGGGAAATTTAAGATCTTACCACGTCCGAAATCATGTTTTTGGCATTCAAACCATCTAGATAAGCGAAATCTTATGTTGAAATGAAAAACCTATAACTTTCTTTTAACATAAAAAAATTGACTTAGAATCATAAAAATCGAGTTTTAAGTGCTCTAGAAGTTATTTGAGCTTAAAAACTTGTGGAATTCAGAAACTAAAAATTTCCGTTTTAGATCGATAACAGCGACGTTTTAGAGCTTAAAATAATGTTGTGAGGGCTTTGGTATCGAGTTGAGCGCAATTATATAATGCAATCACGGAACAAAAAGAGACCTTCAAATTGAAAACTTAAAATCTTACCACGTCCGAGATCATGTTTTCGGGCCTCAAACCTTCAAGATAAGCGAAATAACATGTTGAAATGAGGGACCTATAACTTTCATTTAACCTAAAAAAATTGACTTAGAATCATCAAAATCACGTTTTAAGCGCTCTAGAAGTGATTTAAGCGTAAAAACTTGTTGAATACACAAACTAAAAATTTCCGTTTTCAATCGATAACAGTTACGTTTAAGATTTTAAAATCATGTTTGAGTGCTTTGGTGATCGAGTTGAGTGGAATAACAAACTACAATAACGGAACAAAAAGAGACATTCTATTTGGAAATTAAAGATGTTACCACGTCCGAAATCATATTTTTGTCACTCAAACCATTGACATAAACGAAATAACATGTTGAAGTAGAAACCTATAACTTTGTTTCAACCTGAAAAACAATCGACCTAGAATCATCAAAATCGCGTTTTAAGCACTCTAGAAGTAATTTGAGCGTAAAAACTTTAGAATTTACCAACTAAAAATTGCCGTCTTAAATCAATAACGGCGACGTTTTAGAGCTTAAAATCATGTTTTGAGTGTTTATGTGATCGAGTTGAGCGCACTGATATACTGCAATAACGGAACAAAAAGAGACACTCTAATTGGAAATTAAAGATCTTACCACGTGCGGAATCATGTTTTTGGCACTCAAACCATCGAGATAAGCGAAATAATATGTTGAAATGAGAAAAATATAAATTTCTTTTAACATAAAAAATCGACTTAGAATCGTCAAAATTGCGTTTTAAGCGCTCTAGAAGTAATTTGAGCTTAAAAACTTGTTGAATCTACCAACTAAAAATTTGCGTCTTAAATTGATAACGGCAACGTTTTAGGGCTTAAAATCATGTTTTGAGGGTTTGATGAACACTTGAGCGCAATGATAAACTGCAATCGCGGAATGAAAAGAGACCTTCTAATTAAAAATTTAAGATCTTAATGCGTCGGAAATCAGGTATTCGGCACTCAAACCATCGAGATAAGCGAAAAAACATGTCGAAATGAGAAACCTGTAATTTTCTTTTAACCTGAAAAGAAACCGACTTGGAATCATCAAATTCGCGTTTTATTCGCTATAGAAGTGATTTGAGCGTAAACACTTGTTGAATTCATAAAATAAAAATTTTGGTTTTAAATCGATAACGGCGACCTTTTTAGTTAAAAATGTTTTTGAAGGCTTTGGTGATCGAGTTGGGCGCAATGATATACTGCAATCACGGAACAAAAAGAGACCTTCTAATTGAAAATTTAAGATCTTACCACGTCCGAAATCATGTTTTTGGAACTCAAACCATCAAGATAAGCGAAATAATATGTGGAAATGAGAAACCTATAACTTTCTTTTAATATAAAAAAATCGACTTAGAATCGTCAAAATCGCGTTTTAAGCGCTCTAGAAGTGCTTTGAGCTTAAAAAACTTGTTCAATTTAGAAACTAAAAGCATCCGTTCTAAATCGATAACGGCGACGTATTACAGCTTAAAATAATGTTTTGAGGGCTTTGGTATCGAAATGAGCGCAATGATATACTGCAATCACGGAACAAAAAGAGACCTTCTAATTGAAAATTTAAGATCTTACAACATCAAAATCACGTTTTAAGCGCTCTAGAAGTGATTTGAGCGTAAAAACTTTATGCATTCACAGACTAGAAATTTCCGTTTTAAATTGATAGCGGCGTAAATTTAGAGCTTAAAATCATCTTTTGATTACTTTGGTGATAGAGTTAAGCGTAATGATATACTGCAATCACGGAATAAAAAGAGCCCTTCTAATTGGAAGTTTAAGATCTTGACACGTCCAAAATCATGTTTTTGGCACTCAAAGCATCGTGATAAGCGAAAAAACATGTTGAAGTGAGATACCTATAACTTTCCTTTAACCTAAAAGAAGTCAACTTAGAATCATTAAAATCGCGTTTTAAGCACTCTAGAAGTAGTTTGAGCGTAAAAACTTGTAGAATTTACCAACCAAAAACATCCGTCTTAAATCAATAACGGCGACGTTTTAGAGCTTAAAATCATGTTTTGAGTGCTTATGTGTTCGAGTTGAGCGCAATGATATACTGTAATAACGGAACAAAAAGAGTCCTTCTAATTGAAAATTTAAGATCTTACCACGTCCCAAATCATGCTTACAGCACTCAAACCATCAAGATAAAGGAAATAACATGCTGAAATGAGGAACCTAAAACATTCTTTCAACCTAAAAAAAATTGACTTAGAATCATCAAAATCGCCTTTTAAGCGCACTAGAAGTGATTTGAGCGTACAAACTTGTTGAATTCACAAACTAGAAATTTCCGTCCTAAAACGATAACTGCGACATTTTGGAGCTTCAAATCATGTTTTTAGTGCTTTGGTGATCGGGTTTAGCGAAATGATATACTGCAATAACAGAATTAAAAGAGACCTCTTAATTGGAAATTTAATGTCTTACGACGTCCGGACTCATGTTTTTGGCACTCAAACCATCGAGATAAGCGAAATAATATGTTGAAATGAGGAACCTATAACTTTCTTTCAACCTAAAAAAAATTGACTTAGAATCATCAAAATCGCCTTTTAAGCGCACTAGAAGTGATTTGAGCGTACAAACTTGTTGAATTCACAAACTAGAAATTTCCGTCCTAAAACGATAACTGCGACATTTTAGAGCTTCAAATCATGTTTTTAGTGCTTTGGTGATCGGGTTGAGCGAAATGATATACTGCAATAACAGAATTAAAAGAGACCTCTTAATTGGAAATTTAATGTCTTACGACGTCCGGACTCATGTTTTTGGCACTCAAACCATCGAGATAAGCGAAATAATATGTTGAAATGAGGAACCTATAACTTTCTTTCAATATAAAAAAATCGAGTTATAATCGTCAAAATCGCGTTTTTAGCGCTCTAGAAATGATTTCAGCGTAAGAACTTGTTCATTTCAGAAACTAAAAGCATCCGTTTTAAATCGATAACGGCGACGTTTTAAAGCTTAAAATAATGTTTTGAGGGCTTTGGTATCGAGTAGAGCGCAATGATATCATGCAATCACGGAATGAAAAGAGAACTTCTAATTGAAAATTTAAGATCTTAATACGTCCAAAATCATGTTTTCGGCACTCAAATCATCATGATAAGTGAAATATCGTTTTGAAATCAGAAACCGATAACTTTCTTTTAACCTAAAAAAATCGACTTAGAATCATCAAAATCGCGATTTAAGCGCTCTAGAAGTGATTTGAGCGTAAAAACTTGTTGAATTCACAAACTAGAGTTTCCAGTTTAAATCGATAACGGCGACCTTTTTAGCTTAAAATCATCTTTTGAGGGCTTTGGTGATCGAGTTGAGCGCAATGATATACTGCAATCATGCAACAAAAAGAGACCTTCTGACTGGAAATTTAAGATCTTAATACGTCCAAATCATGTTTTCGGCACTGAAACGATCGAGATAAGCGAAAAAACATGTTGATATGAGAAACTTAAAAGTTTCTATTAACTTAAAAAAATAGACTTAAAATCATCAAAATCGTGTTTTAAGAGCTCTACAAGCGATTTGAGTGTAAAAACTACTTGAATTCACATACTAGAAATTTCCGTCGTAAATCAATAACGACGACGTTTTAGGGCTTAAAATCATGTTTTGAGGGTTTGGTGATCATTTGAGCGCAATGATATACTGCAATGACGGAGCAAAAGGAGACAATGTAACATGAAATTTATGATCTTACCACGTCCGAAATCTGGTTCTCGGCACTCAAACAATCGAGATAAGCGAAAAAACATGTCGAAAAGAGAAACATATAACTCTCTTTTAACCTGAAAAGAAACTGACTTGGAATCATCAAATTCGCGTTTTATTCGCTCTAGAAGTGATTTAAGCGTAAAAACTTGCTGAATTCACAAACTAAAAATTTCCGTCTTAACTCAATAACTGCGACGTTTTAGAGCTTCAAATCATGTTTTGAGTTCTTTGGCGATCGGTTGGAGCGAAATGATATACTGCAATAACAGAATAAAAAGAGACCTGCTAATTGGAAATTTATTTTTTTCGAATTCCGGAATCACGTTTTTGGCGCTCAAACCATCGAGATAAGCGAAATAACATGTTTAAATGAGAAACCTATAACTTTCTTTTAATATAATAAAATCGAATGTTTTGAGGGCTTTGGTATCGAGTTGAGCGCAATGATATACTGCAATCACGGAACAAAAAGAGACATTCTAATTGAAAATTTAAGATCTTACCACGTCCCGAATCATGTTTACAGCACTCAAACCATCAAGATAAGCGGAATAACATGTTGAAATGAGGAACCTATAACTTTCTTCTAACCTAACAAAAATTGACTTACAATCCTCAAAATCGCCTTTTAAGCGCTCTAGAAGTGATTTGAGCCTACGAGCATGTTGAATTCACAAACTAGAAATTTCCGTCCTAAATTGATAACTGCGACATTTTAGAGCTTCAAATCATGTTTTGAGTGCTTTATTGATCCGGTTGAGTGAAATGATATATTGCAATAACAGAATAAAAAGGGACCTGCTAATTGTAAATTTATTTTTTTCGACGTCCGGAATCATGTTTTTGGAACTCAAACCAACGAGATAAACGAAATAATATGTTGAAATGCGAAACCTATAACTTTCTTTTAATATAAATAAATCGACTTAGAATCGTCAAAATCGCGTTTTAAGCGCTCTAGAAGTGATTTGAGCTTAAAAACTTGTTCAATTCAAAAAATAAAAGCATCCGTTCTAAATCGATAACGGCGACGTTTTAGAGCTTAAAATAATGTTTTGAGGGCTTTGGTATCGAGTAGAGCGCAATGATATACTGCAATCACGGAACAAAAAGAGACCTTCTAATTGAAAATTTAAGATCTTACCACGTTCCAAATCATGTTTACAGCACTCAAACCATCAAGATAAGCGAAATAACATGTTGAAATGAGGAACCTTTAACTTTCTTCTAACCTAAAAAAATATGACTTACAATCATCAAAATCGCCTTTTAAGCGCTCTAGAAGTGATTTGAGCCTAAAAACTTGTTGAATTCACAAATTAAAAATTGCCGTCTTAAATCAATAACGGCGACGTTTTAGAGCTTAAAACCATGTTTTGATTACTTTGGTGATAGAGTTAACCGTAATGATATACTGCAATCACGGAATAAAAACAGCCCTTCTAATTGGAAATTTAAAATCTTGACACGTCCGAAATAATTTTTTAGGCACTCAAACCATCGAGATAAGCGAAATAATATGTTGAAATGAGAAACCTATAACTTTCTTTTAATATAAAAAATCAACTTAGAATCGTGAAAATCGCGTTTTAGGCGCTCTAGAAGTGCTTTGAGCTTAAAAACTTGTTCAATTTAGAAACTGAAAGCATCCGTTCTAAATCGATAACGGCAACGTTTTACAGCTTGAAATAATGTTTTGAGGGCTTTGGTATCGAGTTGAGCGCTATGATATACTGCAATCACGGAACAAAAACAGACCTTCTAATTGGAAATTTAAGATCTTACCACGTCCCAAATCATGCTTACAGCACTCAAACCATCAAGAAAAAGGAAAGAACATGTTGAAATGAGGAACCTATAACTTTCTTTCAACCTAAAAAAAATTGACTTACAATCATCAAAATCGCCTTTTAAGCGCTCTGGAAATGATTTGAGCCTACAAACTTAAGGAATTCACAAACTAAAAATTTCCGTCTTAAATCAATAGTGGCGACATGTTTGAGCCTAAAATCATCTTTAGGGTGCTTTGGTGATCGAGTTGAGCGCGATGAAATAAAGAAAAAACGGAATAGAAAGAGACCTTCTAATTGAAAATTTAAGATCTTACCACGTCCGAGATCATGTTTTCGGCACTCAAACCATCGAGATGAGCGAAATAACATATCAAAATTAGAGCCTATAACTTTGTTTAAACCTGAAAAAAAAATCGACTTTGAATCATCAAAATTGCGTTTAAACCGCTCTAGAAGTGATTTGAGCGTAAAAACTTGGTGTATTCATAAACTAAAAATTTCCGTCTTAAATCAATAGTGGCGACATTCTAGAGCCTAAAATCATGTTTTGGGTGCTTTGGTGATCGAGTTGAGCGCGATGATATACAGCAAAAACGGAACAGAAAGAGACCTTCTAATTGAAAATTTAAGATATTACCACGTCCGAAATCATGTTTTCCGCACTCAAACCATCAAGATAAAAGAAACAACATGTCAATATGAGAAACCTATAACTTTCTTTAACCTGAAAAAAAGTTTACTTAGAATCATTAAAATCGCGTTTTAAGCGCTCTAGAAGTGATTTGAGCATAAAACTTGTTGAATTCACAAACTAAAAATTGCCGTCTTAAATCAATAACGGCGACGTTTTAGAGCTTAAAGTCATGTTTTGCGTGCTTATGTTATCGAGTTGGGCGCAATGATATACTGCAATAACGGAACAAAAAGAGACCTTCTAATTGGAAATTTAAGATCTTACCACGTCCGAAATCATGTTTTCGGCACTCAAACCATCAAGATAAGCGAAACAACATGTCAAAATGAGATACCTATAACTTTCCTTTAACCTAAAAGAAATCAACTTAGAATCATCAAAATCGCGTTTTAAGCACTCTAGAAGTAATTTGAGCGTAAAAACTTTTAGAATTTACCAACTAAAAATTGCCGTCGTAAATCAATAACGGCAATGTTTTAGACCTTAGAATCATGTTTTGAGTGCTTGTGTCATCGAGTTGAGCGCAATGATATACTACAATAACGGAAAAAAAAGAGACCTTCTAATTGGAAATTTAAGAGCTTACCA
Source organism: Muricea muricata (assembly GCA_963855995.1). Taxonomy (NCBI): domain Eukaryota; kingdom Metazoa; phylum Cnidaria; class Anthozoa; order Malacalcyonacea; family Plexauridae; genus Muricea; species Muricea muricata. The sequence goes on from OY979717.1 coordinate 31,934,560, forward strand.
CGTCCGAAATCATGGTTTCGGCACTCAAACCGTCAGGTAAGCGAAATAACATGTCAATATGAGAAACCTATAACTTTCTTTAACCTGAAGAAAATTTTACTTAGAATCATCAAAATCGCGTTTTAAGCGCTCTAGAAGTGATTTGAGCGTAAAAACTTGTTGAATTATCCAACTAAAAATATCCGTCTTAAATCAACAACCGCGACGTTTTAGAGCTTAAAATCATGTTTTGTGTGCTTATCTGATCGAGTTGAGCGCAATGATATACTACAATAACGGAACAAAAAGAGACCTTCTAATTGAAAATTTAAGATCTTACCACGTCCGAAATCATGTTTTCAGCACTCAAACCATGGAGATAAGCGAAATAAGATATCAAAATTAGAAACCCATAACTTTCTTTAAACCTGAAAAAAATCGACTTACAATCATCAAAATCGCGTTTTAAGCGCTCTAGAAGTGATTTGAGCGCAAAACTTGTTGAATTTACCAATTAAAAATATCCGTCTTAAATCAATAACGGCGACGTTTTAGAGCTTAAAATCATGTTTTGTGTGCTTATGTTATCGAGTTGAGCGCAATGATATACTACAATAACGGAACAAAAAGAGACCTTCTAATTGGAAATTTAAGATCTTACCACGTCCGAAATCATGTTTTCGGGACTCAAACTATCGAAATTAGCGAAATAACATGTCAAGATGAGAAACCTATAACTTTCTTTAAACCTGAAAAAAGTCGTCTTTTACAATCATCAAAATCGCGTTTTAAGCGCGTTAGAAATTATTTGAGCTTAAAAACTTGTTGTATTTACCAACTAATAATTCCTGTCTTAAATCAATAACGGCGACGTTTTAGAGCTTAAAGTCATGTTTTGTGTGCTTATGTTATCGAGGGTAGCGCAATGATGTACTGCAATAACGGAACAAAAAGAGATTTTCTAATTGGAAATTTAAGATCTTACCACGTCGGAAATCATGTTTTCGGCCCTCAAACCATCACGATAAGCGAAACAACATGTCAAAATGAAAAACCTATAACTTTCTTTAACCTGAAAAAAAGTTTACTTAGAATCATTAAAATCGCGTTTTAAGAGCTCTAGAAGTGATTTGAGCTTAAAAACTTGTTTAATTTACCAACTAATAATTGCTGTCTTAAATCAATAACTTGACGTTTTTGAGCTTAAAATCATGTTTTGTGTGCTTATGTTATCGAGTTGAGCGCAATGATATACTACAATAACGGAACAAAAAGAGACCTTTTAATTGGAAATTTAAGATCTTACCACGTTTGAAATCATGTTTTCGGCACTCAAACCATGGAGATAAGCGAAATAAGATATCAAAATTAGAAACCTATAACTTTCTTTAAACCTGAAAAAAATCGACTTACAATCATCAAAATCGCGTTTTAAGCGCTCTAGAAGTGATTTGAGCGCAAAACTTGTTGAATTTACCAATTAAAAATATCCGTCTTAAATCAATAACGGCGACGTTTTAGAGCTTAAAATCATGTTTTGTGTGCTTATGTGATCGAGTTGAGCGCAATGATATACTACAATAACGGAACAAAAAGAGACCTTCTAATTGGAAATTTAAGATCTTACCACGTCCGAAATCATGTTTTCGGCTCTCAAACCATCAAGATAAGCGAAACAACATGTCAAAATGAGAAACCTATAACTTTCTTTAACCTGAAAAAAAGTTTACTTAGAATCATTAAAATCGCGTTTTAAGCGCTCTAGAAGTGATTTGAGCCTAAAAACTTGTTGAATTTACCAACTAAAAGTATCCGTATTAAATCAATAACTTGACGTTTTTGAGCTTAAAATCATGTTTTGTGTGCTTATGTTATCGAGTTGAGCGCAATGATATACTACAATAACGGAACAAAAAGAGACCTTTTAATTGGAAATTTAAGATCTTACCACGTTTGAAATCATGTTTTCGGCACTCAAACCATGGAGATAAGCGAAATAAGATATCAAAATTAGAAACCTATAACTTTCTTTAAACCTGAAAAAAATCGACTTACAATCATCAAAATCGCGTTTTAAGCGCTCTAGAAGTGATTTGAGCGCAAAACTTGTTGAATTTACCAATTAAAAATATCCGTCTTAAATCAATAACGGCGACGTTTTAGAGCTTAAAATCATGTTTTGTGTGCTTATGTGATCGAGTTGAGCGCAATGATATACTACAATAACGGAACAAAAAGAGACCTTCTAATTGGAAATTTAAGATCTTACCACGTCCGAAATCATGTTTTCGGCTCTCAAACCATCAAGATAAGCGAAACAACATGTCAAAATGAGAAACCTATAACTTTCTTTAACCTGAAAAAAAGTTTACTTAGAATCATTAAAATCGCGTTTTAAGCGCTCTAGAAGTGATTTGAGCCTAAAAACTTGTTGAATTTACCAACTAAAAGTATCCGTATTAAATCAATAACGGCGACGTTTTAGAGCTTAAAATCATGTTTTGTGTGCTTATGTTATCGAGTTGAGCGCAATGATATACTACAATAACGGAAAAAAAAGAGACCTTCTAATTGGAAATTTAAGAGCTTACCACGTCCGAAATCATGTTTTCGGCTCTCAAACTTTCGAAATTAGCGAAATAACATGTCAAGATGAGAAACCTATAACTTTCTTTAAACCTGAAAAAAATCGTCTTACAATAATCAAAATCGCGTTTTAAGCGCTCTAGAAATGATTTGAGCTTTAAAACTTGTTGAGTTTACCAACTAATAATTGCTGTCTTAAATTAATAAAGGCGACGTTTTAAAGCTTAAAATCATGTTTTGTGTGCTTATGTTATCGAGTTGAGCGCAATGATATACTACAATAACGGAACAAAAAGAGACCTTCTAATTGGAAATTTAAGATCTTACCACGTCCGAAATCATGTTTTCGGGACTCAAACTATCGAAATTAGCGAAATAACATGTCAAGATGAGAAACCTATAACTTTCTTTAAACCTGAAAAAAATCGTCTTACAATCATCAAAATCGCGTTTTAAGCGCTCTAGAAATGATTTGAGCTTTAAAACTTGTTGAGTTTACCAACTAATAATTGCTGTCTTAAATCAATAACGGCGACGTTTTAGAGCTTAAAGTCATGTTTTGTGTGCTTATGTTATCGAGCGTAGCGCAATGATATACTGCAATAACGGAACAAAAAGAGACCTTCTAATTGGAAATTTAAGATCTTACCACGTCCGAAATCATGTTTTCGGCACTCAAACCATCGAAATTAGTGAAATAACATGTCAGAATGAGAAACCTATAACTTTCTTTAACCTGAAAAAAATTTTACTTAGAATAATTAAAATCAAGTTTTAAGCGCTCTAGAAGTGATTTGAGCGGAAAAACTGGTTGAATTTACCAACTAAAAGTATCCGTCTTAAATCAATAACGGCGACGTTTTAGAGCTTAAAGTCATGTTTTGTGTGCTTATGTTATCGAGTTGAGCGCAATGATATACTACAATAACGGAACAAAAAGAGACCTTCTAATTGAAAATTTAAGAGCTTACCACGTCCGAAATCATTTTTTCGGGGCTCAAACTGTCGAAATTGGCGAAATAACATGTCAAGATGAGAAACCTATAACTTTCTTTAAACCTGAAAAAAATCGTCTTACAATAATCAAAATCGCGTTTTAAGCGCTCTAGAAATGATTTGAGCTTTAAAACTTGTTGAGTTTACCAACTAATAATTGCTGTCTTAAATTAATAAAGGCGACGTTTTAAAGCTTAAAATCATGTTTTGTGTGCTTATGTTATCGAGTTGAGCGCAATGATATACTACAATAACGGAACAAAAAGAGACCTTCTAATTGGAAATTTAAGATCTTACCACGTCCGAAATCATGTTTTCGGGACTCAAACTATCGAAATTAGCGAAATAACATGTCAGGATGAGAAACCTATAACTTTCTTTAAACCTGACAAAAGTCGTCATTTACAATCATCAAAATCGCGTTTTAAGCGCTCTAGAAATGATTTGAGCTTAAAAACTTGTTGTATTTACCTACTAATAATTGCTGTCTTAAATCAATAACGGCGACGTTTTAGAGCTTAAAGTCATGTTTTGTGTGCTTATGTTATCGAGCGTAGCGCAATGATATACTGCAATAACGGAACAAAAAGAGACCTTCTAATTGGAAATTTAAGATCTTACCACGTCCGAAATCATGTTTTCGGCACTCAAACCATCGAAATTAGTGAAATAACATGTCAATATGAGAAACCTATAACTTTCTTTAACCTGAAAAAAATTTTACTTAGAATAATTAAAATCAAGTTTTAAGCGCTCTAGAAGTGATTTGAGCGGAAAAACTGGTTGAATTTACCAACTAAAAGTATCCGTCTTAAATCAATAACGGCGACGTTTTAGAGCTTAAAATCATGTTTTGTGTGCTTATGTTATCGAGTTGAGCGCAATGATATACTACAATAACGGAACAAAAAGAGACCTTCTAATTGAAAATTTAAGAGCTTAGCACGTCCGAAATCATTTTTTCGGGGCTCAAACTGTCGAAAAATGCGAAATAACATGTCAAGATGAGAAACCTATAACTTTCTTTAAACCTGAAAAAAATCGTGTTACAATCATCAAAATCGCGTTTTAAGCGTTCTAGAAATGATTTGAGCTTAAAAACTTGTTGTATTTACCAACTAATAATTGCTGTCTTAAATCAATAACGGCGACGTTTTAGAGCTTAAAGTCATGTTTTGTGTGCTTATGTTATCGAGCGTAGCGCAATGATATACTGCAATAACGGAACAAAAAGAGACCTTCTAATTGGAAATTTAAGATCTTACCACGTCCGAAATCATGTTTTCGGCACTCAAACCATCGAAATTAGTGAAATAACATGTCAATATGAGAAACCTATAACTTTCTTTAACCTGAAAAAAATTTTACTTAGAATAATTAAAATCAAGTTTTAAGCGCTCTAGAAGTGATTTGAGCGGAAAAACTGGTTGAATTTACCAACTAAAAGTATCCGTCTTAAATCAATAACGGCGACGTTTTAGAGCTTAAAGTCATGTTTTGTGTGCTTATGTTATCGAGTTGAGCGCAATGATATACTACAATAACGGAACAAAAAGAGACCTTCTAATTGAAAATTTAAGAGCTTACCACGTCCGAAATCATTTTTTCGGGGCTCAAACTGTCGAAATTGGCGAAATAACATGTCAAGATGAGAAACCTATAACTTTCTTTAAACCTGAAAAAAATCGTCTTACAATAATCAAAATCGCGTTTTAAGCGCTCTAGAAATGATTTGAGCTTTAAAACTTGTTGAGTTTACCAACTAATAATTGCTGTCTTAAATTAATAAAGGCGACGTTTTAAAGCTTAAAATCATGTTTTGTGTGCTTATGTTATCGAGTTGAGCGCAATGATATACTACAATAACGGAACAAAAAGAGACCTTCTAATTGGAAATTTAAGATCTTACCACGTCCGAGATCATGTTTTCGGGACTCAAACTATCGAAATTAGCGAAATAACATGTCAGGATGAGAAACCTATAACTTTCTTTAAACCTGACAAAAGTCGTCATTTACAATCATCAAAATCGCGTTTTAAGCGCTCTAGAAATGATTTGAGCTTAAAAACTTGTTGTATTTACCTACTAATAATTGCTGTCTTAAATCAATAACGGCGACGTTTTAGAGCTTAAAGTCATGTTTTGTGTGCTTATGTTATCGAGCGTAGCGCAATGATATACTGCAATAACGGAACAAAAAGAGACCTTCTAATTGGAAATTTAAGATCTTACCACGTCCGAAATCATGTTTTCGGCACTCAAACCATCGAAATCAGTGAAATAACATGTCAATATGAGAAACCTATAACTTTCTTTAACCTGAAAATAATTTTACTTAGAATAATTAAAATCAAGTTTTAAGCGCTCTAGAAGTGATTTGAGCGGAAAAACTGGTTGAATTTACCAACTAAAAGTATCCGTCTTAAATCAATAACGGCGACGTTTTAGAGCTTAAAATCATGTTTTGTGTGCTTATGTTATCGAGTTGAGCGCAATGATATACTACAATAACGGAAAAAAAAGAGACCTTCTAATTGAAAATTTAAGAGCTTACCACGTCCGAAATCATTTTTTCGGGGCTCAAACTGTCGAAATTGGCGAAATAACATGTCAAGATGAGAAACCTATCACTTTCTTTAAACCTCAAAAAAATCGTCTTACAATCATCAAAATCGCGTTTTAAGCGTTCTAGAAATGATTTGAGCTTAAAAACTTGTTGTATTTACCAACTAATAATTCCTGTCTTAAATCAATAACGGCGACGTTTTAGAGCTTAAAGTCATGCTTTGTGTGCTTATGTTATCGAGGGTAGCGCAATGATATACTGCAATAACGGAACAAAAAGAGACCTTCTAATTGGAAATTTAAGATCTTACCACGTCCGAAATCATGTTTTCGGCACTCAAACCAACAGGATAAGCGAAAAAAGATGTAAAAATGAGAAATCTATAACTTTCTTTAACCTAAAAAAAATTTAATTAGAATCATTAAAATCCCGTTTTAAGCGCTCTAGAAGTGATTTGAGCTTAAAAACTTGTTGAATTTACCAACTAATAATTGCTGTCTTAAATCGATAACCGGACGTTTTAGAGCTTAAAATCATGTTTTGTGTGCTTATGTTATCGAGTTGAGCGCAATGATATACTACAATAACGGAACAAAAAGTGACCTTCTAATTGGAAATTTAAGATCTTACCTTGTCCGAAATCATGTTTTCGGGACTCAAACTATCGAAATTAGCGAAATAACATGTCAAGATAAGAAACCTATAACTTTCTTTAAACCTGAAAAAAGTCGTCTTTTACAATCATCAAAATCGCGTTTTAAGCGCGCTAGAAATGATTTGAGCTTAAAAACTTGTTGTATTTACCAACTAATAATTCCTGTCTTAAATCAATAACGGCGACGTTTTAGAGCTTAAAGTCATGTTTTGTGTGCTTATGTTATCGAGGGTAGCGCAATGATGTACTGCAATAACGGAACAAAAAGAGATTTTCTAATTGGAAATTTAAGATCTTACCACGTCGGAAATCATGTTTTCGGCACTCAAACCATCACGATAAGCGAAACAACATGTCAAAATGAGAAACCTATAACTTTCTTTAACCTGAAAAAAAGTTTATTTAGAATCATTAAAATCGCGTTTTAAGAGCTCTAGAAGTGATTTGAGCTTAAAAACTTGTTTAATTTACCAACTAATAATTGCTGTCTTAAATCAATAACTTGACGTTTTTGAGCTTAAAATCATGTTTTGTGTGCTTATGTTATCGAGTTGAGCGCAATGATATACTACAATAACGGAACAAAAAGAGACCATTTAATTGGAAATTTAAGATCTTACCACGTTTGAAATCATGTTTTCGGCACTCAAACCATGGAGATAAGCGAAATAAGATATCAAAATTAGAAACCTATAACTTTCTTTAAACCTGAAAAAAATCGACTTACAATCATCAAAATCGCGTTTTAAGCGCTCTAGAAGTGATTTGAGCGCAAAACTTGTTGAATTTACCATTTAAAAATATCCGTCTTAAATCAATAACGGCGACGTTTTAGAGCTTAAAATCATGTTTTGTGTGCTTATGTGATCGAGTTGAGCGCAATGATAAGTATACTACAATAACGGATCAAAAAGAGACCTTCTAATTGGAAATTTAAGATCTTACCACGTCCGAAATCATGTTTTCGGCTCTCAAACCATCAAGATAAGCGAAACAACATGTCAAAATGAGAAACCTATAACTTTCTTTAACCTGAAAAAAAGTTTACTTAGAATCATTAAAATCGCGTTTTAAGCGCTCTAGAAGTGATTTGAGCCTAAAAACTTTTTGAATTTACCAACTAAAAGTATCCGTATTAAATTAATAAAGGCGACGTTTTAAAACTTAAAATCATGTTTTGTGTGCTTATGTTATCGAGTTGAGCGCAATGATATACTACAATAACGGAACAAAAAGAGACCTTCTAATTGGAAATTTAAGATCTTACCACGTCCGAAATCATGTTTTCGGCACTCAAACCAACAGGATAAGCGAAAAAAGATGTAAAAATGAGAAATCTATAACTTTCTTTAACCTAAAAAAAATTTAATTAGAATCATTAAAATCCCGTTTTAAGCGCTCTAGAAGTGATTTGAGCTTAAAAACTTGTTGAATTTACCAACTAATAATTGCTGTCTTAAATCGATGACCGGACGTTTTAGAGCTTAAAATCATGTTTTGTGTGCTTATGTTATCGAGTTGAGCGCAATGATATACTACAATAACGGAACAAAAAGTGACCTTCTAATTGGAAATTTAAGATCTTACCTTGTCCGAAATCATGTTTTCGGGACTCAAACTATCGAAATTAGCGAAATAACATGTCAAGATAAGAAACCTATAACTTTCTTTAAACCTGAAAAAAGTCGTCTTTTACAATCATCAAAATCGCGTTTTTAAGCGCGCTAGAAATGATTTGAGCTTAAAAACTTGTTGTATTTACCAACTAATAATTCCTGTCTTAAATCAATAACGGCGACGTTTTAGAGCTTAAAGTCATGTTTTGTGTGCTTATGTTATCGAGGGTAGCGCAATGATGTACTGCAATAACGGAACAAAAAGAGATTTTCTAATTGGAAATTTAAGATCTTACCACGTCGGAAATCATGTTTTCGGCACTCAAACCATCACGATAAGCGAAACAACATGTCAAAATGAGAAACCTATAACTTTCTTTAACCTGAAAAAAAGTTTATTTAGAATCATTAAAATCGCGTTTTAAGAGCTCTAGAAGTGATTTGAGCTTAAAAACTTGTTTAATTTACCAACTAATAATTGCTGTCTTAAATCAATAACTTGACGTTTTTGAGCTTAAAATCATGTTTTGTGTGCTTATGTTATCGAGTTGAGCGCAATGATATACTACAATAACGGAACAAAAAGAGACCTTTTAATTGGAAATTTAAGATCTTACCACGTTTGAAATCATGTTTTCGGCACTCAAACCATGGAGATAAGCGAATTAAGATATCAAAATTAGAAACCTATAACTTTCTTTAAACCTGAAAAAAATCGTGTTACAATCATCAAAATCGCGTTTTAAGCGCTCTAGAAGTGATTTGAGCGCAAAACTTGTTGAATTTACCATTTAAAAATATCCGTCTTAAATCAATAACGGCGACGTTTTAGAGCTTAAAATCATGTTTTGTGTGCTTATGTGATCGAGTTGAGCGCAATGATATACTACAATAACGGATCAAAAAGAGACCTTCTAATTGGAAATTTAAGATCTTACCACGTCCGAAATCATGTTTTCGGCTCTCAAACCATCAAGATAAGCGAAACAACATGTCAAAATGAGAAACCTATAACTTTCTTTAACCTGAAAAAAAGTTTACTTAGAATCATTAAAATCGCGTTTTAAGCGCTCTAGAAGTGATTTGAGCCTAAAAACTTTTTGAATTTACCAACTAAAAGTATCCGTATTAAATTAATAAAGGCGACGTTTTAAAACTTAAAATCATGTTTTGTGTGCTTATGTTATCGAGTTGAGCGCAATGATATACTACAATAACGGAACAAAAAGAGACCTTCTAATTGGAAATTTAAGATCTTACCACGTCCGAAATCATGTTTTCGGGACTCAAACTATCGAAATTAGCGAAATAACATGTCAAGATGAGAAACCTATAACTTTCTTTAAACCTGAAAAAAATCGTCTTACAATCATCAAAATCGCGTTTTAAGCGCTCTAGAAATGATTTGAGCTTTAAAACTTGTTGAGTTTACCAACTAATAATTGCTGTCTTAAATCGATAACCGTACGTTTTAGAGCTTAAAATCATGTTTTGTGTGCTTATGTTATCGAGTTGAGCGCAATGATATACTACAATAACGGAACAAAAAGTGACCTTCTAATTGGAAATTTAAGATCTTACCACGTCCGAAATCATGTTTTCGGGACTCAAACTATCGAAATTAGCGAAATAACATGTCAAGATAAGAAACCTATAACTTTCTTTAAACCTGAAAAATGTCGCCTTTTACAATCATCAAAATCGCGTTTTAAGCGCGCTAGAAATGATTTGAGCTTAAAAACTTGTTGTATTTACCAACTAATAATTCCTGTCTTAAATCAATAACGGCGACGTTTTAGAGCTTAAAGTCATGTTTTGTGTGCTTATGTTATCGAGGGTAGCGCAATGATGTACTGCAATAACGGAACAAAAAGAGATTTTCTAATTGGAAATTTAAGATCTTACCACGTCGGAAATCATGTTTTCGGCACTCAAACCATCACGATAAGCGAAACAACATGTCAAAATGAGAAACCTATAACTTTCTTTAACCTGAAAAAAAGTTTATTTAGAATCATTAAAATCGCGTTTTAAGAGCTCTAGAAGTGATTTGAGCTTAAAAACTTGTTTAATTTACCAACTAATAATTGCTGTCTTAAATCAATAACTTGACGTTTTTGAGCTTAAAATCATGTTTTGTGTGCTTATGTTATCGAGTTGAGCGCAATGATATACTACAATAACGGAACAAAAAGAGACCTTTTAATTGGAAATTTAAGATCTTACCACGTTTGAAATCATGTTTTCGGCACTCAAACCATGGAGATAAGCGAAATAAGATATCAAAATTAGAAACCTATAACTTTCTTTAAACCTGAAAAAAATCGACTTACAATCATCAAAATCGCGTTTTAAGCGCTCTAGAAGTGATTTGAGCGCAAAACTTGTTGAATTTACCAATTAAAAATATCCGTCTTAAATCAATAACGGCGACGTTTTAGAGCTTAAAATCATGTTTTGTGTGCTTATGTGATCGAGTTGAGCGCAATGATATACTACAATAACGGAACAAAAAGAGACCTTCTAATTGGAAATATAAGATCTTACCACGTCCGAAATCATGTTTTCGGCACTCAAACCATCGAAATTAGCGAAATAACATGTCAATATGAGAAACCTATAACTTTCTTTAACCTGAAAAAAATTTTACTTAGAATAATTAAAATCAAGTTTTAAGCGCTCTAGAAGTGATTTGAGCGGAAAAACTTGTTGAATTTACCAACTAAAAGTATCCGTCTTAAATCAATAACGGCGACGTTTTAGAGCTTAAAATCATGTTTTGTGTGCTTATGTTATCGAGTTGAGCGCAATGATATACTACAATAACGGAACAAAAAGAGACCTTCTAATTGAAAATTTAAGAGCTTACCACGTCCGAAATCATTTTTTCGGGGCTCAAACTGTCGAAATTGGCGAAATAACATGTCAAGATGAGAAACCTATAACTTTCTTTAAACCTGAAAAAAATCGTCTTACAATCATCAAAATCGCGTTTTAAGCGTTCTAGAAATGATTTGAGCTTAAAAACTTGTTGTATTTACCAACTAATAATTCCTGTCTTAAATCAATAACGGCGACGTTTTAGAGCTTAAAGTCATGCTTTGTGTGCTTATGTTATCGAGCGTAGCGCAATGATATACTGCAATAACGGAACAAAAAGAGACCTTCTAATTGGAAATTTAAGATCTTACCACGTCCGAAATCATGTTTTCGGCACTCAAACTATCAGGATAAGCGAAACAACTTGTCAAAATGAGAAACCTATAACTTTCTTTAACCTGAAAAAAAGTTTACTTAGAATCATTAAAATCGCGTTTTAAGAGCTCTAGAAGTGATTTGAGCTTAAAAACCTGTTTAATTTACCAACTAATAATTGCTGTCTTAAATCAATAACGTGACGTTTTAGAGATTAAAATCATGTTTTGTGTGCTTATGTTATCGAGTTGAGCGCAATGATATACTGCAATCACGGAACAAAAAAAGACCTTTTAATTGGAAATTTAAGATCTTAACACGTCCGAAATCATGTTTTCGGGACTCAAACCATCGAAATTAGCGAAATAACATGTCAATATGAGAAACCTATAACTTTCTTTAACCTGAAAAAAATTTTACTTAGAATAATTAAAATCAAGTTTTAAGCGCTCTAGAAGTGATTTGAGCTTTAAAACTTGTTGAGTTTACCAACTAATAATTGCTGTCTTAAATTAATAAAGGCGACGTTTTAAAGCTTAAAATCATGTTTTGTGTGCTTATGTTATCGAGTTGAGCGCAATGATATACTACAATAACGGAACAAAAAGAGACCTTCTAATTGGAAATTTAAGATCTTACCACGTCCGAAATCATGTTTTCGGGACTCAAACAATCGAAATTAGAGAAATAACATGTCAAGATGAGAAACCTATAACTTTCTTTAAACATGAAAAAAATCGTCTTACAATCATCAAAATCGCGTTTTAAGCGCTCTAGAAATGATTTGAGCTTTAAAACTTGTTGAGTTTACCAACTAATAATTGCTGTCTTAAATCAATAACGGCGACGTTTTAAAGCTTAAAGTCATGTTTTGTGTGCTTATGTTATCGAGTTGGGCGCAATGATATACTACAATAACGGAACAAAAAGAGACCTTCTAATTGGAAATTTAAGATCTTACCACGTCCGAAATCATGTTTTCGGGACTCAAACTATCGAAATTAGCGAAATAACATGTCAGGATGAGAAACCTATAACTTTCTTTAAACCTGACAAAAGTCGTCATTTACAATCATCAAAATCGCGTTTTAAGCGCTCTAGAAATGATTTGAGCTTAAAAACTTGTTGTATTTACCTACTAATAATTGCTGTCTTAAATCAATAACGGCAACGTTTTAGAGCTTAAAGTCATGTTTTGTGTGCTTATGTTATCGAGCGTAGCGCAATGATATACTGCAATAACGGAACAAAAAGAGACCTTCTAATTGGAAATTTAAGATCTTACCACGTCCGAAATCATGTTTTCGGCACTCAAACCATCGAAATTAGCGAAATAACATGTCAATATGAGAAACCTATAACTTTCTTTAACCTGAAAATAATTTTACTTAGAATAATTAAAATCAAGTTTTAAGCGCTCTAGAAGTGATTTGAGCGGAAAAACTTATTGAATTTACCAACTAAAAGTATACGTCTTAAATCAATAACGGCGACGTTTTAAAGCTTAAAATCATGTTTTGTGTGCTTATGTTATCGAGTTGAGCGCAATGATATACTACAATAACGGAACAAAAAGAGACCTTCTAATTGGAAATTTAAGATCTTACCACGTCCGAAATCATGTTTTCGGGACTCAAACTATCGAAATTAGCGAAATAACATGTCAAGATGAGAAACCTATAACTTTCTTTAAACCTGACAAAAGTCGTCATTTACAATCATCAAAATCGCGTTTTAAGCGCTCTAGAAATGATTTGAGCTTAAAAACTTGTTGTATTTACCTACTAATAATTGCTGTCTTAAATCAATAACGGCGACGTTTTAGAGCTTAAAGTCATGTTTTGTGTGCTTATGTTATCGAGCGTAGCGCAATGATATACTGCAATAACGGAACAAAAAGAGACCTTCTAATTGGAAATTTAAGATCTTACCACGTCCGAAATCATGTTTTCGGCACTCAAACCATCGAAATCAGTGAAATAACATGTCAATATGAGAAACCTATAACTTTCTTTAACCTGAAAATAATTTTACTTAGAATAATTAAAATCAAGTTTTAAGCGCTCTAGAAGTGATTTGAGCGGAAAAACTGGTTGAATTTACCAACTAAAAGTATCCGTCTTAAATCAATAACGGCGACGTTTTAGAGCTTAAAATCATGTTTTGTGTGCTTATGTTATCGAGTTGAGCGCAATGATATACTACAATAACGGAAAAAAAAGAGACCTTCTAATTGAAAATTTAAGAGCTTACCACGTCCGAAATCATTTTTTCGGGGCTCAAACTGTCGAAATTGGCGAAATAACATGTCAAGATGAGAAACCTATCACTTTCTTTAAACCTCAAAAAAATCGTCTTACAATCATCAAAATCGCGTTTTAAGCGTTCTAGAAATGATTTGAGCTTAAAAACTTGTTGTATTTACCAACTAATAATTCCTGTCTTAAATCAATAACGGCGACGTTTTAGAGCTTAAAGTCATGCTTTGTGTGCTTATGTTATCGAGGGTAGCGCAATGATATACTGCAATAACGGAACAAAAAGAGACCTTCTAATTGGAAATTTAAGATCTTACCACGTCCGAAATCATGTTTTCGGCACTCAAACCAACAGGATAAGCGAAAAAAGATGTAAAAATGAGAAATCTATAACTTTCTTTAACCTAAAAAAAATTTAATTAGAATCATTAAAATCCCGTTTTAAGCGCTCTAGAAGTGATTTGAGCTTAAAAACTTGTTGAATTTACCAACTAATAATTGCTGTCTTAAATCGATAACCGGACGTTTTAGAGCTTAAAATCATGTTTTGTGTGCTTATGTTATCGAGTTGAGCGCAATGATATACTACAATAACGGAACAAAAAGTGACCTTCTAATTGGAAATTTAAGATCTTACCTTGTCCGAAATCATGTTTTCGGGACTCAAACTATCGAAATTAGCGAAATAACATGTCAAGATAAGAAACCTATAACTTTCTTTAAACCTGAAAAAAGTCGTCTTTTACAATCATCAAAATCGCGTTTTAAGCGCGCTAGAAATGATTTGAGCTTAAAAACTTGTTGTATTTACCAACTAATAATTCCTGTCTTAAATCAATAACGGCGACGTTTTAGAGCTTAAAGTCATGTTTTGTGTGCTTATGTTATCGAGGGTAGCGCAATGATGTACTGCAATAACGGAACAAAAAGAGATTTTCTAATTGGAAATTTAAGATCTTACCACGTCGGAAATCATGTTTTCGGCACTCAAACCATCACGATAAGCGAAACAACATGTCAAAATGAGAAACCTATAACTTTCTTTAACCTGAAAAAAAGTTTATTTAGAATCATTAAAATCGCGTTTTAAGAGCTCTAGAAGTGATTTGAGCTTAAAAACTTGTTTAATTTACCAACTAATAATTGCTGTCTTAAATCAATAACTTGACGTTTTTGAGCTTAAAATCATGTTTTGTGTGCTTATGTTATCGAGTTGAGCGCAATGATATACTACAATAACGGAACAAAAAGAGACCATTTAATTGGAAATTTAAGATCTTACCACGTTTGAAATCATGTTTTCGGCACTCAAACCATGGAGATAAGCGAAATAAGATATCAAAATTAGAAACCTATAACTTTCTTTAAACCTGAAAAAAATCGACTTACAATCATCAAAATCGCGTTTTAAGCGCTCTAGAAGTGATTTGAGCGCAAAACTTGTTGAATTTACCATTTAAAAATATCCGTCTTAAATCAATAACGGCGACGTTTTAGAGCTTAAAATCATGTTTTGTGTGCTTATGTGATCGAGTTGAGCGCAATGATAAGTATACTACAATAACGGATCAAAAAGAGACCTTCTAATTGGAAATTTAAGATCTTACCACGTCCGAAATCATGTTTTCGGCTCTCAAACCATCAAGATAAGCGAAACAACATGTCAAAATGAGAAACCTATAACTTTCTTTAACCTGAAAAAAAGTTTACTTAGAATCATTAAAATCGCGTTTTAAGCGCTCTAGAAGTGATTTGAGCCTAAAAACTTTTTGAATTTACCAACTAAAAGTATCCGTATTAAATTAATAAAGGCGACGTTTTAAAACTTAAAATCATGTTTTGTGTGCTTATGTTATCGAGTTGAGCGCAATGATATACTACAATAACGGAACAAAAAGAGACCTTCTAATTGGAAATTTAAGATCTTACCACGTCCGAAATCATGTTTTCGGCACTCAAACCAACAGGATAAGCGAAAAAAGATGTAAAAATGAGAAATCTATAACTTTCTTTAACCTAAAAAAAATTTAATTAGAATCATTAAAATCCCGTTTTAAGCGCTCTAGAAGTGATTTGAGCTTAAAAACTTGTTGAATTTACCAACTAATAATTGCTGTCTTAAATCGATGACCGGACGTTTTAGAGCTTAAAATCATGTTTTGTGTGCTTATGTTATCGAGTTGAGCGCAATGATATACTACAATAACGGAACAAAAAGTGACCTTCTAATTGGAAATTTAAGATCTTACCTTGTCCGAAATCATGTTTTCGGGACTCAAACTATCGAAATTAGCGAAATAACATGTCAAGATAAGAAACCTATAACTTTCTTTAAACCTGAAAAAAGTCGTCTTTTACAATCATCAAAATCGCGTTTTTAAGCGCGCTAGAAATGATTTGAGCTTAAAAACTTGTTGTATTTACCAACTAATAATTCCTGTCTTAAATCAATAACGGCGACGTTTTAGAGCTTAAAGTCATGTTTTGTGTGCTTATGTTATCGAGGGTAGCGCAATGATGTACTGCAATAACGGAACAAAAAGAGATTTTCTAATTGGAAATTTAAGATCTTACCACGTCGGAAATCATGTTTTCGGCACTCAAACCATCACGATAAGCGAAACAACATGTCAAAATGAGAAACCTATAACTTTCTTTAACCTGAAAAAAAGTTTATTTAGAATCATTAAAATCGCGTTTTAAGAGCTCTAGAAGTGATTTGAGCTTAAAAACTTGTTTAATTTACCAACTAATAATTGCTGTCTTAAATCAATAACTTGACGTTTTTGAGCTTAAAATCATGTTTTGTGTGCTTATGTTATCGAGTTGAGCGCAATGATATACTACAATAACGGAACAAAAAGAGACCTTTTAATTGGAAATTTAAGATCTTACCACGTTTGAAATCATGTTTTCGGCACTCAAACCATGGAGATAAGCGAATTAAGATATCAAAATTAGAAACCTATAACTTTCTTTAAACCTGAAAAAAATCGTGTTACAATCATCAAAATCGCGTTTTAAGCGCTCTAGAAGTGATTTGAGCGCAAAACTTGTTGAATTTACCATTTAAAAATATCCGTCTTAAATCAATAACGGCGACGTTTTAGAGCTTAAAATCATGTTTTGTGTGCTTATGTGATCGAGTTGAGCGCAATGATATACTACAATAACGGATCAAAAAGAGACCTTCTAATTGGAAATTTAAGATCTTACCACGTCCGAAATCATGTTTTCGGCTCTCAAACCATCAAGATAAGCGAAACAACATGTCAAAATGAGAAACCTATAACTTTCTTTAACCTGAAAAAAAGTTTACTTAGAATCATTAAAATCGCGTTTTAAGCGCTCTAGAAGTGATTTGAGCCTAAAAACTTTTTGAATTTACCAACTAAAAGTATCCGTATTAAATTAATAAAGGCGACGTTTTAAAACTTAAAATCATGTTTTGTGTGCTTATGTTATCGAGTTGAGCGCAATGATATACTACAATAACGGAACAAAAAGAGACCTTCTAATTGGAAATTTAAGATCTTACCACGTCCGAAATCATGTTTTCGGGACTCAAACTATCGAAATTAGCGAAATAACATGTCAAGATGAGAAACCTATAACTTTCTTTAAACCTGAAAAAAATCGTCTTACAATCATCAAAATCGCGTTTTAAGCGCTCTAGAAATGATTTGAGCTTTAAAACTTGTTGAGTTTACCAACTAATAATTGCTGTCTTAAATCGATAACCGTACGTTTTAGAGCTTAAAATCATGTTTTGTGTGCTTATGTTATCGAGTTGAGCGCAATGATATACTACAATAACGGAACAAAAAGTGACCTTCTAATTGGAAATTTAAGATCTTACCACGTCCGAAATCATGTTTTCGGGACTCAAACTATCGAAATTAGCGAAATAACATGTCAAGATAAGAAACCTATAACTTTCTTTAAACCTGAAAAATGTCGCCTTTTACAATCATCAAAATCGCGTTTTAAGCGCGCTAGAAATGATTTGAGCTTAAAAACTTGTTGTATTTACCAACTAATAATTCCTGTCTTAAATCAATAACGGCGACGTTTTAGAGCTTAAAGTCATGTTTTGTGTGCTTATGTTATCGAGGGTAGCGCAATGATGTACTGCAATAACGGAACAAAAAGAGATTTTCTAATTGGAAATTTAAGATCTTACCACGTCGGAAATCATGTTTTCGGCACTCAAACCATCACGATAAGCGAAACAACATGTCAAAATGAGAAACCTATAACTTTCTTTAACCTGAAAAAAAGTTTATTTAGAATCATTAAAATCGCGTTTTAAGAGCTCTAGAAGTGATTTGAGCTTAAAAACTTGTTTAATTTACCAACTAATAATTGCTGTCTTAAATCAATAACTTGACGTTTTTGAGCTTAAAATCATGTTTTGTGTGCTTATGTTATCGAGTTGAGCGCAATGATATACTACAATAACGGAACAAAAAGAGACCTTTTAATTGGAAATTTAAGATCTTACCACGTTTGAAATCATGTTTTCGGCACTCAAACCATGGAGATAAGCGAAATAAGATATCAAAATTAGAAACCTATAACTTTCTTTAAACCTGAAAAAAATCGACTTACAATCATCAAAATCGCGTTTTAAGCGCTCTAGAAGTGATTTGAGCGCAAAACTTGTTGAATTTACCAATTAAAAATATCCGTCTTAAATCAATAACGGCGACGTTTTAGAGCTTAAAATCATGTTTTGTGTGCTTATGTGATCGAGTTGAGCGCAATGATATACTACAATAACGGAACAAAAAGAGACCTTCTAATTGGAAATATAAGATCTTACCACGTCCGAAATCATGTTTTCGGCACTCAAACCATCGAAATTAGCGAAATAACATGTCAATATGAGAAACCTATAACTTTCTTTAACCTGAAAAAAATTTTACTTAGAATAATTAAAATCAAGTTTTAAGCGCTCTAGAAGTGATTTGAGCGGAAAAACTTGTTGAATTTACCAACTAAAAGTATCCGTCTTAAATCAATAACGGCGACGTTTTAGAGCTTAAAATCATGTTTTGTGTGCTTATGTTATCGAGTTGAGCGCAATGATATACTACAATAACGGAACAAAAAGAGACCTTCTAATTGAAAATTTAAGAGCTTACCACGTCCGAAATCATTTTTTCGGGGCTCAAACTGTCGAAATTGGCGAAATAACATGTCAAGATGAGAAACCTATAACTTTCTTTAAACCTGAAAAAAATCGTCTTACAATCATCAAAATCGCGTTTTAAGCGTTCTAGAAATGATTTGAGCTTAAAAACTTGTTGTATTTACCAACTAATAATTCCTGTCTTAAATCAATAACGGCGACGTTTTAGAGCTTAAAGTCATGCTTTGTGTGCTTATGTTATCGAGCGTAGCGCAATGATATACTGCAATAACGGAACAAAAAGAGACCTTCTAATTGGAAATTTAAGATCTTACCACGTCCGAAATCATGTTTTCGGCACTCAAACTATCAGGATAAGCGAAACAACTTGTCAAAATGAGAAACCTATAACTTTCTTTAACCTGAAAAAAAGTTTACTTAGAATCATTAAAATCGCGTTTTAAGAGCTCTAGAAGTGATTTGAGCTTAAAAACCTGTTTAATTTACCAACTAATAATTGCTGTCTTAAATCAATAACGTGACGTTTTAGAGATTAAAATCATGTTTTGTGTGCTTATGTTATCGAGTTGAGCGCAATGATATACTGCAATCACGGAACAAAAAAAGACCTTTTAATTGGAAATTTAAGATCTTAACACGTCCGAAATCATGTTTTCGGGACTCAAACCATCGAAATTAGCGAAATAACATGTCAATATGAGAAACCTATAACTTTCTTTAACCTGAAAAAAATTTTACTTAGAATAATTAAAATCAAGTTTTAAGCGCTCTAGAAGTGATTTGAGCTTTAAAACTTGTTGAGTTTACCAACTAATAATTGCTGTCTTAAATTAATAAAGGCGACGTTTTAAAGCTTAAAATCATGTTTTGTGTGCTTATGTTATCGAGTTGAGCGCAATGATATACTACAATAACGGAACAAAAAGAGACCTTCTAATTGGAAATTTAAGATCTTACCACGTCCGAAATCATGTTTTCGGGACTCAAACAATCGAAATTAGAGAAATAACATGTCAAGATGAGAAACCTATAACTTTCTTTAAACATGAAAAAAATCGTCTTACAATCATCAAAATCGCGTTTTAAGCGCTCTAGAAATGATTTGAGCTTTAAAACTTGTTGAGTTTACCAACTAATAATTGCTGTCTTAAATCAATAACGGCGACGTTTTAGAGCTTAAAGTCATGTTTTGTGTGCTTATGTTATCGAGTTGGGCGCAATGATATACTACAATAACGGAACAAAAAGAGACCTTCTAATTGGAAATTTAAGATCTTACCACGTCCGAAATCATGTTTTCGGGACTCAAACTATCGAAATTAGCGAAATAACATGTCAGGATGAGAAACCTATAACTTTCTTTAAACCTGACAAAAGTCGTCATTTACAATCATCAAAATCGCGTTTTAAGCGCTCTAGAAATGATTTGAGCTTAAAAACTTGTTGTATTTACCTACTAATAATTGCTGTCTTAAATCAATAACGGCAACGTTTTAGAGCTTAAAGTCATGTTTTGTGTGCTTATGTTATCGAGCGTAGCGCAATGATATACTGCAATAACGGAACAAAAAGAGACCTTCTAATTGGAAATTTAAGATCTTACCACGTCCGAAATCATGTTTTCGGCACTCAAACCATCGAAATTAGCGAAATAACATGTCAATATGAGAAACCTATAACTTTCTTTAACCTGAAAATAATTTTACTTAGAATAATTAAAATCAAGTTTTAAGCGCTCTAGAAGTGATTTGAGCGGAAAAACTTATTGAATTTACCAACTAAAAGTATACGTCTTAAATCAATAACGGCGACGTTTTAAAGCTTAAAATCATGTTTTGTGTGCTTATGTTATCGAGTTGAGCGCAATGATATACTACAATAACGGAACAAAAAGAGACCTTCTAATTGGAAATTTAAGATCTTACCACGTCCGAAATCATGTTTTCGGGACTCAAACTATCGAAATTAGCGAAATAACATGTCAAGATGAGAAACCTATAACTTTCTTTAAACCTGAAAAAAATCGTCTTACAATCATCAAAATCGCGTTTTAAGCGCTCTAGAAATGATTTGAGCTTTAAAACTTGTTGAGTTTACCAACTAATAATTGCTGTCTTAAATCAATAACGGCGACGTTTTAGAGCTTAAAGTCATGTTTTGTGTGCTTATGTTATCGAGTTGAGCGCAATGATATACTACAATAACGGAACAAAAAGAGACCTTCTAATTGGAAATTTAAGATCTTACCACGTCCGAAATCATGTTTTCGGGACTCAAACTATCGAAATTAGCGAAATAACATGTCAGGATGAGAAACCTATAACTTTCTTTAAACCTGACAAAAGTCGTCATTTACAATCATCAAAATCGCGTTTTAAGCGCTCTAGAAATGATTTGAGCCTAAAAACTTGTTGTATTTACCTACTAATAATTGCTGTCTTAAATCAATAACGGCGACGTTTTAGAGCTTAAAATCATGTTTTGTGTGCTTATGTTATCGAGCGTAGCGCAATGATATACTGCAATAACGGAACAAAAAGAGACCTTCTAATTGGAAATTTAAGATCTTACCACGTCCGAAATCATGTTTTCGGCACTCAAACCATCGAAATTAGCGAAATAACATGTCAATATGAGAAACCTATAACTTTCTTTAACCTGAAAAAAATTTTACTTAGAATAATTAAAATCAAGTTTTAAGCGCTCTAGAAGTGATTTGAGCGGAAAAACTTGTTGAATTTACCAACTAAAAGTATCCGTCTTAAATCAATAACGGCGACGTTTTAGAGCTTAAAATCATGTTTTGTGTGCTTATGTTATCGAGTTGAGCGCAATGATATACTACAATAACGGAACAAAAAGAGACCTTCTAATTGAAAATTTAAGAGCTTACCACGTCCGAAATCATTTTTTCGGGGCTCAAACTGTCGAAATTGGCGAAATAACATGTCAAGATGAGAAACCTATAACTTTCTTTAAACCTGAAAAAAATCGTCTTACAATCATCAAAATCGCGTTTTAAGCGCTCTAGAAATGATTTGAGCTTAAAAACTTGTTGTATTTACCAACTAATAATTCCTGTCTTAAATCAATAACGGAGACGTTTTAGAGCTTAAAGTCATGCTTTGTGTGCTTATGTTATCGAGGGTAGCGCAATGATATACTGCAATAACGGAACAAAAAGAGACCTTTTAATTGGAAATTTAAGATCTTACCACGTCCGAAATCATGTTTTCGGCACTCAAACCATCAGGATAACCGAAACAACATGTCAAAATGAGAAACCTATAACTTTCTTTAACCTGAAAAAAAGTTTACTTAGAATCATTAAAATCGGGTTTTAAGAGCTCTAGAAGTGATTTGAGCTTAAAAACTTGTTTAATTTACCAACTAATAATTGCTGTCGTAAATCAATAACGTGACGTTTTAGAGCGTAAAATCATGTTTTGTGTGCTTATATTATCGAGTTGAGCGCAATGATATACTGCAATCACGGAACAAAAAGAGACCTTCTAATTGGAAATTTAAGATCTTACCACGTCCGAAATCATGTTTTCGGCACTCAAACCATCAGGATAAGCGAAACAACATGTCAAAATGAGAAACCTATAACTTTCTTTAACCTGCAAAAAAGTTTACTTAGAATCATCAAAATCGCGTTTTAAGCGCTCTAGAAGTGATTTGAGCTTAAAAACTTGTTTAATTTACCAACAAATAATTGCTGTCTTAAATTAATAACGGGACGTTTTAGAGCTTAAAATCATGTTTTGTTTTGTGTCCTTATGTTATCGAGCGTAGCGCAATGATATACTGCAATAACGGAACAAAAAGAGACCTTCTAATTGGAAATTTAAGATCTTACCACGTCCGAAATCATTTTTTCGGGGCTCAAACTGTCGAAATTGGCGAAATAACATGTCAAGATGAGAAACCTATAACTTTCTTTAAACCTGAAAAAAATCGTCTTACAATCATCAAAATCGCGTTTTAAGCGCTCTAGAAATGATTTGAGCTTAAAAACTTGTTGTATTTACCAACTAATAATTCCTGTCTTAAATCAATAACGGAGACGTTTTAGAGCTTAAAGTCATGCTTTGTGTGCTTATGTTATCGAGGGTAGCGCAATGATATACTGCAATAACGGAACAAAAAGAGACCTTCTAATTGGAAATTTAAGATCTTACCACGTCCGAAATCATGTTTTCGGCACTCAAACCATCAGGATAACCGAAACAACATGTCAAAATGAGAAACCTATAACTTTCTTTAACCTGAAAAAAAGTTTACTTAGAATCATTAAAATCGCGTTTTAAGAGCTCTAGAAGTGATTTGAGCTTAAAAACTTGTTTAATTTACCAACTAATAATTGCTGTCGTAAATCAATAACGTGACGTTTTAGAGCGTAAAATCATGTTTTGTGTGCTTATATTATCGAGTTGAGCGCAATGATATACTGCAATAACGGAACAAAAAGAGACCTTCTAATTGGAAATTTAAGATCTTACCACGTCCGAAATCATGTTTTCGGCACTCAAACCATCAAGATAAGCGAAACAACATGTCAAAATGAGATACCTATAACTTTCCTTTAACCTAAAAGAAATCAACTTAGAATCATCAAAATCGCGTTTTAAGCACTCTAGAAGTAATTTGAGCGTAAAAACTTTTAGAAGTTACCAACTAAAAATTTCCGTCGTAAATCAATAACGGCAATGTTTTAGACCTTAAAATCATGTTTTGAGTGCTTATGTGATCGAGTTGAGCGCAATGATATACTGCAATAACGGAACAAAAAGAGACCTTCTAATTCGAAATTTAAGATCTTAATACGTCCGAAATCATGTTTTCGGCACTCAAACAATCGAGATAAGCGAAATAACATATAAAATTAGAACCTATAACTTTATTTAAACCTGAAAAAAATCGACTTACAATCATCAAAATCGCCTTTTAAGCGCTCTAGAAGTAATTTCAGCCTAAAAACTTGGGTAATTCACGAACAAAAAATATCCGTCTTAAATCAATAACGTCGATATTCTAGAGCTTAAAATCATATTTTGATTGCTTTCGTGATCAAGTTGAGCACAATGATATACTGTTATCACGGAAAAAAAGAGTCTTTCTAATTGAAAATTTAAGATCTTACAACGTCCGAAATCATGTTTTCGGCACTCAAACCATCAAGATAAAAGAAACAACATGTCAATATGAGAAACCTATAACTTTCTTTAACCTGAAAAAAAGTTTACTTAGAATCATTGAAATCGCGTTTTAAGCGCTCTAGAAGTGATTTGAGCATAAAACTTGTTGAATTCACAAACTAAAAATTGCCGTCTTAAATCAATAACGGCGACGTTTTAGAGCTTAAAGTCATGTTTTGTGTGCTTATGTTATCGAGTTGAGCGCAATAATATACTGCAATAACAGAACAAAAAGAGACCTTCTAATTGAAAATTTAAGATCTTACCACGTCCGAAATCATGTTTTCGGGACTCAAACCATCGAAATTAGCGAAATAACATGTCAAGATGAGAAACCTAAAACTTTCTTTAAACCTTAAAAAAAATCGTCTTACAATCATCAAAATCGCGTTTTAAGCGCTCTAGAAGTGATTTCAGCTTAAAAACTGGTTGAATTTACCAACTAACAATTGCTGTCTTAAATCAATAACGGGACGTTTTAGAGCTTAAAGTCGTGTTTTGAGTGCTTATGTTATCGAGTTGAGCGCAATGATATACTGCAATAACGGAACAAAAAGAGACCTTCTAATTGGAAATTTAAGATCTTACCACGTCCGAAATCATGTTTTCGGCACTCAAACCATCAAGATAAGCGAAACAACATGTCAAAATTAGATACCTATAACTTTCCTTTAACCTAAAAGAAATCAACTTAGAATCATCAAAATCGCGTTTTAAGCACTCTAGAAGTAATTTGAGCGTAAAAACTTTTAGAATTTACCAACTAAAAATTGCCGTCGTAAATCAATAACGGCAATGTTTTAGACCTTAAAATCATGTTTTGAGTGCTTATGTGATCGAGTTGAGCGCAATGATATACTGCAATAACGGAACAAAAAGAGACCTTCTAATTGGAAATTTAACATCTTAATACGTCCGAAATCATGTTTTCGGCACTCAAACAATCGAGATAAGCGAAATAACATATAGAATTAGAACCTATAACTTTATTTAAACCTGAAAAAAATCGACTTACAATCATCAAAATCGCCTTTTAAGCGCTCTAGAAGTAATTTCAGCCTAAAAACTTGGGTAATTCACGAACAAAAAATATCCGTCTTAAATCAATAACGTCGATGTTCTAGAGCTTAAAATCATATTTTGATTGCTTTCGTGATCAAGTTGAGCACAATGATATACTGTTATCACGGAAAAAAAGAGTCTTTCTAATTGAAAATTTAAGATCTTACCACGTCCGAAATCATATTTTCCGCACTCAAACCATCAAGATAAAAGAAACAACATGTCAATATGAGAAACCTATAACTTTCTTTAACCTGAAAAAAAGTTTACTTAGAATCATTAAAATCGCGTTTTAAGCGCTCTAGAAGTGATTTGAGCATAAAACTTGTTGAATTCACAAACTAAAAATTGCCGTCTTAAATCAATAACGGCGACGTTTTAGAGCTTAAAGTCATGTTTTGCGTGCTTATGTTATCGAGTTGGGCGCAATGATATACTGCAATAACGGAACAAAAAGAGACCTTCTAATTGGAAATTTAAGATCTTACCACGTCCGAAATCATGTTTTCGGCACTCAAACCATCAAGATAAGCGAAACAACATGTCAAAATGAGATACCTATAACTTTCCTTTAACCTAAAAGAAATCAACTTAGAATCATCAAAATCGCGTTTTAAGCACTCTAGAAGTAATTTGAGCGTAAAAACTTTTAGAATTTACCAACTAAAAATTGCCGTCGTAAATCAATAACGGCAATGTTTTAGACCTTAGAATCATGTTTTGAGTGCTTGTGTCATCGAGTTGAGCGCAATGATATACTACAATAACGGAACAAAAAGAGACCTTCTAATTGGAAATTTAAGAGCTTACCACGTCCGAAATCATGGTTTCGGCACTCAAACCGTCAGGATAAGCGAAATAACATGTCAACATGAGAAACCTATAACTTTCTTTAACCTGAAGAAAATTTTACTTAGAATCATTAAAATCGCGTTTTAAGCGCTCTAGAAGTGATTTGAGCGTAAAAACTTGTTGAATTATCCAACTAAAAATATCCGTCTTAAATCAACAACGGCGACGTTTTAGAGCTTTAAATCATGTTTTGTGTGCTTATCTGATCGAGTTGAGCGCAATGATATACCACAATAACGGAACAAAAAGAGACCTTCTAATTGGAAATTTAAGATCTTACCACGTCCGAAATCATGTTTTCAGCACTCAAACCATGGAGATAAGCGAAATAAGATATCAAAATTAGAAACCCATAACTTTCTTTAAACCTGAAAAAAATCGACTTACAATCATCAAAATCGCGTTTTAAGCGCTCTAGAAGTGATTTGAGCGCAAAACTTGTTGAATTTACCAATTAAAAATATCCGTCTTAAATCAATAACGGCGACGTTTTAGAGCTTAAAATCATGTTTTGTGTGCTTATGTGATCGAGCTGAGCGCAATGATATACTACAATAACGGAACAAAAAGAGACCTTCTAATTGGAAATTTAAGATCTTACCACGTCCGAAATCATGTTTTCGGCTCTCAAACCATCAAGATAAGCGAAAAAACATGTCAAAATGAGAAACCTATAACTTTCTTTAACCTGAAGAAAATTTTACTTAGAATCATTAAAATCGCGTTTTAAGCGCTCTAGAAGTGATTTGAGCGTAAAAACTTGTTGAATTATCCAACTAAAAGTATCCGTATTAAATCAATAACGGCGACGTTTTAGAGCTTAAAATCATGTTTTGTGTGCTTATGTTATCGAGTTGAGCGCAATGATATACTACAATAACGGAAAAAAAAGAGACCTTCTAATTGGAAATTTAAGAGCTTACCACGTCCGAAATCATGTTTTCGGCTCTCAAACTTTCGAAATTAGCGAAATAACATGTCAAGATGAGAAACCTATAACTTTCTTTAAACCTGAAAAAAATCGTCTTACAATCATCAAAATCGCGTTTTAAGCGCTCTAGAAATGATTTGAGCTTTAAAACTTGTTGAGTTTACCAACTAATAATTGCTGTCTTAAATTAATAACGGCGACGTTTTAAAGCTTATAATCATGTTTTGTGTCCTTATGTTATCGAGTTGAGCGCAATGATATACTACAATAACGGAACAAAAAGAGACCTTCTAATTGGAAATTTAAGATCTTACCACGTCCGAAATCATGTTTTCGGGACTCAAACTATCGAAATTAGCGAAATAACAAGTCAAGATGAGAAACCTATAACTTTCTTTAAACCTGAAAAAAATCGTCTTACAATCATCAAAATCGCGTTTTAAGCGCTCTAGAAATGATTTGAGCTTTAAAACTTGTTGAGTTTACCAACTAATAATTGCTGTCTTAAATCAATAACGGCGACGTTTTAGAGCTTAAAGTCATGTTTTGTGTGCTTATGTTATCGAGTTGAGCGCAATGATATACTGCAATAACGGAACAAAAAGAGACCTTCTAATTGGAAATTTAAGATCTTACCACGTCCGAAATCATGTTTTCGGCACTCAAACCAACAGGATAAGCGAAAAAAGATGTAAAAATGAGAAATCTATAACTTTCTTTAACCTAAAAAAAATTTAATTAGAATCATTAAAATCCCGTTTTAAGCGCTCTAGAAGTGATTTGAGCTTAAAAACTTGTTGAATTTACCAACTAATAATTGCTGTCTTAAATCGATAACCGGACGTTTTAGAGCTTAAAATCATGTTTTGTGTGCTTATGTTATCGAGTTGAGCGCAATGATATACTACAATAACGGAACAAAAAGAGACCTTCTAATTGGAAATTTAAGATCTTACCACGTCCGAAATCATGTTTTCGGGACTCAAACTATCGAAATTAGCGAAATAACATGTCAAGATGAGAAACCTATAACTTTCTTTAAACCTGAAAAAAGTCGTCTTTTACAATCATCAAAATCGCGTTTTAAGCGCGCTAGAAATTATTTGAGCTTAAAAACTTGTTGTATTTACCAACTAATAATTCCTGTCTTAAATCAATAACGGCGACGTTTTAGAGCTTAAAGTCATGTTTTGTGTGCTTATGTTATCGAGGGTAGCGCAATGATGTACTGCAATAACGGAACAAAAAGAGATTTTCTAATTGGAAATTTAAGATCTTACCACGTCGGAAATCATGTTTTCGGCCCTCAAACCATCACGATAAGCGAAACAACATGTCAAAATGAGAAACCTATAACTTTCTTTAACCTGAAAAAAATTTTACTTAGAATAATTAAAATCAAGTTTTAAGCGCTCTAGAAGTGATTTGAGCGGAAAAACTTGTTGAATTTACCAACTAAAAGTATCCGTCTTAAATCAATAACGGCGACGTTTTAGAGCTTAAAATCATGTTTTGTGTGCTTATGTTATCGAGTTGAGCGCAATGATATACTACAATAACGGAACAAAAAGAGACCTTCTAATTGAAAATTTAAGAGCTTACCACGTCCGAAATCATTTTTTCGGGGCTCAAACTGTCGAAATTGGCGAAATAACATGTCAAGATGAGAAACCTATAACTTTCTTTAAACCTGAAAAAAATCGTCTTACAATCATCAAAATCGCGTTTTAAGCGCTCTAGAAATGATTTGAGCTTAAAAACTTGTTGTATTTACCAACTAATAATTCCTGTCTTAAATCAATAACGGAGACGTTTTAGAGCTTAAAGTCATGCTTTGTGTGCTTATGTTATCGAGGGTAGCGCAATGATATACTGCAATAACGGAACAAAAAGAGACCTTTTAATTGGAAATTTAAGATCTTACCACGTCCGAAATCATGTTTTCGGCACTCAAACCATCAGGATAACCGAAACAACATGTCAAAATGAGAAACCTATAACTTTCTTTAACCTGAAAAAAAGTTTACTTAGAATCATTAAAATCGGGTTTTAAGAGCTCTAGAAGTGATTTGAGCTTAAAAACTTGTTTAATTTACCAACTAATAATTGCTGTCGTAAATCAATAACGTGACGTTTTAGAGCGTAAAATCATGTTTTGTGTGCTTATATTATCGAGTTGAGCGCAATGATATACTGCAATCACGGAACAAAAAGAGACCTTCTAATTGGAAATTTAAGATCTTACCACGTCCGAAATCATGTTTTCGGCACTCAAACCATCAGGATAAGCGAAACAACATGTCAAAATGAGAAACCTATAACTTTCTTTAACCTGCAAAAAAGTTTACTTAGAATCATCAAAATCGCGTTTTAAGCGCTCTAGAAGTGATTTGAGCTTAAAAACTTGTTTAATTTACCAACAAATAATTGCTGTCTTAAATTAATAACGGGACGTTTTAGAGCTTAAAATCATGTTTTGTTTTGTGTCCTTATGTTATCGAGTTGAGCGCAATGATATACTACAATAACGGAACAAAAAGAGACCTTCTAATTGAAAATTTAAGAGCTTACCACGTCCGAAATCATTTTTTCGGGGCTCAAACTGTCGAAATTGGCGAAATAACATGTCAAGATGAGAAACCTATAACTTTCTTTAAACCTGAAAAAAATCGTCTTACAATCATCAAAATCGCGTTTTAAGCGCTCTAGAAATGATTTGAGCTTAAAAACTTGTTGTATTTACCAACTAATAATTCCTGTCTTAAATCAATAACGGAGACGTTTTAGAGCTTAAAGTCATGCTTTGTGTGCTTATGTTATCGAGGGTAGCGCAATGATATACTGCAATAACGGAACAAAAAGAGACCTTTTAATTGGAAATTTAAGATCTTACCACGTCCGAAATCATGTTTTCGGCACTCAAACCATCAGGATAACCGAAACAACATGTCAAAATGAGAAACCTATAACTTTCTTTAACCTGAAAAAAAGTTTACTTAGAATCATTAAAATCGGGTTTTAAGAGCTCTAGAAGTGATTTGAGCTTAAAAACTTGTTTAATTTACCAACTAATAATTGCTGTCGTAAATCAATAACGTGACGTTTTAGAGCGTAAAATCATGTTTTGTGTGCTTATATTATCGAGTTGAGCGCAATGATATACTGCAATCACGGAACAAAAAGAGACCTTCTAATTGGAAATTTAAGATCTTACCACGTCCGAAATCATGTTTTCGGCACTCAAACCATCAGGATAAGCGAAACAACATGTCAAAATGAGAAACCTATAACTTTCTTTAACCTGCAAAAAAGTTTACTTAGAATCATCAAAATCGCGTTTTAAGCGCTCTAGAAGTGATTTGAGCGGAAAAACTGGTTGAATTTACCAACTAATAATTGCTGTCGTAAATCAATAACGTGACGTTTTAGAGCGTAAAATCATGTTTTGTGTGCTTATATTATCGAGTTGAGCGCAATGATATACTGCAATAACGGAACAAAAAGAGACCTTCTAATTGGAAATTTAAGATCTTACCACGTCCGAAATCATGTTTTCGGCACTCAAACCATCGAAATTAGTGAAATAACATGTCAATATGAGAAACCTATAACTTTCTTTAACCTGAAAAAAATTTTACTTAGAATAATTAAAATCAAGTTTTAAGCGCTCTAGAAGTGATTTGAGCGGAAAAACTGGTTGAATTTACCAACTAAAAGTATCCGTCTTAAATCAATAACGGCGACGTTTTAGAGCTTAAAATCATGTTTTGTGTGCTTATGTTATCGAGTTGAGCGCAATGATATACTACAATAACGGAACAAAAAGAGACCTTCTAATTGAAAATTTAAGAGCTTACCACGTCCGAAATCATTTTTTCGGGGCTCAAACTGTCGAAATTGGCGAAATAACATGTCAAGATGAGAAACCTATAACTTTCTTTAAACCTGAAAAAAATCGTCTTACAATCATCAAAATCGCGTTTTAAGCGTTCTAGAAATGATTTGAGCTTAAAAACTTGTTGTATTTACCAACTAATAATTGCTGTCTTAAATCAATAACGGCGACGTTTTAGAGCTTAAAGTCATGTTTTGTGTGCTTATGTTATCGAGCGTAGCGCAATGATATACTGCAATAACGGAACAAAAAGAGACCTTCTAATTGGAAATTTAAGATCTTACCACGTCCGAAATCATGTTTTCGGCACTCAAACCATCGAAATTAGTGAAATAACATGTCAATATGAGAAACCTATAACTTTCTTTAACCTGAAAAAAATTTTACATAGAATAATTAAAATCAAGTTTTAAGCGCTCTAGAAGTGATTTGAGCGGAAAAACTGGTTGAATTTACCAACTAAAAGTATCCGTCTTAAATCAATAACGGCGACGTTTTAGAGCTTAAAGTCATGTTTTGTGTGCTTATGTTATCGAGTTGAGCGCAATGATACACTACAATAACGGAACAAAAAGAGACCTTCTAATTGAAAATTTAAGAGCTTACCACGTCCGAAATCATTTTTTCGGGGCTCAAACTGTCGAAATTGGCGAAATAACATGTCAAGATGAGAAACCTATAACTTTCTTTAAACCTGAAAAAAATCGTCTTACAATCATCAAAATCGCGTTTTAAGCGCTCTAGAAATGATTTGAGCTTAAAAACTTGTTGTATTTACCAACTAATAATTCCTGTCTTAAATCAATAACGGAGACGTTTTAGAGCTTAAAGTCATGCTTTGTGTGCTTATGTTATCGAGGGTAGCGCAATGATATACTGCAATAACGGAACAAAAAGAGACCTTCTAATTGGAAATTTAAGATCTTACCACGTCCGAAATCATGTTTTCGGCACTCAAACCATCAGGATAACCGAAACAACATGTCAAAATGAGAAACCTATAACTTTCTTTAACCTGAAAAAAAGTTTACTTAGAATCATTAAAATCGCGTTTTAAGAGCTCTAGAAGTGATTTGAGCTTAAAAACTTGTTTAATTTACCAACTAATAATTGCTGTCGTAAATCAATAACGTGACGTTTTAGAGCGTAAAATCATGTTTTGTGTGCTTATATTATCGAGTTGAGCGCAATGATATACTGCAATAACGGAACAAAAAGAGACCTTCTAATTGGAAATTTAAGATCTTACCACGTCCGAAATCATGTTTTCGGCACTCAAACCATCAAGATAAGCGAAACAACATGTCAAAATGAGATACCTATAACTTTCCTTTAACCTAAAAGAAATCAACTTAGAATCATCAAAATCGCGTTTTAAGCACTCTAGAAGTAATTTGAGCGTAAAAACTTTTAGAAGTTACCAACTAAAAATTTCCGTCGTAAATCAATAACGGCAATGTTTTAGACCTTAAAATCATGTTTTGAGTGCTTATGTGATCGAGTTGAGCGCAATGATATACTGCAATAACGGAACAAAAAGAGACCTTCTAATTGGAAATTTAAGATCTTACCACGTCCGAAATCATGTTTTCGGCACTCAAACCAACAGGATAAGCGAAAAAAGATGTAAAAATGAGAAATCTATAACTTTCTTTAACCTAAAAAAAATTTAATTAGAATCATTAAAATCCCGTTTTAAGCGCTCTAGAAGTGATTTGAGCTTAAAAACTTGTTGAATTTACCAACTAATAATTGCTGTCTTAAATCGATAACCGGACGTTTTAGAGCTTAAAATCATGTTTTGTGTGCTTATGTTATCGAGTTGAGCGCAATGATATACTACAATAACGGAACAAAAAGAGACCTTCTAATTGGAAATTTAAGATCTTACCACGTCCGAAATCATGTTTTCGGGACTCAAACTATCGAAATTAGCGAAATAACATGTCAAGATGAGAAACCTATAACTTTCTTTAAACCTGAAAAAAGTCGTCTTTTACAATCATCAAAATCGCGTTTTAAGCGCGCTAGAAATTATTTGAGCTTAAAAACTTGTTGTATTTACCAACTAATAATTCCTGTCTTAAATCAATAACGGCGACGTTTTAGAGCTTAAAGTCATGTTTTGTGTGCTTATGTTATCGAGGGTAGCGCAATGATGTACTGCAATAACGGAACAAAAAGAGATTTTCTAATTGGAAATTTAAGATCTTACCACGTCGGAAATCATGTTTTCGGCCCTCAAACCATCACGATAAGCGAAACAACATGTCAAAATGAGAAACCTATAACTTTCTTTAACCTGAAAAAAATTTTACTTAGAATAATTAAAATCAAGTTTTAAGCGCTCTAGAAGTGATTTGAGCGGAAAAACTTGTTGAATTTACCAACTAAAAGTATCCGTCTTAAATCAATAACGGCGACGTTTTAGAGCTTAAAATCATGTTTTGTGTGCTTATGTTATCGAGTTGAGCGCAATGATATACTACAATAACGGAACAAAAAGAGACCTTCTAATTGAAAATTTAAGAGCTTACCACGTCCGAAATCATTTTTTCGGGGCTCAAACTGTCGAAATTGGCGAAATAACATGTCAAGATGAGAAACCTATAACTTTCTTTAAACCTGAAAAAAATCGTCTTACAATCATCAAAATCGCGTTTTAAGCGCTCTAGAAATGATTTGAGCTTAAAAACTTGTTGTATTTACCAACTAATAATTCCTGTCTTAAATCAATAACGGAGACGTTTTAGAGCTTAAAGTCATGCTTTGTGTGCTTATGTTATCGAGGGTAGCGCAATGATATACTGCAATAACGGAACAAAAAGAGACCTTTTAATTGGAAATTTAAGATCTTACCACGTCCGAAATCATGTTTTCGGCACTCAAACCATCAGGATAACCGAAACAACATGTCAAAATGAGAAACCTATAACTTTCTTTAACCTGAAAAAAAGTTTACTTAGAATCATTAAAATCGGGTTTTAAGAGCTCTAGAAGTGATTTGAGCTTAAAAACTTGTTTAATTTACCAACTAATAATTGCTGTCGTAAATCAATAACGTGACGTTTTAGAGCGTAAAATCATGTTTTGTGTGCTTATATTATCGAGTTGAGCGCAATGATATACTGCAATCACGGAACAAAAAGAGACCTTCTAATTGGAAATTTAAGATCTTACCACGTCCGAAATCATGTTTTCGGCACTCAAACCATCAGGATAAGCGAAACAACATGTCAAAATGAGAAACCTATAACTTTCTTTAACCTGCAAAAAAGTTTACTTAGAATCATCAAAATCGCGTTTTAAGCGCTCTAGAAGTGATTTGAGCGGAAAAACTGGTTGAATTTACCAACTAATAATTGCTGTCGTAAATCAATAACGTGACGTTTTAGAGCGTAAAATCATGTTTTGTGTGCTTATATTATCGAGTTGAGCGCAATGATATACTGCAATAACGGAACAAAAAGAGACCTTCTAATTGGAAATTTAAGATCTTACCACGTCCGAAATCATGTTTTCGGGACTCAAACTGTCGAAATTGGCGAAATAACATGTCAAGATGAGAAACCTATAACTTTCTTTAAACCTGAAAAAAATCGTCTTACAATCATCAAAATCGCGTTTTAAGCGTTCTAGAAATGATTTGAGCTTAAAAACTTGTTGTATTTACCAACTAATAATTGCTGTCTTAAATCAATAACGGCGACGTTTTAGAGCTTAAAGTCATGTTTTGTGTGCTTATGTTATCGAGCGTAGCGCAATGATATACTGCAATAACGGAACAAAAAGAGACCTTCTAATTGGAAATTTAAGATCTTACCACGTCCGAAATCATGTTTTCGGGACTCAAACTGTCGAAATTGGCGAAATAACATGTCAAGATGAGAAACCTATAACTTTCTTTAAACCTGAAAAAAATCGTCTTACAATCATCAAAATCGCGTTTTAAGCGTTCTAGAAATGATTTGAGCTTAAAAACTTGTTGTATTTACCAACTAATAATTGCTGTCTTAAATCAATAACGGCGACGTTTTAGAGCTTAAAGTCATGTTTTGTGTGCTTATGTTATCGAGCGTAGCGCAATGATATACTGCAATAACGGAACAAAAAGAGACCTTCTAATTGGAAATTTAAGATCTTACCACGTCCGAAATCATGTTTTCGGCACTCAAACCATCGAAATTAGTGAAATAACATGTCAATATGAGAAACCTATAACTTTCTTTAACCTGAAAAAAATTTTACATAGAATAATTAAAATCAAGTTTTAAGCGCTCTAGAAGTGATTTGAGCGGAAAAACTGGTTGAATTTACCAACTAAAAGTATCCGTCTTAAATCAATAACGGCGACGTTTTAGAGCTTAAAGTCATGTTTTGTGTGCTTATGTTATCGAGTTGAGCGCAATGATACACTACAATAACGGAACAAAAAGAGACCTTCTAATTGAAAATTTAAGAGCTTACCACGTCCGAAATCATTTTTTCGGGGCTCAAACTGTCGAAATTGGCGAAATAACATGTCAAGATGAGAAACCTATAACTTTCTTTAAACCTGAAAAAAATCGTCTTACAATCATCAAAATCGCGTTTTAAGCGCTCTAGAAATGATTTGAGCTTAAAAACTTGTTGTATTTACCAACTAATAATTCCTGTCTTAAATCAATAACGGAGACGTTTTAGAGCTTAAAGTCATGCTTTGTGTGCTTATGTTATCGAGGGTAGCGCAATGATATACTGCAATAACGGAACAAAAAGAGACCTTCTAATTGGAAATTTAAGATCTTACCACGTCCGAAATCATGTTTTCGGCACTCAAACCATCAGGATAACCGAAACAACATGTCAAAATGAGAAACCTATAACTTTCTTTAACCTGAAAAAAAGTTTACTTAGAATCATTAAAATCGCGTTTTAAGAGCTCTAGAAGTGATTTGAGCTTAAAAACTTGTTTAATTTACCAACTAATAATTGCTGTCGTAAATCAATAACGTGACGTTTTAGAGCGTAAAATCATGTTTTGTGTGCTTATATTATCGAGTTGAGCGCAATGATATACTGCAATAACGGAACAAAAAGAGACCTTCTAATTGGAAATTTAAGATCTTAACACGTCCGAAATCATGTTTTCGGGACTCAAACCATCGAAATTAGCGAAATAACATGTCAATATGAGAAACCTATAACTTTCTTTAACCTGAAAAAAATTTTACTTAGAATAATTAAAATCAAGTTTTAAGCGCTCTAGAAGTGATTTGAGCTTTAAAACTTGTTGAGTTTACCAACTAATAATTGCTGTCTTAAATTAATAAAGGCGACGTTTTAAAGCTTAAAATCATGTTTTGTGTGCTTATGTTATCGAGTTGAGCGCAATGATATACTACAATAACGGAACAAAAAGAGACCTTCTAATTGGAAATTTAAGATCTTACCACGTCCGAAATCATGTTTTCGGGACTCAAACAATCGAAATTAGAGAAATAACATGTCAAGATGAGAAACCTATAACTTTCTTTAAACATGAAAAAAATCGTCTTACAATCATCAAAATCGCGTTTTAAGCGCTCTAGAAATGATTTGAGCTTTAAAACTTGTTGAGTTTACCAACTAATAATTGCTGTCTTAAATCAATAACGGCGACGTTTTAGAGCTTAAAGTCATGTTTTGTGTGCTTATGTTATCGAGTTGGGCGCAATGATATACTACAATAACGGAACAAAAAGAGACCTTCTAATTGGAAATTTAAGATCTTACCACGTCCGAAATCATGTTTTCGGGACTCAAACTATCGAAATTAGCGAAATAACATGTCAGGATGAGAAACCTATAACTTTCTTTAAACCTGACAAAAGTCGTCATTTACAATCATCAAAATCGCGTTTTAAGCGCTCTAGAAATGATTTGAGCTTAAAAACTTGTTGTATTTACCTACTAATAATTGCTGTCTTAAATCAATAACGGCAACGTTTTAGAGCTTAAAGTCATGTTTTGTGTGCTTATGTTATCGAGCGTAGCGCAATGATATACTGCAATAACGGAACAAAAAGAGACCTTCTAATTGGAAATTTAAGATCTTACCACGTCCGAAATCATGTTTTCGGCACTCAAACCATCGAAATTAGCGAAATAACATGTCAATATGAGAAACCTATAACTTTCTTTAACCTGAAAATAATTTTACTTAGAATAATTAAAATCAAGTTTTAAGCGCTCTAGAAGTGATTTGAGCGGAAAAACTTATTGAATTTACCAACTAAAAGTATACGTCTTAAATCAATAACGGCGACGTTTTAAAGCTTAAAATCATGTTTTGTGTGCTTATGTTATCGAGTTGAGCGCAATGATATACTACAATAACGGAACAAAAAGAGACCTTCTAATTGGAAATTTAAGATCTTACCACGTCCGAAATCATGTTTTCGGGACTCAAACTATCGAAATTAGCGAAATAACATGTCAAGATGAGAAACCTATAACTTTCTTTAAACCTGAAAAAAATCGTCTTACAATCATCAAAATCGCGTTTTAAGCGCTCTAGAAATGATTTGAGCTTTAAAACTTGTTGAGTTTACCAACTAATAATTGCTGTCTTAAATCAATAACGGCGACGTTTTAGAGCTTAAAGTCATGTTTTGTGTGCTTATGTTATCGAGTTGAGCGCAATGATATACTACAATAACGGAACAAAAAGAGACCTTCTAATTGGAA
The DNA here is from genome assembly GCA_963855995.1 of Muricea muricata. Taxonomy (NCBI): domain Eukaryota; kingdom Metazoa; phylum Cnidaria; class Anthozoa; order Malacalcyonacea; family Plexauridae; genus Muricea; species Muricea muricata. The sequence goes on from OY979717.1 coordinate 31,972,216, forward strand.
ATTTAAGATCTTACCACGTCCGAAATCATGTTTTCGGGACTCAAACTATCGAAATTAGCGAAATAACATGTCAGGATGAGAAACCTATAACTTTCTTTAAACCTGACAAAAGTCGTCATTTACAATCATCAAAATCGCGTTTTAAGCGCTCTAGAAATGATTTGAGCCTAAAAACTTGTTGTATTTACCTACTAATAATTGCTGTCTTAAATCAATAACGGCGACGTTTTAGAGCTTAAAATCATGTTTTGTGTGCTTATGTTATCGAGCGTAGCGCAATGATATACTGCAATAACGGAACAAAAAGAGACCTTCTAATTGGAAATTTAAGATCTTACCACGTCCGAAATCATGTTTTCGGCACTCAAACCATCGAAATTAGCGAAATAACATGTCAATATGAGAAACCTATAACTTTCTTTAACCTGAAAAAAATTTTACTTAGAATAATTAAAATCAAGTTTTAAGCGCTCTAGAAGTGATTTGAGCGGAAAAACTTGTTGAATTTACCAACTAAAAGTATCCGTCTTAAATCAATAACGGCGACGTTTTAGAGCTTAAAATCATGTTTTGTGTGCTTATGTTATCGAGTTGAGCGCAATGATATACTACAATAACGGAACAAAAAGAGACCTTCTAATTGAAAATTTAAGAGCTTACCACGTCCGAAATCATTTTTTCGGGGCTCAAACTGTCGAAATTGGCGAAATAACATGTCAAGATGAGAAACCTATAACTTTCTTTAAACCTGAAAAAAATCGTCTTACAATCATCAAAATCGCGTTTTAAGCGCTCTAGAAATGATTTGAGCTTAAAAACTTGTTGTATTTACCAACTAATAATTCCTGTCTTAAATCAATAACGGAGACGTTTTAGAGCTTAAAGTCATGCTTTGTGTGCTTATGTTATCGAGGGTAGCGCAATGATATACTGCAATAACGGAACAAAAAGAGACCTTTTAATTGGAAATTTAAGATCTTACCACGTCCGAAATCATGTTTTCGGCACTCAAACCATCAGGATAACCGAAACAACATGTCAAAATGAGAAACCTATAACTTTCTTTAACCTGAAAAAAAGTTTACTTAGAATCATTAAAATCGGGTTTTAAGAGCTCTAGAAGTGATTTGAGCTTAAAAACTTGTTTAATTTACCAACTAATAATTGCTGTCGTAAATCAATAACGTGACGTTTTAGAGCGTAAAATCATGTTTTGTGTGCTTATATTATCGAGTTGAGCGCAATGATATACTGCAATCACGGAACAAAAAGAGACCTTCTAATTGGAAATTTAAGATCTTACCACGTCCGAAATCATGTTTTCGGCACTCAAACCATCAGGATAAGCGAAACAACATGTCAAAATGAGAAACCTATAACTTTCTTTAACCTGCAAAAAAGTTTACTTAGAATCATCAAAATCGCGTTTTAAGCGCTCTAGAAGTGATTTGAGCTTAAAAACTTGTTTAATTTACCAACAAATAATTGCTGTCTTAAATTAATAACGGGACGTTTTAGAGCTTAAAATCATGTTTTGTTTTGTGTCCTTATGTTATCGAGCGTAGCGCAATGATATACTGCAATAACGGAACAAAAAGAGACCTTCTAATTGGAAATTTAAGATCTTACCACGTCCGAAATCATTTTTTCGGGGCTCAAACTGTCGAAATTGGCGAAATAACATGTCAAGATGAGAAACCTATAACTTTCTTTAAACCTGAAAAAAATCGTCTTACAATCATCAAAATCGCGTTTTAAGCGCTCTAGAAATGATTTGAGCTTAAAAACTTGTTGTATTTACCAACTAATAATTCCTGTCTTAAATCAATAACGGAGACGTTTTAGAGCTTAAAGTCATGCTTTGTGTGCTTATGTTATCGAGGGTAGCGCAATGATATACTGCAATAACGGAACAAAAAGAGACCTTCTAATTGGAAATTTAAGATCTTACCACGTCCGAAATCATGTTTTCGGCACTCAAACCATCAGGATAACCGAAACAACATGTCAAAATGAGAAACCTATAACTTTCTTTAACCTGAAAAAAAGTTTACTTAGAATCATTAAAATCGCGTTTTAAGAGCTCTAGAAGTGATTTGAGCTTAAAAACTTGTTTAATTTACCAACTAATAATTGCTGTCGTAAATCAATAACGTGACGTTTTAGAGCGTAAAATCATGTTTTGTGTGCTTATATTATCGAGTTGAGCGCAATGATATACTGCAATAACGGAACAAAAAGAGACCTTCTAATTGGAAATTTAAGATCTTACCACGTCCGAAATCATGTTTTCGGCACTCAAACCATCAAGATAAGCGAAACAACATGTCAAAATGAGATACCTATAACTTTCCTTTAACCTAAAAGAAATCAACTTAGAATCATCAAAATCGCGTTTTAAGCACTCTAGAAGTAATTTGAGCGTAAAAACTTTTAGAAGTTACCAACTAAAAATTTCCGTCGTAAATCAATAACGGCAATGTTTTAGACCTTAAAATCATGTTTTGAGTGCTTATGTGATCGAGTTGAGCGCAATGATATACTGCAATAACGGAACAAAAAGAGACCTTCTAATTCGAAATTTAAGATCTTAATACGTCCGAAATCATGTTTTCGGCACTCAAACAATCGAGATAAGCGAAATAACATATAAAATTAGAACCTATAACTTTATTTAAACCTGAAAAAAATCGACTTACAATCATCAAAATCGCCTTTTAAGCGCTCTAGAAGTAATTTCAGCCTAAAAACTTGGGTAATTCACGAACAAAAAATATCCGTCTTAAATCAATAACGTCGATATTCTAGAGCTTAAAATCATATTTTGATTGCTTTCGTGATCAAGTTGAGCACAATGATATACTGTTATCACGGAAAAAAAGAGTCTTTCTAATTGAAAATTTAAGATCTTACAACGTCCGAAATCATGTTTTCGGCACTCAAACCATCAAGATAAAAGAAACAACATGTCAATATGAGAAACCTATAACTTTCTTTAACCTGAAAAAAAGTTTACTTAGAATCATTGAAATCGCGTTTTAAGCGCTCTAGAAGTGATTTGAGCATAAAACTTGTTGAATTCACAAACTAAAAATTGCCGTCTTAAATCAATAACGGCGACGTTTTAGAGCTTAAAGTCATGTTTTGTGTGCTTATGTTATCGAGTTGAGCGCAATAATATACTGCAATAACAGAACAAAAAGAGACCTTCTAATTGAAAATTTAAGATCTTACCACGTCCGAAATCATGTTTTCGGGACTCAAACCATCGAAATTAGCGAAATAACATGTCAAGATGAGAAACCTAAAACTTTCTTTAAACCTTAAAAAAAATCGTCTTACAATCATCAAAATCGCGTTTTAAGCGCTCTAGAAGTGATTTCAGCTTAAAAACTGGTTGAATTTACCAACTAACAATTGCTGTCTTAAATCAATAACGGGACGTTTTAGAGCTTAAAGTCGTGTTTTGAGTGCTTATGTTATCGAGTTGAGCGCAATGATATACTGCAATAACGGAACAAAAAGAGACCTTCTAATTGGAAATTTAAGATCTTACCACGTCCGAAATCATGTTTTCGGCACTCAAACCATCAAGATAAGCGAAACAACATGTCAAAATTAGATACCTATAACTTTCCTTTAACCTAAAAGAAATCAACTTAGAATCATCAAAATCGCGTTTTAAGCACTCTAGAAGTAATTTGAGCGTAAAAACTTTTAGAATTTACCAACTAAAAATTGCCGTCGTAAATCAATAACGGCAATGTTTTAGACCTTAAAATCATGTTTTGAGTGCTTATGTGATCGAGTTGAGCGCAATGATATACTGCAATAACGGAACAAAAAGAGACCTTCTAATTGGAAATTTAACATCTTAATACGTCCGAAATCATGTTTTCGGCACTCAAACAATCGAGATAAGCGAAATAACATATAGAATTAGAACCTATAACTTTATTTAAACCTGAAAAAAATCGACTTACAATCATCAAAATCGCCTTTTAAGCGCTCTAGAAGTAATTTCAGCCTAAAAACTTGGGTAATTCACGAACAAAAAATATCCGTCTTAAATCAATAACGTCGATGTTCTAGAGCTTAAAATCATATTTTGATTGCTTTCGTGATCAAGTTGAGCACAATGATATACTGTTATCACGGAAAAAAAGAGTCTTTCTAATTGAAAATTTAAGATCTTACCACGTCCGAAATCATATTTTCCGCACTCAAACCATCAAGATAAAAGAAACAACATGTCAATATGAGAAACCTATAACTTTCTTTAACCTGAAAAAAAGTTTACTTAGAATCATTAAAATCGCGTTTTAAGCGCTCTAGAAGTGATTTGAGCATAAAACTTGTTGAATTCACAAACTAAAAATTGCCGTCTTAAATCAATAACGGCGACGTTTTAGAGCTTAAAGTCATGTTTTGCGTGCTTATGTTATCGAGTTGGGCGCAATGATATACTGCAATAACGGAACAAAAAGAGACCTTCTAATTGGAAATTTAAGATCTTACCACGTCCGAAATCATGTTTTCGGCACTCAAACCATCAAGATAAGCGAAACAACATGTCAAAATGAGATACCTATAACTTTCCTTTAACCTAAAAGAAATCAACTTAGAATCATCAAAATCGCGTTTTAAGCACTCTAGAAGTAATTTGAGCGTAAAAACTTTTAGAATTTACCAACTAAAAATTGCCGTCGTAAATCAATAACGGCAATGTTTTAGACCTTAGAATCATGTTTTGAGTGCTTGTGTCATCGAGTTGAGCGCAATGATATACTACAATAACGGAACAAAAAGAGACCTTCTAATTGGAAATTTAAGAGCTTACCACGTCCGAAATCATGGTTTCGGCACTCAAACCGTCAGGATAAGCGAAATAACATGTCAACATGAGAAACCTATAACTTTCTTTAACCTGAAGAAAATTTTACTTAGAATCATTAAAATCGCGTTTTAAGCGCTCTAGAAGTGATTTGAGCGTAAAAACTTGTTGAATTATCCAACTAAAAATATCCGTCTTAAATCAACAACGGCGACGTTTTAGAGCTTTAAATCATGTTTTGTGTGCTTATCTGATCGAGTTGAGCGCAATGATATACCACAATAACGGAACAAAAAGAGACCTTCTAATTGGAAATTTAAGATCTTACCACGTCCGAAATCATGTTTTCAGCACTCAAACCATGGAGATAAGCGAAATAAGATATCAAAATTAGAAACCCATAACTTTCTTTAAACCTGAAAAAAATCGACTTACAATCATCAAAATCGCGTTTTAAGCGCTCTAGAAGTGATTTGAGCGCAAAACTTGTTGAATTTACCAATTAAAAATATCCGTCTTAAATCAATAACGGCGACGTTTTAGAGCTTAAAATCATGTTTTGTGTGCTTATGTGATCGAGCTGAGCGCAATGATATACTACAATAACGGAACAAAAAGAGACCTTCTAATTGGAAATTTAAGATCTTACCACGTCCGAAATCATGTTTTCGGCTCTCAAACCATCAAGATAAGCGAAAAAACATGTCAAAATGAGAAACCTATAACTTTCTTTAACCTGAAGAAAATTTTACTTAGAATCATTAAAATCGCGTTTTAAGCGCTCTAGAAGTGATTTGAGCGTAAAAACTTGTTGAATTATCCAACTAAAAGTATCCGTATTAAATCAATAACGGCGACGTTTTAGAGCTTAAAATCATGTTTTGTGTGCTTATGTTATCGAGTTGAGCGCAATGATATACTACAATAACGGAAAAAAAAGAGACCTTCTAATTGGAAATTTAAGAGCTTACCACGTCCGAAATCATGTTTTCGGCTCTCAAACTTTCGAAATTAGCGAAATAACATGTCAAGATGAGAAACCTATAACTTTCTTTAAACCTGAAAAAAATCGTCTTACAATCATCAAAATCGCGTTTTAAGCGCTCTAGAAATGATTTGAGCTTTAAAACTTGTTGAGTTTACCAACTAATAATTGCTGTCTTAAATTAATAACGGCGACGTTTTAAAGCTTATAATCATGTTTTGTGTCCTTATGTTATCGAGTTGAGCGCAATGATATACTACAATAACGGAACAAAAAGAGACCTTCTAATTGGAAATTTAAGATCTTACCACGTCCGAAATCATGTTTTCGGGACTCAAACTATCGAAATTAGCGAAATAACAAGTCAAGATGAGAAACCTATAACTTTCTTTAAACCTGAAAAAAATCGTCTTACAATCATCAAAATCGCGTTTTAAGCGCTCTAGAAATGATTTGAGCTTTAAAACTTGTTGAGTTTACCAACTAATAATTGCTGTCTTAAATCAATAACGGCGACGTTTTAGAGCTTAAAGTCATGTTTTGTGTGCTTATGTTATCGAGTTGAGCGCAATGATATACTGCAATAACGGAACAAAAAGAGACCTTCTAATTGGAAATTTAAGATCTTACCACGTCCGAAATCATGTTTTCGGCACTCAAACCAACAGGATAAGCGAAAAAAGATGTAAAAATGAGAAATCTATAACTTTCTTTAACCTAAAAAAAATTTAATTAGAATCATTAAAATCCCGTTTTAAGCGCTCTAGAAGTGATTTGAGCTTAAAAACTTGTTGAATTTACCAACTAATAATTGCTGTCTTAAATCGATAACCGGACGTTTTAGAGCTTAAAATCATGTTTTGTGTGCTTATGTTATCGAGTTGAGCGCAATGATATACTACAATAACGGAACAAAAAGAGACCTTCTAATTGGAAATTTAAGATCTTACCACGTCCGAAATCATGTTTTCGGGACTCAAACTATCGAAATTAGCGAAATAACATGTCAAGATGAGAAACCTATAACTTTCTTTAAACCTGAAAAAAGTCGTCTTTTACAATCATCAAAATCGCGTTTTAAGCGCGCTAGAAATTATTTGAGCTTAAAAACTTGTTGTATTTACCAACTAATAATTCCTGTCTTAAATCAATAACGGCGACGTTTTAGAGCTTAAAGTCATGTTTTGTGTGCTTATGTTATCGAGGGTAGCGCAATGATGTACTGCAATAACGGAACAAAAAGAGATTTTCTAATTGGAAATTTAAGATCTTACCACGTCGGAAATCATGTTTTCGGCCCTCAAACCATCACGATAAGCGAAACAACATGTCAAAATGAGAAACCTATAACTTTCTTTAACCTGAAAAAAATTTTACTTAGAATAATTAAAATCAAGTTTTAAGCGCTCTAGAAGTGATTTGAGCGGAAAAACTTGTTGAATTTACCAACTAAAAGTATCCGTCTTAAATCAATAACGGCGACGTTTTAGAGCTTAAAATCATGTTTTGTGTGCTTATGTTATCGAGTTGAGCGCAATGATATACTACAATAACGGAACAAAAAGAGACCTTCTAATTGAAAATTTAAGAGCTTACCACGTCCGAAATCATTTTTTCGGGGCTCAAACTGTCGAAATTGGCGAAATAACATGTCAAGATGAGAAACCTATAACTTTCTTTAAACCTGAAAAAAATCGTCTTACAATCATCAAAATCGCGTTTTAAGCGCTCTAGAAATGATTTGAGCTTAAAAACTTGTTGTATTTACCAACTAATAATTCCTGTCTTAAATCAATAACGGAGACGTTTTAGAGCTTAAAGTCATGCTTTGTGTGCTTATGTTATCGAGGGTAGCGCAATGATATACTGCAATAACGGAACAAAAAGAGACCTTTTAATTGGAAATTTAAGATCTTACCACGTCCGAAATCATGTTTTCGGCACTCAAACCATCAGGATAACCGAAACAACATGTCAAAATGAGAAACCTATAACTTTCTTTAACCTGAAAAAAAGTTTACTTAGAATCATTAAAATCGGGTTTTAAGAGCTCTAGAAGTGATTTGAGCTTAAAAACTTGTTTAATTTACCAACTAATAATTGCTGTCGTAAATCAATAACGTGACGTTTTAGAGCGTAAAATCATGTTTTGTGTGCTTATATTATCGAGTTGAGCGCAATGATATACTGCAATCACGGAACAAAAAGAGACCTTCTAATTGGAAATTTAAGATCTTACCACGTCCGAAATCATGTTTTCGGCACTCAAACCATCAGGATAAGCGAAACAACATGTCAAAATGAGAAACCTATAACTTTCTTTAACCTGCAAAAAAGTTTACTTAGAATCATCAAAATCGCGTTTTAAGCGCTCTAGAAGTGATTTGAGCTTAAAAACTTGTTTAATTTACCAACAAATAATTGCTGTCTTAAATTAATAACGGGACGTTTTAGAGCTTAAAATCATGTTTTGTTTTGTGTCCTTATGTTATCGAGTTGAGCGCAATGATATACTACAATAACGGAACAAAAAGAGACCTTCTAATTGAAAATTTAAGAGCTTACCACGTCCGAAATCATTTTTTCGGGGCTCAAACTGTCGAAATTGGCGAAATAACATGTCAAGATGAGAAACCTATAACTTTCTTTAAACCTGAAAAAAATCGTCTTACAATCATCAAAATCGCGTTTTAAGCGCTCTAGAAATGATTTGAGCTTAAAAACTTGTTGTATTTACCAACTAATAATTCCTGTCTTAAATCAATAACGGAGACGTTTTAGAGCTTAAAGTCATGCTTTGTGTGCTTATGTTATCGAGGGTAGCGCAATGATATACTGCAATAACGGAACAAAAAGAGACCTTTTAATTGGAAATTTAAGATCTTACCACGTCCGAAATCATGTTTTCGGCACTCAAACCATCAGGATAACCGAAACAACATGTCAAAATGAGAAACCTATAACTTTCTTTAACCTGAAAAAAAGTTTACTTAGAATCATTAAAATCGGGTTTTAAGAGCTCTAGAAGTGATTTGAGCTTAAAAACTTGTTTAATTTACCAACTAATAATTGCTGTCGTAAATCAATAACGTGACGTTTTAGAGCGTAAAATCATGTTTTGTGTGCTTATATTATCGAGTTGAGCGCAATGATATACTGCAATCACGGAACAAAAAGAGACCTTCTAATTGGAAATTTAAGATCTTACCACGTCCGAAATCATGTTTTCGGCACTCAAACCATCAGGATAAGCGAAACAACATGTCAAAATGAGAAACCTATAACTTTCTTTAACCTGCAAAAAAGTTTACTTAGAATCATCAAAATCGCGTTTTAAGCGCTCTAGAAGTGATTTGAGCGGAAAAACTGGTTGAATTTACCAACTAATAATTGCTGTCGTAAATCAATAACGTGACGTTTTAGAGCGTAAAATCATGTTTTGTGTGCTTATATTATCGAGTTGAGCGCAATGATATACTGCAATAACGGAACAAAAAGAGACCTTCTAATTGGAAATTTAAGATCTTACCACGTCCGAAATCATGTTTTCGGCACTCAAACCATCGAAATTAGTGAAATAACATGTCAATATGAGAAACCTATAACTTTCTTTAACCTGAAAAAAATTTTACTTAGAATAATTAAAATCAAGTTTTAAGCGCTCTAGAAGTGATTTGAGCGGAAAAACTGGTTGAATTTACCAACTAAAAGTATCCGTCTTAAATCAATAACGGCGACGTTTTAGAGCTTAAAATCATGTTTTGTGTGCTTATGTTATCGAGTTGAGCGCAATGATATACTACAATAACGGAACAAAAAGAGACCTTCTAATTGAAAATTTAAGAGCTTACCACGTCCGAAATCATTTTTTCGGGGCTCAAACTGTCGAAATTGGCGAAATAACATGTCAAGATGAGAAACCTATAACTTTCTTTAAACCTGAAAAAAATCGTCTTACAATCATCAAAATCGCGTTTTAAGCGTTCTAGAAATGATTTGAGCTTAAAAACTTGTTGTATTTACCAACTAATAATTGCTGTCTTAAATCAATAACGGCGACGTTTTAGAGCTTAAAGTCATGTTTTGTGTGCTTATGTTATCGAGCGTAGCGCAATGATATACTGCAATAACGGAACAAAAAGAGACCTTCTAATTGGAAATTTAAGATCTTACCACGTCCGAAATCATGTTTTCGGCACTCAAACCATCGAAATTAGTGAAATAACATGTCAATATGAGAAACCTATAACTTTCTTTAACCTGAAAAAAATTTTACATAGAATAATTAAAATCAAGTTTTAAGCGCTCTAGAAGTGATTTGAGCGGAAAAACTGGTTGAATTTACCAACTAAAAGTATCCGTCTTAAATCAATAACGGCGACGTTTTAGAGCTTAAAGTCATGTTTTGTGTGCTTATGTTATCGAGTTGAGCGCAATGATACACTACAATAACGGAACAAAAAGAGACCTTCTAATTGAAAATTTAAGAGCTTACCACGTCCGAAATCATTTTTTCGGGGCTCAAACTGTCGAAATTGGCGAAATAACATGTCAAGATGAGAAACCTATAACTTTCTTTAAACCTGAAAAAAATCGTCTTACAATCATCAAAATCGCGTTTTAAGCGCTCTAGAAATGATTTGAGCTTAAAAACTTGTTGTATTTACCAACTAATAATTCCTGTCTTAAATCAATAACGGAGACGTTTTAGAGCTTAAAGTCATGCTTTGTGTGCTTATGTTATCGAGGGTAGCGCAATGATATACTGCAATAACGGAACAAAAAGAGACCTTCTAATTGGAAATTTAAGATCTTACCACGTCCGAAATCATGTTTTCGGCACTCAAACCATCAGGATAACCGAAACAACATGTCAAAATGAGAAACCTATAACTTTCTTTAACCTGAAAAAAAGTTTACTTAGAATCATTAAAATCGCGTTTTAAGAGCTCTAGAAGTGATTTGAGCTTAAAAACTTGTTTAATTTACCAACTAATAATTGCTGTCGTAAATCAATAACGTGACGTTTTAGAGCGTAAAATCATGTTTTGTGTGCTTATATTATCGAGTTGAGCGCAATGATATACTGCAATAACGGAACAAAAAGAGACCTTCTAATTGGAAATTTAAGATCTTACCACGTCCGAAATCATGTTTTCGGCACTCAAACCATCAAGATAAGCGAAACAACATGTCAAAATGAGATACCTATAACTTTCCTTTAACCTAAAAGAAATCAACTTAGAATCATCAAAATCGCGTTTTAAGCACTCTAGAAGTAATTTGAGCGTAAAAACTTTTAGAAGTTACCAACTAAAAATTTCCGTCGTAAATCAATAACGGCAATGTTTTAGACCTTAAAATCATGTTTTGAGTGCTTATGTGATCGAGTTGAGCGCAATGATATACTGCAATAACGGAACAAAAAGAGACCTTCTAATTGGAAATTTAAGATCTTACCACGTCCGAAATCATGTTTTCGGCACTCAAACCAACAGGATAAGCGAAAAAAGATGTAAAAATGAGAAATCTATAACTTTCTTTAACCTAAAAAAAATTTAATTAGAATCATTAAAATCCCGTTTTAAGCGCTCTAGAAGTGATTTGAGCTTAAAAACTTGTTGAATTTACCAACTAATAATTGCTGTCTTAAATCGATAACCGGACGTTTTAGAGCTTAAAATCATGTTTTGTGTGCTTATGTTATCGAGTTGAGCGCAATGATATACTACAATAACGGAACAAAAAGAGACCTTCTAATTGGAAATTTAAGATCTTACCACGTCCGAAATCATGTTTTCGGGACTCAAACTATCGAAATTAGCGAAATAACATGTCAAGATGAGAAACCTATAACTTTCTTTAAACCTGAAAAAAGTCGTCTTTTACAATCATCAAAATCGCGTTTTAAGCGCGCTAGAAATTATTTGAGCTTAAAAACTTGTTGTATTTACCAACTAATAATTCCTGTCTTAAATCAATAACGGCGACGTTTTAGAGCTTAAAGTCATGTTTTGTGTGCTTATGTTATCGAGGGTAGCGCAATGATGTACTGCAATAACGGAACAAAAAGAGATTTTCTAATTGGAAATTTAAGATCTTACCACGTCGGAAATCATGTTTTCGGCCCTCAAACCATCACGATAAGCGAAACAACATGTCAAAATGAGAAACCTATAACTTTCTTTAACCTGAAAAAAATTTTACTTAGAATAATTAAAATCAAGTTTTAAGCGCTCTAGAAGTGATTTGAGCGGAAAAACTTGTTGAATTTACCAACTAAAAGTATCCGTCTTAAATCAATAACGGCGACGTTTTAGAGCTTAAAATCATGTTTTGTGTGCTTATGTTATCGAGTTGAGCGCAATGATATACTACAATAACGGAACAAAAAGAGACCTTCTAATTGAAAATTTAAGAGCTTACCACGTCCGAAATCATTTTTTCGGGGCTCAAACTGTCGAAATTGGCGAAATAACATGTCAAGATGAGAAACCTATAACTTTCTTTAAACCTGAAAAAAATCGTCTTACAATCATCAAAATCGCGTTTTAAGCGCTCTAGAAATGATTTGAGCTTAAAAACTTGTTGTATTTACCAACTAATAATTCCTGTCTTAAATCAATAACGGAGACGTTTTAGAGCTTAAAGTCATGCTTTGTGTGCTTATGTTATCGAGGGTAGCGCAATGATATACTGCAATAACGGAACAAAAAGAGACCTTTTAATTGGAAATTTAAGATCTTACCACGTCCGAAATCATGTTTTCGGCACTCAAACCATCAGGATAACCGAAACAACATGTCAAAATGAGAAACCTATAACTTTCTTTAACCTGAAAAAAAGTTTACTTAGAATCATTAAAATCGGGTTTTAAGAGCTCTAGAAGTGATTTGAGCTTAAAAACTTGTTTAATTTACCAACTAATAATTGCTGTCGTAAATCAATAACGTGACGTTTTAGAGCGTAAAATCATGTTTTGTGTGCTTATATTATCGAGTTGAGCGCAATGATATACTGCAATCACGGAACAAAAAGAGACCTTCTAATTGGAAATTTAAGATCTTACCACGTCCGAAATCATGTTTTCGGCACTCAAACCATCAGGATAAGCGAAACAACATGTCAAAATGAGAAACCTATAACTTTCTTTAACCTGCAAAAAAGTTTACTTAGAATCATCAAAATCGCGTTTTAAGCGCTCTAGAAGTGATTTGAGCGGAAAAACTGGTTGAATTTACCAACTAATAATTGCTGTCGTAAATCAATAACGTGACGTTTTAGAGCGTAAAATCATGTTTTGTGTGCTTATATTATCGAGTTGAGCGCAATGATATACTGCAATAACGGAACAAAAAGAGACCTTCTAATTGGAAATTTAAGATCTTACCACGTCCGAAATCATGTTTTCGGGACTCAAACTGTCGAAATTGGCGAAATAACATGTCAAGATGAGAAACCTATAACTTTCTTTAAACCTGAAAAAAATCGTCTTACAATCATCAAAATCGCGTTTTAAGCGTTCTAGAAATGATTTGAGCTTAAAAACTTGTTGTATTTACCAACTAATAATTGCTGTCTTAAATCAATAACGGCGACGTTTTAGAGCTTAAAGTCATGTTTTGTGTGCTTATGTTATCGAGCGTAGCGCAATGATATACTGCAATAACGGAACAAAAAGAGACCTTCTAATTGGAAATTTAAGATCTTACCACGTCCGAAATCATGTTTTCGGGACTCAAACTGTCGAAATTGGCGAAATAACATGTCAAGATGAGAAACCTATAACTTTCTTTAAACCTGAAAAAAATCGTCTTACAATCATCAAAATCGCGTTTTAAGCGTTCTAGAAATGATTTGAGCTTAAAAACTTGTTGTATTTACCAACTAATAATTGCTGTCTTAAATCAATAACGGCGACGTTTTAGAGCTTAAAGTCATGTTTTGTGTGCTTATGTTATCGAGCGTAGCGCAATGATATACTGCAATAACGGAACAAAAAGAGACCTTCTAATTGGAAATTTAAGATCTTACCACGTCCGAAATCATGTTTTCGGCACTCAAACCATCGAAATTAGTGAAATAACATGTCAATATGAGAAACCTATAACTTTCTTTAACCTGAAAAAAATTTTACATAGAATAATTAAAATCAAGTTTTAAGCGCTCTAGAAGTGATTTGAGCGGAAAAACTGGTTGAATTTACCAACTAAAAGTATCCGTCTTAAATCAATAACGGCGACGTTTTAGAGCTTAAAGTCATGTTTTGTGTGCTTATGTTATCGAGTTGAGCGCAATGATACACTACAATAACGGAACAAAAAGAGACCTTCTAATTGAAAATTTAAGAGCTTACCACGTCCGAAATCATTTTTTCGGGGCTCAAACTGTCGAAATTGGCGAAATAACATGTCAAGATGAGAAACCTATAACTTTCTTTAAACCTGAAAAAAATCGTCTTACAATCATCAAAATCGCGTTTTAAGCGCTCTAGAAATGATTTGAGCTTAAAAACTTGTTGTATTTACCAACTAATAATTCCTGTCTTAAATCAATAACGGAGACGTTTTAGAGCTTAAAGTCATGCTTTGTGTGCTTATGTTATCGAGGGTAGCGCAATGATATACTGCAATAACGGAACAAAAAGAGACCTTCTAATTGGAAATTTAAGATCTTACCACGTCCGAAATCATGTTTTCGGCACTCAAACCATCAGGATAACCGAAACAACATGTCAAAATGAGAAACCTATAACTTTCTTTAACCTGAAAAAAAGTTTACTTAGAATCATTAAAATCGCGTTTTAAGAGCTCTAGAAGTGATTTGAGCTTAAAAACTTGTTTAATTTACCAACTAATAATTGCTGTCGTAAATCAATAACGTGACGTTTTAGAGCGTAAAATCATGTTTTGTGTGCTTATATTATCGAGTTGAGCGCAATGATATACTGCAATAACGGAACAAAAAGAGACCTTCTAATTGGAAATTTAAGATCTTACCACGTCCGAAATCATGTTTTCGGCACTCAAACCATCAAGATAAGCGAAACAACATGTCAAAATGAGATACCTATAACTTTCCTTTAACCTAAAAGAAATCAACTTAGAATCATCAAAATCGCGTTTTAAGCACTCTAGAAGTAATTTGAGCGTAAAAACTTTTAGAAGTTACCAACTAAAAATTTCCGTCGTAAATCAATAACGGCAATGTTTTAGACCTTAAAATCATGTTTTGAGTGCTTATGTGATCGAGTTGAGCGCAATGATATACTGCAATAACGGAACAAAAAGAGACCTTCTAATTCGAAATTTAAGATCTTAATACGTCCGAAATCATGTTTTCGGCACTCAAACAATCGAGATAAGCGAAATAACATATAAAATTAGAACCTATAACTTTATTTAAACCTGAAAAAAATCGACTTACAATCATCAAAATCGCCTTTTAAGCGCTCTAGAAGTAATTTCAGCCTAAAAACTTGGGTAATTCACGAACAAAAAATATCCGTCTTAAATCAATAACGTCGATATTCTAGAGCTTAAAATCATATTTTGATTGCTTTCGTGATCAAGTTGAGCACAATGATATACTGTTATCACGGAAAAAAAGAGTCTTTCTAATTGAAAATTTAAGATCTTACAACGTCCGAAATCATGTTTTCGGCACTCAAACCATCAAGATAAAAGAAACAACATGTCAATATGAGAAACCTATAACTTTCTTTAACCTGAAAAAAAGTTTACTTAGAATCATTGAAATCGCGTTTTAAGCGCTCTAGAAGTGATTTGAGCATAAAACTTGTTGAATTCACAAACTAAAAATTGCCGTCTTAAATCAATAACGGCGACGTTTTAGAGCTTAAAGTCATGTTTTGTGTGCTTATGTTATCGAGTTGAGCGCAATAATATACTGCAATAACAGAACAAAAAGAGACCTTCTAATTGAAAATTTAAGATCTTACCACGTCCGAAATCATGTTTTCGGGACTCAAACCATCGAAATTAGCGAAATAACATGTCAAGATGAGAAACCTAAAACTTTCTTTAAACCTTAAAAAAAATCGTCTTACAATCATCAAAATCGCGTTTTAAGCGCTCTAGAAGTGATTTCAGCTTAAAAACTGGTTGAATTTACCAACTAACAATTGCTGTCTTAAATCAATAACGGGACGTTTTAGAGCTTAAAGTCGTGTTTTGAGTGCTTATGTTATCGAGTTGAGCGCAATGATATACTGCAATAACGGAACAAAAAGAGACCTTCTAATTGGAAATTTAAGATCTTACCACGTCCGAAATCATGTTTTCGGCACTCAAACCATCAAGATAAGCGAAACAACATGTCAAAATTAGATACCTATAACTTTCCTTTAACCTAAAAGAAATCAACTTAGAATCATCAAAATCGCGTTTTAAGCACTCTAGAAGTAATTTGAGCGTAAAAACTTTTAGAATTTACCAACTAAAAATTGCCGTCGTAAATCAATAACGGCAATGTTTTAGACCTTAAAATCATGTTTTGAGTGCTTATGTGATCGAGTTGAGCGCAATGATATACTGCAATAACGGAACAAAAAGAGACCTTCTAATTGGAAATTTAACATCTTAATACGTCCGAAATCATGTTTTCGGCACTCAAACAATCGAGATAAGCGAAATAACATATAGAATTAGAACCTATAACTTTATTTAAACCTGAAAAAAATCGACTTACAATCATCAAAATCGCCTTTTAAGCGCTCTAGAAGTAATTTCAGCCTAAAAACTTGGGTAATTCACGAACAAAAAATATCCGTCTTAAATCAATAACGTCGATGTTCTAGAGCTTAAAATCATATTTTGATTGCTTTCGTGATCAAGTTGAGCACAATGATATACTGTTATCACGGAAAAAAAGAGTCTTTCTAATTGAAAATTTAAGATCTTACCACGTCCGAAATCATATTTTCCGCACTCAAACCATCAAGATAAAAGAAACAACATGTCAATATGAGAAACCTATAACTTTCTTTAACCTGAAAAAAAGTTTACTTAGAATCATTAAAATCGCGTTTTAAGCGCTCTAGAAGTGATTTGAGCATAAAACTTGTTGAATTCACAAACTAAAAATTGCCGTCTTAAATCAATAACGGCGACGTTTTAGAGCTTAAAGTCATGTTTTGCGTGCTTATGTTATCGAGTTGGGCGCAATGATATACTGCAATAACGGAACAAAAAGAGACCTTCTAATTGGAAATTTAAGATCTTACCACGTCCGAAATCATGTTTTCGGCACTCAAACCATCAAGATAAGCGAAACAACATGTCAAAATGAGATACCTATAACTTTCCTTTAACCTAAAAGAAATCAACTTAGAATCATCAAAATCGCGTTTTAAGCACTCTAGAAGTAATTTGAGCGTAAAAACTTTTAGAATTTACCAACTAAAAATTGCCGTCGTAAATCAATAACGGCAATGTTTTAGACCTTAGAATCATGTTTTGAGTGCTTGTGTCATCGAGTTGAGCGCAATGATATACTACAATAACGGAACAAAAAGAGACCTTCTAATTGGAAATTTAAGAGCTTACCACGTCCGAAATCATGGTTTCGGCACTCAAACCGTCAGGATAAGCGAAATAACATGTCAACATGAGAAACCTATAACTTTCTTTAACCTGAAGAAAATTTTACTTAGAATCATTAAAATCGCGTTTTAAGCGCTCTAGAAGTGATTTGAGCGTAAAAACTTGTTGAATTATCCAACTAAAAATATCCGTCTTAAATCAACAACGGCGACGTTTTAGAGCTTAAAATCATGTTTTGTGTGCTTATCTGATCGAGTTGAGCGCAATGATATACCACAATAACGGAACAAAAAGAGACCTTCTGATTGGAAATTTAAGATCTTACCACGTCCGAAATCATGTTTTCAGCACTCAAACCATGGAGATAAGCGAAATAAGATATCAAAATTAGAAACCCATAACTTTCTTTAAACCTGAAAAAAATCGACTTACAATCATCAAAATCGCGTTTTAAGCGCTCTAGAAGTGATTTGAGCGCAAAACTTGTTGAATTTACCAATTAAAAATATCCGTCTTAAATCAATAACGGCGACGTTTTAGAGCTTAAAATCATGTTTTGTGTGCTTATGTGATCGAGCTGAGCGCAATGATATACTACAATAACGGAACAAAAAGAGACCTTCTAATTGGAAATTTAAGATCTTACCACGTCCGAAATCATGTTTTCGGCTCTCAAACCATCAAGATAAGCGAAAAAACATGTCAAAATGAGAAACCTATAACTTTCTTTAACCTGAAGAAAATTTTACTTAGAATCATTAAAATCGCGTTTTAAGCGCTCTAGAAGTGATTTGAGCGTAAAAACTTGTTGAATTATCCAACTAAAAGTATCCGTATTAAATCAATAACGGCGACGTTTTAGAGCTTAAAATCATGTTTTGTGTGCTTATGTTATCGAGTTGAGCGCAATGATATACTACAATAACGGAAAAAAAAGAGACCTTCTAATTGGAAATTTAAGAGCTTACCACGTCCGAAATCATGTTTTCGGCTCTCAAACTTTCGAAATTAGCGAAATAACATGTCAAGATGAGAAACCTATAACTTTCTTTAAACCTGAAAAAAATCGTCTTACAATCATCAAAATCGCGTTTTAAGCGCTCTAGAAATGATTTGAGCTTTAAAACTTGTTGAGTTTACCAACTAATAATTGCTGTCTTAAATTAATAACGGCGACGTTTTAAAGCTTAAAATCATGTTTTGTGTCCTTATGTTATCGAGTTGAGCGCAATGATATACTACAATAACGGAACAAAAAGAGACCTTCTAATTGGAAATTTAAGATCTTACCACGTCCGAAATCATGTTTTCGGGACTCAAACTATCGAAATTAGCGAAATAACAAGTCAAGATGAGAAACCTATAACTTTCTTTAAACCTGAAAAAAATCGTCTTACAATCATCAAAATCGCGTTTTAAGCGCTCTAGAAATGATTTGAGCTTTAAAACTTGTTGAGTTTACCAACTAATAATTGCTGTCTTAAATCAATAACGGCGACGTTTTAGAGCTTAAAGTCATGTTTTGTGTGCTTATGTTATCGAGTTGAGCGCAATGATATACTGCAATAACGGAACAAAAAGAGACCTTCTAATTGGAAATTTAAGATCTTACCACGTCCGAAATCATGTTTTCGGCACTCAAACCAACAGGATAAGCGAAAAAAGATGTAAAAATGAGAAATCTATAACTTTCTTTAACCTAAAAAAAATTTAATTAGAATCATTAAAATCCCGTTTTAAGCGCTCTAGAAGTGATTTGAGCTTAAAAACTTGTTGAATTTACCAACTAATAATTGCTGTCTTAAATCGATAACCGGACGTTTTAGAGCTTAAAATCATGTTTTGTGTGCTTATGTTATCGAGTTGAGCGCAATGATATACTACAATAACGGAACAAAAAGAGACCTTCTAATTGGAAATTTAAGATCTTACCACGTCCGAAATCATGTTTTCGGGACTCAAACTATCGAAATTAGCGAAATAACATGTCAAGATGAGAAACCTATAACTTTCTTTAAACCTGAAAAAAGTCGTCTTTTACAATCATCAAAATCGCGTTTTAAGCGCGCTAGAAATTATTTGAGCTTAAAAACTTGTTGTATTTACCAACTAATAATTCCTGTCTTAAATCAATAACGGCGACGTTTTAGAGCTTAAAGTCATGTTTTGTGTGCTTATGTTATCGAGGGTAGCGCAATGATGTACTGCAATAACGGAACAAAAAGAGATTTTCTAATTGGAAATTTAAGATCTTACCACGTCGGAAATCATGTTTTCGGCCCTCAAACCATCACGATAAGCGAAACAACATGTCAAAATGAGAAACCTATAACTTTCTTTAACCTGAAAAAAATTTTACTTAGAATAATTAAAATCAAGTTTTAAGCGCTCTAGAAGTGATTTGAGCGGAAAAACTTGTTGAATTTACCAACTAAAAGTATCCGTCTTAAATCAATAACGGCGACGTTTTAGAGCTTAAAATCATGTTTTGTGTGCTTATGTTATCGAGTTGAGCGCAATGATATACTACAATAACGGAACAAAAAGAGACCTTCTAATTGAAAATTTAAGAGCTTACCACGTCCGAAATCATTTTTTCGGGGCTCAAACTGTCGAAATTGGCGAAATAACATGTCAAGATGAGAAACCTATAACTTTCTTTAAACCTGAAAAAAATCGTCTTACAATCATCAAAATCGCGTTTTAAGCGCTCTAGAAATGATTTGAGCTTAAAAACTTGTTGTATTTACCAACTAATAATTCCTGTCTTAAATCAATAACGGAGACGTTTTAGAGCTTAAAGTCATGCTTTGTGTGCTTATGTTATCGAGGGTAGCGCAATGATATACTGCAATAACGGAACAAAAAGAGACCTTTTAATTGGAAATTTAAGATCTTACCACGTCCGAAATCATGTTTTCGGCACTCAAACCATCAGGATAACCGAAACAACATGTCAAAATGAGAAACCTATAACTTTCTTTAACCTGAAAAAAAGTTTACTTAGAATCATTAAAATCGGGTTTTAAGAGCTCTAGAAGTGATTTGAGCTTAAAAACTTGTTTAATTTACCAACTAATAATTGCTGTCGTAAATCAATAACGTGACGTTTTAGAGCGTAAAATCATGTTTTGTGTGCTTATATTATCGAGTTGAGCGCAATGATATACTGCAATCACGGAACAAAAAGAGACCTTCTAATTGGAAATTTAAGATCTTACCACGTCCGAAATCATGTTTTCGGCACTCAAACCATCAGGATAAGCGAAACAACATGTCAAATTGAGAAACCTATAACTTTCTTTAACCTGCAAAAAAGTTTACTTAGAATCATCAAAATCGCGTTTTAAGCGCTCTAGAAGTGATTTGAGCTTAAAAACTTGTTTAATTTACCAACAAATAATTGCTGTCTTAAATTAATAACGGGACGTTTTAGAGCTTAAAATCATGTTTTGTTTTGTGTCCTTATGTTATCGAGCGTAGCGCAATGATATACTGCAATAACGGAACAAAAAGAGACCTTCTAATTGGAAATTTAAGATCTTACCACGTCCGAAATCATTTTTTCGGGGCTCAAACTGTCGAAATTGGCGAAATAACATGTCAAGATGAGAAACCTATAACTTTCTTTAAACCTGAAAAAAATCGTCTTACAATCATCAAAATCGCGTTTTAAGCGCTCTAGAAATGATTTGAGCTTAAAAACTTGTTGTATTTACCAACTAATAATTCCTGTCTTAAATCAATAACGGAGACGTTTTAGAGCTTAAAGTCATGCTTTGTGTGCTTATGTTATCGAGGGTAGCGCAATGATATACTGCAATAACGGAACAAAAAGAGACCTTCTAATTGGAAATTTAAGATCTTACCACGTCCGAAATCATGTTTTCGGCACTCAAACCATCAGGATAACCGAAACAACATGTCAAAATGAGAAACCTATAACTTTCTTTAACCTGAAAAAAAGTTTACTTAGAATCATTAAAATCGCGTTTTAAGAGCTCTAGAAGTGATTTGAGCTTAAAAACTTGTTTAATTTACCAACTAATAATTGCTGTCGTAAATCAATAACGTGACGTTTTAGAGCGTAAAATCATGTTTTGTGTGCTTATATTATCGAGTTGAGCGCAATGATATACTGCAATAACGGAACAAAAAGAGACCTTCTAATTGGAAATTTAAGATCTTACCACGTCCGAAATCATGTTTTCGGCACTCAAACCATCAAGATAAGCGAAACAACATGTCAAAATGAGATACCTATAACTTTCCTTTAACCTAAAAGAAATCAACTTAGAATCATCAAAATCGCGTTTTAAGCACTCTAGAAGTAATTTGAGCGTAAAAACTTTTAGAAGTTACCAACTAAAAATTTCCGTCGTAAATCAATAACGGCAATGTTTTAGACCTTAAAATCATGTTTTGAGTGCTTATGTGATCGAGTTGAGCGCAATGATATACTGCAATAACGGAACAAAAAGAGACCTTCTAATTCGAAATTTAAGATCTTAATACGTCCGAAATCATGTTTTCGGCACTCAAACAATCGAGATAAGCGAAATAACATATAAAATTAGAACCTATAACTTTATTTAAACCTGAAAAAAATCGACTTACAATCATCAAAATCGCCTTTTAAGCGCTCTAGAAGTAATTTCAGCCTAAAAACTTGGGTAATTCACGAACAAAAAATATCCGTCTTAAATCAATAACGTCGATATTCTAGAGCTTAAAATCATATTTTGATTGCTTTCGTGATCAAGTTGAGCACAATGATATACTGTTATCACGGAAAAAAAGAGTCTTTCTAATTGAAAATTTAAGATCTTACAACGTCCGAAATCATGTTTTCGGCACTCAAACCATCAAGATAAAAGAAACAACATGTCAATATGAGAAACCTATAACTTTCTTTAACCTGAAAAAAAGTTTACTTAGAATCATTGAAATCGCGTTTTAAGCGCTCTAGAAGTGATTTGAGCATAAAACTTGTTGAATTCACAAACTAAAAATTGCCGTCTTAAATCAATAACGGCGACGTTTTAGAGCTTAAAGTCATGTTTTGTGTGCTTATGTTATCGAGTTGAGCGCAATGATATACTACAATAACGGAACAAAAAGAGACCTTTTAATTGGAAATTTAAGATTTTACCACGTTTGAAATCATGTTTTCGGCACTCAAACCATGGAGATAAGCGAAATAAGATATCAAAATTAGAAACCTATAACTTTCTTTAAACCTGAAAAAAATCGACTTACAATCATCAAAATCGCGTTTTAAGCGCTCTAGAAGTGATTTGAGCGCAAAACTTGTTGAATTTACCAAGTAAAAATATCCGTCTTAAATCAATAACGGCGACGTTTTAGAGCTTAAAATCATGTTTTGTGTGCTTATGTGATCGAGTTGAGCGCAATGATATACTACAATAACGGAACAAAAAGAGACCTTCTAATTGGAAATTTAAGATCTTACCACGTCCGAAATCATGTTTTCGGCTCTCAAACCATCAAGATAAGCGAAACAACATGTCAAAATGAGAAACCTATAACTTTCTTTAACCTGAAAAAAAGTTTACTTAGAATCATTAAAATCGCGTTTTAAGCGCTCTAGAAGTGATTTGAGCCTAAAAACTTGTTGAATTTACCAACTAAAAGTATCCGTATTAAATCAATAACGGCGACGTTTTAGAGCTTAAAATCATGTTTTTTGTGCTTATGTTATCGAGTTGAGCGCAATGATATACTACAATAACGGAAAAAAAAGAGACCTTCTAATTGGAAATTTAAGAGCTTACCACGTCCGAAATCATGTTTTCGGCTCTCAAACTTTCGAAATTAGCGAAATAACATGTCAAGATGAGAAACCTATAACTTTCTTTAAACCTGAAAAAAATCGTCTTACAATAATCAAAATCGCGTTTTAAGCGCTCTAGAAATGATTTGAGCTTTAAAACTTGTTGAGTTTACCAACTAATAATTGCTGTCTTAAATTAATAAAGGCGACGTTTTAAAGCTTAAAATCATGTTTTGTGTGCTTATGTTATCGAGTTGAGCGCAATGATATACTACATTAACGGAACAAAAAGAGACCTTCTAATTGGAAATTTAAGATCTTACCACGTCCGAAATCATGTTTTCGGGACTCAAACTATCGAAATTAGCGAAATAACATGTCGAGATGAGAAACCTATAACTTTCTTTAAACCTGAAAAAAATCGTCTTACAATCATCAAAATCGCGTTTTAAGCGCTCTAGAAATGATTTGAGCTTTAAAACTTGTTGAGTTTACCAACTAATAATTGCTGTCTTAAATCAATAACGGCGACGTTTTAGAGCTTAAAGTCATGTTTTGTGTGCTTATGTTATCGAGCGTAGCGCAATGATATACTGCAAAAACGGAACAAAAAGAGACCTTCTAATTGGAAATTTAAGATCTTACCACGTCCGAAATCATGTTTTCGGCACTCAAACCATCGAAATTAGTGAAATAACATGTCAATATGAGAAACCTATAACTTTCTTTAACCTGAAAAAAATTTTACTTAGAATAATTAAAATCAAGTTTTAAGCGCTCTAGAAGTGATTTGAGCGGAAAAACTGGTTGAATTTACCAACTAAAAGTATCCGTCTTAAATCAATAACGGCGACGTTTTAGAGCTTAAAGTCATGTTTTGTGTGCTTATGTTATCGAGTTGAGCGCAATGATATACTACAATAACGGAACAAAAAGAGACCTTCTAATTGAAAATTTAAGAGCTTACCACGTCCGAAATCATTTTTTCGGGGCTCAAACTGTCGAAATTGGCGAAATAACATGTCAAGATGAGAAACCTATAACTTTCTTTAAACCTGAAAAAAATCGTCTTACAATAATCAAAATCGCGTTTTAAGCGCTCTAGAAATGATTTGAGCTTTAAAACTTGTTGAGTTTACCAACTAATAATTGCTGTCTTAAATTAATAAAGGCGACGTTTTAAAGCTTAAAATCATGTTTTGTGTGCTTATGTTATCGAGTTGAGCGCAATGATATACTACAATAACGGAACAAAAAGAGACCTTCTAATTGGAAATTTAAGATCTTACCACGTCCGAAATCATGTTTTCGGGACTCAAACTATCGAAATTAGCGAAATAACATGTCAGGATGAGAAACCTATAACTTTCTTTAAACCTGACAAAAGTCGTCATTTACAATCATCAAAATCGCGTTTTAAGCGCTCTAGAAATGATTTGAGCTTAAAAACTTGTTGTATTTACCTACTAATAATTGCTGTCTTAAATCAATAACGGCGACGTTTTAGAGCTTAAAGTCATGTTTTGTGTGCTTATGTTATCGAGCGTAGCGCAATGATATACTGCAATAACGGAACAAAAAGAGACCTTCTAATTGGAAATTTAAGATCTTACCACGTCCGAAATCATGTTTTCGGCACTCAAACCATCGAAATTAGTGAAATAACATGTCAATATGAGAAACCTATAACTTTCTTTAACCTGAAAAAAATTTTACTTAGAATAATTAAAATCAAGTTTTAAGCGCTCTAGAAGTGATTTGAGCGGAAAAACTGGTTGAATTTACCAACTAAAAGTATCCGTCTTAAATCAATAACGGCGACGTTTTAGAGCTTAAAATCATGTTTTGTGTGCTTATGTTATCGAGTTGAGCGCAATGATATACTACAATAACGGAACAAAAAGAGACCTTCTAATTGAAAATTTAAGAGCTTACCACGTCCGAAATCATTTTTTCGGGGCTCAAACTGTCGAAATTGGCGATATAACATGTCAAGATGAGAAACCTATAACTTTCTTTAAACCTGAAAAAAATCGTCTTACAATCATCAAAATCGCGTTTTAAGCGTTCTAGAAATGATTTGAGCTTAAAAACTTGTTGTATTTACCAACTAATAATTGCTGTCTTAAATCAATAACGGCGACGTTTTAGAGCTTAAAGTCATGTTTTGTGTGCTTATGTTATCGAGCGTAGCGCAATGATATACTGCAATAACGGAACAAAAAGAGACCTTCTAATTGGAAATTTAAGATCTTACCACGTCCGAAATCATGTTTTCGGCACTCAAACCATCGAAATTAGTGAAATAACATGTCAATATGAGAAACCTATAACTTTCTTTAACCTGAAAAAAATTTTACATAGAATAATTAAAATCAAGTTTTAAGCGCTCTAGAAGTGATTTGAGCGGAAAAACTGGTTGAATTTACCAACTAAAAGTATCCGTCTTAAATCAATAACGGCGACGTTTTAGAGCTTAAAGTCATGTTTTGTGTGCTTATGTTATCGAGTTGAGCGCAATGATACACTACAATAACGGAACAAAAAGAGACCTTCTAATTGAAAATTTAAGAGCTTACCACGTCCGAAATCATTTTTTCGGGGCTCAAACTGTCGAAATTGGCGAAATAACATGTCAAGATGAGAAACCTATAACTTTCTTTAAACCTGAAAAAAATCGTCTTACAATCATCAAAATCGCGTTTTAAGCGCTCTAGAAATGATTTGAGCTTAAAAACTTGTTGTATTTACCAACTAATAATTCCTGTCTTAAATCAATAACGGAGACGTTTTAGAGCTTAAAGTCATGCTTTGTGTGCTTATGTTATCGAGGGTAGCGCAATGATATACTGCAATAACGGAACAAAAAGAGACCTTCTAATTGGAAATTTAAGATCTTACCACGTCCGAAATCATGTTTTCGGCACTCAAACCATCAGGATAACCGAAACAACATGTCAAAATGAGAAACCTATAACTTTCTTTAACCTGAAAAAAAGTTTACTTAGAATCATTAAAATCGCGTTTTAAGAGCTCTAGAAGTGATTTGAGCTTAAAAACTTGTTTAATTTACCAACTAATAATTGCTGTCGTAAATCAATAACGTGACGTTTTAGAGCGTAAAATCATGTTTTGTGTGCTTATATTATCGAGTTGAGCGCAATGATATACTGCAATAACGGAACAAAAAGAGACCTTCTAATTGGAAATTTAAGATCTTACCACGTCCGAAATCATGTTTTCGGCACTCAAACCATCAAGATAAGCGAAACAACATGTCAAAATGAGATACCTATAACTTTCCTTTAACCTAAAAGAAATCAACTTAGAATCATCAAAATCGCGTTTTAAGCACTCTAGAAGTAATTTGAGCGTAAAAACTTTTAGAAGTTACCAACTAAAAATTTCCGTCGTAAATCAATAACGGCAATGTTTTAGACCTTAAAATCATGTTTTGAGTGCTTATGTGATCGAGTTGAGCGCAATGATATACTGCAATAACGGAACAAAAAGAGACCTTCTAATTCGAAATTTAAGATCTTAATACGTCCGAAATCATGTTTTCGGCACTCAAACAATCGAGATAAGCGAAATAACATATAAAATTAGAACCTATAACTTTATTTAAACCTGAAAAAAATCGACTTACAATCATCAAAATCGCCTTTTAAGCGCTCTAGAAGTAATTTCAGCCTAAAAACTTGGGTAATTCACGAACAAAAAATATCCGTCTTAAATCAATAACGTCGATATTCTAGAGCTTAAAATCATATTTTGATTGCTTTCGTGATCAAGTTGAGCACAATGATATACTGTTATCACGGAAAAAAAGAGTCTTTCTAATTGAAAATTTAAGATCTTACAACGTCCGAAATCATGTTTTCGGCACTCAAACCATCAAGATAAAAGAAACAACATGTCAATATGAGAAACCTATAACTTTCTTTAACCTGAAAAAAAGTTTACTTAGAATCATTGAAATCGCGTTTTAAGCGCTCTAGAAGTGATTTGAGCATAAAACTAGTTGAATTCACAAACTAAAAATTGCCGTCTTAAATCAATAACGGCGACGTTTTAGAGCTTAAAGTCATGTTTTGTGTGCTTATGTTATCGAGTTGAGCGCAATAATATACTGCAATAACAGAACAAAAAGAGACCTTCTAATTGAAAATTTAAGATCTTACCACGTCCGAAATCATGTTTTCGGGACTCAAACCATCGAAATTAGCGAAATAACATGTCAAGATGAGAAACCTAAAACTTTCTTTAAACCTTAAAAAAAATCGTCTTACAATCATCAAAATCGCGTTTTAAGCGCTCTAGAAGTGATTTCAGCTTAAAAACTGGTTGAATTTACCAACTAACAATTGCTGTCTTAAATCAATAACGGGACGTTTTAGAGCTTAAAGTCGTGTTTTGAGTGCTTATGTTATCGAGTTGAGCGCAATGATATACTGCAATAACGGAACAAAAAGAGACCTTCTAATTGGAAATTTAAGATCTTACCACGTCCGAAATCATGTTTTCGGCACTCAAACCATCAAGATAAGCGAAACAACATGTCAAAATTAGATACCTATAACTTTCCTTTAACCTAAAAGAAATCAACTTAGAATCATCAAAATCGCGTTTTAAGCACTCTAGAAGTAATTTGAGCGTAAAAACTTTTAGAATTTACCAACTAAAAATTGCCGTCGTAAATCAATAACGGCAATGTTTTAGACCTTAAAATCATGTTTTGAGTGCTTATGTGATCGAGTTGAGCGCAATGATATACTGCAATAACGGAACAAAAAGAGACCTTCTAATTGGAAATTTAACATCTTAATACGTCCGAAATCATGTTTTCGGCACTCAAACAATCGAGATAAGCGAAATAACATATAGAATTAGAACCTATAACTTTATTTAAACCTGAAAAAAATCGACTTACAATCATCAAAATCGCCTTTTAAGCGCTCTAGAAGTAATTTCAGCCTAAAAACTTGGGTAATTCACGAACAAAAAATATCCGTCTTAAATCAATAACGTCGATGTTCTAGAGCTTAAAATCATATTTTGATTGCTTTCGTGATCAAGTTGAGCACAATGATATACTGTTATCACGGAAAAAAAGAGTCTTTCTAATTGAAAATTTAAGATCTTACCACGTCCGAAATCATATTTTCCGCACTCAAACCATCAAGATAAAAGAAACAACATGTCAATATGAGAAACCTATAACTTTCTTTAACCTGAAAAAAAGTTTACTTAGAATCATTAAAATCGCGTTTTAAGCGCTCTAGAAGTTATTTGAGCGGAAAAACTTGTTGAATTTACCAACTAAAAGTATCCGTCTTAAATCAATAACGGCGACGTTTTAGAGCTTAAAATCATGTTTTGTGTGCTTATGTTATCGAGTTGAGCGCAATGATATACTACAATAACGGAACAAAAAGAGACCTTCTAATTGAAAATTTAAGAGCTTACCACGTCCGAAATCATGTTTTCGGCACTCAAACCATGGGATAAGCGAAATAAGATATCAAAATTAGAAACCTATAACTTTCTTTAAACCTGAAAAAAATCGACTTACAATCATCAAAATCGCGTTTTAAGCACTCTAGAAGTAATTTGAGCGTAAAAACTTTTAGAATTTACCAACTAAAAATTGCCGTCGTAAATCAATAACGGCAATGTTTTAGACCTTAGAATCATGTTTTGAGTGCTTGTGTCATCGAGTTGAGCGCAATGATATACTACAATAACGGAACAAAAAGAGACCTTCTAATTGGAAATTTAAGAGCTTACCACGTCCGAAATCATGGTTTCGGCACTCAAACCGTCAGGATAAGCGAAATAACATGTCAACATGAGAAACCTATAACTTTCTTTAACCTGAAGAAAATTTTACTTAGAATCATTAAAATCGCGTTTTAAGCGCTCTAGAAGTGATTTGAGCGTAAAAACTTGTTGAATTATCCAACTAAAAATATCCGTCTTAAATCAACAACGGCGACGTTTTAGAGCTTAAAATCATGTTTTGTGTGCTTATCTGATCGAGTTGAGCGCAATGATATACCACAATAACGGAACAAAAAGAGACCTTCTAATTGGAAATTTAAGATCTTACCACGTCCGAAATCATGTTTTCAGCACTCAAACCATGGAGATAAGCGAAATAAGATATCAAAATTAGAAACCCATAACTTTCTTTAAACCTGAAAAAAATCGACTTACAATCATCAAAATCGCGTTTTAAGCGCTCTAGAAGTGATTTGAGCGCAAAACTTGTTGAATTTACCAATTAAAAATATCCGTCTTAAATCAATAACGGCGACGTTTTAGAGCTTAAAATCATGTTTTGTGTGCTTATGTGATCGAGCTGAGCGCAATGATATACTACAATAACGGAACAAAAAGAGACCTTCTAATTGGAAATTTAAGATCTTACCACGTCCGAAATCATGTTTTCGGCTCTCAAACCATCAAGATAAGCGAAAAAACATGTCAAAATGAGAAACCTATAACTTTCTTTAACCTGAAGAAAATTTTACTTAGAATCATTAAAATCGCGTTTTAAGCGCTCTAGAAGTGATTTGAGCGTAAAAACTTGTTGAATTATCCAACTAAAAGTATCCGTATTAAATCAATAACGGCGACGTCTTAGAGCTTAAAATCATGTTTTGTGTGCTTATGTTATCGAGTTGAGCGCAATGATATACTACAATAACGGAAAAAAAAGAGACCTTCTAATTGGAAATTTAAGAGCTTACCACGTCCGAAATCATGTTTTCGGCTCTCAAACTTTCGAAATTAGCGAAATAACATGTCAAGATGAGAAACCTATAACTTTCTTTAAACCTGAAAAAAATCGTCTTACAATCATCAAAATCGCGTTTTAAGCGCTCTAGAAATGATTTGAGCTTTAAAACTTGTTGAGTTTACCAACTAATAATTGCTGTCTTAAATTAATAACGGCGACGTTTTAAAGCTTAAAATCATGTTTTGTGTCCTTATGTTATCGAGTTGAGCGCAATGATATACTACAATAACGGAACAAAAAGAGACCTTCTAATTGGAAATTTAAGATCTTACCACGTCCGAAATCATGTTTTCGGGACTCAAACTATCGAAATTAGCGAAATAACAAGTCAAGATGAGAAACCTATAACTTTCTTTAAACCTGAAAAAAATCGTCTTACAATCATCAAAATCGCGTTTTAAGCGCTCTAGAAATGATTTGAGCTTTAAAACTTGTTGAGTTTACCAACTAATAATTGCTGTCTTAAATCAATAACGGCGACGTTTTAGAGCTTAAAGTCATGTTTTGTGTGCTTATGTTATCGAGTTGAGCGCAATGATATACTGCAATAACGGAACAAAAAGAGACCTTCTAATTGGAAATTTAAGATCTTACCACGTCCGAAATCATGTTTTCGGCACTCAAACCAACAGGATAAGCGAAAAAAGATGTAAAAATGAGAAATCTATAACTTTCTTTAACCTAAAAAAAATTTAATTAGAATCATTAAAATCCCGTTTTAAGCGCTCTAGAAGTGATTTGAGCTTAAAAACTTGTTGAATTTACCAACTA
The DNA here is from genome assembly GCA_963855995.1 of Muricea muricata. Taxonomy (NCBI): domain Eukaryota; kingdom Metazoa; phylum Cnidaria; class Anthozoa; order Malacalcyonacea; family Plexauridae; genus Muricea; species Muricea muricata. The sequence goes on from OY979717.1 coordinate 32,002,969, forward strand.
ATAATTGCTGTCTTAAATCGATAACCGGACGTTTTAGAGCTTAAAATCATGTTTTGTGTGCTTATGTTATCGAGTTGAGCGCAATGATATACTACAATAACGGAACAAAAAGAGACCTTCTAATTGGAAATTTAAGATCTTACCACGTCCGAAATCATGTTTTCGGGACTCAAACTATCGAAATTAGCGAAATAACATGTCAAGATGAGAAACCTATAACTTTCTTTAAACCTGAAAAAAGTCGTCTTTTACAATCATCAAAATCGCGTTTTAAGCGCGCTAGAAATTATTTGAGCTTAAAAACTTGTTGTATTTACCAACTAATAATTCCTGTCTTAAATCAATAACGGCGACGTTTTAGAGCTTAAAGTCATGTTTTGTGTGCTTATGTTATCGAGGGTAGCGCAATGATGTACTGCAATAACGGAACAAAAAGAGATTTTCTAATTGGAAATTTAAGATCTTACCACGTCGGAAATCATGTTTTCGGCCCTCAAACCATCACGATAAGCGAAACAACATGTCAAAATGAGAAACCTATAACTTTCTTTAACCTGAAAAAAAGTTTACTTAGAATCATTAAAATCGCGTTTTAAGAGCTCTAGAAGTGATTTGAGCTTAAAAACTTGTTTAATTTACCAACTAATAATTGCTGTCTTAAATCAATAACTTGACGTTTTTGAGCTTAAAATCATGTTTTGTGTGCTTATGTTATCGAGTTGAGCGCAATGATATACTACAATAACGGAACAAAAAGAGACCTTTTAATTGGAAATTTAAGATTTTACCACGTTTGAAATCATGTTTTCGGCACTCAAACCATGGAGATAAGCGAAATAAGATATCAAAATTAGAAACCTATAACTTTCTTTAAACCTGAAAAAAATCGACTTACAATCATCAAAATCGCGTTTTAAGCGCTCTAGAAGTGATTTGAGCGCAAAACTTGTTGAATTTACCAAGTAAAAATATCCGTCTTAAATCAATAACGGCGACGTTTTAGAGCTTAAAATCATGTTTTGTGTGCTTATGTGATCGAGTTGAGCGCAATGATATACTACAATAACGGAACAAAAAGAGACCTTCTAATTGGAAATTTAAGATCTTACCACGTCCGAAATCATGTTTTCGGCTCTCAAACCATCAAGATAAGCGAAACAACATGTCAAAATGAGAAACCTATAACTTTCTTTAACCTGAAAAAAAGTTTACTTAGAATCATTAAAATCGCGTTTTAAGCGCTCTAGAAGTGATTTGAGCCTAAAAACTTGTTGAATTTACCAACTAAAAGTATCCGTATTAAATCAATAACGGCGACGTTTTAGAGCTTAAAATCATGTTTTTTGTGCTTATGTTATCGAGTTGAGCGCAATGATATACTACAATAACGGAAAAAAAAGAGACCTTCTAATTGGAAATTTAAGAGCTTACCACGTCCGAAATCATGTTTTCGGGTCTCAAACTTTCGAAATTAGCGAAATAACATGTCAAGATGAGAAACCTATAACTTTCTTTAAACCTGAAAAAAATCGTCTTACAATAATCAAAATCGCGTTTTAAGCGCTCTAGAAATGATTTGAGCTTTAAAACTTGTTGAGTTTACCAACTAATAATTGCTGTCTTAAATTAATAAAGGCGACGTTTTAAAGCTTAAAATCATGTTTTGTGTGCTTATGTTATCGAGTTGAGCGCAATGATATACTACATTAACGGAACAAAAAGAGACCTTCTAATTGGAAATTTAAGATCTTACCACGTCCGAAATCATGTTTTCGGGACTCAAACTATCGAAATTAGCGAAATAACATGTCGAGATGAGAAACCTATAACTTTCTTTAAACCTGAAAAAAATCGTCTTACAATCATCAAAATCGCGTTTTAAGCGCTCTAGAAATGATTTGAGCTTTAAAACTTGTTGAGTTTACCAACTAATAATTGCTGTCTTAAATCAATAACGGCGACGTTTTAGAGCTTAAAGTCATGTTTTGTGTGCTTATGTTATCGAGCGTAGCGCAATGATATACTGCAAAAACGGAACAAAAAGAGACCTTCTAATTGGAAATTTAAGATCTTACCACGTCCGAAATCATGTTTTCGGCACTCAAACCATCGAAATTAGTGAAATAACATGTCAATATGAGAAACCTATAACTTTCTTTAACCTGAAAAAAATTTTACTTAGAATAATTAAAATCAAGTTTTAAGCGCTCTAGAAGTGATTTGAGCGGAAAAACTGGTTGAATTTACCAACTAAAAGTATCCGTCTTAAATCAATAACGGCGACGTTTTAGAGCTTAAAGTCATGTTTTGTGTGCTTATGTTATCGAGTTGAGCGCAATGATATACTACAATAACGGAACAAAAAGAGACCTTCTAATTGAAAATTTAAGAGCTTACCACGTCCGAAATCATTTTTTCGGGGCTCAAACTGTCGAAATTGGCGAAATAACATGTCAAGATGAGAAACCTATAACTTTCTTTAAACCTGAAAAAAATCGTCTTACAATAATCAAAATCGCGTTTTAAGCGCTCTAGAAATGATTTGAGCTTTAAAACTTGTTGAGTTTACCAACTAATAATTGCTGTCTTAAATTAATAAAGGCGACGTTTTAAAGCTTAAAATCATGTTTTGTGTGCTTATGTTATCGAGTTGAGCGCAATGATATACTACAATAACGGAACAAAAAGAGACCTTCTAATTGGAAATTTAAGATCTTACCACGTCCGAAATCATGTTTTCGGGACTCAAACAATCGAAATTAGCGAAATAACATGTCAGGATGAGAAACCTATAACTTTCTTTAAACCTGACAAAAGTCGTCATTTACAATCATCAAAATCGCGTTTTAAGCGCTCTAGAAATGATTTGAGCTTAAAAACTTGTTGTATTTACCTACTAATAATTGCTGTCTTAAATCAATAACGGCGACGTTTTAGAGCTTAAAGTCATGTTTTGTGTGCTTATGTTATCGAGCGTAGCGCAATGATATACTGCAATAACGGAACAAAAAGAGACCTTCTAATTGGAAATTTAAGATCTTACCACGTCCGAAATCATGTTTTCGGCACTCAAACCATCGAAATTAGTGAAATAACATGTCAATATGAGAAACCTATAACTTTCTTTAACCTGAAAAAAATTTTACTTAGAATAATTAAAATCAAGTTTTAAGCGCTCTAGAAGTGATTTGAGCGGAAAAACTGGTTGAATTTACCAACTAAAAGTATCCGTCTTAAATCAATAACGGCGACGTTTTAGAGCTTAAAATCATGTTTTGTGTGCTTATGTTATCGAGTTGAGCGCAATGATATACTACAATAACGGAACAAAAAGAGACCTTCTAATTGAAAATTTAAGAGCTTACCACGTCCGAAATCATTTTTTCGGGGCTCAAACTGTCGAAATTGGCGAAATAACATGTCAAGATGAGAAACCTATAACTTTCTTTAAACCTGAAAAAAATCGTCTTACAATCATCAAAATCGCGTTTTAAGCGTTCTAGAAATGATTTGAGCTTAAAAACTTGTTGTATTTACCAACTAATAATTGCTGTCTTAAATCAATAACGGCGACGTTTTAGAGCTTAAAGTCATGTTTTGTGTGCTTATGTTATCGAGCGTAGCGCAATGATATACTGCAATAACGGAACAAAAAGAGACCTTCTAATTGGAAATTTAAGATCTTACCACGTCCGAAATCATGTTTTCGGCACTCAAACCATCGAAATTAGTGAAATAACATGTCAATATGAGAAACCTATAACTTTCTTTAACCTGAAAAAAATTTTACATAGAATAATTAAAATCAAGTTTTAAGCGCTCTAGAAGTGATTTGAGCGGAAAAACTGGTTGAATTTACCAACTAAAAGTATCCGTCTTAAATCAATAACGGCGACGTTTTAGAGCTTAAAGTCATGTTTTGTGTGCTTATGTTATCGAGTTGAGCGCAATGATACACTACAATAACGGAACAAAAAGAGACCTTCTAATTGAAAATTTAAGAGCTTACCACGTCCGAAATCATTTTTTCGGGGCTCAAACTGTCGAAATTGGCGAAATAACATGTCAAGATGAGAAACCTATAACTTTCTTTAAACCTGAAAAAAATCGTCTTACAATAATCAAAATCGCGTTTTAAGCGCTCTAGAAATGATTTGAGCTTTAAAACTTGTTGAGTTTACCAACTAATAATTGCTGTCTTAAATTAATAAAGGCGACGTTTTAAAGCTTAAAATCATGTTTTGTGTGCTTATGTTATCGAGTTGAGCGAATGATATACTACAATAACGGAACAAAAAGAGACCTTCTAATTGGAAATTTAAGATCTTACCACGTCCGAAATCATGTTTTCGGGACTCAAACTATCGAAATTAGCGAAATAACATGTCAGGATGAGAAACCTATAACTTTCTTTAAACCTGACAAAAGTCGTCATTTACAATCATCAAAATCGCGTTTTAAGCGCTCTAGAAATGATTTGAGCTTAAAAATTTGTTGTATTTACCTACTAATAATTGCTGTCTTAAATCAATAACGGCGACGTTTTAGAGCTTAAAGTCATGTTTTGTGTGCTTATGTTATCGAGCGTAGCGCAATGATATACTGCAATAACGGAACAAAAAGAGACCTTCTAATTGGAAATTTAAGATCTTACCACGTCCGAAATCATGTTTTCGGCACTCAAACCATCGAAATTAGTGAAATAACATGTCAATATGAGAAACCTATAACTTTCTTTAACCTGAAAAAAATTTTACTTAGAATAATTAAAATCAAGTTTTAAGCGCTCTAGAAGTGATTTGAGCGGAAAAACTGGTTGAATTTACCAACTAAAAGTATCCGTCTTAAATCAATAACGGCGACGTTTTAGAGCTTAAAATCATGTTTTGTGTGCTTATGTTATCGAGTTGAGCGCAATGATACACTACAATAACGGAACAAAAAGAGACCTTCTAATTGAAAATTTAAGAGCTTACCACGTCCGAAATCATTTTTTCGGGGCTCAAACTGTCGAAATTGGCGAAATAACATGTCAAGATGAGAAACCTATAACTTTCTTTAAACCTCAAAAAAATCGTCTTACAATCATCAAAATCGCGTTTTAAGCGTTCTAGAAATGATTTGAGCTTAAAAACTTGTTGAATTTACCAACTAAAAGTATCCGTATTAAATCAATAACGGCGACGTTTTAGAGCTTAAAATCATGTTTTGTGTGCTTATGTTATCGAGTTGAGCGCAATGATATACTACAATAACGGAAAAAAAAGAGACCTTCTAATTGGAAATTTAAGAGCTTACCACGTCCGAAATCATGTTTTCGGCTCTCAAACTTTCGAAATTAGCGAAATAACATGTCAAGATGAGAAACCTATAACTTTCTTTAAACCTGAAAAAAATCGTCTTACAATCATCAAAATCGCGTTTTAAGCGCTCTAGAAATGATTTGAGCTTTAAAACTTGTTGAGTTTACCAACTAATAATTGCTGTCTTAAATTAATAAAGGCGACGTTTTAAAGCTTAAAATCATGTTTTGTGTGCTTATGTTTTCGAGTTGAGCGCAATGATATACTACAATAACGGAACAAAAAGAGACCTTCTAATTGGAAATTTAAGATCTTACCACGTCCGAAATCATGTTTTCGGGACTCAAACTATCGAAATTAGCGAAATAACATGTCAAGATGAGAAACCTATAACTTTCTTTAAACCTGAAAAAAATCGTCTTACAATCATCAAAATCGCGTTTTAAGCGCTCTAGAAATGATTTGAGCTTTAAAACTTGTTGAGTTTACCAACTAATAATTGCTGTCTTAAATCAATAACGGCGACGTTTTAGAGCTTAAAGTCATGTTTTGTGTGCTTATGTTATCGAGTTGAGCGCAATGATATACTACAATAACGGAACAAAAAGAGACCGTCTAATTGGAAATTTAAGATCTTACCACGTCCGAAATCATGTTTTCGGGACTCAAACTATCGAAATTAGCGAAATAACATGTCAGGATGAGAAACCTGTAACTTTCTTTAAACCTGACAAAAGTCGTCATTTACAATCATCAAAATCGCGTTTTAAGCGCTCTAGAAATGATTTGAGCTTAAAAACTTGTTGTATTTACCTACTAATAATTGCTGTCTTAAATCAATAACGGCGACGTTTTAGAGCTTAAAGTCATGTTTTGTGTGCTTATGTTATCGAGCGTAGCGCAATGATATACTGCAATAACGGAACAAAAAGAGACCTTCTAATTGGAAATTTAAGATCTTACCACGTCCGAAATCATGTTTTCGGCACTCAAACCATCGAAATTAGCGAAATAACATGTCAATATGAGAAACCTATAACTTTCTTTAACCTGAAAAAAATTTTACTTAGAATAATTAAAATCAAGTTTTAAGCGCTCTAGAAGTGATTTGAGCGGAAAAACTTGTTGAATTTACCAACTAAAAGTATCCGTCTTAAATCAATAACGGCGACGTTTTAGAGCTTAAAATCATGTTTTGTGTGCTTATGTTATCGAGTTGAGCGCAATGATATACTACAATAACGGAACAAAAAGAGACGTTCTAATTGAAAATTTAAGAGCTTACCACGTCCGAAATCATTTTTTCGGGGCTCAAACTGTCGAAATTGGCGAAATAACATGTCAAGATGAGAAACCTATAACTTTCTTTAAACCTGAAAAAAATCGTCTTACAATCATCAAAATCGCGTTTTAAGCGTTCTAGAAATGATTTGAGCTTAAAAACTTGTTGTATTTACCAACTAATAATTCCTGTCTTAAATCAATAACGGCGACGTTTTAGAGCTTAAAGTCATGCTTTGTGTGCTTATGTTATCGAGGGTAGCGCAATGATATACTGCAATAACGGAACAAAAAGAGACCTTCTAATTGGAAATTTAAGATCTTACCACGTCCGAAAACATGTTTTCGGCACTCAAACCATCAGGATAAGCGAAACAACATGTCAAAATGAGAAACCTATAACTTTCTTTAACCTGAAAAAAAGTTTACTTAGAATCATTAAAATCGCGTTTTAAGAGCTCTAGAAGTGATTTGAGCTTAAAAACTTGTTTAATTTACCAACTAATAATTGCTGTCTTAAATCAATAACGTGACGTTTTAGAGCGTAAAATCATGTTTTGTGTGCTTATGTTATCGAGTTGAGCGCAATGATATACTGCAATCACGGAACAAAAAGAGCTCAGTGAACTTAAGTCCTGGCTTTAAAAACGAATTTTACCCCCTGCAACGTGGGTTCCGAAGTTTCGTGAATTCTGCGTGGATTTCACGTGGATTTCGCGTGGATACTAACAAGTGTTAGCTACGAGCAACTAGTGAACTAGGTCACACAGTAGAACAGTTTTTACTTTAGTGAGACAAAGATAAAGTGGAGTTAAAAGAGTCATCTACACGATAAATGAATTATATTTAACGTTTTGAACAATATTTGCAGATATACAAAAGCAATTTATTGCCTTCCTTAATTATATTTATACATGACAAAACTTGAATGTTTTCTTGTATATTTTTGTCACATGAAACAAAAGAAGTTGAAAAGATTATATTTTAACCCCTAAAAACGAACTGTAGAAGCAAAATCGATACAATTTTGCCGTTTTCGCCAAGATTTTTTGCTTGACTAACTGTTTCCATGGAAACAAGAAAATTCAAAATTCAAAATGGCGGAAAAACTAATGATTTAAAAGCTAAATTAATTCTTTTATTGTAGTGAATTTAGCCCGGCATGCGGTCCTTTTTTGGGGGAAAAATGTTTATGCAGTAACAAAGTTGTTGCTAGATTGCACAAGAAGTGTGTTATGTCACCACATCTGGGAAAAAATGAGTAAAATAATTGACATACAGCCATAAAGCTGTCAAAAGTCAGAAAAAAATTGCCTCGGGAGACTACCCTGTATCAAATACCAGCTCTCAGTGACTATGAAAATAAGTCCGTTTCCCACCCATTTTGGGGGAACTAACCGGAATGTGTGTCCTCTGTGCCGAAAACATAAAAAAAATTGAAGTAAAAATGAAAAAATACATCAATTTTTTAAACAATTCTTTCTTTGTCCTAAACTATACATTCAGGACACACATTCCAGTTAGACTGATAAACTTGAATATACGTGCTTTCTAAAGCATACAATTTCTAATGCTAACATTATTCCCAGACCCATCTCCCAAGTCCGCAAAGATAAGTAACACAATATCAAGGATGTTATGGTCACGTGACCGTTTCCATAGCAACAAAATGTTGCAGTTTGTTAACACTAGGCCTAACTATTATTATAGCAAGTTTGGTGGAGGTTGCTTTAATATATGATGAGTAATTGCCATTTATGTCATATTTTGCTAAAATGAGCTGGAGCCATGACTTAAGTGCACTGAGAGACCTTCTAATTGGAAATTTAAGATCTTACCACGTCCGAAATCATGTTTTCGGCACTCAAACCATCAGGATAAGCGAAAAAACATGTCAAAATGAGAAACCTATAACTTTCTTTAACCTGAAAAAAAGTTTACTTAGAATCATCAAAATCGCGTTTTAAGCGCTCTAGAAGTGATTTGAGCTTAAAAACTTGTTTAATTTACCAACAAATAATTGCTGTCTTAAATTAATAACGGGACGTTTTAGAGCTTAAAATCATGTTTTGTGTGCTTATGTTATCGAGCGTAGCGCAATGATATACTGCAATAACGGAACAAAAAGAGACCTTCTAATTGGAAATTTAAGATCTTACCACGTCCGAAATCATGTTTTCGGCACTCAAACCATCAGGATAAGCGAAACAACATGTCAAAATGAGAAACCTATAACTTTCTTTAACCTGAAAAAAAGTTTACTTAGAATCATCAAAATCGCGTTTTAAGCGCTCTAGAAGTGATTTGAGCTTAAAAACTTGTTTAATTTACCAACAAAAAATTGCTGTCTTAAATTAATAACGGGACGTTTTAGAGCTTAAAGTCATGTTTTGTGTGCTTATGTTATCGAGCGTAGCGCAGTGATATACTGCAATAACGGAACAAAAAGAGACCTTCTAATTGGAAATTTAAGATCTTACCACGTCCGAAATCATGTTTTCGGCACTCAAACTATCAGGATAAGCGAAACAACATGTCAAAATGAGAAACCTATAACTTTCTTTAACCTGAAAAAAAGTTTACTTAGAATCATTAAAATCGCGTTTTAAGAGCTCTAGAAGTGATTTGAGCTTAAAAACCTGTTTAATTTACCAACTAATAATTGCTGTCTTAAATCAATAACGTGACGTTTTAGAGCTTAAAATCATGTTTTGTGTGCTTATGTTATCGAGTTGAGCGCAATGATATACTGCAATCACGGAACAAAAAAAGACCTTTTAATTGGAAATTTAAGATCTTACCACGTCCGAAATCATGTTTTCGGGACTCAAACCATCGAAATTAGCGAAATAACATGTCAATATGAGAAACCTATAACTTTCTTTAACCTGAAAAAAATTTTACTTAGAATAATTAAAATCAAGTTTTAAGCGCTCTAGAAGTGATTTGAGCTTAAAAACTTGTTTAATTTACCAACAAATAATTGCTGTCTTAAATTAATAACGGGACGTTTTAGAGCTTAAAATCATGTTTTGTGTGCTTATGTTATCGAGTTGAGCGCAATGATATACTACAATAACGGAACAAAAAGAGACCTTCTAATTGAAAATTTAAGAGCTTACCACGTCCGAAATCATTTTTTCGGGGCTCAAACTGTCGAAATTGGCGAAATAACATGTCAAGATGAGAAACCTATAACTTTCTTTAAACCTGAAAAAAATCGTCTTACAATCATCAAAATCGCGTTTTAAGCGCTCTAGAAATGATTTGAGCTTAAAAACTTGTTGTATTTACCAACTAATAATTCCTGTCTTAAATCAATAACGGAGACGTTTTAGAGCTTAAAGTCATGCTTTGTGTGCTTATGTTATCGAGGGTAGCGCAATGATATACTGCAATAACGGAACAAAAAGAGACCTTCTAATTGGAAATTTAAGATCTTACCACGTCCGAAATCATGTTTTCGGCACTCAAACCATCAGGATAACCGAAACAACATGTCAAAATGAGAAACCTATAACTTTCTTTAACCTGAAAAAAAGTTTACTTAGAATCATTAAAATCGCGTTTTAAGAGCTCTAGAAGTGATTTGAGCTTAAAAACTTGTTTAATTTACCAACTAATAATTGCTGTCGTAAATCAATAACGTGACGTTTTAGAGCGTAAAATCATGTTTTGTGTGCTTATATTATCGAGTTGAGCGCAATGATATACTGCAATCACGGAACAAAAAGAGACCTTCTAATTGGAAATTTAAGATCTTACCACGTCCGAAATCATGTTTTCGGCACTCAAACCATCAGGATAAGCGAAACAACATGTCAAAATGAGAAACCTATAACTTTCTTTAACCTGAAAAAAAGTTTACTTAGAATCATCAAAATCGCGTTTTAAGCGCTCTAGAAGTGATTTGAGCTTAAAAACTTGTTTAATTTACCAACAAATAATTGCTGTCTTAAATTAATAACGGGACGTTTTAGAGCTTAAAATCATGTTTTGTGTGCTTATGTTATCGAGTTGAGCGCAATGATATACTACAATAACGGAAAAAAAAGAGACCTTCTAATTGGAAATTTAAGAGCTTATCACGTCCGAAATCATGTTTTCGGCTCTCAAACTTTCGAAATTAGCGAAATAACATGTCAAGATGAGAAACCTATAACTTTCTTTAAACCTGAAAAAAATCGTCTTAACATCATCAAAATCGCGTTTTAAGCGCTCTAGAAATGATTTGAGCTTTAAAACTTGTTGAGTTTACCAACTAATAATTGCTGTCTTAAATTAATAAAGGCGACGTTTTAAAGCTTAAAATCATGTTTTGTGTGCTTATGTTATCGAGTTGAGCGCAATGATATACTACAATAACGGAACAAAAAGAGACCTTCTAATTGGAAATTTAAGATCTTACCACGTCCGAAATCATGTTTTCGGGACTCAAACTATCGAAATTAGCGAAATAACATGTCAAGATGAGAAACCTATAACTTTCTTTAAACCTGAAAAAAATCGTCTTACAATCATCAAAATCGCGTTTTAAGCGCTCTAGAAATGATTTGAGCTTTAAAACTTGTTGAGTTTACCAACTAATAATTGCTGTCTTAAATCAATAACGGCGACGTTTTAGAGCTTAAAGTCATGTTTTGTGTGCTTATGTTATCGAGTTGAGCGCAATGATATACTACAATAACGGAACAAAAAGAGACCTTCTAATTGGAAATTTAAGATCTTACCACGTCCGAAATCATGTTTTCGGGACTCAAAGTATCGAAATTAGCGAAATAACATGTCAGGATGAGAAACCTATAACTTTCTTTAAACCTGACAAAAGTCGTCATTTACAATCATCAAAATCGCGTTTTAAGCGCTCTAGAAATGATTTGAGCTTAAAAACTTGTTGTATTTACCTACTAATAATTGCTGTCTTAAATCAATAACGGCAACGTTTTAGAGCTTAAAGTCATGTTTTGTGTGCTTATGTTATCGAGCGTAGCGCAATGATATACTGCAATAACGGAACAAAAAGAGACCTTCTAATTGGAAATTTAAGATCTTACCACGTCCGAAATCATGTTTTCGGCACTCAAACCATCGAAATTAGCGAAATAACATGTCAATATGAGAAACCTATAACTTTCTTTAACCTGAAAAAAATTTTACTTAGAATAATTAAAATCAAGTTTTAAGCGCTCTAGAAGTGATTTGAGCGGAAAAACTTATTGAATTTACCAACTAAAAGTATACGTCTTAAATCAATAACGGCGACGTTTTAAAGCTTAAAATCATGTTTTGTGTGCTTATGTTATCGAGTTGAGCGCAATGATATACTACAATAACGGAACAAAAAGAGACCTTCTAATTGGAAATTTAAGATCTTACCACGTCCGAAATCATGTTTTCGGGACTCAAAGTATCGAAATTAGCGAAATAACATGTCAGGATGAGAAACCTATAACTTTCTTTAAACCTGACAAAAGTCGTCATTTACAATCATCAAAATCGCGTTTTAAGCGCTCTAGAAATGATTTGAGCTTAAAAACTTGTTGTATTTACCTACTAATAATTGCTGTCTTAAATCAATAACGGCAACGTTTTAGAGCTTAAAGTCATGTTTTGTGTGCTTATGTTATCGAGCGTAGCGCAATGATATACTGCAATAACGGAACAAAAAGAGACCTTCTAATTGGAAATTTAAGATCTTACCACGTCCGAAATCATGTTTTCGGCACTCAAACCATCGAAATTAGCGAAATAACATGTCAATATGAGAAACCTATAACTTTCTTTAACCTGAAAAAAATTTTACTTAGAATAATTAAAATCAAGTTTTAAGCGCTCTAGAAGTGATTTGAGCGGAAAAACTTATTGAATTTACCAACTAAAAGTATACGTCTTAAATCAATAACGGCGACGTTTTAAAGCTTAAAATCATGTTTTGTGTGCTTATGTTATCGAGTTGAGCGCAATGATATACTACAATAACGGAACAAAAAGAGACCTTCTAATTGGAAATTTAAGATCTTACCACGTCCGAAATCATGTTTTCGGGACTCAAACTATCGAAATTGGCGAAATAACATGTCAGGATGAGAAACCTATAACTTTCTTTAAACCTGACAAAAGTCGTCATTTACAATCATCAAAATCGCGTTTTAAGCGCTCTAGAAATGATTTGAGCTTAAAAACTTGTTGTATTTACCTACTAATAATTGCTGTCTTAAATCAATAACGGCGACGTTTTAGAGCTTAAAGTCATGTTTTGTGTGCTTATGTTATCGAGCGTAGCGCAATGATATACTGCAATAACGGAACAAAAAGAGACCTTCTAATTGGAAATTTAAGATCTTACCACGTCCGAAATCATGTTTTCGGCACTCAAACCATCGAAATTAGCGAAATAACATGTCAATATGAGAAACCTATAACTTTCTTTAACCTGAAAAAAATTTTACTTAGAATAATTAAAATCAAGTTTTAAGCGCTCTAGAAGTGATTTGAGCGGAAAAACTTGTTGAATTTACCAACTAAAAGTATCCGTCTTAAATCAATAACGGCGACGTTTTAGAGCTTAAAATCATGTTTTGTGTGCTTATGTTATCGAGTTGAGCGCAATGATATACTACAATAACGGAACAAAAAGAGACCTTCTAATTGAAAATTTAAGAGCTTACCACGTCCGAAATCATTTTTTCGGGGCTCAAACTGTCGAAATTGGCGAAATAACATGTCAAGATGAGAAACCTATAACTTTCTTTAAACCTGAAAAAAATCGTCTTACAATCATCAAAATCGCGTTTTAAGCGCTCTAGAAATTATTTGAGCTTAAAAACTTGTTGTATTTACCAACTAATAATTCCTGTCTTAAATCAATAACGGAGACGTTTTAGAGCTTAAAGTCATGCTTTGTGTGCTTATGTTATCGAGGGTAGCGCAATGATATACTGCAATAACGGAACAAAAAGAGACCTTTTAATTGGAAATTTAAGATCTTACCACGTCCGAAATCATGTTTTCGGCACTCAAACCATCAGGATAACCGAAACAACATTTCAAAATGAGAAACCTATAACTTTCTTTAACCTGAAAAAAAGTTTACTTAGAATCATTAAAATCGCGTTTTAAGAGCTCTAGAAGTGATTTGAGCTTAAAAACTTGTTTAATTTACCAACTAATAATTGCTGTCGTAAATCAATAACGTGACGTTTTAGAGCGTAAAATCATGTTTTGTGTGCTTATATTATCGAGTTGAGCGCAATGATATACTGCAATCACGGAACAAAAAGAGACCTTCTAATTGGAAATTTAAGATCTTACCACGTCCGAAATCATGTTTTCGGCACTCAAACCATCAGGATAAGCGAAACAACATGTCAAAATGAGAAACCTATAACTTTCTTTAACCTGCAAAAAAGTTTACTTAGAATCATCAAAATCGCGTTTTAAGCGCTCTAGAAGTGATTTGAGCTTAAAAACTTGTTTAATTTACCAACAAATAATTGCTGTCTTAAATTAATAACGGGACGTTTTAGAGCTTAAAATCATGTTTTGTTTTGTGTGCTTATGTTATCGAGCGTAGCGCAATGATATGCTGCAATAACGGAACAAAAAGAGACCTTCTAATTGGAAATTTAAGATCTTACCACGTCCGAAATCATTTTTTCGGGGCTCAAACTGTCGAAATTGGCGAAATAACATGTCAAGATGAGAAACCTATAACTTTCTTTAAACCTGAAAAAAATCGTCTTACAATCATCAAAATCGCGTTTTAAGCGCTCTAGAAATGATTTGAGCTTAAAAACTTGTTGTATTTACCAACTAATAATTCCTGTCTTAAATCAATAACGGAGACGTTTTAGAGCTTAAAGTCATGCTTTGTGTGCTTATGTTATCGAGGGTAGCGCAATGATATACTGCAATAACGGAACAAAAAGAGACCTTCTAATTGGAAATTTAAGATCTTACCACGTCCGAAATCATGTTTTCGGCACTCAAACCATTAGGATAACCGAAACAACATGTCAAAATGAGAAACCTATAACTTTCTTTAACCTGAAAAAAAGTTTACTTAGAATCATTAAAATCGCGTTTTAAGAGCTCTAGAAGTGATTTGAGCTTAAAAACTTGTTTAATTTACCAACTAATAATTGCTGTCTTAAATCAATAACGTGACGTTTTAGAGCTTAAAATCATGTTTTGTGTGCTTATGTTATCGAGTTGAGCGCAATGATATACTGCAATCACGGAACAAAAAAAGACCTTTTAATTGGAAATTTAAGATCTTACCACGTCCGAAATCATGTTTTCGGCACTCAAACCATCAGGATAAGCGAAACAACATGTCAAAATGAGAAACCTATAACTTTCTTTAACCTGAAAAAAAGTTTACTTAGAATCATCAAAATCGCGTTTTAAGCGCTCTAGAAGTGATTTGAGCTTAAAAACTTGTTTAATTTACCAACAAATAATTGCTGTCTTAAATTAATAACGGGACGTTTTAGAGCTTAAAATCATGTTTTGTGTGCTTATGTTATCGAGCGTAGCGCAATGATATACTGCAATAACGGAACAAAAAGAGACCTTCTAATTGGAAATTTAAGATCTTACCACGTCCGAAATCATGTTTTCGGCACTCAAACCATCAGGATAAGCGAAACAACATGTCAAAATGAGAAACCTATAACTTTCTTTAACCTGAAAAAAAGTTTACTTAGAATCATCAAAATCGCGTTTTAAGCGCTCTAGAAGTGATTTGAGCTTAAAAACTTGTTTAATTTACCAACAAAAAATTGCTGTCTTAAATTAATAACGGGACGTTTTAGAGCTTAAAGTCATGTTTTGTGTGCTTATGTTATCGAGCGTAGCGCAGTGATATACTGCAATAACGGAACAAAAAGAGACCTTCTAATTGGAAATTTAAGATCTTACCACGTCCGAAATCATGTTTTCGGCACTCAAACTATCAGGATAAGCGAAACAACATGTCAAAATGAGAAACCTATAACTTTCTTTAACCTGAAAAAAAGTTTACTTAGAATCATTAAAATCGCGTTTTAAGAGCTCTAGAAGTGATTTGAGCTTAAAAACCTGTTTAATTTACCAACTAATAATTGCTGTCTTAAATCAATAACGTGACGTTTTAGAGCTTAAAGTCATGTTTTGTGTGCTTATGTTATCGAGCGTAGCGCAATGATATACTGCAATAACGGAACAAAAAGAGACCTTCTAATTGGAAATTTAAGATCTTACCACGTCCGAAATCATGTTTTCGGCACTCAAACCATCGAAATTAGCGAAATAACATGTCAATATGAGAAACCTATAACTTTCTTTAACCTGAAAAAAATTTTACTTAGAATAATTAAAATCAAGTTTTAAGCGCTCTAGAAGTGATTTGAGCGGAAAAACTTGTTGAATTTACCAACTAAAAGTATCCGTCTTAAATCAATAACGGCGACGTTTTAGAGCTTAAAATCATGTTTTGTGTGCTTATGTTATCGAGTTGAGCGCAATGATATACTACAATAACGGAACAAAAAGAGACGTTCTAATTGAAAATTTAAGAGCTTACCACGTCCGAAATCATTTTTTCGGGGCTCAAACTGTCGAAATTGGCGAAATAACATGTCAAGATGAGAAACCTATAACTTTCTTTAAACCTGAAAAAAATCGTCTTACAATCATCAAAATCGCGTTTTAAGCGTTCTAGAAATGATTTGAGCTTAAAAACTTGTTGTATTTACCAACTAATAATTCCTGTCTTAAATCAATAACGGCGACGTTTTAGAGCTTAAAGTCATGCTTTGTGTGCTTATGTTATCGAGGGTAGCGCAATGATATACTGCAATAACGGAACAAAAAGAGACCTTCTAATTGGAAATTTAAGATCTTACCACGTCCGAAAACATGTTTTCGGCACTCAAACCATCAGGATAAGCGAAACAACATGTCAAAATGAGAAACCTATAACTTTCTTTAACCTGAAAAAAAGTTTACTTAGAATCATTAAAATCGCGTTTTAAGAGCTCTAGAAGTGATTTGAGCTTAAAAACTTGTTTAATTTACCAACTAATAATTGCTGTCTTAAATCAATAACGTGACGTTTTAGAGCGTAAAATCATGTTTTGTGTGCTTATGTTATCGAGTTGAGCGCAATGATATACTGCAATCACGGAACAAAAAGAGCTCAGTGAACTTAAGTCCTGGCTTTAAAAACGAATTTTACCCCCTGCAACGTGGGTTCCGAAGTTTCGTGAATTCTGCGTGGATTTCACGTGGATTTCGCGTGGATACTAACAAGTGTTAGCTACGAGCAACTAGTGAACTAGGTCACACAGTAGAACAGTTTTTACTTTAGTGAGACAAAGATAAAGTGGAGTTAAAAGAGTCATCTACACGATAAATGAATTATATTTAACGTTTTGAACAATATTTGCAGATATACAAAAGCAATTTATTGCCTTCCTTAATTATATTTATACATGACAAAACTTGAATGTTTTCTTGTATATTTTTGTCACATGAAACAAAAGAAGTTGAAAAGATTATATTTTAACCCCTAAAAACGAACTGTAGAAGCAAAATCGATACAATTTTGCCGTTTTCGCCAAGATTTTTTGCTTGACTAACTGTTTCCATGGAAACAAGAAAATTCAAAATTCAAAATGGCGGAAAAACTAATGATTTAAAAGCTAAATTAATTCTTTTATTGTAGTGAATTTAGCCCGGCATGCGGTCCTTTTTTGGGGGAAAAATGTTTATGCAGTAACAAAGTTGTTGCTAGATTGCACAAGAAGTGTGTTATGTCACCACATCTGGGAAAAAATGAGTAAAATAATTGACATACAGCCATAAAGCTGTCAAAAGTCAGAAAAAAATTGCCTCGGGAGACTACCCTGTATCAAATACCAGCTCTCAGTGACTATGAAAATAAGTCCGTTTCCCACCCATTTTGGGGGAACTAACCGGAATGTGTGTCCTCTGTGCCGAAAACATAAAAAAAATTGAAGTAAAAATGAAAAAATACATCAATTTTTTAAACAATTCTTTCTTTGTCCTAAACTATACATTCAGGACACACATTCCAGTTAGACTGATAAACTTGAATATACGTGCTTTCTAAAGCATACAATTTCTAATGCTAACATTATTCCCAGACCCATCTCCCAAGTCCGCAAAGATAAGTAACACAATATCAAGGATGTTATGGTCACGTGACCGTTTCCATAGCAACAAAATGTTGCAGTTTGTTAACACTAGGCCTAACTATTATTATAGCAAGTTTGGTGGAGGTTGCTTTAATATATGATGAGTAATTGCCATTTATGTCATATTTTGCTAAAATGAGCTGGAGCCATGACTTAAGTGCACTGAGAGACCTTCTAATTGGAAATTTAAGATCTTACCACGTCCGAAATCATGTTTTCGGCACTCAAACCATCAGGATAAGCGAAACAACATGTCAAAATGAGAAACCTATAACTTTCTTTAACCTGAAAAAAAGTTTACTTAGAATCATCAAAATCGCGTTTTAAGCGCTCTAGAAGTGATTTGAGCTTAAAAACTTGTTTAATTTACCAACAAATAATTGCTGTCTTAAATTAATAACGGGACGTTTTAGAGCTTAAAATCATGTTTTGTGTGCTTATGTTATCGAGCGTAGCGCAATGATATACTGCAATAACGGAACAAAAAGAGACCTTCTAATTGGAAATTTAAGATCTTACCACGTCCGAAATCATGTTTTCGGCACTCAAACCATCAGGATAAGCGAAACAACATGTCAAAATGAGAAACCTATAACTTTCTTTAACCTGAAAAAAAGTTTACTTAGAATCATCAAAATCGCGTTTTAAGCGCTCTAGAAGTGATTTGAGCTTAAAAACTTGTTTAATTTACCAACAAAAAATTGCTGTCTTAAATTAATAACGGGACGTTTTAGAGCTTAAAGTCATGTTTTGTGTGCTTATGTTATCGAGCGTAGCGCAGTGATATACTGCAATAACGGAACAAAAAGAGACCTTCTAATTGGAAATTTAAGATCTTACCACGTCCGAAATCATGTTTTCGGCACTCAAACTATCAGGATAAGCGAAACAACATGTCAAAATGAGAAACCTATAACTTTCTTTAACCTGAAAAAAAGTTTACTTAGAATCATTAAAATCGCGTTTTAAGAGCTCTAGAAGTGATTTGAGCTTAAAAACCTGTTTAATTTACCAACTAATAATTGCTGTCTTAAATCAATAACGTGACGTTTTAGAGCTTAAAATCATGTTTTGTGTGCTTATGTTATCGAGTTGAGCGCAATGATATACTGCAATCACGGAACAAAAAAAGACCTTTTAATTGGAAATTTAAGATCTTACCACGTCCGAAATCATGTTTTCGGGACTCAAACCATCGAAATTAGCGAAATAACATGTCAATATGAGAAACCTATAACTTTCTTTAACCTGAAAAAAATTTTACTTAGAATAATTAAAATCAAGTTTTAAGCGCTCTAGAAGTGATTTGAGCTTAAAAACTTGTTTAATTTACCAACAAATAATTGCTGTCTTAAATTAATAACGGGACGTTTTAGAGCTTAAAATCATGTTTTGTGTGCTTATGTTATCGAGTTGAGCGCAATGATATACTACAATAACGGAACAAAAAGAGACCTTCTAATTGAAAATTTAAGAGCTTACCACGTCCGAAATCATTTTTTCGGGGCTCAAACTGTCGAAATTGGCGAAATAACATGTCAAGATGAGAAACCTATAACTTTCTTTAAACCTGAAAAAAATCGTCTTACAATCATCAAAATCGCGTTTTAAGCGCTCTAGAAATGATTTGAGCTTAAAAACTTGTTGTATTTACCAACTAATAATTCCTGTCTTAAATCAATAACGGAGACGTTTTAGAGCTTAAAGTCATGCTTTGTGTGCTTATGTTATCGAGGGTAGCGCAATGATATACTGCAATAACGGAACAAAAAGAGACCTTCTAATTGGAAATTTAAGATCTTACCACGTCCGAAATCATGTTTTCGGCACTCAAACCATCAGGATAACCGAAACAACATGTCAAAATGAGAAACCTATAACTTTCTTTAACCTGAAAAAAAGTTTACTTAGAATCATTAAAATCGCGTTTTAAGAGCTCTAGAAGTGATTTGAGCTTAAAAACTTGTTTAATTTACCAACTAATAATTGCTGTCGTAAATCAATAACGTGACGTTTTAGAGCGTAAAATCATGTTTTGTGTGCTTATATTATCGAGTTGAGCGCAATGATATACTGCAATCACGGAACAAAAAGAGACCTTCTAATTGGAAATTTAAGATCTTACCACGTCCGAAATCATGTTTTCGGCACTCAAACCATCAGGATAAGCGAAACAACATGTCAAAATGAGAAACCTATAACTTTCTTTAACCTGAAAAAAAGTTTACTTAGAATCATCAAAATCGCGTTTTAAGCGCTCTAGAAGTGATTTGAGCTTAAAAACTTGTTTAATTTACCAACAAATAATTGCTGTCTTAAATTAATAACGGGACGTTTTAGAGCTTAAAATCATGTTTTGTGTGCTTATGTTATCGAGTTGAGCGCAATGATATACTACAATAACGGAAAAAAAAGAGACCTTCTAATTGGAAATTTAAGAGCTTACCACGTCCGAAATCATGTTTTCGGCTCTCAAACTTTCGAAATTAGCGAAATAACATGTCAAGATGAGAAACCTATAACTTTCTTTAAACCTGAAAAAAATCGTCTTACAATCATCAAAATCGCGTTTTAAGCGCTCTAGAAATGATTTGAGCTTTAAAACTTGTTGAGTTTACCAACTAATAATTGCTGTCTTAAATTAATAAAGGCGACGTTTTAAAGCTTAAAATCATGTTTTGTGTGCTTATGTTATCGAGTTGAGCGCAATGATATACAACAATAACGGAACAAAAAGAGACCTTCTAATTGGAAATTTAAGATCTTACCACGTCCGAAATCATGTTTTCGGGACTCAAACTATCGAAATTAGCGAAATAACATGTCAAGATGAGAAACCTATAACTTTCTTTAAACCTGAAAAAAATCGTCTTACAATCATCAAAATCGCGTTTTAAGCGCTCTAGAAATGATTTGAGCTTTAAAACTTGTTGAGTTTACCAACTAATAATTGCTGTCTTAAATCAATAACGGCGACGTTTTAGAGCTTAAAGTCATGTTTTGTGTGCTTGTGTTATCGAGTTGAGCGCAATGATATACTACAATAACGGAACAAAAAGAGACCTTCTAATTGGAAATTTAAGATCTTACCACGTCCGAAATCATGTTTTCGGGACTCAAACTATCGAAATTAGCGAAATAACATGTCAGGATGAGAAACCTATAACTTTCTTTAAACCTGACAAAAGTCGTCATTTACAATCATCAAAATCGCGTTTTAAGCGCTCTAGAAATGATTTGAGCTTAAAAACTTGTGGTATTTACCTACTAATAATTGCTGTCTTAAATCAATAACGGCGACGTTTTAGAGCTTAAAGTCATGTTTTGTGTGCTTATGTTATCGAGCGTAGCGCAATGATATACTGCAATAACGGAACAAAAAGAGACCTTCTAATTGGAAATTTAAGATCTTACCACGTCCGAAATCATGTTTTCGGCACTCAAACCATCGAAATTAGCGAAATAACATGTCAATATGAGAAACCTATAACTTTCTTTAACCTGAAAAAAATTTTACTTAGAATAATTAAAATCAAGTTTTAAGCGCTCTAGAAGTGATTTGAGCGGAAAAACTTGTTGAATTTACCAACTAAAAGTATCCGTCTTAAATCAATAACGGCGACGTTTTAGAGCTTAAAATCATGTTTTGTGTGCTTATGTTATCGAGTTGAGCGCAATGATATACTACAATAACGGAACAAAAAGAGACCTTCTAATTGAAAATTTAAGAGCTTACCACGTCCGAAATCATTTTTTCGGGGCTCAAACTGTCGAAATTGGCGAAATAACATGTCAAGATGAGAAACCTATAACTTTCTTTAAACCTGAAAAAAATCGTCTTACAATCATCAAAATCGCGTTTTAAGCGTTCTAGAAATGATTTGAGCTTAAAAACTTGTTGTATTTACCAACTAATAATTCCTGTCTTAAATCAATAACGGCGACGTTTTAGAGCTTAAAGTCATGCTTTGTGTGCTTATGTTATCGAGGGTAGCGCAATGATATACTGCAATAACGGAACAAAAAGAGACCTTCTAATTGGAAATTTAAGATCTTACCACGTCCGAAAGCATGTTTTCGGCACTCAAACCATCAGGATAAGCGAAACAACATGTCAAAATGAGAAACCTATAACTTTCTTTAACCTGAAAAAAAGTTTACTTAGAATAATTAAAATCGCGTTTTAAGAGCTCTAGAAGTGATTTGAGCTTAAAAACTTGTTTAATTTACCAACTAATAATTGCTGTCTTAAATCAATAACGTGACGTTTTAGAGCGTAAAATCATGTTTTGTGTGCTTATGTTATCGAGTTGAGCGCAATGATATACTGCAATCACGGAACAAAAAGAGCTCAGTGAACTTAAGTCCTGGCTTTAAAAACGAATTTTACCCCCTGCAACGTGGGTTCCGAAGTTTCGTGAATTCTGCGTGGATTTCACGTGGATTTCGCGTGGATACTAACAAGTGTTAGCTACGAGCAACTAGTGAACTAGGTCACACAGTAGAACAGTTTTTACTTTAGTGAGACAAAGATAAAGTGGAGTTAAAAGAGTCATCTACACGATAAATGAATTATATTTAACGTTTTGAACAATATTTGCAGATATACAAAAGCAATTTATTGCCTTCCTTAATTATATTTATACATGACAAAACTTGAATGTTTTCTTGTATATTTTTGTCACATGAAACAAAAGAAGTTGAAAAGATTATATTTTAACCCCTAAAAACGAACTGTAGAAGCAAAATCGATACAATTTTGCCGTTTTCGCCAAGATTTTTTGCTTGACTAACTGTTTCCATGGAAACAAGAAAATTCAAAATTCAAAATGGCGGAAAAACTAATGATTTAAAAGCTAAATTAATTCTTTTATTGTAGTGAATTTAGCCCGGCATGCGGTCCTTTTTTGGGGGAAAAATGTTTATGCAGTAACAAAGTTGTTGCTAGATTGCACAAGAAGTGTGTTATGTCACCACATCTGGGAAAAAATGAGTAAAATAATTGACATACAGCCATAAAGCTGTCAAAAGTCAGAAAAAAATTGCCTCGGGAGACTACCCTGTATCAAATACCAGCTCTCAGTGACTATGAAAATAAGTCCGTTTCCCACCCATTTTGGGGGAACTAACCGGAATGTGTGTCCTCTGTGCCGAAAACATAAAAAAAATTGAAGTAAAAATGAAAAAATACATCAATTTTTTAAACAATTCTTTCTTTGTCCTAAACTATACATTCAGGACACACATTCCAGTTAGACTGATAAACTTGAATATACGTGCTTTCTAAAGCATACAATTTCTAATGCTAACATTATTCCCAGACCCATCTCCCAAATCCGCAAAGATAAGTAACACAATATCAAGGATGTTATGGTCACGTGACCGTTTCCATAGCAACAAAATGTTGCAGTTTGTTAACACTAGGCCTAACTATTATTATAGCAAGTTTGGTGGAGGTTGCTTTAATATATGATGAGTAATTGCCATTTATGTCATATTTTGCTAAAATGAGCTGGAGCCATGACTTAAGTGCACTGAGAGACCTTCTAATTGGAAATTTAAGATCTTACCACGTCCGAAATCATGTTTTCGGCACTCAAACCAACAGGATAAGCGAAACAACATGTCAAAATGAGAAACCTATAACTTTCTTTAACCTGAAAAAAAGTTTACTTAGAATCATCAAAATCGCGTTTTAAGCGCTCTAGAAGTGATTTGAGCTTAAAAACTTGTTTAATTTACCAACAAATAATTGCTGTCTTAAATTAATAACGGGACGTTTTAGAGCTTAAAATCATGTTTTGTGTGCTTATGTTATCGAGCGTAGCGCAATGATATACTGCAATAACGGAACAAAAAGAGACCTTCTAATTGGAAATTTAAGATCTTACCACGTCCGAAATCATGTTTTCGGCACTCAAACCATCAGGATAAGCGAAACAACATGTCAAAATGAGAAACCTATAACTTTCTTTAACCTGAAAAAAAGTTTACTTAGAATCATCAAAATCGCGTTTTAAGCGCTCTAGAAGTGATTTGAGCTTAAAAACTTGTTTAATTTACCAACAAAAAATTGCTGTCTTAAATTAATAACGGGACGTTTTAGAGCTTAAAGTCATGTTTTGTGTGCTTATGTTATCGAGCGTAGCGCAGTGATATACTGCAATAACGGAACAAAAAGAGACCTTCTAATTGGAAATTTAAGATCTTACCACGTCCGAAATCATGTTTTCGGCACTCAAACTATCAGGATAAGCGAAACAACATGTCAAAATGAGAAACCTATAACTTTCTTTAACCTGAAAAAAAGTTTACTTAGAATCATTAAAATCGCGTTTTAAGAGCTCTAGAAGTGATTTGAGCTTAAAAACCTGTTTAATTTACCAACTAATAATTGCTGTCTTAAATCAATAACGTGACGTTTTAGAGCTTAAAATCATGTTTTGTGTGCTTATGTTATCGAGTTGAGCGCAATGATATACTGCAATCACGGAACAAAAAAAGACCTTTTAATTGGAAATTTAAGATCTTACCACGTCCGAAATCATGTTTTCGGGACTCAAACCATCGAAATTAGCGAAATAACATGTCAATATGAGAAACCTATAACTTTCTTTAACCTGAAAAAAATTTTACTTAGAATAATTAAAATCAAGTTTTAAGCGCTCTAGAAGTGATTTGAGCTTAAAAACTTGTTTAATTTACCAACAAATAATTGCTGTCTTAAATTAATAACGGGACGTTTTAGAGCTTAAAATCATGTTTTGTGTGCTTATGTTATCGAGTTGAGCGCAATGATATACTACAATAACGGAACAAAAAGAGACCTTCTAATTGAAAATTTAAGATCTTACCACGTCCGAAATCATTTTTTCGGGGCTCAAATTGTCGAAATTGGCGAAATAACATGTCAAGATGAGAAACCTATAACTTTCTTTAAACCTGAAAAAAATCGTCTTACAATCATCAAAATCGCGTTTTAAGCGCTCTAGAAATGATTTGAGCTTAAAAACTTGATGTATTTACCAACTAATAATTCCTGTCTTAAATCAATAACGGAGACGTTTTAGAGCTTAAAGTCATGCTTTGTGTGCTTATCTTATCGAGGGTAGCGCAATGATATACTGCAATAACGGAACAAAAAGAGACCTTCTAATTGGAAATTTAAGATCTTACCACGTCCGAAATCATGTTTTCGGCACTCAAACCATCAAGATAAGCGAAACAACATGTCAAAATGAGATACCTATAACTTTCCTTTAACCTAAAAGAAATCAACTTAGAATCATCAAAATCGCGTTTTAAGCACTCTAGAAGTAATTTGAGCGTAAAAACTTTTAGAAGTTACCAACTAAAAATTTCCGTCGTAAATCAATAACGGCAATGTTTTAGACCTTAAAATCATGTTTTGAGTGCTTATGTGATCGAGTTGAGCGCAATGATATACTGCAATAACGGAACAAAAAGAGACCTTCTAATTCGAAATTTAAGATCTTAATACGTCCGAAATCATGTTTTCGGCACTCAAACAATCGAGATAAGCGAAATAACATATAAAATTAGAACCTATAACTTTATTTAAACCTGAAAAAAATCGACTTACAATCATCAAAATCGCCTTTTAAGCGCTCTAGAAGTAATTTCAGCCTAAAAACTTGGGTAATTCACGAACAAAAAATATCCGTCTTAAATCAATAACGTCGATATTCTAGAGCTTAAAATCATATTTTGATTGCTTTCGTGATCAAGTTGAGCACAATGATATACTGTTATCACGGAAAAAAAGAGTCTTTCTAATTGAAAATTTAAGATCTTACAACGTCCGAAATCATGTTTTCGGCACTCAAACCATCAAGATAAAAGAAACAACATGTCAATATGAGAAACCTATAACTTTCTTTAACCTGAAAAAAAGTTTACTTAGAATCATTGAAATCGCGTTTTAAGCGCTCTAGAAGTGATTTGAGCATAAAACTTGTTGAATTCACAAACTAAAAATTGCTGTCTTAAATCAATAACGGCGACGTTTTAGAGCTTAAAGTCATGTTTTGTGTGCTTATGTTATCGAGTTGAGCGCAATAATATACTGCAATAACGGAACAAAAAGAGACCTTCTAATTGAAAATTTAAGATCTTACCACGTCCGAAATCATGTTTTCGGGACTCAAACCATCGAAATTAGCGAAATAACATGTCAAGATGAGAAACCTAAAACTTTCTTTAAACCTTAAAAAAAATCGTCTTACAATCATCAAAATCGCGTTTTAAGCGCTCTAGAAGTGATTTCAGCTTAAAAACTGGTTGAATTTACCAACTAACAATTGCTGTCTTAAATCAATAACGGGACGTTTTAGAGCTTAAAGTCGTGTTTTGAGTGCTTATGTTATCGAGTTGAGCGCAATGATATACTGCAATAACGGAACAAAAAGAGACCTTCTAATTGGAAATTTAAGATCTTACCACGTCCGAAATCATGTTTTCGGCACTCAAACCATCAAGATAAGCGAAACAACATGTCAAAATGAGATACCTATAACTTTCCTTTAACCTAAAAGAAATCAACTTAGAATCATCAAAATCGCGTTTTAAGCACTCTAGAAGTAATTTGAGCGTAAAAACTTTTAGAATTTACCAACTAAAAATTGCCGTCGTAAATCAATAACGGCAATGTTTTAGACCTTAAAATCATGTTTTGAGTGCTTATGTGATCGAGTTGAGCGCAATGATATACTGCAATAACGGAACAAAAAGAGACCTTCTAATTGGAAATTTAACATCTTAATACGTCCGAAATCATGTTTTCGGCACTCAAACAATCGAGATAAGCGAAATAACATATAGAATTAGAACCTATAACTTTATTTAAACCTGAAAAAAATCGACTTACAATCATCAAAATCGCCTTTTAAGCGCTCTAGAAGTAATTTCAGCCTAAAAACTTGGGTAATTCACGAACAAAAAATATCCGTCTTAAATCAATAACGTCGATGTTCTAGAGCTTAAAATCATATTTTGATTGCTTTCGTGATCAAGTTGAGCACAATGATATACTGTTATCACGGAAAAAAAGAGTCTTTCTAATTGAAAATTTAAGATCTTACCACGTCCGAAATCATGTTTTCCGCACTCAAACCATCAAGATAAAAGAAACAACATGTCAATATGAGAAACCTATAACTTTCTTTAACCTGAAAAAAATTTTACTTAGAATCATTAAAATCGCGTTTTAAGCGCTCTAGAAGTGATTTGAGCATAAAACTTGTTGAATTCACAAACTAAAAATTGCCGTCTTAAATCAATAACGGCGACGTTTTAGAGCTTAAAGTCATGTTTTGCGTGCTTATGTTATCGAGTTGGGCGCAATGATATACTGCAATAACGGAACAAAAAGAGACCTTCTAATTGGAAATTTAAGATCTTACCACGTCCGAAATCATGTTTTCGGCACTCAAACCATCAAGATAAGCGAAACAACATGTCAAAATGAGATACCTATAACTTTCCTTTAACCTAAAAGAAATCAACTTAGAATCATCAAAATCGCGTTTTAAGCACTCTAGAAGTAATTTGAGCGTAAAAACTTTTAGAATTTACCAACTAAAAATTGCCGTCGTAAATCAATAACGGCAATGTTTTAGACCTTAGAATCATGTTTTGAGTGCTTGTGTCATCGAGTTGACCGCAATGATATACTACAATAACGGAAAAAAAAGAGACCTTCTAATTGGAAATTTAAGAGCTTACCACGTCCGAAATCATGGTTTCGGCACTCAAACCGTCAGGATAAGCGAAATAAAATGTCAATATGAGAAACCTATAACTTTCTTTAACCTGAAGAAAATTTTACTTAGAATCATTAAAATCGCGTTTTAAGCGCTCTAGAAGTGATTTGAGCGTAAAAACTTGTTGAATTATCCAACTAAAAATATCCGTCTTAAATCAACAACGGCGACGTTTTAGAGCTTAAAATCATGTTTTGTGTGCTTATCTGATCGAGTTGAGCGCAATGATATACTACAATAACGGAACAAAAAGAGACCTTCTAATTGGAAATTTAAGATCTTACCACGTCCGAAATCATGTTTTCAGCACTCAAACCATGGAGATAAGCGAAATAAGATATCAAAATTAGAAACCCATAACTTTCTTTAAACCTGAAAAAAATCGACTTACAATCATCAAAATCGCGTTTTAAGCGCTCTAGAAGTGATTTGAGCGCAAAACTTGTTGAATTTACCAATTAAAAATATCCGTCTTAAATCAATAACGGCGACGTTTTAGAGCTTAAAATCATGTTTTGTGTGCTTATGTGATCGAGCTGAGCGCAATGATATACTACAATAACGGAACAAAAAGAGACCTTCTAATTGGAAATTTAAGATCTTACCACGTCCGAAATCATGTTTTCGGCTCTCAAACCATCAAGATAAGCGAAAAAACATGTCAAAATGAGAAACCTATAACTTTCTTTAACCTGAAGAAAATTTTACTTAGAATCATTAAAATCGCGTTTTAAGCGCTCTAGAAGTGATTTGAGCGTAAAAACTTGTTGAATTATCCAACTAAAAGTATCCGTATTAAATCAATAACGGCGACGTTTTAGAGCTTAAAATCATGTTTTGTGTGCTTATGTTATCGAGTTGAGCGCAATGATATACTACAATAACGGAAAAAAAAGAGACCTTCTAATTGGAAATTTAAGAGCTTACCACGTCCGAAATCATGTTTTCGGCTCTCAAACTTTCGAAATTAGCGAAATAACATGTCAAGATGAGAAACCTATAACTTTCTTTAAACCTGAAAAAAATCGTCTTACAATCATCAAAATCGCGTTTTAAGCGCTCTAGAAATGATTTGAGCTTTAAAACTTGTTGAGTTTACCAACTAATAATTGCTGTCTTAAATTAATAACGGCGACGTTTTAAAGCTTAAAATCATGTTTTGTGTCCTTATGTTATCGAGTTGAGCGCAATGATATACTACAATAACGGAACAAAAAGAGACCTTCTAATTGGAAATTTAAGATCTTACCACGTCCGAAATCATGTTTTCGGCTCTCAAACCATCAAGATAAGCGAAAAAACATGTCAAAATGAGAAACCTATAACTTTCTTTAACCTGAAGAAAATTTTACTTAGAATCATTAAAATCGCGTTTTAAGCGCTCTAGAAGTGATTTGAGCGTAAAAACTTGTTGAATTATCCAACTAAAAGTATCCGTATTAAATCAATAACGGCGACGTTTTAGAGCTTAAAATCATGTTTTGTGTGCTTATGTTATCGAGTTGAGCGCAATGATATACTACAATAACGGAAAAAAAAGAGACCTTCTAATTGGAAATTTAAGAGCTTACCACGTCCGAAATCATGTTTTCGGCTCTCAAACTTTCGAAATTAGCGAAATAACATGTCAAGATGAGAAACCTATAACTTTCTTTAAACCTGAAAAAAATCGTCTTACAATCATCAAAATCGCGTTTTAAGCGCTCTAGAAATGATTTGAGCTTTAAAACTTGTTGAGTTTACCAACTAATAATTGCTGTCTTAAATTAATAACGGCGACGTTTTAAAGCTTAAAATCATGTTTTGTGTCCTTATGTTATCGAGTTGAGCGCAATGATATACTACAATAACGGAACAAAAAGAGACCTTCTAATTGGAAATTTAAGATCTTACCACGTCCGAAATCATGTTTTCGGGACTCAAACTATCGAAATTAGCGAAATAACAAGTCAAGATGAGAAACCTATAACTTTCTTTAAACCTGAAAAAAATCGTCTTACAATCATCAAAATCGCGTTTTAAACGCTCTAGAAATGATTTGAGCTTTAAAACTTGTTGAGTTTACCAACTAATAATTGCTGTCTTAAATCAATAACGGCGACGTTTTAGAGCTTAAAGTCATGTTTTGTGTGCTTATGTTATCGAGTTGAGCGCAATGATATACTGCAATAACGGAACAAAAAGAGACCTTCTAATTGGAAATTTAAGAGCTTACCACGTCCGAAATCATGGTTTCGGCACTCAAACCGTCAGGATAAGCGAAATAACATGTCAACATGAGAAACCTATAACTTTCTTTAACCTGAAGAAAATTTTACTTAGAATCATTAAAATCGCGTTTTAAGCGCTCTAGAAGTGATTTGAGCGTAAAAACTTGTTGAATTATCCAACTAAAAATATCCGTCTTAAATCAACAACGGCGACGTTTTAGAGCTTAAAATCATGTTTTGTGTGCTTATCTGATCGAGTTGAGCGCAATGATATACCACAATAACGGAACAAAAAGAGACCTTCTAATTGGAAATTTAAGATCTTACCACGTCCGAAATCATGTTTTCAGCACTCAAACCATGGAGATAAGCGAAATAAGATATCAAAATTAGAAACCCATAACTTTCTTTAAACCTGAAAAAAATCGACTTACAATCATCAAAATCGCGTTTTAAGCGCTCTAGAAGTGATTTGAGCGCAAAACTTGTTGAATTTACCAATTAAAAATATCCGTCTTAAATCAATAACGGCGACGTTTTAGAGCTTAAAATCATGTTTTGTGTGCTTATGTGATCGAGCTGAGCGCAATGATATACTACAATAACGGAACAAAAAGAGACCTTCTAATTGGAAATTTAAGATCTTACCACGTCCGAAATCATGTTTTCGGCTCTCAAACCTTCAAGATAAGCGAAAAAACATGTCAAAATGAGAAACCTATAACTTTCTTTAACCTGAAGAAAATTTTACTTAGAATCATTAAAATCGCGTTTTAAGCGCTCTAGAAGTGATTTGAGCGTAAAAACTTGTTGAATTATCCAACTAAAAGTATCCGTATTAAATCAATAACGGCGACGTTTTAGAGCTTAAAATCATGTTTTGTGTGCTTATGTTATCGAGTTGAGCGCAATGATATACTACAATAACGGAAAAAAAAGAGACCTTCTAATTGGAAATTTAAGAGCTTACCACGTCCGAAATCATGTTTTCGGCTCTCAAACTTTCGAAATTAGCGAAATAACATGTCAAGATGAGAAACCTATAACTTTCTTTAAACCTGAAAAAAATCGTCTTACAATCATCAAAATCGCGTTTTAAGCGCTCTAGAAATGATTTGAGCTTTAAAACTTGTTGAGTTTACCAACTAATAATTGCTGTCTTAAATTAATAACGGCGACGTTTTAAAGCTTAAAATCATGTTTTGTGTCCTTATGTTATCGAGTTGAGCGCAATGATATACTACAATAACGGAACAAAAAGAGACCTTCTAATTGAAAATTTAAGATCTTACCACGTCCGAAATCATGTTTTCGGGACTCAAACTATCGAAATTAGCGAAATAACAAGTCAAGATGAGAAACCTATAACTTTCTTTAAACCTGAAAAAAATCGTCTTACAATCATCAAAATCGCGTTTTAAGCGCTCTAGAAATGATTTGAGCTTTAAAACTTGTTGAGTTTACCAACTAATAATTGCTGTCTTAAATCAATAACGGCGACGTTTTAGAGCTTAAAGTCATGTTTTGTGTGCTTATGTTATCGAGTTGAGCGCAATGATATACTGCAATAACGGAACAAAAAGAGACCTTCTAATTGGAAATTTAAGATCTTACCACGTCCGAAATCATGTTTTCGGCACTCAAACCAACAGGATAAGCGAAAAAAGATGTAAAAATGAGAAATCTATAACTTTCTTTAACCTAAAAAAAATTTAATTAGAATCATTAAAATCCCGTTTTAAGCGCTCTAGAAGTGATTTGAGCTTAAAAACTTGTTGAATTTACCAACTAATAATTGCTGTCTTAAATCGATAACCGGACGTTTTAGAGCTTAAAATCATGTTTTGTGTGCTTATGTTATCGAGTTGAGCGCAATGATATACTACAATAACGGAACAAAAAGAGACCTTCTAATTGGAAATTTAAGATCTTACCACGTCCGAAATCATGTTTTCGGGACTCAAACTATCGAAATTAGCGAAATAACATGTCAAGATGAGAAACCTATAACTTTCTTTAAACCTGAAAAAAGTCGTCTTTTACAATCATCAAATTCGCGTTTTAAGCGCGCTAGAAATTATTTGAGCTTAAAAACTTGTTGTATTTACCAACTAATAATTCCTGTCTTAAATCAATAACGGCGACGTTTTAGAGCTTAAAGTCATGTTTTGTGTGCTTATGTTATCGAGGGTAGCGCAATGATGTACTGCAATAACGGAACAAAAAGAGATTTTCTAATTGGAAATTTAAGATCTTACCACGTCGGAAATCATGTTTTCGGCCCTCAAACCATCACGATAAGCGAAACAACATGTCAAAATGAGAAACCTATAACTTTCTTTAACCTGAAAAAAAGTTTACTTAGAATCATTAAAATCGCGTTTTAAGAGCTCTAGAAGTGATTTGAGCTTAAAAACTTGTTTAATTTACCAACTAATAATTGCTGTCTTAAATCAATAACTTGACGTTTTTGAGCTTAAAATCATGTTTTGTGTGCTTATGTTATCGAGTTGAGCGCAATGATATACTACAATAACGGAACAAAAAGAGACCTTTTAATTGGAAATTTAAGATCTTACCACGTTTGAAATCATGTTTTCGGCACTCAAACCATGGAGATAAGCGAAATAAGATATCAAAATTAGAAACCTATAACTTTCTTTAAACCTGAAAAAAATCGACTTACAATCATCAAAATCGCGTTTTAAGCGCTCTAGAAGTGATTTGAGCGCAAAACTTGTTGAATTTACCAAGTAAAAATATCCGTCTTAAATCAATAACGGCGACGTTTTAAAGCTTAAAATCATGTTTTGTGTGCTTATGTGATCGAGTTGAGCGCAATGATATACTACAATAACGGAACAAAAAGAGACCTTCTAATTGGAAATTTAAGATCTTACCACGTCCGAAATCATGTTTTCGGCTCTCAAACCATCAAGATAAGCGAAACAACATGTCAAAATGAGAAACCTATAACTTTCTTTAACCTGAAAAAAAGTTTACTTAGAATCATTAAAATCGCGTTTTAAGCGCTCTAGAAGTGATTTGAGCCTAAAAACTTGTTGAATTTACCAACTAAAAGTATCCGTATTAAATCAATAACGGCGACGTTTTAGAGCTTAAAATCATGTTTTTTGTGCTTATGTTATCGAGTTGAGCGCAATGATATACTACAATAACGGAAAAAAAAGAGACCTTCTAATTGGAAATTTAAGAGCTTACCACGTCCGAAATCATGTTTTCGGCTCTCAAACTTTCGAAATTAGCGAAATAACATGTCAAGATGAGAAACCTATAACTTTCTTTAAACCTGAAAAAAATCGTCTTACAATAATCAAAATCGCGTTTTAAGCACTCTAGAAATGATTTGAGCTTTAAAACTTGTTGAGTTTACCAACTAATAATTGCTGTCTTAAATTAATAAAGGCGACGTTTTAAAGCTTAAAATCATGTTTTGTGTGCTTATGTTATCGAGTTGAGCGCAATGATATACTACAATAACGGAACAAAAAGAGACCTTCTAATTGGAAATTTAAGATCTTACCACGTCCGAAATCATGTTTTCGGGACTCAAACTATCGAAATTAGCGAAATAACATGTCGAGATGAGAAACCTATAACTTTCTTTAAACCTGAAAAAAATCGTCTTACAATCATCAAAATCGCGTTTTAAGCGCTCTAGAAATGATTTGAGCTTTAAAACTTGTTGAGTTTACCAACTAATAATTGCTGTCTTAAATCAATAACGGCGACGTTTTAGAGCTTAAAGTCATGTTTTGTGTGCTTATGTTATCGAGCGTAGCGCAATGATATACTGCAAAAACGGAACAAAAAGAGACCTTCTAATTGGAAATTTAAGATCTTACCACGTCCGAAATCATGTTTTCGGCACTCAAACCATCGAAATTAGTGAAATAACATGTCAATATGAGAAACCTATAACTTTCTTTAACCTGAAAAAAATTTTACTTAGAATAATTAAAATCAAGTTTTAAGCGCTCTAGAAGTGATTTGAGCGGAAAAACTGGTTGAATTTACCAACTAAAAGTATCCGTCTTAAATCAATAACGGCGACGTTTTAGAGCTTAAAGTCATGTTTTGTGTGCTTATGTTATCGAGTTGAGCGCAATGATATACTACAATAACGGAACAAAAAGAGACCTTCTAATTGAAAATTTAAGAGCTTACCACGTCCGAAATCATTTTTTCGGGGCTAAACTGTCGAAATTGGCGAAATAACATGTCAAGATGAGAAACCTATAACTTTCTTTAAACCTGAAAAAAATCGTCTTACAATAATCAAAATCGCGTTTTAAGCGCTCTAGAAATGATTTGAGCTTTAAAACTTGTTGAGTTTACCAACTAATAATTGCTGTCTTAAATTAATAAAGGCGACGTTTTAAAGCTTAAAATCATGTTTTGTGTGCTTATGTTATCGAGTTGAGCGCAATGATATACTACAATAACGGAACAAAAAGAGACCTTCTAATTGGAAATTTAAGATCTTACCACGTCCGAAATCATGTTTTCGGGACTCAAACTATCGAAATTAGCGAAATAACATGTCAGGATGAGAAACCTATAACTTTCTTTAAACCTGACAAAAGTCGTCATTTACAATCATCAAAATCGCGTTTTAAGCGCTCTAGAAATGATTTGAGCTTAAAAACTTGTTGTATTTACCAACTAATAATTGCTGTCTTAAATCAATAACGGCGACGTTTTAGAGCTTAAAGTCATGTTTTGTGTGCTTATGTTATCGAGCGTAGCGCAATGATATACTGCAATAACGGAACAAAAAGAGACCTTCTAATTGGAAATTTAAGATC
This sequence comes from Muricea muricata, assembly GCA_963855995.1. Lineage (NCBI taxonomy): Eukaryota > Metazoa > Cnidaria > Anthozoa > Malacalcyonacea > Plexauridae > Muricea > Muricea muricata. Next base: position 32,037,575 of record OY979717.1, read on the forward strand.
TTACCACGTCCGAAATCATGTTTTCGGCACTCAAACCATCGAAATTAGTGAAATAACATGTCAATATGAGAAACCTATAACTTTCTTTAACCTGAAAAAAATTTTACTTAGAATAATTAAAATCAAGTTTTAAGCGCTCTAGAAGTGATTTGAGCGGAAAAACTGGTTGAATTTACCAACTAAAAGTATCCGTCTTAAATCAATAACGGCGACGTTTTAGAGCTTAAAGTCATGTTTTGTGTGCTTATGTTATCGAGTTGAGCGCAATGATACACTACAATAACGGAACAAAAAGAGACCTTCTAATTGAAAATTTAAGAGCTTACCACGTCCGAAATCATTTTTTCGGGGCTCAAACTGTCGAAATTGGCGAAATAACATGTCAAGATGAGAAACCTATAACTTTCTTTAAACCTGAAAAAAATCGTCTTACAATAATCAAAATCGCGTTTTAAGCGCTCTAGAAATGATTTGAGCTTTAAAACTTGTTGAGTTTACCAACTAATAATTGCCGTCTTAAATTAATAAAGGCGACGTTTTAAAGCTTAAAATCATGTTTTGTGTGCTTATGTTATCGAGTTGAGCGAATGATATACTACAATAACGGAACAAAAAGAGACCTTCTAATTGGAAATTTAAGATCTTACCACGTCCGAAATCATGTTTTCGGGACTCAAACTATCGAAATTAGCGAAATAACATGTCAGGATGAGAAACCTATAACTTTCTTTAAACCTGACAAAAGTCGTCATTTACAATCATCAAAATCGCGTTTTAAGCGCTCTAGAAATGATTTGAGCTTAAAAATTTGTTGTATTTACCTACTAATAATTGCTGTCTTAAATCAATAACGGCGACGTTTTAGAGCTTAAAGTCATGTTTTGTGTGCTTATGTTATCGAGCGTAGCGCAATGATATACTGCAATAACGGAACAAAAAGAGACCTTCTAATTGGAAATTTAAGATCTTACCACGTCCGAAATCATGTTTTCGGCACTCAAACCATCGAAATTAGAGAAATAACATGTCAATATGAGAAACCTATAACTTTCTTTAACCTGAAAAAAATTTTACTTAGAATAATTAAAATCAAGTTTTAAGCGCTCTAGAAGTGATTTGAGCGGAAAAACTGGTTGAATTTACCAACTAAAAGTATCCGTCTTAAATCAATAACGGCGACGTTTTAGAGCTTAAAATCATGTTTTGTGTGCTTATGTTATCGAGTTGAGCGCAATGATACACTACAATAACGGAACAAAAAGAGACCTTCTAATTGAAAATTTAAGAGCTTACCACGTCCGAAATCATGTTTTCGGGGCTCAAACTGTCGAAATTGGCGAAATAACATGTCAAGATGAGAAACCTATAACTTTCTTTAAACCTCAAAAAAATCGTCTTACAATCATCAAAATCGCGTTTTAAGCGTTCTAGAAATGATTTGAGCTTAAAAACTTGTTGTATTTACCAACTAATAATTCCTGTCTTAAATCAATAACGGCGACGTTTTAGAGCTTAAAGTCATGCTTTGTGTGCTTATGTTATCGAGGGTAGCGCAATGATATACTGCAATAACGGAACAAAAAGAGACCTTCTAATTGGAAATTTAAGATCTTACCACGTCCGAAATCATGTTTTCGGCACTCAAACCAACAGGATAAGCGAAAAAAGATGTAAAAATGAGAAATCTATAACTTTCTTTAACCTAAAAAAAATTTAATTAGAATCATTAAAATCCCGTTTTAAGCGCTCTAGAAGTGATTTGAGCTTAAAAACTTGTTGAATTTACCAATTAATAATTGCTGTCTTAAATCGATAACCGGACGTTTTAGAGCTTAAAATCATGTTTTGTGTGCTTATGTTATCGAGTTGAGCGCAATGATATACTACAATAACGGAACAAAAAGTGACCTTCTAATTGGAAATTTAAGATCTTACCACGTCCGAAATCATGTTTTCGGGACTCAAACTATCGAAATTAGCGAAATAACATGTCAAGATAAGAAACCTATAGCTTTCTTTAAACCTGAAAAAAGTCGTCTTTTACAATCATCAAAATCGCGTTTTAAGCGCGCTAGAAATGATTTGAGCTTAAAAACTTGTTGTGTTTACCAACTAATAATTCCTGTCTTAAATCAATAACGGCGACGTTTTAGAGCTTAAAGTCATGTTTTGTGTGCTTATGTTATCGAGGGTAGCGCAATGATGTACTGCAATAACGGAACAAAAAGAGATTTTCTAATTGGAAATTTAAGATCTTACCACGTCGGAAATCATGTTTTCGGCACTCAAACCATCACGATAAGCGAAACAACATGTCAAAATGAGAAACCTATAACTTTCTTTAACCTGAAAAAAAGTTTATTTAGAACCATTAAAATCGCGTTTTAAGAGCTCTAGAAGTGATTTGAGCTTAAAAACTTGTTTAATTTACCAACTAATAATTGCTGTCTTAAATCAATAACTTGACGTTTTTGAGCTTAAAATCATGTTTTGTGTGCTTATGTTATCGAGTTGAGCGCAATGATATACTACAATAACGGAACAAAAAGAGACCTTTTAATTGGAAATTTAAGATCTTACCACGTTTGAAATCATGTTTTCGGCACTCAAACCATGGAGATAAGCGAAATAAGATATCAAAATTAGAAACCTATAACTTTCTTTAAACCTGAAAAAAATCGACTTACAATCATCAAAATCGCGTTTTAAGCGCTCTAGAAGTGATTTGAGCGCAAAACTTGTTGAATTTACCAATTAAAAATATCCGTCTTAAATCAATAACGGCGACGTTTTAGAGCTTAAAATCATGTTTTGTGTGCTTATGTGATCGAGTTGAGCGCAATGATATACTACAATAACGGAACAAAAAGAGACCTTCTAATTGGAAATTTAAGATCTTACCACGTCCGAAATCATGTTTTCGGCTCTCAAACCATCAAGATAAGCGAAACAACATGTCAAAATGAGAAACCTATAACTTTCTTTAACCTGAAAAAAAGTTTACTTAGAATCATTAAAATCGCGTTTTAAGCGCTCTAGAAGTGATTTGAGCCTAAAAACTTGTTGAATTTACCAACTAAAAGTATCCGTATTAAATCAATAACGGCGACGTTTTAGAGCTTAAAATCATGTTTTGTGTACTTATGTTATCGAGTTGAGCGCAATGATATACTACAATAACGGAAAAAAAAGAGACCTTCTAATTGGAAATTTAAGAGCTTACCACGTCCGAAATCATGTTTTCGGCTCTCAAACTTTCGAAATTAGCGAAATAACATGTCAAGATGAGAAACCTATAACTTTCTTTAAACCTGAAAAAAATCGTCTTACAATCATCAAAATCGCGTTTTAAGCGCTCTAGAAATGATTTGAGCTTTAAAACTTGTTGAGTTTACCAACTAATAATTGCTGTCTTAAATTAATAAAGGCGACGTTTTAAAGCTTAAAATCATGTTTTGTGTTCTTATGTTATCGAGTTGAGCGCAATGATATACTACAATAACGGAACAAAAAGAGACCTTCTAATTGGAAATTTAAGATCTTACCACGTCCGAAATCATGTTTTCGGGACTCAAACTATCGAAATTAGCGAAATAACATGTCAAGATGAGAAACCTATAACTTTCTTTAAACCTGAAAAAAATCGTCTTACAATCATCAAAATCGCGTTTTAAGCGCTCTAGAAATGATTTGAGCTTTAAAACTTGTTGAGTTTACCAACTAATAATTGCTGTCTTAAATCAATAACGGCGACGTTTTAGAGCTTAAAGTCATGTTTTGTGTGCTTATGTTATCGAGTTGAGCGCAATGATATACTACAATAACGGAACAAAAAGAGACCGTCTAATTGGAAATTTAAGATCTTACCACGTCCGAAATCATGTTTTCGGGACTCAAACTATCGAAATTAGCGAAATAACATGTCAGGATGAGAAACCTGTAACTTTCTTTAAACCTGACAAAAGTCGTCATTTACAATCATCAAAATCGCGTTTTAAGCGCTCTAGAAATGATTTGAGCTTAAAAACTTGTTGTATTTACCTACTAATAATTGCTGTCTTAAATCAATAACGGCGACGTTTTAGAGCTTAAAGTCATGTTTTGTGTGCTTATGTTATCGAGCGTAGCGCAATGATATACTGCAATAACGGAACAAAAAGAGACCTTCTAATTGGAAATTTAAGATCTTACCACGTCCGAAATCATGTTTTCGGCACTCAAACCATCGAAATTAGCGAAATAACATGTCAATATGAGAAACCTATAACTTTCTTTAACCTGAAAAAAATTTTACTTAGAATAATTAAAATCAAGTTTTAAGCGCTCTAGAAGTGATTTGAGCGGAAAAACTTGTTGAATTTACCAACTAAAAGTATCCGTCTTAAATCAATAACGGCGACGTTTTAGAGCTTAAAATCATGTTTTGTGTGCTTATGTTATCGAGTTGAGCGCAATGATATACTACAATAACGGAACAAAAAGAGACCTTCTAATTGAAAATTTAAGAGCTTACCACGTCCGAAATCATTTTTTCGGGGCTCAAACTGTCGAAATTTGCGAAATAACATGTCAAGATGAGAAACCTATAACTTTCTTTAAACCTGAAAAAAATCGTCTTACAATCATCAAAATCGCGTTTTAAGCGTTCTAGAAATGATTTGAGCTTAAAAACTTGTATTATTTACCAACTAATAATTCCTGTCTTAAATCAATAACGGCGACGTTTTAGAGCTTAAAGTCATGCTTTGTGTGCTTATGTTATCGAGGGTAGCGCAATGATATACTGCAATAACGGAACAAAAAGAGACCTTCTAATTGGAAATTTAAGATCTTACCACGTCCGATAGCATGTTTTCGGCACTCAAACCATCAGGATAAGCGAAACAACATGTCAAAATGAGAAACCTATATCTTTCTTTAACCTGAAAAAAAGTTTACTTAGAATCATTAAAATCGCGTTTTAAGAGCTCTAGAAGTGATTTGAGCTTAAAAACTTGTTTAATTTACCAACTAATAATTGCTGTCTTAAATCAATAACGTGACGTTTTAGAGCGTAAAATCATGTTTTGTGTGCTTATGTTATCGAGTTGAGCGCAATGATATACTGCAATCACGGAACAAAAAGAGCTCAGTGAACTTAAGTCCTGGCTTTAAAAACGAATTTTACCCCCTGCAACGTGGGTTCCGAAGTTTCGTGAATTCTGCGTGGATTTCACGTGGATTTCGCGTGGATACTAACAAGTGTTAGCTACGAGCAACTAGTGAACTAGGTCACACAGTAGAACAGTTTTTACTTTAGTGAGACAAAGATAAAGTGGAGTTAAAAGAGTCATCTACACGATAAATGAATTATATTTAACGTTTTGAACAATATTTGCAGATATACAAAAGCAATTTATTGCCTTCCTTAATTATATTTATACATGACAAAACTTGAATGTTTTCTTGTATATTTTTGTCACATGAAACAAAAGAAGTTGAAAAGATTATATTTTAACCCCTAAAAACGAACTGTAGAAGCAAAATCGATACAATTTTGCCGTTTTCGCCAAGATTTTTTGCTTGACTAACTGTTTCCATGGAAACAAGAAAATTCAAAATTCAAAATGGCGGAAAAACTAATGATTTAAAAGCTAAATTAATTCTTTTATTGTAGTGAATTTAGCACGGCATGCGGTCCTTTTTTGGGGGAAAAATGTTTATGCAGTAACAAAGTTGTTGCTAGATTGCACAAGAAGTGTGTTATGTCACCACATCTGGGAAAAAATGAGTAAAATAATTGACATACAGCCATAAAGCTGTCAAAAGTCAGAAAAAAATTGCCTCGGGAGACTACCCTGTATCAAATACCAGCTCTCAGTGACTATGAAAATAAGTCCGTTTCCCACCCATTTTGGGGGAACTAACCGGAATGTGTGTCCTCTGTGCCGAAAACATAAAAAAAATTGAAGTAAAAATGAAAAAATACATCAATTTTTTAAACAATTCTTTCTTTGTCCTAAACTATACATTCAGGACACACATTCCAGTTAGACTGATAAACTTGAATATACGTGCTTTCTAAAGCATACAATTTCTAATGCTAACATTATTCCCAGACCCATCTCCCAAGTCCGCAAAGATAAGTAACACAATATCAAGGATGTTATGGTCACGTGACCGTTTCCATAGCAACAAAATGTTGCAGTTTGTTAACACTAGGCCTAACTATTATTATAGCAAGTTTGGTGGAGGTTGCTTTAATATATGATGAGTAATTGCCATTTATGTCATATTTTGCTAAAATGAGCTGGAGCCATGACTTAAGTGCACTGAGAGACCTTCTAATTGGAAATTTAAGATCTTACCACGTCCGAAATCATGTTTTCGGCACTCAAACCATCAGGATAAGCGAAACAACATGTCAAAATGAGAAACCTATAACTTTCTTTAACCTGAAAAAAAGTTTACTTAGAATCATCAAAATCGCGTTTTAAGCGCTCTAGAAGTGATTTGAGCTTAAAAACTTGTTTAATTTACCAACAAATAATTGCTGTCTTAAATTAATAACGGGACGTTTTAGAGCTTAAAATCATGTTTTGTGTGCTTATGTTATCGAGCGTAGCGCAATGATATACTGCAATAACGGAACAAAAAGAGACCTTCTAATTGGAAATTTAAGATCTTACCACGTCCGAAATCATGTTTTCGGCACTCAAACCATCAGGATAAGCGAAACAACATGTCAAAATGAGAAACCTATAACTTTCTTTAACCTGAAAAAAAGTTTACTTAGAATCATCAAAATCGCGTTTTAAGCGCTCTAGAAGTGATTTGAGCTTAAAAACTTGTTTAATTTACCAACAAAAAATTGCTGTCTTAAATTAATAACGGGACGTTTTAGAGCTTAAAGTCATGTTTTGTGTGCTTATGTTATCGAGCGTAGCGCAGTGATATACTGCAATAACGGAACAAAAAGAGACCTTCTAATTGGAAATTTAAGATCTTACCACGTCCGAAATCATGTTTTCGGCACTCAAACTATCAGGATAAGCGAAACAACATGTCAAAATGAGAAACCTATAACTTTCTTTAACCTGAAAAAAAGTTTACTTAGAATCATTAAAATCGCGTTTTAAGAGCTCTAGAAGTGATTTGAGCTTAAAAACCTGTTTAATTTACCAACTAATAATTGCTGTCTTAAATCAATAACGTGACGTTTTAGAGCTTAAAATCATGTTTTGTGTGCTTATGTTATCGAGTTGAGCGCAATGATATACTGCAATCACGGAACAAAAAAAGACCTTTTAATTGGAAATTTAAGATCTTACCACGTCCGAAATCATGTTTTCGGGACTCAAACCATCGAAATTAGCGAAATAACATGTCAATATGAGAAACCTATAACTTTCTTTAACCTGAAAAAAATTTTACTTAGAATAATTAAAATCAAGTTTTAAGCGCTCTAGAAGTGATTTGAGCTTAAAAACTTGTTTAATTTACCAACAAATAATTGCTGTCTTAAATTAATAACGGGACGTTTTAGAGCTTAAAATCATGTTTTGTGTGCTTATGTTATCGAGTTGAGCGCAATGATATACTACAATAACGGAACAAAAAGAGACCTTCTAATTGAAAATTTAAGAGCTTACCACGTCCGAAATCATTTTTTCGGGGCTCAAACTGTCGAAATTGGCGAAATAACATGTCAAGATGAGAAACCTATAACTTTCTTTAAACCTGAAAAAAATCGTCTTACAATCATCAAAATCGCGTTTTAAGCGCTCTAGAAATGATTTGAGCTTAAAAACTTGTTGTATTTACCAACTAATAATTCCTGTCTTAAATCAATAACGGAGACGTTTTAGAGCTTAAAGTCATGCTTTGTGTGCTTATGTTATCGAGGGTAGCGCAATGATATACTGCAATAACGGAACAAAAAGAGACCTTCTAATTGGAAATTTAAGATCTTACCACGTCCGAAATCATGTTTTCGGCACTCAAACCATCAGGATAACCGAAACAACATGTCAAAATGAGAAACCTATAACTTTCTTTAACCTGAAAAAAAGTTTACTTAGAATCATTAAAATCGCGTTTTAAGAGCTCTAGAAGTGATTTGAGCTTAAAAACTTGTTTAATTTACCAACTAATAATTGCTGTCGTAAATCAATAACGTGACGTTTTAGAGCGTAAAATCATGTTTTGTGTGCTTATATTATCGAGTTGAGCGCAATGATATACTGCAATCACGGAACAAAAAGAGACCTTCTAATTGGAAATTTAAGATCTTACCACGTCCGAAATCATGTTTTCGGCACTCAAACCATCAGGATAAGCGAAACAACATGTCAAAATGAGAAACCTATAACTTTCTTTAACCTGAAAAAAAGTTTACTTAGAATCATCAAAATCGCGTTTTAAGCGCTCTAGAAGTGATTTGAGCTTAAAAACTTGTTTAATTTACCAACAAATAATTGCTGTCTTAAATTAATAACGGGACGTTTTAGAGCTTAAAATCATGTTTTGTGTGCTTATGTTATCGAGTTGAGCGCAATGATATACTACAATAACGGAAAAAAAAGAGACCTTCTAATTGGAAATTTAAGAGCTTACCACGTCCGAAATCATGTTTTCGGCTCTCAAACTTTCGAAATTAGCGAAATAACATGTCAAGATGAGAAACCTATAACTTTCTTTAAACCTGAAAAAAATCGTCTTACAATCATCAAAATCGCGTTTTAAGCGCTCTAGAAATGATTTGAGCTTTAAAACTTGTTGAGTTTACCAACTAATAATTGCTGTCTTAAATTAATAAAGGCGACGTTTTAAAGCTTAAAATCATGTTTTGTGTGCTTATGTTATCGAGTTGAGCGCAATGATATACTACAATAACGGAACAAAAAGAGACCTTCTAATTGGAAATTTAAGATCTTACCACGTCCGAAATCATGTTTTCGGGACTCAAACTATCGAAATTAGCGAAATAACATGTCAAGATGAGAAACCTATAACTTTCTTTAAACCTGAAAAAAATCGTCTTACAATCATCAAAATCGCGTTTTAAGCGCTCTAGAAATGATTTGAGCTTTAAAACTTGTTGAGTTTACCAACTAATAATTGCTGTCTTAAATCAATAACGGCGACGTTTTAGAGCTTAAAGTCATGTTTTGTGTGCTTGTGTTATCGAGTTGAGCGCAATGATATACTACAATAACGGAACAAAAAGAGACCTTCTAATTGGAAATTTAAGATCTTACCACGTCCGAAATCATGTTTTCGGGACTCAAACTATCGAAATTAGCGAAATAACATGTCAGGATGAGAAACCTATAACTTTCTTTAAACCTGACAAAAGTCGTCATTTACAATCATCAAAATCGCGTTTTAAGCGCTCTAGAAATGATTTGAGCTTAAAAACTTGTTGTATTTACCTACTAATAATTGCTGTCTTAAATCAATAACGGCGACGTTTTAGAGCTTAAAGTCATGTTTTGTGTGCTTATGTTATCGAGCGTAGCGCAATGATATACTGCAATAACGGAACAAAAAGAGACCTTCTAATTGGAAATTTAAGATCTTACCACGTCCGAAATCATGTTTTCGGCACTCAAACCATCGAAATTAGCGAAATAACATGTCAATATGAGAAACCTATAACTTTCTTTAACCTGAAAAAAATTTTACTTAGAATAATTAAAATCAAGTTTTAAGCGCTCTAGAAGTGATTTGAGCGGAAAAACTTGTTGAATTTACCAACTAAAAGTATCCGTCTTAAATCAATAACGGCGACGTTTTAGAGCTTAAAATCATGTTTTGTGTGCTTATGTTATCGAGTTGAGCGCAATGATATACTACAATAACGGAACAAAAAGAGACCTTCTAATTGAAAATTTAAGAGCTTACCACGTCCGAAATCATTTTTTCGGGGCTCAAACTGTCGAAATTGGCGAAATAACATGTCAAGATGAGAAACCTATAACTTTCTTTAAACCTGAAAAAAATCGTCTTACAATCATCAAAATCGCGTTTTAAGCGTTCTAGAAATGATTTGAGCTTAAAAACTTGTTGTATTTACCAACTAATAATTCCTGTCTTAAATCAATAACGGCGACGTTTTAGAGCTTAAAGTCATGCTTTGTGTGCTTATGTTATCGAGGGTAGCGCAATGATATACTGCAATAACGGAACAAAAAGAGACCTTCTAATTGGAAATTTAAGATCTTACCACGTCCGAAAGCATGTTTTCGGCACTCAAACCATCAGGATAAGCGAAACAACATGTCAAAATGAGAAACCTATAACTTTCTTTAACCTGAAAAAAAGTTTACTTAGAATCATTAAAATCGCGTTTTAAGAGCTCTAGAAGTGATTTGAGCTTAAAAACCTGTTTAATTTACCAACTAATAATTGCTGTCTTAAATCAATAACGTGACGTTTTAGAGCGTAAAATCATGTTTTGTGTGCTTATGTTATCGAGTTGAGCGCAATGATATACTGCAATCACGGAACAAAAAGAGCTCAGTGAACTTAAGTCCTGGCTTTAAAAACGAATTTTACCCCCTGCAACGTGGGTTCCGAAGTTTCGTGAATTCTGCGTGGATTTCACGTGGATTTCGCGTGGATACTAACAAGTGTTAGCTACGAGCAACTAGTGAACTAGGTCACACAGTAGAACAGTTTTTACTTTAGTGAGACAAAGATAAAGTGGAGTTAAAAGAGTCATCTACACGATAAATGAATTATATTTAACGTTTTGAACAATATTTGCAGATATACAAAAGCAATTTATTGCCTTCCTTAATTATATTTATACATGACAAAACTTGAATGTTTTCTTGTATATTTTTGTCACATGAAACAAAAGAAGTTGAAAAGATTATATTTTAACCCCTAAAAACGAACTGTAGAAGCAAAATCGATACAATTTTGCCGTTTTCGCCAAGATTTTTTGCTTGACTAACTGTTTCCATGGAAACAAGAAAATTCAAAATTCAAAATGGCGGAAAAACTAATGATTTAAAAGCTAAATTAATTCTTTTATTGTAGTGAATTTAGCCCGGCATGCGGTCCTTTTTTGGGGGAAAAATGTTTATGCAGTAACAAAGTTGTTGCTAGATTGCACAAGAAGTGTGTTATGTCACCACATCTGGGAAAAAATGAGTAAAATAATTGACATACAGCCATAAAGCTGTCAAAAGTCAGAAAAAAATTGCCTCGGGAGACTACCCTGTATCAAATACCAGCTCTCAGTGACTATGAAAATAAGTCCGTTTCCCACCCATTTTGGGGGAACTAACCGGAATGTGTGTCCTCTGTGCCGAAAACATAAAAAAAATTGAAGTAAAAATGAAAAAATACATCAATTTTTTAAACAATTCTTTCTTTGTCCTAAACTATACATTCAGGACACACATTCCAGTTAGACTGATAAACTTGAATATACGTGCTTTCTAAAGCATACAATTTCTAATGCTAACATTATTCCCAGACCCATCTCCCAAGTCCGCAAAGATAAGTAACACAATATCAAGGATGTTATGGTCACGTGACCGTTTCCATAGCAACAAAATGTTGCAGTTTGTTAACACTAGGCCTAACTATTATTATAGCAAGTTTGGTGGAGGTTGCTTTAATATATGATGAGTAATTGCCATTTATGTCATATTTTGCTAAAATGAGCTGGAGCCATGACTTAAGTGCACTGAGAGACCTTCTAATTGGAAATTTAAGATCTTACCACGTCCGAAATCATGTTTTCGGCACTCAAACCATCAGGATAAGCGAAAAAACATGTCAAAATGAGAAACCTATAACTTTCTTTAACCTGAAAAAAAGTTTACTTAGAATCATCAAAATCGCGTTTTAAGCGCTCTAGAAGTGATTTGAGCTTAAAAACTTGTTTAATTTACCAACAAATAATTGCTGTCTTAAATTAATAACGGGACGTTTTAGAGCTTAAAATCATGTTTTGTGTGCTTATGTTATCGAGCGTAGCGCAATGATATACTGCAATAACGGAACAAAAAGAGACCTTCTAATTGGAAATTTAAGATCTTACCACGTCCGAAATCATGTTTTCGGCACTCAAACCATCAGGATAAGCGAAACAACATGTCAAAATGAGAAACCTATAACTTTCTTTAACCTGAAAAAAAGTTTACTTAGAATCATCAAAATCGCGTTTTAAGCGCTCTAGAAGTGATTTGAGCTTAAAAACTTGTTTAATTTACCAACAAAAAATTGCTGTCTTAAATTAATAACGGGACGTTTTAGAGCTTAAAGTCATGTTTTGTGTGCTTATGTTATCGAGCGTAGCGCAGTGATATACTGCAATAACGGAACAAAAAGAGACCTTCTAATTGGAAATTTAAGATCTTACCACGTCCGAAATCATGTTTTCGGCACTCAAACTATCAGGATAAGCGAAACAACATGTCAAAATGAGAAACCTATAACTTTCTTTAACCTGAAAAAAAGTTTACTTAGAATCATTAAAATCGCGTTTTAAGAGCTCTAGAAGTGATTTGAGCTTAAAAACCTGTTTAATTTACCAACTAATAATTGCTGTCTTAAATCAATAACGTGACGTTTTAGAGCTTAAAATCATGTTTTGTGTGCTTATGTTATCGAGTTGAGCGCAATGATATACTGCAATCACGGAACAAAAAAAGACCTTTTAATTGGAAATTTAAGATCTTACCACGTCCGAAATCATGTTTTCGGGACTCAAACCATCGAAATTAGCGAAATAACATGTCAATATGAGAAACCTATAACTTTCTTTAACCTGAAAAAAATTTTACTTAGAATAATTAAAATCAAGTTTTAAGCGCTCTAGAAGTGATTTGAGCTTAAAAACTTGTTTAATTTACCAACAAATAATTGCTGTCTTAAATTAATAACGGGACGTTTTAGAGCTTAAAATCATGTTTTGTGTGCTTATGTTATCGAGTTGAGCGCAATGATATACTACAATAACGGAACAAAAAGAGACCTTCTAATTGAAAATTTAAGAGCTTACCACGTCCGAAATCATTTTTTCGGGGCTCAAACTGTCGAAATTGGCGAAATAACATGTCAAGATGAGAAACCTATAACTTTCTTTAAACCTGAAAAAAATCGTCTTACAATCATCAAAATCGCGTTTTAAGCGCTCTAGAAATGATTTGAGCTTAAAAACTTGTTGTATTTACCAACTAATAATTCCTGTCTTAAATCAATAACGGAGACGTTTTAGAGCTTAAAGTCATGCTTTGTGTGCTTATGTTATCGAGGGTAGCGCAATGATATACTGCAATAACGGAACAAAAAGAGACCTTCTAATTGGAAATTTAAGATCTTACCACGTCCGAAATCATGTTTTCGGCACTCAAACCATCAGGATAACCGAAACAACATGTCAAAATGAGAAACCTATAACTTTCTTTAACCTGAAAAAAAGTTTACTTAGAATCATTAAAATCGCGTTTTAAGAGCTCTAGAAGTGATTTGAGCTTAAAAACTTGTTTAATTTACCAACTAATAATTGCTGTCGTAAATCAATAACGTGACGTTTTAGAGCGTAAAATCATGTTTTGTGTGCTTATATTATCGAGTTGAGCGCAATGATATACTGCAATCACGGAACAAAAAGAGACCTTCTAATTGGAAATTTAAGATCTTACCACGTCCGAAATCATGTTTTCGGCACTCAAACCATCAGGATAAGCGAAACAACATGTCAAAATGAGAAACCTATAACTTTCTTTAACCTGAAAAAAAGTTTACTTAGAATCATCAAAATCGCGTTTTAAGCGCTCTAGAAGTGATTTGAGCTTAAAAACTTGTTTAATTTACCAACAAATAATTGCTGTCTTAAATTAATAACGGGACGTTTTAGAGCTTAAAATCATGTTTTGTGTGCTTATGTTATCGAGTTGAGCGCAATGATATACTACAATAACGGAAAAAAAAGAGACCTTCTAATTGGAAATTTAAGAGCTTATCACGTCCGAAATCATGTTTTCGGCTCTCAAACTTTCGAAATTAGCGAAATAACATGTCAAGATGAGAAACCTATAACTTTCTTTAAACCTGAAAAAAATCGTCTTAACATCATCAAAATCGCGTTTTAAGCGCTCTAGAAATGATTTGAGCTTTAAAACTTGTTGAGTTTACCAACTAATAATTGCTGTCTTAAATTAATAAAGGCGACGTTTTAAAGCTTAAAATCATGTTTTGTGTGCTTATGTTATCGAGTTGAGCGCAATGATATACTACAATAACGGAACAAAAAGAGACCTTCTAATTGGAAATTTAAGATCTTACCACGTCCGAAATCATGTTTTCGGGACTCAAACTATCGAAATTAGCGAAATAACATGTCAAGATGAGAAACCTATAACTTTCTTTAAACCTGAAAAAAATCGTCTTACAATCATCAAAATCGCGTTTTAAGCGCTCTAGAAATGATTTGAGCTTTAAAACTTGTTGAGTTTACCAACTAATAATTGCTGTCTTAAATCAATAACGGCGACGTTTTAGAGCTTAAAGTCATGTTTTGTGTGCTTATGTTATCGAGTTGAGCGCAATGATATACTACAATAACGGAACAAAAAGAGACCTTCTAATTGGAAATTTAAGATCTTACCACGTCCGAAATCATGTTTTCGGGACTCAAAGTATCGAAATTAGCGAAATAACATGTCAGGATGAGAAACCTATAACTTTCTTTAAACCTGACAAAAGTCGTCATTTACAATCATCAAAATCGCGTTTTAAGCGCTCTAGAAATGATTTGAGCTTAAAAACTTGTTGTATTTACCTACTAATAATTGCTGTCTTAAATCAATAACGGCAACGTTTTAGAGCTTAAAGTCATGTTTTGTGTGCTTATGTTATCGAGCGTAGCGCAATGATATACTGCAATAACGGAACAAAAAGAGACCTTCTAATTGGAAATTTAAGATCTTACCACGTCCGAAATCATGTTTTCGGCACTCAAACCATCGAAATTAGCGAAATAACATGTCAATATGAGAAACCTATAACTTTCTTTAACCTGAAAAAAATTTTACTTAGAATAATTAAAATCAAGTTTTAAGCGCTCTAGAAGTGATTTGAGCGGAAAAACTTATTGAATTTACCAACTAAAAGTATACGTCTTAAATCAATAACGGCGACGTTTTAAAGCTTAAAATCATGTTTTGTGTGCTTATGTTATCGAGTTGAGCGCAATGATATACTACAATAACGGAACAAAAAGAGACCTTCTAATTGGAAATTTAAGATCTTACCACGTCCGAAATCATGTTTTCGGGACTCAAAGTATCGAAATTAGCGAAATAACATGTCAGGATGAGAAACCTATAACTTTCTTTAAACCTGACAAAAGTCGTCATTTACAATCATCAAAATCGCGTTTTAAGCGCTCTAGAAATGATTTGAGCTTAAAAACTTGTTGTATTTACCTACTAATAATTGCTGTCTTAAATCAATAACGGCAACGTTTTAGAGCTTAAAGTCATGTTTTGTGTGCTTATGTTATCGAGCGTAGCGCAATGATATACTGCAATAACGGAACAAAAAGAGACCTTCTAATTGGAAATTTAAGATCTTACCACGTCCGAAATCATGTTTTCGGCACTCAAACCATCGAAATTAGCGAAATAACATGTCAATATGAGAAACCTATAACTTTCTTTAACCTGAAAAAAATTTTACTTAGAATAATTAAAATCAAGTTTTAAGCGCTCTAGAAGTGATTTGAGCGGAAAAACTTATTGAATTTACCAACTAAAAGTATACGTCTTAAATCAATAACGGCGACGTTTTAAAGCTTAAAATCATGTTTTGTGTGCTTATGTTATCGAGTTGAGCGCAATGATATACTACAATAACGGAACAAAAAGAGACCTTCTAATTGGAAATTTAAGATCTTACCACGTCCGAAATCATGTTTTCGGGACTCAAACTATCGAAATTGGCGAAATAACATGTCAGGATGAGAAACCTATAACTTTCTTTAAACCTGACAAAAGTCGTCATTTACAATCATCAAAATCGCGTTTTAAGCGCTCTAGAAATGATTTGAGCTTAAAAACTTGTTGTATTTACCTACTAATAATTGCTGTCTTAAATCAATAACGGCGACGTTTTAGAGCTTAAAGTCATGTTTTGTGTGCTTATGTTATCGAGCGTAGCGCAATGATATACTGCAATAACGGAACAAAAAGAGACCTTCTAATTGGAAATTTAAGATCTTACCACGTCCGAAATCATGTTTTCGGCACTCAAACCATCGAAATTAGCGAAATAACATGTCAATATGAGAAACCTATAACTTTCTTTAACCTGAAAAAAATTTTACTTAGAATAATTAAAATCAAGTTTTAAGCGCTCTAGAAGTGATTTGAGCGGAAAAACTTGTTGAATTTACCAACTAAAAGTATCCGTCTTAAATCAATAACGGCGACGTTTTAGAGCTTAAAATCATGTTTTGTGTGCTTATGTTATCGAGTTGAGCGCAATGATATACTACAATAACGGAACAAAAAGAGACCTTCTAATTGAAAATTTAAGAGCTTACCACGTCCGAAATCATTTTTTCGGGGCTCAAACTGTCGAAATTGGCGAAATAACATGTCAAGATGAGAAACCTATAACTTTCTTTAAACCTGAAAAAAATCGTCTTACAATCATCAAAATCGCGTTTTAAGCGCTCTAGAAATTATTTGAGCTTAAAAACTTGTTGTATTTACCAACTAATAATTCCTGTCTTAAATCAATAACGGAGACGTTTTAGAGCTTAAAGTCATGCTTTGTGTGCTTATGTTATCGAGGGTAGCGCAATGATATACTGCAATAACGGAACAAAAAGAGACCTTTTAATTGGAAATTTAAGATCTTACCACGTCCGAAATCATGTTTTCGGCACTCAAACCATCAGGATAACCGAAACAACATTTCAAAATGAGAAACCTATAACTTTCTTTAACCTGAAAAAAAGTTTACTTAGAATCATTAAAATCGCGTTTTAAGAGCTCTAGAAGTGATTTGAGCTTAAAAACTTGTTTAATTTACCAACTAATAATTGCTGTCGTAAATCAATAACGTGACGTTTTAGAGCGTAAAATCATGTTTTGTGTGCTTATATTATCGAGTTGAGCGCAATGATATACTGCAATCACGGAACAAAAAGAGACCTTCTAATTGGAAATTTAAGATCTTACCACGTCCGAAATCATGTTTTCGGCACTCAAACCATCAGGATAAGCGAAACAACATGTCAAAATGAGAAACCTATAACTTTCTTTAACCTGCAAAAAAGTTTACTTAGAATCATCAAAATCGCGTTTTAAGCGCTCTAGAAGTGATTTGAGCTTAAAAACTTGTTTAATTTACCAACAAATAATTGCTGTCTTAAATTAATAACGGGACGTTTTAGAGCTTAAAATCATGTTTTGTTTTGTGTGCTTATGTTATCGAGCGTAGCGCAATGATATGCTGCAATAACGGAACAAAAAGAGACCTTCTAATTGGAAATTTAAGATCTTACCACGTCCGAAATCATTTTTTCGGGGCTCAAACTGTCGAAATTGGCGAAATAACATGTCAAGATGAGAAACCTATAACTTTCTTTAAACCTGAAAAAAATCGTCTTACAATCATCAAAATCGCGTTTTAAGCGCTCTAGAAATGATTTGAGCTTAAAAACTTGTTGTATTTACCAACTAATAATTCCTGTCTTAAATCAATAACGGAGACGTTTTAGAGCTTAAAGTCATGCTTTGTGTGCTTATGTTATCGAGGGTAGCGCAATGATATACTGCAATAACGGAACAAAAAGAGACCTTCTAATTGGAAATTTAAGATCTTACCACGTCCGAAATCATGTTTTCGGCACTCAAACCATTAGGATAACCGAAACAACATGTCAAAATGAGAAACCTATAACTTTCTTTAACCTGAAAAAAAGTTTACTTAGAATCATTAAAATCGCGTTTTAAGAGCTCTAGAAGTGATTTGAGCTTAAAAACTTGTTTAATTTACCAACTAATAATTGCTGTCTTAAATCAATAACGTGACGTTTTAGAGCTTAAAATCATGTTTTGTGTGCTTATGTTATCGAGTTGAGCGCAATGATATACTGCAATCACGGAACAAAAAAAGACCTTTTAATTGGAAATTTAAGATCTTACCACGTCCGAAATCATGTTTTCGGGACTCAAACCATCGAAATTAGCGAAATAACATGTCAATATGAGAAACCTATAACTTTCTTTAACCTGAAAAAAATTTTACTTAGAATAATTAAAATCAAGTTTTAAGCGCTCTAGAAGTGATTTGAGTGGAAAAACTTGTTGAATTTACCAACTAAAAGTATCCGTCTTAAATCAATAACGGCGACGTTTTAGAGCTTAAAATCATGTTTTGTGTGCTTATGTTATCGAGTTGAGCGCAATGATATACTACAATAACGGAACAAAAAGAGACCTTCTAATTGAAAATTTAAGAGCTTACCACGTCCGAAATCATTTTTTCGGGGCTCAAACTGTCGAAATTGGCGAAATAACATGTCAAGATGAGAAACCTATAACTTTCTTTAAACCTGAAAAAAATCGTCTTACAATCATCAAAATCGCGTTTTAAGCGCTCTAGAAATGATTTGAGCTTAAAAACTTGTTGTATTTACCAACTAATAATTCCTGTCTTAAATCAATAACGGAGACGTTTTAGAGCTTAAAGTCATGCTTTGTGTGCTTATGTTATCGAGGGTAGCGCAATGATATACTGCAATAACGGAACAAAAAGAGAACTTCTAATTGGAAATTTAAGATCTTACCACGTCCGAAATCATGTTTTCGGCACTCAAACCATCAGGATAAGCGAAACAACATGTCAAAATGAGAAACCTATAACTTTCTTTAACCTGCAAAAAAGTTTACTTAGAATCATCAAAATCGCGTTTTAAGCGCTCTAGAAGTGATTTGAGCTTAAAAACTTGTTTAATTTACCAACAAATAATTGCTGTCTTAAATTAATAACGGGACGTTTTAGAGCTTAAAATCATGTTTTGTTTTGTGTGCTTATGTTATCGAGCGTAGCGCAATGATATACTGCAATAACGGAACAAAAAGAGACCTTCTAATTGGAAATTTAAGATCTTACCACGTCCGAAATCATTTTTTCGGGGCTCAAACTGTCGAAATTGGCGAAATAACATGTCAAGATGAGAAACCTATAACTTTCTTTAAACCTGAAAAAAATCGTCTTACAATCATCAAAATCGCGTTTTAAGCGCTCTAGAAATGATTTGAGCTTAAAAACTTGTTGTATTTACCAACTAATAATTCCTGTCTTAAATCAATAACGGAGACGTTTTAGAGCTTAAAGTCATGCTTTGTGTGCTTATGTTATCGAGGGTAGCGCAATGATATACTGCAATAACGGAACAAAAAGAGACCTTCTAATTGGAAATTTAAGATCTTACCACGTCCGAAATCATGTTTTCGGCACTCAAACCATCAGGATAACCGAAACAACATGTCAAAATGAGAAACCTATAACTTTCTTTAACCTGAAAAAAAGTTTACTTAGAATCATTAAAATCGCGTTTTAAGAGCTCTAGAAGTGATTTGAGCTTAAAAACTTGTTTAATTTACCAACTAATAATTGCTGTCTTAAATCAATAACGTGACGTTTTAGAGCTTAAAATCATGTTTTGTGTGCTTATGTTATCGAGTTGAGCGCAATGATATACTGCAATCACGGAACAAAAAAAGACCTTTTAATTGGAAATTTAAGATCTTACCACGTCCGAAATCATGTTTTCGGGACTCAAACCATCGAAATTAGCGAAATAACATGTCAATATGAGAAACCTATAACTTTCTTTAACCTGAAAAAAATTTTACTTAGAATAATTAAAATCAAGTTTTAAGCGCTCTAGAAGTGATTTGAGTGGAAAAACTTGTTGAATTTACCAACTAAAAGTATCCGTCTTAAATCAATAACGGCGACGTTTTAGAGCTTAAAATCATGTTTTGTGTGCTTATGTTATCGAGTTGAGCGCAATGATATACTACAATAACGGAACAAAAAGAGACCTTCTAATTGAAAATTTAAGAGCTTACCACGTCCGAAATCATTTTTTCGGGGCTCAAACTGTCGAAATTGGCGAAATAACATGTCAAGATGAGAAACCTATAACTTTCTTTAAACCTGAAAAAAATCGTCTTACAATCATCAAAATCGCGTTTTAAGCGCTCTAGAAATGATTTGAGCTTAAAAACTTGTTGTATTTACCAACTAATAATTCCTGTCTTAAATCAATAACGGAGACGTTTTAGAGCTTAAAGTCATGGTTTGTGTGCTTATGTTATCGAGGGTAGCGCAATGATATACTGCAATAACGGAACAAAAAGAGACCTTCTAATTGGAAATTTAAGATCTTACCACGTCCGAAATCATGTTTTCGGCACTCAAACCATCAGGATAACCGAAACAACATGTCAAAATGAGAAACCTATAACTTTCTTTAACCTGAAAAAAAGTTTACTTAGAATCATTAAAATCGCGTTTTAAGAGCTCTAGAAGTGATTTGAGCTTAAAAACTTGTTTAATTTACCAACTAATAATTGCTGTCGTAAATCAATAACGTGACGTTTTAGAGCGTAAAATCATGTTTTGTGTGCTTATATTATCGAGTTGAGCGCAATGATATACTGCAATCACGGAACAAAAAGAGACCTTCTAATTGGAAATTTAAGATCTTACCACGTCCGAAATCATGTTTTCGGCACTCAAACCATCAGGATAAGCGAAACAACATGTCAAAATGAGAAACCTATAACTTTCTTTAACCTGAAAAAAAGTTTACTTAGAATCATCAAAATCGCGTTTTAAGCGCTCTAGAAGTGATTTGAGCTTAAAAACTTGTTTAATTTACCAACAAATAATTGCTGTCTTAAATTAATAACGGGACGTTTTAGAGCTTAAAATCATGTTTTGTGTGCTTATGTTATCGAGCGTAGCGCAATGATATACTGCAATAACGGAACAAAAAGAGACCTTCTAATTGGAAATTTAAGATCTTACCACGTCCGAAATCATGTTTTCGGGACTCAAACCATCGAAATTAGTGAAATAACATGTCAATATGAGAAACCTATAACTTTCTTTAACCTGAAAAAAATTTTACCTAGAATCATTAAAATCGCGTTTTAAGCGCTCTAGAAGTGATTTGAGAGGAAAAACTTGTTGAATTTACCAACTAAAAGTATTCGTCTTAAATCAATAACGGCGACGTGTTAGAGCTTAAAATCATGTTTTGTGTGCTTATGTTATCGAGTTGAGCGCAATGATATACTACAATAACGGAACAAAAAGAGACCTTCTAATTGGAAATTTAAGAGCTTACCACGTCCGAAATCATGTTTTCGGGACTCAAACTGTCGAAATTAGCGAAATAACATGTCAAGATGAGAAACCTATAACTTTCTTTAAACCTGAAAAAAATCGTCTTACAATCATCAAAATCGCGTTTTAAGCGCTCTAGAAATGATTTGAGCTTTAAAACTTGTTGAGTTTACCAACTAATAATTGCCGTGTTAAATCAATAACGGCGACGTTTTAGAGCTTAATATCATGTTTTGTGTGCTTATGTTATCGAGTTGAGCGCAATGATATACTACAATAACGGAACAAAAAGAGACCTTCTAATTGGAAATTTAAGATCTTACCACGTCCGAAATCATGTTTTCGGCACTCAAACCATCGAAATTAGCGAAATAACATGTCAATATGAGAAACCTATAACTTTCTTTAACCTGAAAAAATTTTACTTAGAATCATTAAAATCGCGTTTTAACTGCTCTAGAAGTGATTTGAGCGGGAAAACTTGTTGAATTTCCCAACTAAAAGTATCCGTCTTAAATCAATAACGGCGACGTTTTAGAGCTTAAAATCATGTTTTGTGTTCTTTTGTTATCGAGTTGAGCGCAATGATATATTACAATAACGGAACAAAAAGAGACCTTCTAATTGGAAATTTAAGATCTTACCACGTCCGAAATCATGTTTTCGGGACTCAAACTATCGAAATTAGCGAAATAACATGTCAATATGAGAAACCTATAACTTTCTTTAACCTGAAAAAAATTTTACTTAGAATCATTAAAATCGCGTTTTAAGCGCTCTAGAAGTGATTTGAGAGGAAAAACTTGTTGAATTTACCAACTAAAAGTATCCATCTTAAATCAATAACGGCGACGTGTTAGAGCTTAAAATCATCTCAGGGGTATTAAGGCATGGGTCAAAAAAGTGAATTTGACCCCCAGCAGAGAGCTTATGGGTGTCTCGTGTTTTTTGCGTGTTGCGTGGAGTTTTCGTGACAACTGCGTTTGCTTTCGCAATATCGTTAATTTAGTTAATAATTTGTAATTTTGACGGTTAAAGTTTGACGCGAGCGAAATGTCAACGTGGTCTAAGTGTTAAATACTTATTTATATGATATTTGAGTAATATTTTTCGACGCTGGGTGTTGTAAATGTGATTAACTGCTGGGTTTTGGTACAACTAAAGGTTTATGGATTTGTGTTAGCTGGAATTGCCGATGTACACAGCGTTTGGCGCTTTTATGTAGCGTGCTTCGGCGTGCGTGGAATTATATGGTTCTACTGCAATCAAACCAGGAAAGAAGGTACGAAAGCTAGCTATATTTACTATTTTACAGTCATACTGTTAACTGTATAGACGATTTATTTACGAACTTGCGTGCGAGCATTTTATACAGTATAAGTGTTCTTGGCCACCTCAAGTGAAGCAAACAATAATTTACATGCTGAATGGTAAATAAACCACCAGTTATAAAGAATAACTATTCAGCTAATGAGCTCATGTGGTAGCTTTCAACTGAATAAAGTCATACAAAATGTACCCAATTTTGCATACAGTAATCATTGTTACTCCTGCTACAAAGAGCAGCTAAAGTTACAAGGTTATTTTCCACTCTTTAAGTAGGGCACTGGCATATTTAATTTTTTTAGCAGCACTGATGCTACCTTATCGCCATTCATCACTTCATAAGTTGCAGCCTTTTGGTTCTCTTTGTAGTAAGCTTTCTCCCAGCTGTCAAGCTGCTTTTTTGCTTTTCTCTGTTCTGCCAAAACTTTGCTCTTCACTGGAGCTAAAACACACTCATAATCTTCTATAGCTTCTTGCTTTCCTATCTGGTATTTGGATTTTAACACATTTTTAAGTTTACATCTCTTTCGATCAAGCTTTTGTACCTCCTCGACATCTCCCAGTACAACTGCCACTCCTTTTGCCAGTCGAGTTTTCAATGGGTAAATGTCCACATTTTTACTGTTCGGCTCAGAGCTTGATTTTGGCATTAGTGTTTCAGTTGGTTTTGGCTGTGGTGTTTCTGTTGGTTTCGGCTTTATTCGCGTTATAGGTAGTTTTGATTTTGGTGTTTACTGGTCAATCAGTAAAGTCAATCTTTACTGATTGACCAGTACCATATAATCTAATTTTGCCCAAGAAAAAATATTTGGGTTTCACATTTCTCCTTGATGACTCTTATTTATGTACTAGGTTGTTTGGGATATTCTATCACACTTTTTTCATGCATATTATGTATATATGATTTTAGCAGCATGCAATATTGACATGATTTTAAGGAAGGAGCTATACAAAAAGCTAATTGCAATTAATATGAAAATATTGTGAGAGCTGAGTAATGATTAAGGTCTGCTTTAAAACCAGACCACAATTGCTTTATTCTTTTCAGGTAAAATAATGGCATGTATACATTGTAGAGTGAAGTAATTCATACTAAAATCATACTAAAATAAATCATACTAAAACAATTATTCGCCTCAGGCTCGGTGGTTATTGTTAAATGAAAACATCGACTTTGTCTTCGTCCTACTCAACGATAATCACCCGGCCTTCGGCGGAAAATTGTCAATTATTTCTGTTTCTATATTTGTACTGATATTTTGTAAAGGGCCCACTGTAATTGGTGTTAAGCTGTTGTGGTATCCCAGCTTCTATAATGTAATTATTGTATGATGTTTGGAAGCGAAGCACAATAAATAAATAAATAATTGTATGGCCTCTTTATTTAATCATGAAGCTGAAATCAGCATTCTACTTAACAAGTTAAGTAATAAAGTACACCAGGTGCATGGTTATAAATAGAAGAATCTGATGATAGCCCAGCTATCCTGCATTAAGTGAACTCTCGACTTGACGAATGATATTGTCTGGTGTCAGACAGAATAAAATAGTAAAGTATAGGCACACTATTTAGACATGTTAGAACTTGATGGGTTAATTTTCCTACAGTTTAATATATTGATTAACATGGTTTTCATTACAGATAGCAGAATTATTGTCCTTGTTCACCTGCTTGTGTATATGCTTAACTTACCTCAAAAATGCAGTGTCTTTCATTTGTTGCTCAATATTTTCTTTTGCTTTCCTGTATTGGCCTCTCCTTTGTTTTTTTTTCTCTTTCTTGTTTTCCTTGTTGTTTCCTGTTTGCAAATCCAGTTCAGGGATAGCAGCCAAAGCCTGGGCAAAGGTCGTACCAAATGTATTTTCAAACGGTGTTGACAGGACTTGATATATTGCCTTGGCTGAATGTTTTACTTCACTTTGTTTTGGTTTAATAGTAGGCGATTTCAATTTTTCAGCCTGATTTCGAGCATGTAATATAGGATTAGATTTTCTGCATCGACCTTGTAAGAAGTGCGACTTCACAGGAAAGAATGCTAGAACAGTAGCATATCGGAGTGCACACCCCCTACAGTTAGCCAAACAGTGTTCAGCCTTTTTTTGGTGTGACAATTTTTGCCATTGCTTTAGAGAAAATGTTTCTAAATACTGTTTTTTCTCTGCAGATTTTTGGTAGTTCCACTTCCCAACAGCAGTTTTTAACCTCAGGACGTTTATGTTGTACTTGAGAAAACTTATTTCAAATCTATTCTTGCCACCTTCACTGTTATTGAAATAAGCATTGAACTGATTGTACTGCTCTTGTTTTAGTTTGGTTGTGTTGTCACTGGAAGGTGCACCATTTCCCTTAACTGCATTTTTTACTTCTTTCTCGATTTCTAGTGCTGCAATTTTTGCAAACCCACATGTATCTGGACTGAGAAAAGTCCCAAACATTCTACACAATTTCACATTTTTACAGCTAGCCTCTGATACACTTTTCCTATAGTAGATTTTAAGTAGATTTTAAATTTCCCGCAAAATTATAAGTTGTTACAATTCATAAACAAATGTGTTTTGTTATTTCGACTGCATTTGACAATTATCTTTTTTATATATTTATTAGAAGCATGTACGTTATACCATATAGTCTGTTGAATGTTTGTATAATAATCCCCGATCATTCAGTGTATTATTTTATAAATTTTCACATTGTCCTAGCACGATGTCTCGAATTTTATTATCGTTAATCGTGCATTTAAGTAAAACATTTGAGCTAAAATGAATAAATTATAGATTCTTAAGGCTTTTTCTAATATAAATGAGTAAATTTTATCCAAATTAAATCTTTTGATCTCGAGATTTTTATTATTTTTGCCATAAAAAAGGGTAAAATTTAAAGTCTTTGATTTTAGCGTCCATGTTGTTGCCATGGAGATAACGTTAATGGGGAAAACCGCACGCCGACTCTCGATAAGTCCGCGGGCTAAAATTCCAAAATGGTCGCCAAATTCAATAAGCTTTCACAAATTAATATACTATCCACTTGAGTGTTGCGACGAAACAATATAAAAATGAATTTAACAAAGAAATAAGTTTAAAACCTTGTATATTTCATTGAACTAACTTTACAACTGTCTATTAGTTCGTCAAAACACTAAAAAAATAAGTTAAAAACGATATTAAGGCCTCTAAACATAATTAATCTGTTTTTAAGGCCGATATAAAAATGTTAACAATCATGTAAAGTTAGCTTGGCATTCCTCGGTAGTTCATTTATCTAACTACACCAGTTTCACAAGGTGGTTATTTAAAACCAGCTTCCTTAGCAAGGAAAAGCGTAGACTCTTCCCTGTTAATTAACCTGCTCAAACTTGGTCATGTGACAGTAACCATGGCAACTATGAGAAACATTCTCTGCCTTAACATATGATTAATATTTGTCCCAAGTTTCATCATCGTTTATGACATAACAACTGAGAAATTACGATTTTTGTATTGCCTAATTTTCCGTCAGCCAAATAGTGGACCCATGCCTTAATACCGCTGAGATGTTTTGGGTGCTTATATAATCGAGTTGAGCGCAATGATATACTACAATAACGGAACAAAAAGAGACCTTCTAATTGGAAATTTAAGAGCTTACCACGTCCGAAATCATGTTTTCGGGACTCAAACTATCGAAATTAGCGAAATAACATGTCAAGATGAGAAACCTATAACTTTCTTTAACCTGAAAAAAAGTTTACTTAAAATCATTAAAATCGCGTTTTAAGCGCTCTAGAAGTGATTTGAGCATAAAACTTGTTGAATTCACAAACTAAAAATTGCCGTCTTAAATCAATAACGGCAACGTTTTAGAGCTTAAAGTCATGTTTTGTGTGCCTTTGTTATCGAGTTGAGCGCAATGATATACTGCAATAACGGAACAAAAAGAGACCTTCTAATTGAGAATTTAAGATCTTACCACGTCCGAAATCATGTTTTCGGCACTCAAATTATCAGGATAAGCGAAACAACATGTCAAAATGAGAAACCTATAACTTTCTTTAACCTGAAAAAAAGTTTACTTAGAATCATTAAAATCGCGTTTTAAGCGCTCTAGAAGTGATTTGAGCTTAAAAACTTGTGGAATTTACCAACTAATAATTGCTGTCTTAAATTAATAACGGGACGTTTTAGAGCTTAAAATCATGTTTTGTGTGCTTATGTTATCGAGTTGAGCGCAATGATATACTACAATAACGGAACAAAAAGAGACCTTCTAATTGGAAATTTAAGATCTTACCACGTCCGAAATCATGTTTTCGGCACTCAAACCATCGAAATTAGCGAAATAACATGTCAAAATGAGAAACCTATCACTTTCTTTAAACCTGAAAAAAAATCGACTTACAATCATCAAAATCGCGTTTTAAGCGCTCTAGAAGTGATTTGAGCTTAAAAACTTGTTGAATATACGAACTAAAAATTGCTATCTTAAATCAATAACGGCGACGTTTTAGAGCTTAAAATCATGTTTTGTGTGCTTATGTGATCGAGTTGAGCGCAATGATATACTACAATAACGGAACAAAAAGAGACCTTCTAATTGGAAATTTAAGATCTTACCACGTCCGAAATCATGTTTTAGGCACTCAAACCATGGAGATAAGCGAAATAAGATATCAAAATTAGAAACCTATAACTTTCTTTAAACCTGAAAAAAATCGACTTACAATCATTAAAATCGCGTTTTAAGCGCTCTAGAAGTGATTTGAGCGCAAAACTTGTTGAATTTACCAATTAAAAATATCCGTCTTAAATCAATAACGGCGACGTTTTAGAGCTTAAAATCATGTTTTGTGTGCTTATGTGATCGAGTTGAGCGCAATGATATACTACAATAACGGAACAAAAAGAGACCTTCTAATTGGAAATTTAAGATCTTACCACGTCCGAAATCATGTTTTAGGCACTCAAACCATGGAGATAAGCGAAATAAGATATCAAAATTAGAAACCTATAACTTTCTTTAAACCTGAAAAAAATCGACTTACAATCATTAAAATCGCGTTTTAAGCGCTCTAGAAGTGATTTGAGCGCAAAACTTGTTGAATTTACCAATTAAAAATATCCGTCTTAAATCAATAACGGCGACGTTTTAGAGCTTAAAATCATGTTTTGTGTGCTTATGTGATCGAGTTGAGCGCAATGATATACTACAATAACGGAACAAAAAGAGACCTTCTAATTGGAAATTTAAGATCTTACCACGTCCGAAATCATGTTTTAGGCACTCAAACCATGGAGATAAGCGAAATAAGATATCAAAATTAGAAACCTATAACTTTCTTTAAACCTGAAAAAAATCGACTTACAATCATTAAAATCGCGTTTTAAGCGCTCTAGAATTGATTTGAGCGCAAAACTTGTTGAATTTACCAATTAAAAATATCCGTCTTAAATCAATAACGGTGACGTTTTAGAGCTTAAAATCATGTTTTGTGTGCTTATGTTATCGAGTTGAGCGCAATGATATACTACAATAACGGAACAAAAAGAGACCTTCTAATTCGAAATTTAAGAACTTACCACGTCCGAAATCATGTTTTCGGCTCTCAAACCATCAAGATAAGCGAAACAACATGTCAAAAGGAGAAACCTATAGCTTTCTTTAACCTGAAAAAAAGTTTACTTTGAATCATTAAAATCGCGTTTTAAGCGCTCTAGAAGTGATTTGAGCCTAAAAACTTGTTGCATTTACCAACTAAAAGTATCCGTCTTAAATCAATAACGGCGACGTTTTAGAGCTTAAAATCAAGTTTTGTGTGCTTATGTTATCGAGTTGAGCGCAATGATATACTACAATAACGGAACAAAAAGAGACCTTCTAATTGAAAATTTAAGAGCTTACCACGTCCGAAATCATTTTTTCGGGACTCAAACTGTCGAAATTAGCGAAATAACATGTCAAGATGAGAAACCTATAACTTTCTTTAACCTGAAAAAAAGTTTACTTAGAATCATTAAAATCGCGTTTTAAGAGCTCTAGAAGTTATTTGAGCTTAAAAACTTGTTTAATTTACCAACTAATAATTGCTGTCTTAAATCAATAACGTGACGTTTTAGAGCGTAAAATCATGTTTTGTGTGCTTATGTTATCGAGTTGAGCGCAATGATATACTGCAATAACGGAACAAAAAGAGACCTTCTAATTGAAAGTTTAAGATCTTACCACGTCCGAAATCATGTTTTCGGCACTCAAACCATCAGGATAAGTGAAACAACATGTAAAAATGAGAAACCTATAACTTTCTTTAACCTGAAAAAAAGTTTACTTAGAATCATCAAAATCGCGTTTTAAGCGCTCTAGAAGTGATTTGAGCTTAAAAACTTGTGGAATTTACCAACTAATAATTGCTGTCTTAAATTAATAACGGGACGTTTTAGAGCTTAAAATCATGTTTTGTGTGCTTATGTTATCGAGTTGAGCGCAATGATATACTACAATAACGGAACAAAAAGAGACCTTTTAATTGGAAATTTAAGATCTTACCACGTCCGAAATCATGTTTTCGGCACTCAAACATTCGAAAATAGCGAAATAACATGTCAAGATGAGAAACCTATAACTTTCTTTAAACCTGAAAAAAAATCGACTTACAATCATCAAAATCGCGTTTTAAGCGCTCTAGAAATGATTTGAGCTTAAAAACTTGTTGAATATACGAACTAAAAATTGCTGTCTTAAATCAATAACGGCGACGTTTTAGAGCTTAAAATCATGTTTTGTGTCCTTATGTGATCGAGTTGAGCGGAATGATATACTACAATAACGGAACAAAAAGAGACCTTCTAATTGGAAATTTAAGAGCTTACCACGTCCGAAATCATGTTTTCGGCTCTCAAACCATCAAGATAAAAGAAACAACATGTCAATATGAGAAACCTATAACTTTCTTTAACCTGAAAAAAAGTTTACTTAGAATCATTAAAATCGTGTTTTAAGCGCTCTAGAAGTGATTTGAGCATAAAACTTGTTGAATTCACAAACTAAAAATTGCCGTCTTAAATCAATAACGGCGACGTTTTAGAGCTTAAAATCATGTTTTGTGTGCTTATGTGATCGAGTTGAGCGCAATGATATACTACAATAACGGAACAAAAAGAGACCTTCTAATTGGAAATTTAAGAGCTTACCACGTCCGAAATCATGTTTTCGGCTCTCAAACCATCAAGATAAAAGAAACAACATGTCAATATGAGAAACCTATAACTTTCTTTAACCTGAAAAAAAGTTTACTTAGAATCATTAAAATCGCGTTTTAAGCGCTCTAGAAGTGATTTGAGCATAAAACTTGTTGAATTCACAAACTAAAAATTGCCGTCTTAAATCAATAACGGCGACGTTTTAGAGCTTAAAATCATGTTTTGTGTGCTTATGTGATCGAGTTGAGCGCAATGATATACTACAATAACGGAACAAAAAGAGACCTTCTAATTGGAAATTTAAGATCTTACCACGTCCGAAATCACGTTTTCGGCACTCAAACCATGGAGATAAGCGAAATAAGATATCAAAATTAGAAACCTATAACTTTCTTTAAACCTGAAAAAAATCGCCTTACAATCATTAAAATCGCGTTTTAAGTGCTCTAGAAGTTATTTGAGCGCAAAACTTGTTGAATTTACCAATTAAAAATATCCGTCTTAAATCAAAAACGGCGACGTTTTAGAGCTTAAAATCATGTTTTGTGTGCTTATGTTATCGAGTTGAGCGCAATGATGTACTACAGTAACGGAACAAAAAGAGACCTTCAAATTGGAAATTTAAGATCTTACCACGTCCGAAATCATGTTTTCTGCTCTCAAACCATCAAGATAAGCGAAACAACATGTCAAAAGGAGAAACCTATAGCTTTCTTTAACCTGAAAAAAAGTTTACTTAGAATCATTAAAATCGCGTTTTAAGCGCTCTAGAAGTGATTTGAGCCTAAAAACTTGTTGAATTTACCAACTAAAAGTATCCGTCTTAAACCAATAACGGCGACGTTTTAGAGCTTAAAATCAAGTTTTGTGTGCTTATGTTATCGAGTTGAGCGCAATGATATACTACAATAACGGAACAAAAAGAGACCTTCTAATTGAAAATTTAAGAGCTTACCACGTCCGAAATCATTTTTTCGGGACTCAAACTGTCGAAATTAGCGAAATAACATGTCAAGATGAGAAACCTATAACTTTCTTTAAACCTGAAAAAAATCGTCTTACAATCATCAAAATCGCGTTTTAAGCGCTCTAGAAATGATTTGAGCTTAAAAACTTGTTGTATTTACCAACTAATAATTCCTGTCTTAAATCAATAACGGCGACGTTTTAGAGCTAAAAGTCATGCTTTGTGTACTTATGTTATCCAGGGTAGCGCAATGATATACTGCAATAATGGAACAAAAAGAGACCTTCTAATTGGAAATTTAAGATCTTACCACGTCCGAAATCATGTTTTCGGCACTCAAACTATCAGGATAAGCGAAACAACATGTCAAAATGAGAAACCTATAACTTTCTTTAACCTGAAAAAAAGTTTACTTAGAATCATTAAAATCGCGTTTTAAGAGCTCTAGAAGTGATTTGAGCTTAAAAACTTGTTTAATTTACCAACTAATAATTGCTGTCTTAAATCAATAACGTGACGTTTTCGAGCGTAAAATCATGTTTTGTGTGCTTATGTTATCGAGTTGAGCGCAATGATATACTGCAATAACGGAACAAAAAGAGACCTTCTAATTGAAAATTTAAGATCTTACCACGTCCGAAATAATGTTTTCGGCACTCAAACCATCAGGATAAGCGAAACAACATGTCAAAATGAGAAACCTATAACTTTCTTTAACCTGAAAAAAAGTTTACTTAGAATCATCAAAATCGCGTTTTAAGCGCTCTAGAAGTGATTTGAGCTTAAAAACTTGTTGAATATACGAACTAAAAATTGCTGTCTTAAATCAATAACAGCGACGTTTTAGAGCTTAAAATCATGTTTTGTGTGCTTATGTGATCGAGTTGAGCGCAATGATATACTACAATAACGGAACAAAAAGAGACCTTCTACTTGGAAATTTAAGAGCTTACCACGTCCGAAATCATGTTTTCGGCTCTCAAACCATCAAGATAAAAGAAGCAACATGTCAATATGAGAAACCTATAACTTTCTTTAACCTGAAAAAAAGTTTACTTAGAATCATTAAAATCGCGTTTTAAGCGCTCTAGAAGTGATTTGAGCATAAAACTTGTTGAATTCACAAACTAAAAATTGCCGTCTTAAATCAATAACGGCGATGTTTTAGAGCTTAAAATCATGTTTTGTGTGCTTATGTGATCGAGTTGAGCGCAATGATATACTACAATAACGGAACAAAAAGAGACCTTCTAATTGGAAATTTAAGATCTTACCACGTCCGAAATCATGTTTTCGGCACTCAAACCATGGAGATAAGCGAAATAAGATATCAAAATTAGAAACCTATAACTTTCTTTAAACCTGAAAAAAATCGACTTACAATCATTAAAATCGCGTTTTGAGCGCTCTAGAAGTGATTTGAGCGCAAAACTTGTTGAATTTACCAATTAAAAATATCCGTCTTAAATCAATAACGGCGACGTTTTAGAGCTTAAAATCATGTTTTGTGTGCTTATGTTATCGAGTTGAGCGCAATGATATACTACAATAACGGAACAAAAAGAGACCTTCTAATTGAAAATTTAAGAGCTTACCACGTCCGAAATCATTTTTTCGGGACTCAAACTGTCGAAATTAGCGAAATAACATGTCAAGATGAGAAACCTATAACTTTCTTTAAACCTGAAAAAAATCGTTTTACAATCATCAAAATCGCGTTTTAAGCGCTCTAGAAATGATTTGAGCTTAAAAACTTGTTGTATTTACCAACTAATAATTCCTGTCTTAAATCAATAACGGCGACGTTTTAGAGCTAAAAGTCATGCTTTGTGTACTTATGTTATCCAGGGTAGCGCAATGATATACTGCAATAACGGAACAAAAAGAGACCTTCTAATTGGAAATTTAAGATCTTACCACGTCCGAAATCATGTTTTCGGCACTCAAACTATCAGGATAAGCGAAACAACATGTCAAAATGAGAAACCTATAACTTTCTTTAACCTGAAAAAAATTTACTTAGAATCATTAAAATCGCGTTTTAAGAGCTCTAGAAGTGATTTGAGCTTAAAAACTTGTTTAATTTACCAACTAATAATTGCTGTCTTAAATCAATAACGTGACGTTTTCGAGCGTAAAATCATGTTTTGTGTGCTTATGTTATCGAGTTGAGCGCAATGATATACTGCAATAACGGAACAAAAAGAGACCTTCTAATTGAAAATTTAAGATCTTACCACGTCCGAAATAATGTTTTCGGCACTCAAACCATCAGGATAAGCGAAACAACATGTCAAAATGAGAAACCTATAACTTTCTTTAACCTGAAAAAAAGTTTACTTAGAATCATCAAAATCGCGTTTTAAGCGCTCTAGAAGTGATTTGAGCTTAAAAACTTGTTGAATATACGAACTAAAAATTGCTGTCTTAAATCAATAACAGCGACGTTTTAGAGCTTAAAATCATGTTTTGTGTGCTTATGTGATCGAGTTGAGCGCAATGATATACTACAATAACGGAACAAAAAGAGACCTTCTACTTGGAAATTTAAGAGCTTACCACGTCCGAAATCATGTTTTCGGCTCTCAAACCATCAAGATAAAAGAAGCAACATGTCAATATGAGAAACCTATAACTTTCTTTAACCTGAAAAAAAGTTTACTTAGAATCATTAAAATCGCGTTTTAAGCGCTCTAGAAGTGATTTGAGCATAAAACTTGTTGAATTCACAAACTAAAAATTGCCGTCTTAAATCAATAACGGCGATGTTTTAGAGCTTAAAATCATGTTTTGTGTGCTTATGTGATCGAGTTGAGCGCAATGATATACTACAATAACGGAACAAAAAGAGACCTTCTAATTGGAAATTTAAGATCTTACCACGTCCGAAATCATGTTTTCGGCACTCAAACCATGGAGATAAGCGAAATAAGATATCAAAATTAGAAACCTATAACTTTCTTTAAACCTGAAAAAAATCGACTTACAATCATTAAAATCGCGTTTTGAGCGCTCTAGAAGTGATTTGAGCGCAAAACTTGTTGAATTTACCAATTAAAAATATCCGTCTTAAATCAATAACGGCGACGTTTTAGAGCTTAAAATCATGTTTTGTGTGCTTATGTTATCGAGTTGAGCGCAATGATATACTACAATAACGGAACAAAAAGAGACTTTCTAATTGAAAATTTAAGAGCTTACCACGTCCGAAATCATTTTTTCGGGACTCAAACTGTCGAAATTAGCGAAATAACATGTCAAGATGAGAAACCTATAACTTTCTTTAAACCTGAAAAAAATCGTCTTACAATCATCAAAATCGCGTTTTAAGCGCTCTAGAAATGATTTGAGCTTAAAAACTTGTTGTATTTACCAACTAATAATTCCTGTCTTAAATCAATAACGGCGACGTTTTAGAGCTAAAAGTCATGCTTTGTGTACTTATGTTATCCAGGGTAGCGCAATGATATACTGCAATAACGGAACAAAAAGAGACCTTCTAATTGGAAATTTAAGATCTTACCACGTCCGAAATCATGTTTTCGGCACTCAAACTATCAGGATAAGCGAAACAACATGTCAAAATGAGAAACCTATAACTTTCTTTAACCTGAAAAAAATTTACTTAGAATCATTAAAATCGCGTTTTAAGAGCTCTAGAAGTGATTTGAGCTTAAAAACTTGTTTAATTTACCAACTAATAATTGCTGTCTTAAATCAATAACGTGACGTTTTCGAGCGTAAAATCATGTTTTGTGTGCTTATGTTATCGAGTTGAGCGCAATGATATACTGCAATAACGGAACAAAAAGAGACCTTCTAATTGAAAATTTAAGATCTTACCACGTCCGAAATAATGTTTTCGGCACTCAAACCATCAGGATAAGCGAAACAACATGTCAAAATGAGAAACCTATAACTTTCTTTAACCTGAAAAAAAGTTTACTTAGAATCATCAAAATCGCGTTTTAAGCGCTCTAGAAGTGATTTGAGCTTAAAAACTTGTTGAATATACGAACTAAAAATTGCTGTCTTAAATCATAAACAGCGACGTTTTAGAGCTTAAAATCATGTTTTGTGTGCTTATGTGATCGAGTTGAGCGCAATGATATACTACAATAACGGAACAAAAAGAGACCTTCTAATTGGAAATTTAAGAGCTTACCACGTCCGAAATCATGTTTTCGGCTCTCAAACCATCAAGATAAAAGAAACAACATGTCAATATGAGAAACCTATAACTTTCTTTAACCTGAAAAAAAGTTTACTTAGAATCATTAAAATCGCGTTTTAAGCGCTCTAGAAGTGATTTGAGCATAAAACTTGTTGAATTCACAAACTAAAAATTGCCGTCTTAAATCAATAACGGCGATGTTTTAGAGCTTAAAATCATGTTTTGTGTGCTTATGTGATCGAGTTGAGCGCAATGATATACTACAATAACGGAACAAAAAGAGACCTTCTAATTGGAAATTTAAGATCTTACCACGTCCGAAATCATGTTTTCGGCACTCAAACCATGGAGATAAGCGAAATAAGATATCAAAATTAGAAACCTATAACTTTCTTTAACCTGAAAAAAAGTTTACTTAGAATCATTAAAATCGCGTTTTAAGCGCTCTAGAAGTGATTTGAGCATAAAACTTGTTGAATTCACAAACTAAAAATTGCCGTCTTAAATCAATAACGGCGATGTTTTAGAGCTTAAAATCATGTTTTGTGTGCTTATGTGATCGAGTTGAGCGCAATGATATACTACAATAACGGAACAAAAAGAGACCTTCTAATTGGAAATTTAAGATCTTACCACGTCCGAAATCATGTTTTCGGCACTCAAACCATGGAGATAAGCGAAATAAGATATCAAAATTAGAAACCTATAACTTTCTTTAAACCTGAAAAAAATCGTCTTACAATCATCAAAATCGCGTTTTAAGCGCTCTAGAAATGATTTGAGCTTAAAAACTTGTTGTATTTACCAACTAATAATTCCTGTCTTAAATCAATAACGGCGACGTTTTAGAGCTTAAAGTCATGCTTTGTGTACTTATGTTATCCAGGGTAGCGCAATGATATACTGAAATAACGGAACAAAAAGAGACCTTCTAATTGGAAATTTAAGATCTTACCACGTCCGAAATCATGTTTTCGGCACTCAAACTATCAGGATAAGCGAAACAACATGTCAAAATGAGAAACCTATAACTTTCTTTAACCTGAAAAAAAGTTTACTTAGAATCATTAAAATCGCGTTTTAAGAGCTCTAGAAATGATTTGAGCTTAAAAACTTGTTTAATTTACCAACTAATAATTGCTGTCTTAAATCAATAACGTGACGTTTTCGAGCGTAAAATCATGTTTTGTGTGCTTATGTTATCGAGTTGAGCGCAATGATATACTGCAATAACGGAACAAAAAGAGACCTTCTAATTGAAAATTTAAGATCTTACCACGTCCGAAATAATGTTTTCGGCACTCAAACCATCAGGATAAGCGAAACAACATGTCAAAATGAGAAACCTATAACTTTCTTTAACCTGAAAAAAAGTTTACTTAGAATCATCAAAATCGCGTTTTAAGCGCTCTAGAAGTGATTTGAGCTTAAAAACTTGTTGAATATACGAACTAAAAATTGCTGTCTTAAATCAATAACAGCGACGTTTTAGAGCTTAAAATCATGTTTTGTGTGCTTATGTGATCGAGTTGAGCGCAATGATATACTACAATAACGGAACAAAAAGAGACCTTCTAATTGGAAATTTAAGAGCTTACCACGTCCGAAATCATGTTTTCGGCTCTCAAACCATCAAGATAAAAGAAACAACATGTCAATATGAGAAACCTATAACTTTCTTTAACCTGAAAAAAAGTTTACTTAGAATCATTAAAATCGCGTTTTAAGCGCTCTAGAAGTGATTTGAGCATAAAACTTGTTGAATTCACAAACTAAAAATTGCCGTCTTAAATCAATAACGGCGATGTTTTAGAGCTTAAAATCATGTTTTGTGTGCTTATGTGATCGAGTTGAGCGCAATGATATACTACAATAACGGAACAAAAAGAGACCTTCTAATTGGAAATTTAAGATCTTACCACGTCCGAAATCATGTTTTCGGCACTCAAACCATGGAGATAAGCGAAATAAGATATCAAAATTAGAAACCTATAACTTTCTTTAACCTGAAAAAAAGTTTACTTAGAATCATTAAAATCGCGTTTTAAGCGCTCTAGAAGTGATTTGAGCATAAAACTTGTTGAATTCACAAACTAAAAATTGCCGTCTTAAATAAATAACGGCGATGTTTTAGAGCTTAAAATCATGTTTTGTGTGCTTATGTGATCGAGTTGAGCGCAATGATATACTACAATAACGGAACAAAAAGAGACCTTCTAATTGGAAATTTAAGATCTTACCACGTCCGAAATCATGTTTTCGGCACTCAAACCATGGAGATAAGCGAAATAAGATATCAAAATTAGAAACCTATAACTTTCTTTAAACCTGAAAAAAATCGTCTTACAATCATCAAAATCGCGTTTTAAGCGCTCTAGAAATGATTTGAGCTTAAAAACTTGTTGTATTTACCAACTAATAATTCCTGTCTTAAATCAATAACGGCGACGTTTTAGAGCTTAAAGTCATGCTTTGTGTACTTATGTTATCCAGGGTAGCGCAATGATATACTGAAATAACGGAACAAAAAGAGACCTTCTAATTGGAAATTTAAGATCTTACCACGTCCGAAATCATGTTTTCGGCACTCAAACTATCAGGATAAGCGAAACAACATGTCAAAATGAGAAACCTATAACTTTCTTTAACCTGAAAAAAAGTTTACTTAGAATCATTAAAATCGCGTTTTAAGAGCTCTAGAAATGATTTGAGCTTAAAAACTTGTTTAATTTACCAACTAATAATTGCTGTCTTAAATCAATAACGTGACGTTTTCGAGCGTAAAATCATGTTTTGTGTGCTTATGTTATCGAGTTGAGCGCAATGATATACTGCAATAACGGAACAAAAAGAGACCTTCTAATTGAAAATTTAAGATCTTACCACGTCCGAAATAATGTTTTCGGCACTCAAACCATCAGGATAAGCGAAACAACATGTCAAAATGAGAAACCTATAACTTTCTTTAACCTGAAAAAAAGTTTACTTAGAATCATCAAAATCGCGTTTTAAGCGCTCTAGAAGTGATTTGAGCTTAAAAACTTGTTGAATATACGAACTAAAAATTGCTGTCTTAAATCAATAACAGCGACGTTTTAGAGCTTAAAATCATGTTTTGTGTGCTTATGTGATCGAGTTGAGCGCAATGATATACTACAATAACGGAACAAAAAGAGACCTTCTAATTGGAAATTTAAGAGCTTACCACGTCCGAAATCATGTTTTCGGCTCTCAAACCATCAAGATAAAAGAAACAACATGTCAATATGAGAAACCTATAACTTTCTTTAACCTGAAAAAAAGTTTACTTAGAATCATTAAAATCGCGTTTTAAGCGCTCTAGAAGTGATTTGAGCATAAAACTTGTTGAATTCACAAACTAAAAATTGCCGTCTTAAATCAATAACGGCGATGTTTTAGAGCTTAAAATCATGTCTTGTGTGCTTATGTGATCGAGTTGAGCGCAATGATATACTACAATAACGGAACAAAAAGAGACCTTCTAATTGGAAATTTAAGATCTTACCACGTCCGAAATCATGTTTTCGGCACTCAAACCATGGAGATAAGCAAAATAAGATATCAAAATTAGAAACCTATAACTTTCTTTAAACCTGAAAAAAATCGACTTACAATCATTAAAATCGCGTTTTAAGCGCTCTAGAAGTGATTTGAGCGCAAAACTTGTTGAATTTACCAATTAAAAATATCCGTCTTAAATCAATAACGGCGACGTTTTAGAGCTTAAAATCATGTTTTGTGTGCTTATGTTATCGAGTTGAGCGCAATCATATACTACAATAACGGAACAAAAAGAGACCTTCTAATTGGAAATTTAAGATCTTACCACGTCCGAAATCATGTTTTCGGCTCTCAAACCATCAAGATAAGCGAAACAACATGTCAAAAGGAGAAACCTATAGCTTTCTTTAACCTGAAAAAAAGTTTACTTAGAATCATTAAAATCGCGTTTTAAGCGCTCTAGAAGTGATTTGAGCGCAAAACTTGTTGAATTTACCAACTAAAAGTATCCGTCTTAAATCAATAACGGCGACGTTTTAGAGCTTAAAATCATGTTTTGTGTGCTTATGTTATCGAGTTGAGCGCAATGATATACTACAATAACGGAACAAAAAGAGACCTTCTAATTGAAAATTTAAGAGCTTACCACGTCCGAAATCATTTTTTCGGGACTCAAACTGTCGAAATTAGCGAAATAACATGTCAAGATGACAAACCTATAACTTTCTTTAAACCTGAAAAAAATCGTCTTACAATCATCAAAATCGCGTTTTAAGCGCTCTAGAAATGATTTGAGTTTAAAAACTTGTTGTATTTACCAACTAATAATTCCTGTCTTAAATCAATAACGGCGACGTTTTAGAGCTTAAAGTCATGCTTTTTGTACTTATGTTATCGAGGGTAGCGCAATGATATACTGCAATAACGGAACAAAAAGAGACCTTCTAATTGGAAATTTAAGATCTTACCACGTCCGAAATCATGTTTTCGGCACTCAAACCATCAGGATAAGCGAAACAACATGTCAAAATGAGAAACCTATAACTTTCTTTAACCTGAAAAAAAGTTTACTTAGAATCATTAAAATCGCGTTTTAAGAGCTCTAGAAGTGATTTGAGCTTAAAAACTTGTTTAATTTACCAACTAATAATTGCTGTCTTAAATCAATTACGTGACGTTTTAGAGCGTAAAATCATGTTTTGTGTGCTTATGTTATCGAGTTGAGCGCAATGATATACTGCAATAACGGAACAAAAAGAGACCTTCTAATTGAAAATTTAAGATCTTACCACGTCCGAAATAATGTTTTCGGCACTCAAACCATCAGGATAAGCGAAACAACATGTCAAAATGAGAAACCTATAACTTTCTTTAACCTGAAAAATGTTTTTAGAATCATCAAAATCGCGTTTTAAGCGCTCTAGAAGTGATTTGAGCTTAAAAACCTGTTGAATACACGAACTAAAAATTGCTGTCTTAAATCAATAACGGCGACGTTTTAGAGCTTAAAATCATGTTTTGTGTGCTTATGTGATCGAGTTTAGCGCAATGATATACTACAATAACGGAACAAAAAGAGACCTTCTAATTGGAAATTTAAGATCTTACCACGTCCGAAATCATGTTTTCGGCACTCAAACCATGGAGATAAGCGAAATAAGATATCAAATTTAGAAACCTATAACTTTCTTTAAACCTGAAAAAAATCGACTTACAATCATTAAAATCGCGTTTTAAGCGCTCTAGAAGTGATTTGAGCGCAAAACTTGTGGAATTTACCAATTAAAAATATCCGTCTTAAATCAATTACGGCGACGTTTTAGAGCTTAAAATCATGTTTTGTGTGCTTATGTTATCGAGTTGAGCGCAATGATATACTACAATAACGGAACAAAAAGAGACCTTCTAATTGGAAACTTAAGATCTTACCACGTCCGAAATCATGTTTTCGGCACTCAAACCATCAGGATAAGCGAAACAACATGTCAAAATGAGAAACCTATAACTTTCTTTAACCTGAAAAAAAGTTTACTTAGAATCATCAAAATCGCGTTTTAAGCGCTCTAGAAGTGATTTGAGCTTAAAAACTTGTTTAATTCACCAACTAATAATTGCTGTCTTAAATCAATAACGTGACGTTTTAGAGCGTAAAATCATGTTTTGTGTGCTTATGTTATCGAGTTGAGCGCAATGATATACTGCAATAACGGGACAAAAAGAGACCTTCTAATTGAAAATTTAAGATCTTACCACGTCCGAAATCATGTTTTCGGCACTCAAAACATCAGGATAAGCGAAACAACATGTCAAAATGAGAAACCTATAACTTTCTTTAACCTGAAAAAAAGTTTACTTAGAATCATCAAAATCGCGTTTTAAGCGCTCTAGAAGTGATTTGAGCTTAAAAACCTGTTGAATATACGAACTAAAAATTGCTGTCTTAAATCAATAACGGCGACGTTTTAGAGCTTAAAATCATGTTTTGTGTGCTTATGTGATCGAGTTGAGCGCAATGATATACTACAATAACGGAACAAAAAGAGACCTTCTAATTGGAAATTTAAGATCTTACCACGTCCGAACTCATGTTTTCGGCACTCAAACCATGGAGATAAGCGAAATAAGCTATCAAAATTAGAAACCTATAACTTTCTTTAAACCTGAAAAAAATCGACTTACAATCATTAAAATCGCGTTTTAAGCGCTCTAGAAGTGATTTGAGCGCAAAACTTGTTGAATTTACCAATTAAAAATATCCGTCTTAAATCAATAACGGCGACGTTTTAGAGCTTAAAATCATGTTTTGTGTGCTTATGTTATCGAGTTGAGCGCAATGATATACTACAATAACGGAACAAAAAGAGACCTTCTAATTGGAAATTTAAGATCTTACCACGTCCGAAATCATGTTTTCGGCTCTCAAACCATCAAGATAAGCGAAACAACATGTCAAAAGGAGAAACCTATAGCTTTCTTTAACCTGGAAAAAAGTTTACTTAGAATCATTAAAATCGCGTTTTAAGCGCTCTAGAAGTGATTTGAGTCTAAAAACTTGTTGAATTTACCAACTAAAAGTATCCGTCTTAAATCAATAACGGCGACGTTTTAGAGCTTAAAATCAAGTTTTGTGTGCTTATGTAATCGAGTTGAGCGCAATGATATACTACAATAACGGAACAAAAAGAGACCTTCTAATTGGAAATTAATGAGCTTACCACGTCCGAAATCATGTTTTCGGCACCCAAACCATCAAGATAAAAGAAACAACATGTCAATATGAGAAACCTATAACTTTCTTTAACCTGAAAAAAAGTTTACTTAGAATCATTAAAATCGCGTTTTAAGAGCTCTAGAAGTGATTTGAGCTTAAAAACTTGTTGTATTTACCAACTAATAATTCCTGTCTTAAATCAATAACGGCGACGTTTTAGAGCTTAAAGTCATGCTTTGTGTACTTATGTTATCCAGGGAAGGGCAATGATATACTGCAATAACGGAACAAAAAGAGACCTTCTAATTGGAAGTTTAAGATCTTACCACGTCCGAAATCAAGTTTTCGGCACTCAAACTATCAGGATAAGCGAAACAACATGTCAAAATGAGAAACCTATAACTTTCTTTAACCTGAAAAAAGTTTACTTAGAATCATTAAAATCGCGTTTTAAGAGCTCTAGAAGTGATTTGAGCTTAAAAACTTGTTTAATTTACCAACTAATAATTGCTGTCTTAAATCAATAACGTGACGTTTTAGAGCGTAAAAACATGTTTTGTGTGCTTATGTTATCGAGTTGAGCGCAATGATATACTGCAATCACGGAACAAAAAGAGACCTTTTAATTGGAAATTTAAGATCTTATCACGTCCGAAATCATGTTTTCGGGACTCAAACCATCGAAATTAGCGAAATAACATGTCAATATGAGAAACCTATAACTTTCTTTAACCTGAAAAAAATTTTACTTAGAATCATTAAAATCGCGTTTTAAGCGCTCTAGAAGTTATTTGAGCGGAAAAACTTGTTGAATTTACCAACTAAAAGTATCCGTCTTAAATCAATAACGGCGACGTTTTAGAGCTTAAAATCATGTTTTGTGTGCTTATGTTTTCAATTTGAGCGCAATGATATACTACAATAACGGAACAAAAAGAGATCTTCTATATGGAAATTTAAGATCTTAGCACGTCCGAAATCATGTTTTCGGCACTCAAACTATCGAAATTAGCGAAATAACATGTCAAGATGAGAAACCTATAACTTTCTTTAACCTGAAAAAAATTTTACTTAGAATCATTAAAATCGCGTTTTAAGCGCTCTAGAAGTGATTTGAGCGGGAAAACTTGTTGAATTTCCCAACAAAAAGTATCCGTCTTAAATCAATAACGGCGACGTTTTAGAGCTTAAAATCATGTTTTGTGTGCTTATGTTATCGAGTTGAGCGCAATGATATACTTTAATAACGGAACAAAAAGAGACCTTCTAATTGGAAATTTCAGATCTTACCACGTCCGAAATCATGTTTTCGGCTCTCAAACCATCAAGATAAGCGAAAAAACATGTCAAAAGGAGAAACCTATATTTTTCTTTAACCTGAAAAAAAGTTTACTTAGAATCACTAAAATCGCGTTTTAAGCGCTCTAGAAGTGATTTGAGCCTAAAAACTTGTTGAATTTACCAACTAAAAGTATCCGTTATAAATCAATAACGGCGACGTTTTAGAGCTTAAAATCATGTTTTGTGTGCTTATGTTATCGAGTTGAGCGCAATGATATACTACAATAACGGAAAAAAAGAGACCTTCTAATTAAAAATTTAAGAGCTTACCACGTCCGAAATCATGTTTTCGGCACTCAAACCATGGAGATAAGCGAAATAAGATATCAAAATTAGAAACCTATAACTTTCTTTAAACCTGAAAAAAATCGACTTACAATCATTAAAATCGCGTTTTAAGTGCTCTAGAAGTGATTTGAGCGCAAAACTTGTGGAATTTACCAATTAAAATATCCGTCTTAAATCAATAACGGCGACGTTTTAGAGCTTAAAGTCATGTTTTGTGTGCTTATGTTATCGAGTTGAGCGCAATGATATACTACAATAACGGAACAAAAAGAGACCTTCTAATTGGAAATTTAAGATCTTACCACGTCCGAAATCATGTTTTCGGCACTCAAACCATCAGGATAAGCGAAACAACATGTCAAAATGAGAAACCTATAACTTTCTTTAACCTGAAAAAAAGTTTACTTAGAATCATTAAAATCGCGTTTTAAGAGCTCTAGAAGTGATTTGAGCTTAAAAACTTGTTTAATTCACCAACTAATAATTGCTGTCTTAAATGAATAACGTGACGTTTTAGAGCGTAAAATCATGTTTTGTGTGCTTATGTTATCGAGTTGAGCGCAATGATATACGGCAATAACGGAACAAAAAGAGACCTTCTAATTGAAAATTTAAGATCTTACCACGTCCGAAATCATGTTTTCGGCACTCAAAACATCAGGATAAGCGAAACAACATGTCAAAATGAGAAACCTATAACTTTCTTTAACCTGAAAAAAAGTTTACTTAGAATCATTAAAATCGCGTTTTAAGCGCTCTAGAAGTGATTTGAGCTTAAAAACCTGTTGAATATACGAACTAAAAATTGCTGTCTTAAATCAATAACTTGACGTTTTTGAGCTTAAAATCATGTTTTGTGTGCTTATGTTATCGAGTTGAGCGCAATGATATACTACAATAACGGAACAAAAAGAGACCTTTTAATTGGAAATTTAAGATCTTACCACGTTTGAAATCATGTTTTCGGCACTCAAACCATGGAGATAAGCGAAATAAGATATCAAAATTAGAAACCTATAACTTTCTTTAAACCTGAAAAAAATCGACTTACAATCATTAAAATCGCGTTTTAAGTGCTCTAGAAGTGATTTGAGCGCAAAACTTGTGGAATTTACCAATTAAAATATCCGTCTTAAATCAATAACGGCGACGTTTTAGAGCTTAAAATCATGTTTTGTGTGCTTATGTTATCGAGTTGAGCGCAATGATATACTACAATAACGGAACAAAAAGAGACCTTCTAATTGGAAATTTAAGATCTTACCACGTCCGAAATCATGTTTTCGGCACTCAAACCATCAGGATAAGCGAAACAACATGTCAAAATGAGAAACCTATAACTTTCTTTAACCTGAAAAAAAGTTTACTTAGAATCATTAAAATCGCGTTTTAAGAGCTCTAGAAGTGATTTGAGCTTAAAAACTTGTTTAATTCACCAACTAATAATTGCTGTCTTAAATCAATAACGTGACGTTTTAGAGCGTAAAATCATGTTTTGTGTGCTTATGTTATCGAGTTGA
Source organism: Muricea muricata (assembly GCA_963855995.1). Lineage (NCBI taxonomy): Eukaryota > Metazoa > Cnidaria > Anthozoa > Malacalcyonacea > Plexauridae > Muricea > Muricea muricata. The sequence goes on from OY979717.1 coordinate 32,082,475, forward strand.
GCGCAATGATATACGGCAATAACGGAACAAAAAGAGACCTTCTAATTGAAAATTTAAGATCTTACCACGTCCGAAATCATGTTTTCGGCACTCAAAACATCAGGATAAGCGAAACAACATGTCAAAATGAGAAACCTATAACTTTCTTTAACCTGAAAAAAAGTTTACATAGAATCATTAAAATCGCGTTTTAAGCGCTCTAGAAGTGATTTGAGCTTAAAAACCTGTTGAATATACGAACTAAAAATTGCTGTCTTAAATCAATAACGGCGACGTTTTAGAGCTTAAAATCATGTTTTGTGTGCTTATGTGATCGAGTTGAGCGCAATGATATACTACAATAACGGAACAAAAAGAGACCTTCTAATTGGAAATTTAAGATCTTACCACGTCCGAAATCATGTTTTCGGCACTCAAACCATGGAGATAAGCGAAATAAGATATCAAAATTAGAAACCTATAACTTTCTTTAAACCTGAAAAAAATCGACTTACAATCATTAAAATCGCGTTTTAAGTGCTCTAGAAGTGATTTGAGCGCAAAACTTGTGGAATTTACCAATTAAAAATATCCGTCTTAAATCAATAATGGCGACGTTTTAGAGCTTAAATCATGTTTTGTGTGCTTATGTTATCGAGTTGAGCGCAATGATATACTACAATAACGGAACAAAAAGAGACCTTCTAATTGGAAATTTAAGATCTTACCACGTCCGAAATCATGTTATCGGCTCTCAAACCATCAAGATAAGCGAAAAAACATGTCAAAAGGAGAAACTTATAGCTTTCTTTAATCTGAAAAAAAGTTTACTTAGAATCACTAAAATCGCGTTTTAAGCGCTCTAGAAGTAATTTGAGCCTAAAAACTTGTTGAATTTACCAACTAAAAGTATCCGTCTTAAATCAATAACGGCGACGTTTTAGAGCTTAAAATCATGTTTTGTGTGCTTATGTTATCGAGTTGAGCGCAATGATATACTACAATAACGGAACAAAAAGAGACCTTCTAATTGGAAATTTAAGATCTTACCACGTCCGAAATCATGTTTTCGGCACTCAAACCATCAGGATAAGCGAAACAACATGTCAAAATGAGAAACCTATAACTTTCTTTAACCTGAAAAAAAGTTTACTTAGAATCATTAAAATCGCGTTTTAAGAGCTCTAGAAGTGATTTGAGCTTAAAAACTTGTTTAATTCACCAACTAATAATTGCTGTCTTAAATCAATAACGTGACGTTTTAGAGCGTAAAATCATGTTTTGTGTGCTTATGTTATCGAGTTGAGCGCAATGATATACGGCAATAACGGAACAAAAAGAGACCTTCTAATTGAAAATTTAAGATCTTACCACGTCCGAAATCATGTTTTCGGCACTCAAAACATCAGGATAAGCGAAACAACATGTCAAAATGAGAAACCTATAACTTTCTTTAACCTGAAAAAAAGTTTACTTAGAATCATTAAAATCGCGTTTTAAGCGCTCTAGAAGTGATTTGAGCTTAAAAACCTGTTGAATATACGAACTAAAAATTGCTGTCTTAAATCAATAACGGCGACGTTTTAGAGCTTAAAATCATGTTTTGTGTGCTTATGTGATCGAGTTGAGCGCAATGATATACTACAATAACGGAACAAAAAGAGACCTTCTAATTGGAAATTTAAGATCTTACCACGTCCGAAATCATGTTTTCGGCACTCAAACCATGGAGATAAGCGAAATAAGATATCAAAATTAGAAACCTATAACTTTCTTTAAACCTGAAAAAAATCGACTTACAATCATTAAAATCGCGTTTTAAGTGCTCTAGAAGTGATTTGAGCGCAAAACTTGTGGAATTTACCAATTAAAAATATCCGTCTTAAATCAATAACGGCGACGTTTTAGAGCTTAAATCATGTTTTGTGTGCTTATGTTATCGAGTTGAGCGCAATGATATACTACAATAACGGAACAAAAAGAGACCTTTTAATTGGAAATTTAAGATCTTATCACGTCCGAAATCATGTTTTCGGGACTCAAACCATCGAAATTAGCGAAATAACATGTCAATATGAGAAACCTATAACTTTCTTTAACCTGAAAAAAATTTTACTTAGAATCATTAAAATCGCGTTTTAAGCGCTCTAGAAGTTATTTGAGCGGAAAAACTTGTTGAATTTACCAACTAAAAGTATCCGTCTTAAATCAATAACGGCGACGTTTTAGAGCTTAAAATCATGTTTTGTGTGCTTATGTTTTCAATTTGAGCGCAATGATATACTACAATAACGGAACAAAAAGAGATCTTCTATATGGAAATTTAAGATCTTAGCACGTCCGAAATCATGTTTTCGGCACTCAAACTATCGAAATTAGCGAAATAACATGTCAAGATGAGAAACCTATAACTTTCTTTAACCTGAAAAAAATTTTACTTAGAATCATTAAAATCGCGTTTTAAGCGCTCTAGAAGTGATTTGAGCGGGAAAACTTGTTGAATTTCCCAACAAAAAGTATCCGTCTTAAATCAATAACGGCGACGTTTTAGAGCTTAAAATCATGTTTTGTGTGCTTATGTTATCGAGTTGAGCGCAATGATATACTTTAAAACGGAACAAAAAGAGACCTTCTAATTGGAAATTTAAGATCTTACCACGTCCGAAATCATGTTTTCGGCTCTCAAACCATCAAGATAAGCGAAAAAACATGTCAAAAGGAGAAACCTATATTTTTCTTTAACCTGAAAAAAAGTTTACTTAGAATCACTAAAATCGCGTTTTAAGCGCTCTAGAAGTGATTTGAGCCTAAAAACTTGTTGAATTTACCAACTAAAAGTATCCGTTATAAATCAATAACGGCGACGTTTTAGAGCTTAAAATCATGTTTTGTGTGCTTATGTTATCGAGTTGAGCGCAATGATATACTACAATAACGGAAAAAAAGAGACCTTCTAATTGAAAATTTAAGAGCTTACCACGTCCGAAATCATGTTTTCGGCACTCAAACCATGGAGATAAGCGAAATAAGATATCAAAATTAGAAACCTATAACTTTCTTTAAACCTGAAAAAAATCGACTTACAATCATTAAAATCGCGTTTTAAGTGCTCTAGAAGTGATTTGAGCGCAAAACTTGTGGAATTTACCAATTAAAATATCCGTCTTAAATCAATAACGGCGACGTTTTAGAGCTTAAAATCATGTTTTGTGTGCTTATGTTATCGAGTTGAGCGCAATGATATACTACAATAACGGAACAAAAAGAGACCTTCTAATTGGAAATTTAAGATCTTACCACGTCCGAAATCATGTTTTCGGCACTCAAACCATCAGGATAAGCGAAACAACATGTCAAAATGAGAAACCTATAACTTTCTTTAACCTGAAAAAAAGTTTACTTAGAATCATTAAAATCGCGTTTTAAGAGCTCTAGAAGTGATTTGAGCTTAAAAACTTGTTTAATTCACCAACTAATAATTGCTGTCTTAAATGAATAACGTGACGTTTTAGAGCGTAAAATCATGTTTTGTGTGCTTATGTTATCGAGTTGAGCGCAATGATATACGGCAATAACGGAACAAAAAGAGACCTTCTAATTGAAAATTTAAGATCTTACCACGTCCGAAATCATGTTTTCGGCACTCAAAACATCAGGATAAGCGAAACAACATGTCAAAATGAGAAACCTATAACTTTCTTTAACCTGAAAAAAAGTTTACTTAGAATCATTAAAATCGCGTTTTAAGCGCTCTAGAAGTGATTTGAGCTTAAAAACCTGTTGAATATACGAACTAAAAATTGCTGTCTTAAATCAATAACTTGACGTTTTTGAGCTTAAAATCATGTTTTGTGTGCTTATGTTATCGAGTTGAGCGCAATGATATACTACAATAACGGAACAAAAAGAGACCTTTTAATTGGAAATTTAAGATCTTACCACGTTTGAAATCATGTTTTCGGCACTCAAACCATGGAGATAAGCGAAATAAGATATCAAAATTAGAAACCTATAACTTTCTTTAAACCTGAAAAAAATCGACTTACAATCATTAAAATCGCGTTTTAAGTGCTCTAGAAGTGATTTGAGCGCAAAACTTGTGGAATTTACCAATTAAAATATCCGTCTTAAATCAATAACGGCGACGTTTTAGAGCTTAAAATCATGTTTTGTGTGCTTATGTTATCGAGTTGAGCGCAATGATATACTACAATAACGGAACAAAAAGAGACCTTCTAATTGGAAATTTAAGATCTTACCACGTCCGAAATCATGTTTTCGGCACTCAAACCATCAGGATAAGCGAAACAACATGTCAAAATGAGAAACCTATAACTTTCTTTAACCTGAAAAAAAGTTTACTTAGAATCATTAAAATCGCGTTTTAAGAGCTCTAGAAGTGATTTGAGCTTAAAAACTTGTTTAATTCACCAACTAATAATTGCTGTCTTAAATCAATAACGTGACGTTTTAGAGCGTAAAATCATGTTTTGTGTGCTTATGTTATCGAGTTGAGCGCAATGATATACGGCAATAACGGAACAAAAAGAGACCTTCTAATTGAAAATTTAAGATCTTACCACGTCCGAAATCATGTTTTCGGCACTCAAAACATCAGGATAAGCGAAACAACATGTCAAAATGAGAAACCTATAACTTTCTTTAACCTGAAAAAAAGTTTACATAGAATCATTAAAATCGCGTTTTAAGCGCTCTAGAAGTGATTTGAGCTTAAAAACCTGTTGAATATACGAACTAAAAATTGCTGTCTTAAATCAATAACGGCGACGTTTTAGAGCTTAAAATCATGTTTTGTGTGCTTATGTGATCGAGTTGAGCGCAATGATATACTACAATAACGGAACAAAAAGAGACCTTCTAATTGGAAATTTAAGATCTTACCACGTCCGAAATCATGTTTTCGGCACTCAAACCATGGAGATAAGCGAAATAAGATATCAAAATTAGAAACCTATAACTTTCTTTAAACCTGAAAAAAATCGACTTACAATCATTAAAATCGCGTTTTAAGTGCTCTAGAAGTGATTGGAGCGCAAAACTTGTGGAATTTACCAATTAAAAATATCCGTCTTAAATCAATAATGGCGACGTTTTAGAGCTTAAATCATGTTTTGTGTGCTTATGTTATCGAGTTGAGCGCAATGATATACTACAATAACGGAACAAAAAGAGACCTTCTAATTGGAAATTTAAGATCTTACCACGTCCGAAATCATGTTATCGGCTCTCAAACCATCAAGATAAGCGAAAAAACATGTCAAAAGGAGAAACTTATAGCTTTCTTTAATCTGAAAAAAAGTTTACTTAGAATCACTAAAATCGCGTTTTAAGCGCTCTAGAAGTAATTTGAGCCTAAAAACTTGTTGAATTTACCAACTAAAAGTATCCGTCTTAAATCAATAACGGCGACGTTTTAGAGCTTAAAATCATGTTTTGTGTGCTTATGTTATCGAGTTGAGCGCAATGATATACTACAATAACGGAACAAAAAGAGACCTTCTAATTGGAAATTTAAGATCTTACCACGTCCGAAATCATGTTTTCGGCACTCAAACCATCAGGATAAGCGAAACAACATGTCAAAATGAGAAACCTATAACTTTCTTTAACCTGAAAAAAAGTTTACTTAGAATCATTAAAATCGCGTTTTAAGAGCTCTAGAAGTGATTTGAGCTTAAAAACTTGTTTAATTCACCAACTAATAATTGCTGTCTTAAATCAATAACGTGACGTTTTAGAGCGTAAAATCATGTTTTGTGTGCTTATGTTATCGAGTTGAGCGCAATGATATACGGCAATAACGGAACAAAAAGAGACCTTCTAATTGAAAATTTAAGATCTTACCACGTCCGAAATCATGTTTTCGGCACTCAAAACATCAGGATAAGCGAAACAACATGTCAAAATGAGAAACCTATAACTTTCTTTAACCTGAAAAAAAGTTTACTTAGAATCATTAAAATCGCGTTTTAAGCGCTCTAGAAGTGATTTGAGCTTAAAAACCTGTTGAATATACGAACTAAAAATTGCTGTCTTAAATCAATAACGGCGACGTTTTAGAGCTTAAAATCATGTTTTGTGTGCTTATGTGATCGAGTTGAGCGCAATGATATACTACAATAACGGAACAAAAAGAGACCTTCTAATTGGAAATTTAAGATCTTACCACGTCCGAAATCATGTTTTCGGCACTCAAACCATGGAGATAAGCGAAATAAGATATCAAAATTAGAAACCTATAACTTTCTTTAAACCTGAAAAAAATCGACTTACAATCATTAAAATCGCGTTTTAAGTGCTCTAGAAGTGATTTGAGCGCAAAACTTGTGGAATTTACCAATTAAAAATATCCGTCTTAAATCAATAACGGCGACGTTTTAGAGCTTAAATCATGTTTTGTGTGCTTATGTTATCGAGTTGAGCGCAATGATATACTACAATAACGGAACAAAAAGAGACCTTTTAATTGGAAATTTAAGATCTTATCACGTCCGAAATCATGTTTTCGGGACTCAAACCATCGAAATTAGCGAAATAACATGTCAATATGAGAAACCTATAACTTTCTTTAACCTGAAAAAAATTTTACTTAGAATCATTAAAATCGCGTTTTAAGCGCTCTAGAAGTTATTTGAGCGGAAAAACTTGTTGAATTTACCAACTAAAAGTATCCGTCTTAAATCAATAACGGCGACGTTTTAGAGCTTAAAATCATGTTTTGTGTGCTTATGTTTTCAATTTGAGCGCAATGATATACTACAATAACGGAACAAAAAGAGATCTTCTATATGGAAATTTAAGATCTTAGCACGTCCGAAATCATGTTTTCGGCACTCAAACTATCGAAATTAGCGAAATAACATGTCAAGATGAGAAACCTATAACTTTCTTTAACCTGAAAAAAATTTTACTTAGAATCATTAAAATCGCGTTTTAAGCGCTCTAGAAGTGATTTGAGCGGGAAAACTTGTTGAATTTCCCAACAAAAAGTATCCGTCTTAAATCAATAACGGCGACGTTTTAGAGCTTAAAATCATGTTTTGTGTGCTTATGTTATCGAGTTGAGCGCAATGATATACTTTAAAACGGAACAAAAAGAGACCTTCTAATTGGAAATTTAAGATCTTACCACGTCCGAAATCATGTTTTCGGCTCTCAAACCATCAAGATAAGCGAAAAAACATGTCAAAAGGAGAAACCTATATTTTTCTTTAACCTGAAAAAAAGTTTACTTAGAATCACTAAAATCGCGTTTTAAGCGCTCTAGAAGTGATTTGAGCCTAAAAACTTGTTGAATTTACCAACTAAAAGTATCCGTTATAAATCAATAACGGCGACGTTTTAGAGCTTAAAATCATGTTTTGTGTGCTTATGTTATCGAGTTGAGCGCAATGATATACTACAATAACGGAAAAAAAGAGACCTTCTAATTGAAAATTTAAGAGCTTACCACGTCCGAAATCATGTTTTCGGCACTCAAACCATGGAGATAAGCGAAATAAGATATCAAAATTAGAAACCTATAACTTTCTTTAAACCTGAAAAAAATCGACTTACAATCATTAAAATCGCGTTTTAAGTGCTCTAGAAGTGATTTGAGCGCAAAACTTGTGGAATTTACCAATTAAAATATCCGTCTTAAATCAATAACGGCGACGTTTTAGAGCTTAAAATCATGTTTTGTGTGCTTATGTTATCGAGTTGAGCGCAATGATATACTACAATAACGGAACAAAAAGAGACCTTCTAATTGGAAATTTAAGATCTTACCACGTCCGAAATCATGTTTTCGGCACTCAAACCATCAGGATAAGCGAAACAACATGTCAAAATGAGAAACCTATAACTTTCTTTAACCTGAAAAAAAGTTTACTTAGAATCATTAAAATCGCGTTTTAAGAGCTCTAGAAGTGATTTGAGCTTAAAAACTTGTTTAATTCACCAACTAATAATTGCTGTCTTAAATGAATAACGTGACGTTTTAGAGCGTAAAATCATGTTTTGTGTGCTTATGTTATCGAGTTGAGCGCAATGATATACGGCAATAACGGAACAAAAAGAGACCTTCTAATTGAAAATTTAAGATCTTACCACGTCCGAAATCATGTTTTCGGCACTCAAAACATCAGGATAAGCGAAACAACATGTCAAAATGAGAAACCTATAACTTTCTTTAACCTGAAAAAAAGTTTACTTAGAATCATTAAAATCGCGTTTTAAGCGCTCTAGAAGTGATTTGAGCTTAAAAACCTGTTGAATATACGAACTAAAAATTGCTGTCTTAAATCAATAACTTGACGTTTTTGAGCTTAAAATCATGTTTTGTGTGCTTATGTTATCGAGTTGAGCGCAATGATATACTACAATAACGGAACAAAAAGAGACCTTTTAATTGGAAATTTAAGATCTTACCACGTTTGAAATCATGTTTTCGGCATTCAAACCATGGAGATAAGCGAAATAAGATATCAAAATTAGAAACCTATAACTTTCTTTAAACCTGAAAAAAATCGACTTACAATCATTAAAATCGCGTTTTAAGTGCTCTAGAAGTGATTTGAGCGCAAAACTTGTGGAATTTACCAATTAAAATATCCGTCTTAAATCAATAACGGCGACGTTTTAGAGCTTAAAATCATGTTTTGTGTGCTTATGTTATCGAGTTGAGCGCAATGATATACTACAATAACGGAACAAAAAGAGACCTTCTAATTGGAAATTTAAGATCTTACCACGTCCGAAATCATGTTTTCGGCACTCAAACCATCAGGATAAGCGAAACAACATGTCAAAATGAGAAACCTATAACTTTCTTTAACCTGAAAAAAAGTTTACTTAGAATCATTAAAATCGCGTTTTAAGAGCTCTAGAAGTGATTTGAGCTTAAAAACTTGTTTAATTCACCAACTAATAATTGCTGTCTTAAATCAATAACGTGACGTTTTAGAGCGTAAAATCATGTTTTGTGTGCTTATGTTATCGAGTTGAGCGCAATGATATACGGCAATAACGGAACAAAAAGAGACCTTCTAATTGAAAATTTAAGATCTTACCACGTCCGAAATCATGTTTTCGGCACTCAAAACATCAGGATAAGCGAAACAACATGTCAAAATGAGAAACCTATAACTTTCTTTAACCTGAAAAAAAGTTTACTTAGAATCATTAAAATCGCGTTTTAAGCGCTCTAGAAGTGATTTGAGCTTAAAAACCTGTTGAATATACGAACTAAAAATTGCTGTCTTAAATCAATAACGGCGACGTTTTAGAGCTTAAAATCATGTTTTGTGTGCTTATGTGATCGAGTTGAGCGCAATGATATACTACAATAACGGAACAAAAAGAGACCTTCTAATTGGAAATTTAAGATCTTACCACGTCCGAAATCATGTTTTCGGCACTCAAACCATGGAGATAAGCGAAATAAGATATCAAAATTAGAAACCTATAACTTTCTTTAAACCTGAAAAAAATCGACTTACAATCATTAAAATCGCGTTTTAAGTGCTCTAGAAGTGATTTGAGCGCAAAACTTGTGGAATTTACCAATTAAAAATATCCGTCTTAAATCAATAATGGCGACGTTTTAGAGCTTAAATCATGTTTTGTGTGCTTATGTTATCGAGTTGAGCGCAATGATATACTACAATAACGGAACAAAAAGAGACCTTCTAATTGGAAATTTAAGATCTTACCACGTCCGAAATCATGTTATCGGCTCTCAAACCATCAAGATAAGCGAAAAAACATGTCAAAAGGAGAAACTTATAGCTTTCTTTAATCTGAAAAAAAGTTTACTTAGAATCACTAAAATCGCGTTTTAAGCGCTCTAGAAGTAATTTGAGCCTAAAAACTTGTTGAATTTACCAACTAAAAGTATCCGTCTTAAATCAATAACGGCGACGTTTTAGAGCTTAAAATCATGTTTTGTGTGCTTATGTTATCGAGTTGAGCGCAATGATATACTACAATAACGGAACAAAAAGAGACCTTCTAATTGGAAATTTAAGATCTTACCACGTCCGAAATCATGTTTTCGGCACTCAAACCATCAGGATAAGCGAAACAACATGTCAAAATGAGAAACCTATAACTTTCTTTAACCTGAAAAAAAGTTTACTTAGAATCATTAAAATCGCGTTTTAAGAGCTCTAGAAGTGATTTGAGCTTAAAAACTTGTTTAATTCACCAACTAATAATTGCTGTCTTAAATCAATAACGTGACGTTTTAGAGCGTAAAATCATGTTTTGTGTGCTTATGTTATCGAGTTGAGCGCAATGATATACGGCAATAACGGAACAAAAAGAGACCTTCTAATTGAAAATTTAAGATCTTACCACGTCCGAAATCATGTTTTCGGCACTCAAAACATCAGGATAAGCGAAACAACATGTCAAAATGAGAAACCTATAACTTTCTTTAACCTGAAAAAAAGTTTACTTAGAATCATTAAAATCGCGTTTTAAGCGCTCTAGAAGTGATTTGAGCTTAAAAACCTGTTGAATATACGAACTAAAAATTGCTGTCTTAAATCAATAACGGCGACGTTTTAGAGCTTAAAATCATGTTTTGTGTGCTTATGTGATCGAGTTGAGCGCAATGATATACTACAATAACGGAACAAAAAGAGACCTTCTAATTGGAAATTTAAGATCTTACCACGTCCGAAATCATGTTTTCGGCACTCAAACCATGGAGATAAGCGAAATAAGATATCAAAATTAGAAACCTATAACTTTCTTTAAACCTGAAAAAAATCGACTTACAATCATTAAAATCGCGTTTTAAGTGCTCTAGAAGTGATTTGAGCGCAAAACTTGTGGAATTTACCAATTAAAAATATCCGTCTTAAATCAATAACGGCGACGTTTTAGAGCTTAAATCATGTTTTGTGTGCTTATGTTATCGAGTTGAGCGCAATGATATACTACAATAACGGAACAAAAAGAGACCTTCTAATTGGAAATTTAAGATTTTACCACGTCCGAAATCATGTTTTCGGCTCTCAAACCATCAAGATAAGCGAAACAACATGTCAAAAGGAGAAACCTATAGCTTTCTTTAACGTGGAAAAAAGTTTACTTAGAATCATTAAAATCGCGTTTTAAGCGCTCTAGAAGTGATTTGAGTTTAAAAACTTGTTGAATTTACCAACTAAAAGTATCCGTCTTAAATCAATAACGGCGACGTTTTAGAGCTTAAAATCAAGTTTTGTGTGCTTATGTTATCGAGTTGAGCGCAATGATATACTACAATAACGGAACAAAAAGAGACCTTCTAATTGGAAATTAATGAGCTTACCACGTCCGAAATCATGTTTTCGGCACTCAAACCATCAAGATAAAAGAAACAACATGTCAATATGAGAAACCTATAACTTTCTTTAACCTGAAAAAAAGTTTACTTAGAATCATTAAAATCGCGTTTTAAGAGCTCTAGAAGTGATTTGAGCTTAAAAACTTGTTGTATTTACCAACTAATAATTCCTGTCTTAAATCAATAACGGCGACGTTTTAGAGCTTAAAGTCATGCTTTGTGTACTTATGTTATCCAGGGAAGGGCAATGATATACTGCAATAACGGAACAAAAAGAGACCTTCTAATTGGAAGTTTAAGATCTTACCACGTCCGAAATCAAGTTTTCGGCACTCAAACTATCAGGATAAGCGAAACAACATGTCAAAATGAGAAACCTATAACTTTCTTTAACATGAAAAAAGTTTACTTAGAATCATTAAACTCGCGTTTTAAGAGCTCTAGAAGTGATTTGAGCTTAAAAACTTGTTTAATTTACCAACTAATAATTGCTGTCTTAAATCAATAACGTGACGTTTTAGAGCGTAAAAACATGTTTTGTGTGCTTATGTTATCGAGTTGAGCGCAATGATATACTGCAATCACGGAACAAAAAGAGACCTTTTAATTGGAAATTTAAGATCTTATCACGTCCGAAATCATGTTTTCGGCACTCAAACCATCGAAATTAGCGAAATAACATGTCAATATGAGAAACCTATAACTTTCTTTAACCTGAAAAAAATTTTACTTAGAATCATTAAAATCGCGTTTTAAGCGCTCTAGAAGTTATTTGAGCGGAAAAACTTGTTGAATTTACCAACTAAAAGTATCCGTCTTAAATCAATAACGGCGACGTTTTAGAGCTTAAAATCATGTTTTGTGTGCTTATGTTTTCAATTTGAGCGCAATGATATACTACAATAACGGAACAAAAAGAGACCTTCTACATGGAAATTTAAGATCTTACCACGTCCGAAATCATGTTTTCGGCACTCAAACTATCGAAATTAGCGAAATAACATGTCAAGATGAGAAACCTATAACTTTCTTTAACCTGAAAAAAATTTTACTTAGAATCATTAAAATCGCGTTTTAAGCGCTCTAGAAGTGATTTGAGCGGGAAAACTTGTTGAATTTCCCAACAAAAAGTATCCGTCTTAAATCAATAACGGCGACGTTTTAGAGCTTAAAATCATGTTTTGTGTGCTTATGTTATCGAGTTGAGCGCAATGATATACTTTAATAACGGAACAAAAAGAGACCTTCTAATTGGAAATTTAAGATCTTACCACGTCCGAAATCATGTTTTCGGCTCTCAAACCATCAAGATAAGCGAAAAAACATGTCAAAAGGAGAAACCTATATTTTTCTTTAACCTGAAAAAAAGTTTACTTAGAATCACTAAAATCGCGTTTTAAGCGCTCTAGAAGTGATTTGAGCCTAAAAACTTGTTGAATTTACCAACTAAAAGTATCCGTTATAAATCAATAACGGCGACGTTTTAGAGCTTAAAATCATGTTTTGTGTGCTTATGTTATCGAGTTGAGCGCAATGATATACTACAATAACGGAAAAAAAGATAACTTCTAATTGAAAATTTAAGAGCTTACCACGTCCGAAATCATGTTTTCGGCACTCAAACCATGGAGATAAGCGAAATAAGATATCAAAATTAGAAACCTATAACTTTCTTTAAACCTGAAAAAAATCGACTTACAATCATTAAAATCGCGTTTTAAGTGCTCTAGAAGTGATTTGAGCGCAAAACTTGTGGAATTTACCAATTAAAATATCCGTCTTAAATCAATAACGGCGACGTTTTAGAGCTTAAAATCATGTTTTGTGTGCTTATGTTATCGAGTTGAGCGCAATGATATACTACAATAACGGAACAAAAAGAGACCTTCTAATTGGAAATTTAAGATCTTACCACGTCCGAAATCATGTTTTCGGCACTCAAACCATCAGGATAAGCGAAACAACATGTCAAAATGAGAAACCTATAACTTTCTTTAACCTGAAAAAAAGTTTACTTAGAATCATTAAAATCGCGTTTTAAGAGCTCTAGAAGTGATTTGAGCTTAAAAACTTGTTTAATTCACCAACTAATAATTGCTGTCTTAAATCAATAACGTGACGTTTTAGAGCACAAAATCATGTTTTGTGTGCTTATGTTATCGAGTTGAGCGCAATGATATACTGCAATAACGGAACAAAAAGAGACCTTCTAATTGAAAATTTAAGATCTTACCACGTCCGAAATCATGTTTTCATCACTCAAAACATCAGGATAATCGAAACAACATGTCAAAATGAGAAACCTATAACTTTCTTTAACCTGAAAAAAAGTTTACTTAGAATCATTAAAATCGCGTTTTAAGCGCTCTAGAAGTGATTTGAGCTTAAAAACCTGTTGAATATACGAACTAAAAATTGCTGTCTTAAATCAATAACGGCGACGTTTTAGAGCTTAAAATCATGTTTTGTGTGCTTATGTGATCGAGTTGAGCGCAATGATATACTACAATAACGGAACAAAAAGAGACCTTCTAATTGGAAATTTAAGATCTTACCACGTCCGAAATCATGTTTTCGGCACTCAAACCATGGAGATAAGCGAAATAAGATATCAAAATTAGAAACCTATAACTTTCTTTAAACCTGAAAAAAATCGACTTACAATCATTAAAATCGCGTTTTAAGTGCTCTAGAAGTGATTTGAGCGCAAAACTTGTGGAATTTACCAATTAAAAATATCCGTCTTAAATCAATAACGGCGACGTTTTAGAGCTTAAATCATGTTTTGTGTGCTTATGTTATCGAGTTGAGCGCAATGATATACTACAATAACGGAACAAAAAGAGACCTTCTAATTGGAAATTTAAGATCTTACCACGTCCGAAATCATGTTATCGGCTCTCAAACCATCAAGATAAGCGAAAAAACATGTCAAAAGGAGAAACCTATAGCTTTCTTTAACCTGAAAAAAAGTTTACTTAGAATCACTAAAATCGCGTTTTAACCGCTCTAGAAGTAATTTGAGCCTAAAAACTTGTTGAATTTACCAACTAAAAGTATCCGTCTTAAATCAATAACGGCGACGTTTTAAAGCTTAAAATCATGTTTTGTGTGCTTATGTTATCGAGTTGAGCGCAATGATCTACTACAATAACGGAACAAAAAGAGACCTTCTAATTGAAAATTTAAGAGCTTACCACGTCCGAAATCAAGTTTTCGGCACTCAAAATATGGAGATAAGCGAAATAATATATCAAAATTAGAAACCTATAACTTTCTTTAAACCTGAAAAAAATCGACTTACAATCATTAAAATCGCGTTTTAAGCGCTCTAGAAGTGATTTGAGCGCAAAACTTGTTGAATTTAGCAATTAAAAATATCCGTCTTAAATCAATAACGGCGACGTTTTAGAGCTTAAAATCATGTTTTGTGTGCTTATGTTATCGAGTTGAGCGCAATGATATACTACAATAACGGAACTAAAAGAGACCTTCTAATTGGAAATTTAAGATCTTACCACGTCCGAAATCATGTTATCGGCTCTCAAACCATCAAGATAAGCGAAAAAACATATCAAAAGGAGAAACCTATAGCTTTCTTTAACCTGAAAAAAAGTTTACTTAGAATCACTAAAATCGCGTTTTAAGCGCTCTAGAAGTAATTTGAGCCTAAAAACTTGTTGAATTTACCAACTAAAAGTATCCGTCTTAAATCAATAACGGCGACGTTTTAAAGCTTAAAATCATGTTTTGTGTGCTTATGTTATCGAGTTGAGCGCAATGATATACTACAATAACGGAACAAAAAGAGACCTTCTAATTGAAAATTTAAGAGCTTACCACGTCCGAAATCATGTTTTCGGCACTCAAACCATGGAGATAAGCGAAATAAGATATCAAAATTAGAAACCTATAACTTTCTTTAAACCTGAAAAAAATCTACTTACAATCATTAAAATCGCGTTTTAAGCGCTCTAGAAGTGATTTGAGCGCAAAACTTGTTGAATTTAGCAATTAAAAATATCCGTCTTAAATGAATAACGGCGACGTTTTAGAGCTTAAAATCATGTTTTGTGTGCTTATGTTATCGAGTTGAGCGCAATGATATACTACAATAACGGAACTAAAAGAGACCTTCTAATTGGAAATTTAAGATCTTACCACGTCCGAAATCATGTTTTCGGCTCTCAAACTATCAAGATAAGCGAAACAACATGTCAAAAGGAGAAACCTATAGCTTTCTTTAACCTGAAAAAAAGTTTACTTAGAATCATTAAAATCGCGTTTTAAGCGCTCTAGAAGTGATTTGAGCCTAAAAACTTGTTGAATTTACCAACTAAAAGTATCCGTCTTAAATCAATAACGGCGACGTTTTAGAGCTTAAAATCAAGTTTTGTGTGCTTATGTTATCGAGTTGAGTGTTTTGTGTGCTTATGTTATCGAGTTGAGTGCAATGATATACTACAATAACGGAACAAAAAGAGACCTTCTAATTGAAAATTTAAGAGCTTACTACGTCCGAAATCATTTTTTCGGGACTCAAACTGTCGAAATTAGCGAAATAACATGTCAAGATGAGAAACCTATAACTTTCTTTAAACCTGAAAAAAATCGTCTTACAATCATCAAAATCGCGTTTAAAGCGCTCTAGAAATGGTTTGAGCTTAAAAACTTGTTGTATTTACCAACTAATAATTCCTGTCTTAAATCAATAACGGCGACGTTTTAGAGCTTAAAGTCATGCTTTGTGTACTTATGTTATCCAGGGTAGCGCAATGATATACTGCAATAACGGAACAAAAAGAGACCTTCTAATTCGAAATTTAAGATCTTACCACGTCCGAAATCATGTTTTCGGCACTCAAACTATCAGGATAAGCGAAACAACATGTCAAAATGAGAAACCTATAACTTTCTTTAACCTGAAAAAAAGTTTACTTAGAATCATTAAAATCGCGTTTTAAGAGCTCTAGAAGTGATTTGAGCTTAAAAACTTGTTTAATTTACCAACTAATAATTGCTGTCTTAAATCAATAACGTGACGTTTTAGAGCGGAAAATCATGTTTTGCGTGTTTATGTTATCGAGTTGAGCGCAATGATATACTGCAATCACGGAACAAAAAGAGACCTTTCAATTGGAAATTTAAGATATTATCACGTCCGAAATCATGTTTTCGGGACTCAAACCGTCGAAATTAGCGAAATAACATGTCAATATGAGAAACCTATAACTTTCTTTAACCTGAAAAAAATTTTACTTAGAATCATTAAAATCGCGTTTTAAGCGCTCTAGAAGTGATTTGAGCGCAAAACTTGTGGAATTTACCAATTAAAAATATCCGTCTTAAATCAATAACGGCGACGTTTTAGAGCTTAAAATCATGTTTTGTGTGCTTATGTTATCGAGTTGAGCGCAATGATATACTACAATAACGGAACAAAAAGAGACCTTCTAATTGGAAATTTAAGATCTTACCACGTCCGAAATCATGTTTTCGGCTCTCAAACCATCAGGATAAGCGAAACAACATGTCAAAATGAGAAACCTATAACTTTCTTTAACCTGAAAAAAAGTTTACTTAGAATCATCAAAATCGCGTTTTAAGCGCTCTAGAAGTGATTTGAGCTTAAAAACTTGTTGAATATACGAACTAAAAATTGCTGTCTTAAATCAATAACAGCGACGTTTTAGAGCTTAAAATCATGTTTTGTGTGCTTATGTGATCGAGTTGAGCGCAATGATATACTACAATAACGGAACAAAAAGAGACCTTCTACTTGGAAATTTAAGAGCTTACCACGTCCGAAATCATGTTTTCGGCTCTCAAACCATCAAGATAAAAGAAGCAACATGTCAATATGAGAAACCTATAACTTTCTTTAACCTGAAAAAAAGTTTACTTAGAATCATTAAAATCGCGTTTTAAGCGCTCTAGAAGTGATTTGAGCATAAAACTTGTTGAATTCACAAACTAAAAATTGCCGTCTTAAATCAATAACGGCGATGTTTTAGAGCTTAAAATCATGTTTTGTGTGCTTATGTGATCGAGTTGAGCGCAATGATATACTACAATAACGGAACAAAAAGAGACCTTCTAATTGGAAATTTAAGATCTTACCACGTCCGAAATCATGTTTTCGGCACTCAAACCATGGAGATAAGCGAAATAAGATATCAAAATTAGAAACCTATAACTTTCTTTAAACCTGAAAAAAATCGACTTACAATCATTAAAATCGCGTTTTGAGCGCTCTAGAAGTGATTTGAGCGCAAAACTTGTTGAATTTACCAATTAAAAATATCCGTCTTAAATCAATAACGGCGACGTTTTAGAGCTTAAAATCATGTTTTGTGTGCTTATGTTATCGAGTTGAGCGCAATGATATACTACAATAACGGAACAAAAAGAGACCTTCTAATTGAAAATTTAAGAGCTTACCACGTCCGAAATCATTTTTTCGGGACTCAAACTGTCGAAATTAGCGAAATAACATGTCAAGATGAGAAACCTATAACTTTCTTTAAACCTGAAAAAAATCGTCTTACAATCATCAAAATCGCGTTTTAAGCGCTCTAGAAATGATTTGAGCTTAAAAACTTGTTGTATTTACCAACTAATAATTCCTGTCTTAAATCAATAACGGCGACGTTTTAGAGCTAAAAGTCATGCTTTGTGTACTTATGTTATCCAGGGTAGCGCAATGATATACTGCAATAACGGAACAAAAAGAGACCTTCTAATTGGAAATTTAAGATCTTACCACGTCCGAAATCATGTTTTCGGCACTCAAACTATCAGGATAAGCGAAACAACATGTCAAAATGAGAAACCTATAACTTTCTTTAACCTGAAAAAAATTTACTTAGAATCATTAAAATCGCGTTTTAAGAGCTCTAGAAGTGATTTGAGCTTAAAAACTTGTTTAATTTACCAACTAATAATTGCTGTCTTAAATCAATAACGTGACGTTTTCGAGCGTAAAATCATGTTTTGTGTGCTTATGTTATCGAGTTGAGCGCAATGATATACTGCAATAACGGAACAAAAAGAGACCTTCTAATTGAAAATTTAAGATCTTACCACGTCCGAAATAATGTTTTCGGCACTCAAACCATCAGGATAAGCGAAACAACATGTCAAAATGAGAAACCTATAACTTTCTTTAACCTGAAAAAAAGTTTACTTAGAATCATCAAAATCGCGTTTTAAGCGCTCTAGAAGTGATTTGAGCTTAAAAACTTGTTGAATATACGAACTAAAAATTGCTGTCTTAAATCATAAACAGCGACGTTTTAGAGCTTAAAATCATGTTTTGTGTGCTTATGTGATCGAGTTGAGCGCAATGATATACTACAATAACGGAACAAAAAGAGACCTTCTAATTGGAAATTTAAGAGCTTACCACGTCCGAAATCATGTTTTCGGCTCTCAAACCATCAAGATAAAAGAAACAACATGTCAATATGAGAAACCTATAACTTTCTTTAACCTGAAAAAAAGTTTACTTAGAATCATTAAAATCGCGTTTTAAGCGCTCTAGAAGTGATTTGAGCATAAAACTTGTTGAATTCACAAACTAAAAATTGCCGTCTTAAATCAATAACGGCGATGTTTTAGAGCTTAAAATCATGTTTTGTGTGCTTATGTGATCGAGTTGAGCGCAATGATATACTACAATAACGGAACAAAAAGAGACCTTCTAATTGGAAATTTAAGATCTTACCACGTCCGAAATCATGTTTTCGGCACTCAAACCATGGAGATAAGCGAAATAAGATATCAAAATTAGAAACCTATAACTTTCTTTAACCTGAAAAAAAGTTTACTTAGAATCATTAAAATCGCGTTTTAAGCGCTCTAGAAGTGATTTGAGCATAAAACTTGTTGAATTCACAAACTAAAAATTGCCGTCTTAAATCAATAACGGCGATGTTTTAGAGCTTAAAATCATGTTTTGTGTGCTTATGTGATCGAGTTGAGCGCAATGATATACTACAATAACGGAACAAAAAGAGACCTTCTAATTGGAAATTTAAGATCTTACCACGTCCGAAATCATGTTTTCGGCACTCAAACCATGGAGATAAGCGAAATAAGATATCAAAATTAGAAACCTATAACTTTCTTTAAACCTGAAAAAAATCGTCTTACAATCATCAAAATCGCGTTTTAAGCGCTCTAGAAATGATTTGAGCTTAAAAACTTGTTGTATTTACCAACTAATAATTCCTGTCTTAAATCAATAACGGCGACGTTTTAGAGCTTAAAGTCATGCTTTGTGTACTTATGTTATCCAGGGTAGCGCAATGATATACTGAAATAACGGAACAAAAAGAGACCTTCTAATTGGAAATTTAAGATCTTACCACGTCCGAAATCATGTTTTCGGCACTCAAACTATCAGGATAAGCGAAACAACATGTCAAAATGAGAAACCTATAACTTTCTTTAACCTGAAAAAAAGTTTACTTAGAATCATTAAAATCGCGTTTTAAGAGCTCTAGAAATGATTTGAGCTTAAAAACTTGTTTAATTTACCAACTAATAATTGCTGTCTTAAATCAATAACGTGACGTTTTCGAGCGTAAAATCATGTTTTGTGTGCTTATGTTATCGAGTTGAGCGCAATGATATACTGCAATAACGGAACAAAAAGAGACCTTCTAATTGAAAATTTAAGATCTTACCACGTCCGAAATAATGTTTTCGGCACTCAAACCATCAGGATAAGCGAAACAACATGTCAAAATGAGAAACCTATAACTTTCTTTAACCTGAAAAAAAGTTTACTTAGAATCATCAAAATCGCGTTTTAAGCGCTCTAGAAGTGATTTGAGCTTAAAAACTTGTTGAATATACGAACTAAAAATTGCTGTCTTAAATCAATAACAGCGACGTTTTAGAGCTTAAAATCATGTTTTGTGTGCTTATGTGATCGAGTTGAGCGCAATGATATACTACAATAACGGAACAAAAAGAGACCTTCTAATTGGAAATTTAAGAGCTTACCACGTCCGAAATCATGTTTTCGGCTCTCAAACCATCAAGATAAAAGAAACAACATGTCAATATGAGAAACCTATAACTTTCTTTAACCTGAAAAAAAGTTTACTTAGAATCATTAAAATCGCGTTTTAAGCGCTCTAGAAGTGATTTGAGCATAAAACTTGTTGAATTCACAAACTAAAAATTGCCGTCTTAAATCAATAACGGCGATGTTTTAGAGCTTAAAATCATGTTTTGTGTGCTTATGTGATCGAGTTGAGCGCAATGATATACTACAATAACGGAACAAAAAGAGACCTTCTAATTGGAAATTTAAGATCTTACCACGTCCGAAATCATGTTTTCGGCACTCAAACCATGGAGATAAGCGAAATAAGATATCAAAATTAGAAACCTATAACTTTCTTTAACCTGAAAAAAAGTTTACTTAGAATCATTAAAATCGCGTTTTAAGCGCTCTAGAAGTGATTTGAGCATAAAACTTGTTGAATTCACAAACTAAAAATTGCCGTCTTAAATAAATAACGGCGATGTTTTAGAGCTTAAAATCATGTTTTGTGTGCTTATGTGATCGAGTTGAGCGCAATGATATACTACAATAACGGAACAAAAAGAGACCTTCTAATTGGAAATTTAAGATCTTACCACGTCCGAAATCATGTTTTCGGCACTCAAACCATGGAGATAAGCGAAATAAGATATCAAAATTAGAAACCTATAACTTTCTTTAAACCTGAAAAAAATCGTCTTACAATCATCAAAATCGCGTTTTAAGCGCTCTAGAAATGATTTGAGCTTAAAAACTTGTTGTATTTACCAACTAATAATTCCTGTCTTAAATCAATAACGGCGACGTTTTAGAGCTTAAAGTCATGCTTTGTGTACTTATGTTATCCAGGGTAGCGCAATGATATACTGAAATAACGGAACAAAAAGAGACCTTCTAATTGGAAATTTAAGATCTTACCACGTCCGAAATCATGTTTTCGGCACTCAAACTATCAGGATAAGCGAAACAACATGTCAAAATGAGAAACCTATAACTTTCTTTAACCTGAAAAAAAGTTTACTTAGAATCATTAAAATCGCGTTTTAAGAGCTCTAGAAATGATTTGAGCTTAAAAACTTGTTTAATTTACCAACTAATAATTGCTGTCTTAAATCAATAACGTGACGTTTTCGAGCGTAAAATCATGTTTTGTGTGCTTATGTTATCGAGTTGAGCGCAATGATATACTGCAATAACGGAACAAAAAGAGACCTTCTAATTGAAAATTTAAGATCTTACCACGTCCGAAATAATGTTTTCGGCACTCAAACCATCAGGATAAGCGAAACAACATGTCAAAATGAGAAACCTATAACTTTCTTTAACCTGAAAAAAAGTTTACTTAGAATCATCAAAATCGCGTTTTAAGCGCTCTAGAAGTGATTTGAGCTTAAAAACTTGTTGAATATACGAACTAAAAATTGCTGTCTTAAATCAATAACAGCGACGTTTTAGAGCTTAAAATCATGTTTTGTGTGCTTATGTGATCGAGTTGAGCGCAATGATATACTACAATAACGGAACAAAAAGAGACCTTCTAATTGGAAATTTAAGAGCTTACCACGTCCGAAATCATGTTTTCGGCTCTCAAACCATCAAGATAAAAGAAACAACATGTCAATATGAGAAACCTATAACTTTCTTTAACCTGAAAAAAAGTTTACTTAGAATCATTAAAATCGCGTTTTAAGCGCTCTAGAAGTGATTTGAGCATAAAACTTGTTGAATTCACAAACTAAAAATTGCCGTCTTAAATCAATAACGGCGATGTTTTAGAGCTTAAAATCATGTTTTGTGTGCTTATGTGATCGAGTTGAGCGCAATGATATACTACAATAACGGAACAAAAAGAGACCTTCTAATTGGAAATTTAAGATCTTACCACGTCCGAAATCATGTTTTCGGCACTCAAACCATGGAGATAAGCGAAATAAGATATCAAAATTAGAAACCTATAACTTTCTTTAACCTGAAAAAAAGTTTACTTAGAATCATTAAAATCGCGTTTTAAGCGCTCTAGAAGTGATTTGAGCATAAAACTTGTTGAATTCACAAACTAAAAATTGCCGTCTTAAATAAATAACGGCGATGTTTTAGAGCTTAAAATCATGTTTTGTGTGCTTATGTGATCGAGTTGAGCGCAATGATATACTACAATAACGGAACAAAAAGAGACCTTCTAATTGGAAATTTAAGATCTTACCACGTCCGAAATCATGTTTTCGGCACTCAAACCATGGAGATAAGCGAAATAAGATATCAAAATTAGAAACCTATAACTTTCTTTAAACCTGAAAAAAATCGTCTTACAATCATCAAAATCGCGTTTTAAGCGCTCTAGAAATGATTTGAGCTTAAAAACTTGTTGTATTTACCAACTAATAATTCCTGTCTTAAATCAATAACGGCGACGTTTTAGAGCTTAAAGTCATGCTTTGTGTACTTATGTTATCCAGGGTAGCGCAATGATATACTGAAATAACGGAACAAAAAGAGACCTTCTAATTGGAAATTTAAGATCTTACCACGTCCGAAATCATGTTTTCGGCACTCAAACTATCAGGATAAGCGAAACAACATGTCAAAATGAGAAACCTATAACTTTCTTTAACCTGAAAAAAAGTTTACTTAGAATCATTAAAATCGCGTTTTAAGAGCTCTAGAAATGATTTGAGCTTAAAAACTTGTTTAATTTACCAACTAATAATTGCTGTCTTAAATCAATAACGTGACGTTTTCGAGCGTAAAATCATGTTTTGTGTGCTTATGTTATCGAGTTGAGCGCAATGATATACTGCAATAACGGAACAAAAAGAGACCTTCTAATTGAAAATTTAAGATCTTACCACGTCCGAAATAATGTTTTCGGCACTCAAACCATCAGGATAAGCGAAACAACATGTCAAAATGAGAAACCTATAACTTTCTTTAACCTGAAAAAAAGTTTACTTAGAATCATCAAAATCGCGTTTTAAGCGCTCTAGAAGTGATTTGAGCTTAAAAACTTGTTGAATATACGAACTAAAAATTGCTGTCTTAAATCAATAACAGCGACGTTTTAGAGCTTAAAATCATGTTTTGTGTGCTTATGTGATCGAGTTGAGCGCAATGATATACTACAATAACGGAACAAAAAGAGACCTTCTAATTGGAAATTTAAGAGCTTACCACGTCCGAAATCATGTTTTCGGCTCTCAAACCATCAAGATAAAAGAAACAACATGTCAATATGAGAAACCTATAACTTTCTTTAACCTGAAAAAAAGTTTACTTAGAATCATTAAAATCGCGTTTTAAGCGCTCTAGAAGTGATTTGAGCATAAAACTTGTTGAATTCACAAACTAAAAATTGCCGTCTTAAATCAATAACGGCGATGTTTTAGAGCTTAAAATCATGTCTTGTGTGCTTATGTGATCGAGTTGAGCGCAATGATATACTACAATAACGGAACAAAAAGAGACCTTCTAATTGGAAATTTAAGATCTTACCACGTCCGAAATCATGTTTTCGGCACTCAAACCATGGAGATAAGCAAAATAAGATATCAAAATTAGAAACCTATAACTTTCTTTAAACCTGAAAAAAATCGACTTACAATCATTAAAATCGCGTTTTAAGCGCTCTAGAAGTGATTTGAGCGCAAAACTTGTTGAATTTACCAATTAAAAATATCCGTCTTAAATCAATAACGGCGACGTTTTAGAGCTTAAAATCATGTTTTGTGTGCTTATGTTATCGAGTTGAGCGCAATCATATACTACAATAACGGAACAAAAAGAGACCTTCTAATTGGAAATTTAAGATCTTACCACGTCCGAAATCATGTTTTCGGCTCTCAAACCATCAAGATAAGCGAAACAACATGTCAAAAGGAGAAACCTATAGCTTTCTTTAACCTGAAAAAAAGTTTACTTAGAATCATTAAAATCGCGTTTTAAGCGCTCTAGAAGTGATTTGAGCGCAAAACTTGTTGAATTTACCAACTAAAAGTATCCGTCTTAAATCAATAACGGCGACGTTTTAGAGCTTAAAATCATGTTTTGTGTGCTTATGTTATCGAGTTGAGCGCAATGATATACTACAATAACGGAACAAAAAGAGACCTTCTAATTGAAAATTTAAGAGCTTACCACGTCCGAAATCATTTTTTCGGGACTCAAACTGTCGAAATTAGCGAAATAACATGTCAAGATGACAAACCTATAACTTTCTTTAAACCTGAAAAAAATCGTCTTACAATCATCAAAATCGCGTTTTAAGCGCTCTAGAAATGATTTGAGTTTAAAAACTTGTTGTATTTACCAACTAATAATTCCTGTCTTAAATCAATAACGGCGACGTTTTAGAGCTTAAAGTCATGCTTTTTGTACTTATGTTATCGAGGGTAGCGCAATGATATACTGCAATAACGGAACAAAAAGAGACCTTCTAATTGGAAATTTAAGATCTTACCACGTCCGAAATCATGTTTTCGGCACTCAAACCATCAGGATAAGCGAAACAACATGTCAAAATGAGAAACCTATAACTTTCTTTAACCTGAAAAAAAGTTTACTTAGAATCATTAAAATCGCGTTTTAAGAGCTCTAGAAGTGATTTGAGCTTAAAAACTTGTTTAATTTACCAACTAATAATTGCTGTCTTAAATCAATTACGTGACGTTTTAGAGCGTAAAATCATGTTTTGTGTGCTTATGTTATCGAGTTGAGCGCAATGATATACTGCAATAACGGAACAAAAAGAGACCTTCTAATTGAAAATTTAAGATCTTACCACGTCCGAAATAATGTTTTCGGCACTCAAACCATCAGGATAAGCGAAACAACATGTCAAAATGAGAAACCTATAACTTTCTTTAACCTGAAAAATGTTTTTAGAATCATCAAAATCGCGTTTTAAGCGCTCTAGAAGTGATTTGAGCTTAAAAACCTGTTGAATACACGAACTAAAAATTGCTGTCTTAAATCAATAACGGCGACGTTTTAGAGCTTAAAATCATGTTTTGTGTGCTTATGTGATCGAGTTTAGCGCAATGATATACTACAATAACGGAACAAAAAGAGACCTTCTAATTGGAAATTTAAGATCTTACCACGTCCGAAATCATGTTTTCGGCACTCAAACCATGGAGATAAGCGAAATAAGATATCAAAATTAGAAACCTATAACTTTCTTTAAACCTGAAAAAAATCGACTTACAATCATTAAAATCGCGTTTTAAGCGCTCTAGAAGTGATTTGAGCGCAAAACTTGTGGAATTTACCAATTAAAAATATCCGTCTTAAATCAATTACGGCGACGTTTTAGAGCTTAAAATCATGTTTTGTGTGCTTATGTTATCGAGTTGAGCGCAATGATATACTACAATAACGGAACAAAAAGAGACCTTCTAATTGGAAACTTAAGATCTTACCACGTCCGAAATCATGTTTTCGGCACTCAAACCATCAGGATAAGCGAAACAACATGTCAAAATGAGAAACCTATAACTTTCTTTAACCTGAAAAAAAGTTTACTTAGAATCATCAAAATCGCGTTTTAAGCGCTCTAGAAGTGATTTGAGCTTAAAAACTTGTTTAATTCACCAACTAATAATTGCTGTCTTAAATCAATAACGTGACGTTTTAGAGCGTAAAATCATGTTTTGTGTGCTTATGTTATCGAGTTGAGCGCAATGATATACTGCAATAACGGGACAAAAAGAGACCTTCTAATTGAAAATTTAAGATCTTACCACGTCCGAAATCATGTTTTCGGCACTCAAAACATCAGGATAAGCGAAACAACATGTCAAAATGAGAAACCTATAACTTTCTTTAACCTGAAAAAAAGTTTACTTAGAATCATCAAAATCGCGTTTTAAGCGCTCTAGAAGTGATTTGAGCTTAAAAACCTGTTGAATATACGAACTAAAAATTGCTGTCTTAAATCAATAACGGCGACGTTTTAGAGCTTAAAATCATGTTTTGTGTGCTTATGTGATCGAGTTGAGCGCAATGATATACTACAATAACGGAACAAAAAGAGACCTTCTAATTGGAAATTTAAGATCTTACCACGTCCGAACTCATGTTTTCGGCACTCAAACCATGGAGATAAGCGAAATAAGCTATCAAAATTAGAAACCTATAACTTTCTTTAAACCTGAAAAAAATCGACTTACAATCATTAAAATCGCGTTTTAAGCGCTCTAGAAGTGATTTGAGCGCAAAACTTGTTGAATTTACCAATTAAAAATATCCGTCTTAAATCAATAACGGCGACGTTTTAGAGCTTAAAATCATGTTTTGTGTGCTTATGTTATCGAGTTGAGCGCAATGATATACTACAATAACGGAACAAAAAGAGACCTTCTAATTGGAAATTTAAGATCTTACCACGTCCGAAATCATGTTTTCGGCTCTCAAACCATCAAGATAAGCGAAACAACATGTCAAAAGGAGAAACTTATAGCTTTCTTTAACCTGGAAAAAAGTTTACTTAGAATCATTAAAATCGCGTTTTAAGCGCTCTAGAAGTGATTTGAGTCTAAAAACTTGTTGAATTTACCAACTAAAAGTATCCGTCTTAAATCAATAACGGCGACGTTTTAGAGCTTAAAATCAAGTTTTGTGTGCTTATGTAATCGAGTTGAGCGCAATGATATACTACAATAACGGAACAAAAAGAGACCTTCTAATTGGAAATTAATGAGCTTACCACGTCCGAAATCATGTTTTCGGCACCCAAACCATCAAGATAAAAGAAACAACATGTCAATATGAGAAACCTATAACTTTCTTTAACCTGAAAAAAAGTTTACTTAGAATCATTAAAATCGCGTTTTAAGAGCTCTAGAAGTGATTTGAGCTTAAAAACTTGTTGTATTTACCAACTAATAATTCCTGTCTTAAATCAATAACGGCGACGTTTTAGAGCTTAAAGTCATGCTTTGTGTACTTATGTTATCCAGGGAAGGGCAATGATATACTGCAATAACGGAACAAAAAGAGACCTTCTAATTGGAAGTTTAAGATCTTACCACGTCCGAAATCAAGTTTTCGGCACTCAAACTATCAGGATAAGCGAAACAACATGTCAAAATGAGAAACCTATAACTTTCTTTAACCTGAAAAAAGTTTACTTAGAATCATTAAAATCGCGTTTTAAGAGCTCTAGAAGTGATTTGAGCTTAAAAACTTGTTTAATTTACCAACTAATAATTGCTGTCTTAAATCAATAACGTGACGTTTTAGAGCGTAAAAACATGTTTTGTGTGCTTATGTTATCGAGTTGAGCGCAATGATATACTGCAATCACGGAACAAAAAGAGACCTTTTAATTGGAAATTTAAGATCTTATCACGTCCGAAATCATGTTTTCGGGACTCAAACCATCGAAATTAGCGAAATAACATGTCAATATGAGAAACCTATAACTTTCTTTAACCTGAAAAAAATTTTACTTAGAATCATTAAAATCGCGTTTTAAGCGCTCTAGAAGTTATTTGAGCGGAAAAACTTGTTGAATTTACCAACTAAAAGTATCCGTCTTAAATCAATAACGGCGACGTTTTAGAGCTTAAAATCATGTTTTGTGTGCTTATGTTTTCAATTTGAGCGCAATGATATACTACAATAACGGAACAAAAAGAGATCTTCTATATGGAAATTTAAGATCTTAGCACGTCCGAAATCATGTTTTCGGCACTCAAACTATCGAAATTAGCGAAATAACATGTCAAGATGAGAAACCTATAACTTTCTTTAACCTGAAAAAAATTTTACTTAGAATCATTAAAATCGCGTTTTAAGCGCTCTAGAAGTGATTTGAGCGGGAAAACTTGTTGAATTTCCCAACAAAAAGTATCCGTCTTAAATCAATAACGGCGACGTTTTAGAGCTTAAAATCATGTTTTGTGTGCTTATGTTATCGAGTTGAGCGCAATGATATACTTTAATAACGGAACAAAAAGAGACCTTCTAATTGGAAATTTAAGATCTTACCACGTCCGAAATCATGTTTTCGGCTCTCAAACCATCAAGATAAGCGAAAAAACATGTCAAAAGGAGAAACCTGTATTTTTCTTTAACCTGAAAAAAAGTTTACTTAGAATCACTAAAATCGCGTTTTAAGCGCTCTAGAAGTGATTTGAGCCTAAAAACTTGTTGAATTTACCAACTAAAAGTATCCGTTATAAATCAATAACGGCGACGTTTTAGAGCTTAAAATCATGTTTTGTGTGCTTATGTTATCGAGTTGAGCGCAATGATATACTACAATAACGGAAAAAAAGAGACCTTCTAATTAAAAATTTAAGAGCTTACCACGTCCGAAATCATGTTTTCGGCACTCAAACCATGGAGATAAGCGAAATAAGATATCAAAATTAGAAACCTATAACTTTCTTTAAACCTGAAAAAAATCGACTTACAATCATTAAAATCGCGTTTTAAGTGCTCTAGAAGTGATTTGAGCGCAAAACTTGTGGAATTTACCAATTAAAATATCCGTCTTAAATCAATAACGGCGACGTTTTAGAGCTTAAAGTCATGTTTTGTGTGCTTATGTTATCGAGTTGAGCGCAATGATATACTACAATAACGGAACAAAAAGAGACCTTCTAATTGGAAATTTAAGATCTTACCACGTCCGAAATCATGTTTTCGGCACTCAAACCATCAGGATAAGCGAAACAACATGTCAAAATGAGAAACCTATAACTTTCTTTAACCTGAAAAAAAGTTTACTTAGAATCATTAAAATCGCGTTTTAAGAGCTCTAGAAGTGATTTGAGCTTAAAAACTTGTTTAATTCACCAACTAATAATTGCTGTCTTAAATGAATAACGTGACGTTTTAGAGCGTAAAATCATGTTTTGTGTGCTTATGTTATCGAGTTGAGCGCAATGATATACGGCAATAACGGAACAAAAAGAGACCTTCTAATTGAAAATTTAAGATCTTACCACGTCCGAAATCATGTTTTCGGCACTCAAAACATCAGGATAAGCGAAACAACATGTCAAAATGAGAAACCTATAACTTTCTTTAACCTGAAAAAAAGTTTACTTAGAATCATTAAAATCGCGTTTTAAGCGCTCTAGAAGTGATTTGAGCTTAAAAACCTGTTGAATATACGAACTAAAAATTGCTGTCTTAAATCAATAACTTGACGTTTTTGAGCTTAAAATCATGTTTTGTGTGCTTATGTTATCGAGTTGAGCGCAATGATATACTACAATAACGGAACAAAAAGAGACCTTTTAATTGGAAATTTAAGATCTTACCACGTTTGAAATCATGTTTTCGGCACTCAAACCATGGAGATAAGCGAAATAAGATATCAAAATTAGAAACCTATAACTTTCTTTAAACCTGAAAAAAATCGACTTACAATCATTAAAATCGCGTTTTAAGTGCTCTAGAAGTGATTTGAGCGCAAAACTTGTGGAATTTACCAATTAAAATATCCGTCTTAAATCAATAACGGCGACGTTTTAGAGCTTAAAATCATGTTTTGTGTGCTTATGTTATCGAGTTGAGCGCAATGATATACTACAATAACGGAACAAAAAGAGACCTTCTAATTGGAAATTTAAGATCTTACCACGTCCGAAATCATGTTTTCGGCACTCAAACCATCAGGATAAGCGAAACAACATGTCAAAATGAGAAACCTATAACTTTCTTTAACCTGAAAAAAAGTTTACTTAGAATCATTAAAATCGCGTTTTAAGCGCTCTAGAAGTGATTTGAGCGGGAAAACTTGTTGAATTTCCCAACAAAAAGTATCCGTCTTAAATCAATAACGGCGACGTTTTAGAGCTTAAAATCATGTTTTGTGTGCTTATGTTATCGAGTTGAGCGCAATGATATACTTTAAAACGGAACAAAAAGAGACCTTCTAATTGGAAATTTAAGATCTTACCACGTCCGAAATCATGTTTTCGGCTCTCAAACCATCAAGATAAGCGAAAAAACATGTCAAAAGGAGAAACCTATATTTTTCTTTAACCTGAAAAAAAGTTTACTTAGAATCACTAAAATCGCGTTTTAAGCGCTCTAGAAGTGATTTGAGCCTAAAAACTTGTTGAATTTACCAACTAAAAGTATCCGTTATAAATCAATAACGGCGACGTTTTAGAGCTTAAAATCATGTTTTGTGTGCTTATGTTATCGAGTTGAGCGCAATGATATACTACAATAACGGAAAAAAAGAGACCTTCTAATTGAAAATTTAAGAGCTTACCACGTCCGAAATCATGTTTTCGGCACTCAAACCATGGAGATAAGCGAAATAAGATATCAAAATTAGAAACCTATAACTTTCTTTAAACCTGAAAAAAATCGACTTACAATCATTAAAATCGCGTTTTAAGAGCTCTAGAAGTGATTTGAGCTTAAAAACTTGTTTAATTCACCAACTAATAATTGCTGTCTTAAATCAATAACGTGACGTTTTAGAGCGTAAAATCATGTTTTGTGTGCTTATGTTATCGAGTTGAGCGCAATGATATACGGCAATAACGGAACAAAAAGAGACCTTCTAATTGAAAATTTAAGATCTTACCACGTCCGAAATCATGTTTTCGGCACTCAAAACATCAGGATAAGCGAAACAACATGTCAAAATGAGAAACCTATAACTTTCTTTAACCTGAAAAAAAGTTTACTTAGAATCATTAAAATCGCGTTTTAAGCGCTCTAGAAGTGATTTGAGCTTAAAAACCTGTTGAATATACGAACTAAAAATTGCTGTCTTAAATCAATAACGGCGACGTTTTAGAGCTTAAAATCATGTTTTGTGTGCTTATGTGATCGAGTTGAGCGCAATGATATACTACAATAACGGAACAAAAAGAGACCTTCTAATTGGAAATTTAAGATCTTACCACGTCCGAAATCATGTTTTCGGCACTCAAACCATGGAGATAAGCGAAATAAGATATCAAAATTAGAAACCTATAACTTTCTTTAAACCTGAAAAAAATCGACTTACAATCATTAAAATCGCGTTTTAAGTGCTCTAGAAGTGATTTGAGCGCAAAACTTGTGGAATTTACCAATTAAAAATATCCGTCTTAAATCAATAACGGCGACGTTTTAGAGCTTAAATCATGTTTTGTGTGCTTATGTTATCGAGTTGAGCGCAATGATATACTACAATAACGGAACAAAAAGAGACCTTTTAATTGGAAATTTAAGATCTTATCACGTCCGAAATCATGTTTTCGGGACTCAAACCATCGAAATTAGCGAAATAACATGTCAATATGAGAAACCTATAACTTTCTTTAACCTGAAAAAAATTTTACTTAGAATCATTAAAATCGCGTTTTAAGCGCTCTAGAAGTTATTTGAGCGGAAAAACTTGTTGAATTTACCAACTAAAAGTATCCGTCTTAAATCAATAACGGCGACGTTTTAGAGCTTAAAATCATGTTTTGTGTGCTTATGTTTTCAATTTGAGCGCAATGATATACTACAATAACGGAACAAAAAGAGATCTTCTATATGGAAATTTAAGATCTTAGCACGTCCGAAATCATGTTTTCGGCACTCAAACTATCGAAATTAGCGAAATAACATGTCAAGATGAGAAACCTATAACTTTCTTTAACCTGAAAAAAATTTTACTTAGAATCATTAAAATCGCGTTTTAAGCGCTCTAGAAGTGATTTGAGCGGGAAAACTTGTTGAATTTCCCAACAAAAAGTATCCGTCTTAAATCAATAACGGCGACGTTTTAGAGCTTAAAATCATGTTTTGTGTGCTTATGTTATCGAGTTGAGCGCAATGATATACTTTAAAACGGAACAAAAAGAGACCTTCTAATTGGAAATTTAAGATCTTACCACGTCCGAAATCATGTTTTCGGCTCTCAAACCATCAAGATAAGCGAAAAAACATGTCAAAAGGAGAAACCTATATTTTTCTTTAACCTGAAAAAAAGTTTACTTAGAATCACTAAAATCGCGTTTTAAGCGCTCTAGAAGTGATTTGAGCCTAAAAACTTGTTGAATTTACCAACTAAAAGTATCCGTTATAAATCAATAACGGCGACGTTTTAGAGCTTAAAATCATGTTTTGTGTGCTTATGTTATCGAGTTGAGCGCAATGATATACTACAATAACGGAAAAAAAGAGACCTTCTAATTGAAAATTTAAGAGCTTACCACGTCCGAAATCATGTTTTCGGCACTCAAACCATGGAGATAAGCGAAATAAGATATCAAAATTAGAAACCTATAACTTTCTTTAAACCTGAAAAAAATCGACTTACAATCATTAAAATCGCGTTTTAAGTGCTCTAGAAGTGATTTGAGCGCAAAACTTGTGGAATTTACCAATTAAAATATCCGTCTTAAATCAATAACGGCGACGTTTTAGAGCTTAAAATCATGTTTTGTGTGCTTATGTTATCGAGTTGAGCGCAATGATATACTACAATAACGGAACAAAAAGAGACCTTCTAATTGGAAATTTAAGATCTTACCACGTCCGAAATCATGTTTTCGGCACTCAAACCATCAGGATAAGCGAAACAACATGTCAAAATGAGAAACCTATAACTTTCTTTAACCTGAAAAAAAGTTTACTTAGAATCATTAAAATCGCGTTTTAAGAGCTCTAGAAGTGATTTGAGCTTAAAAACTTGTTTAATTCACCAACTAATAATTGCTGTCTTAAATGAATAACGTGACGTTTTAGAGCGTAAAATCATGTTTTGTGTGCTTATGTTATCGAGTTGAGCGCAATGATATACGGCAATAACGGAACAAAAAGAGACCTTCTAATTGAAAATTTAAGATCTTACCACGTCCGAAATCATGTTTTCGGCACTCAAAACATCAGGATAAGCGAAACAACATGTCAAAATGAGAAACCTATAACTTTCTTTAACCTGAAAAAAAGTTTACTTAGAATCATTAAAATCGCGTTTTAAGCGCTCTAGAAGTGATTTGAGCTTAAAAACCTGTTGAATATACGAACTAAAAATTGCTGTCTTAAATCAATAACTTGACGTTTTTGAGCTTAAAATCATGTTTTGTGTGCTTATGTTATCGAGTTGAGCGCAATGATATACTACAATAACGGAACAAAAAGAGACCTTTTAATTGGAAATTTAAGATCTTACCACGTTTGAAATCATGTTTTCGGCATTCAAACCATGGAGATAAGCGAAATAAGATATCAAAATTAGAAACCTATAACTTTCTTTAAACCTGAAAAAAATCGACTTACAATCATTAAAATCGCGTTTTAAGTGCTCTAGAAGTGATTTGAGCGCAAAACTTGTGGAATTTACCAATTAAAATATCCGTCTTAAATCAATAACGGCGACGTTTTAGAGCTTAAAATCATGTTTTGTGTGCTTATGTTATCGAGTTGAGCGCAATGATATACTACAATAACGGAACAAAAAGAGACCTTCTAATTGGAAATTTAAGATCTTACCACGTCCGAAATCATGTTTTCGGCACTCAAACCATCAGGATAAGCGAAACAACATGTCAAAATGAGAAACCTATAACTTTCTTTAACCTGAAAAAAAGTTTACTTAGAATCATTAAAATCGCGTTTTAAGAGCTCTAGAAGTGATTTGAGCTTAAAAACTTGTTTAATTCACCAACTAATAATTGCTGTCTTAAATCAATAACGTGACGTTTTAGAGCGTAAAATCATGTTTTGTGTGCTTATGTTATCGAGTTGAGCGCAATGATATACGGCAATAACGGAACAAAAAGAGACCTTCTAATTGAAAATTTAAGATCTTACCACGTCCGAAATCATGTTTTCGGCACTCAAAACATCAGGATAAGCGAAACAACATGTCAAAATGAGAAACCTATAACTTTCTTTAACCTGAAAAAAAGTTTACTTAGAATCATTAAAATCGCGTTTTAAGCGCTCTAGAAGTGATTTGAGCTTAAAAACCTGTTGAATATACGAACTAAAAATTGCTGTCTTAAATCAATAACGGCGACGTTTTAGAGCTTAAAATCATGTTTTGTGTGCTTATGTGATCGAGTTGAGCGCAATGATATACTACAATAACGGAACAAAAAGAGACCTTCTAATTGGAAATTTAAGATCTTACCACGTCCGAAATCATGTTTTCGGCACTCAAACCATGGAGAT
The DNA here is from genome assembly GCA_963855995.1 of Muricea muricata. Taxonomy (NCBI): domain Eukaryota; kingdom Metazoa; phylum Cnidaria; class Anthozoa; order Malacalcyonacea; family Plexauridae; genus Muricea; species Muricea muricata. The sequence goes on from OY979717.1 coordinate 32,116,974, forward strand.
AAGCGAAATAAGATATCAAAATTAGAAACCTATAACTTTCTTTAAACCTGAAAAAAATCGACTTACAATCATTAAAATCGCGTTTTAAGTGCTCTAGAAGTGATTTGAGCGCAAAACTTGTGGAATTTACCAATTAAAAATATCCGTCTTAAATCAATAATGGCGACGTTTTAGAGCTTAAATCATGTTTTGTGTGCTTATGTTATCGAGTTGAGCGCAATGATATACTACAATAACGGAACAAAAAGAGACCTTCTAATTGGAAATTTAAGATCTTACCACGTCCGAAATCATGTTATCGGCTCTCAAACCATCAAGATAAGCGAAAAAACATGTCAAAAGGAGAAACTTATAGCTTTCTTTAATCTGAAAAAAAGTTTACTTAGAATCACTAAAATCGCGTTTTAAGCGCTCTAGAAGTAATTTGAGCCTAAAAACTTGTTGAATTTACCAACTAAAAGTATCCGTCTTAAATCAATAACGGCGACGTTTTAGAGCTTAAAATCATGTTTTGTGTGCTTATGTTATCGAGTTGAGCGCAATGATATACTACAATAACGGAACAAAAAGAGACCTTCTAATTGGAAATTTAAGATCTTACCACGTCCGAAATCATGTTTTCGGCACTCAAACCATCAGGATAAGCGAAACAACATGTCAAAATGAGAAACCTATAACTTTCTTTAACCTGAAAAAAAGTTTACTTAGAATCATTAAAATCGCGTTTTAAGAGCTCTAGAAGTGATTTGAGCTTAAAAACTTGTTTAATTCACCAACTAATAATTGCTGTCTTAAATCAATAACGTGACGTTTTAGAGCGTAAAATCATGTTTTGTGTGCTTATGTTATCGAGTTGAGCGCAATGATATACGGCAATAACGGAACAAAAAGAGACCTTCTAATTGAAAATTTAAGATCTTACCACGTCCGAAATCATGTTTTCGGCACTCAAAACATCAGGATAAGCGAAACAACATGTCAAAATGAGAAACCTATAACTTTCTTTAACCTGAAAAAAAGTTTACTTAGAATCATTAAAATCGCGTTTTAAGCGCTCTAGAAGTGATTTGAGCTTAAAAACCTGTTGAATATACGAACTAAAAATTGCTGTCTTAAATCAATAACGGCGACGTTTTAGAGCTTAAAATCATGTTTTGTGTGCTTATGTGATCGAGTTGAGCGCAATGATATACTACAATAACGGAACAAAAAGAGACCTTCTAATTGGAAATTTAAGATCTTACCACGTCCGAAATCATGTTTTCGGCACTCAAACCATGGAGATAAGCGAAATAAGATATCAAAATTAGAAACCTATAACTTTCTTTAAACCTGAAAAAAATCGACTTACAATCATTAAAATCGCGTTTTAAGTGCTCTAGAAGTGATTTGAGCGCAAAACTTGTGGAATTTACCAATTAAAAATATCCGTCTTAAATCAATAACGGCGACGTTTTAGAGCTTAAATCATGTTTTGTGTGCTTATGTTATCGAGTTGAGCGCAATGATATACTACAATAACGGAACAAAAAGAGACCTTCTAATTGGAAATTTAAGATTTTACCACGTCCGAAATCATGTTTTCGGCTCTCAAACCATCAAGATAAGCGAAACAACATGTCAAAAGGAGAAACCTATAGCTTTCTTTAACGTGGAAAAAAGTTTACTTAGAATCATTAAAATCGCGTTTTAAGCGCTCTAGAAGTGATTTGAGTTTAAAAACTTGTTGAATTTACCAACTAAAAGTATCCGTCTTAAATCAATAACGGCGACGTTTTAGAGCTTAAAATCAAGTTTTGTGTGCTTATGTTATCGAGTTGAGCGCAATGATATACTACAATAACGGAACAAAAAGAGACCTTCTAATTGGAAATTAATGAGCTTACCACGTCCGAAATCATGTTTTCGGCACTCAAACCATCAAGATAAAAGAAACAACATGTCAATATGAGAAACCTATAACTTTCTTTAACCTGAAAAAAAGTTTACTTAGAATCATTAAAATCGCGTTTTAAGAGCTCTAGAAGTGATTTGAGCTTAAAAACTTGTTGTATTTACCAACTAATAATTCCTGTCTTAAATCAATAACGGCGACGTTTTAGAGCTTAAAGTCATGCTTTGTGTACTTATGTTATCCAGGGAAGGGCAATGATATACTGCAATAACGGAACAAAAAGAGACCTTCTAATTGGAAGTTTAAGATCTTACCACGTCCGAAATCAAGTTTTCGGCACTCAAACTATCAGGATAAGCGAAACAACATGTCAAAATGAGAAACCTATAACTTTCTTTAACATGAAAAAAGTTTACTTAGAATCATTAAACTCGCGTTTTAAGAGCTCTAGAAGTGATTTGAGCTTAAAAACTTGTTTAATTTACCAACTAATAATTGCTGTCTTAAATCAATAACGTGACGTTTTAGAGCGTAAAAACATGTTTTGTGTGCTTATGTTATCGAGTTGAGCGCAATGATATACTGCAATCACGGAACAAAAAGAGACCTTTTAATTGGAAATTTAAGATCTTATCACGTCCGAAATCATGTTTTCGGCACTCAAACCATCGAAATTAGCGAAATAACATGTCAATATGAGAAACCTATAACTTTCTTTAACCTGAAAAAAATTTTACTTAGAATCATTAAAATCGCGTTTTAAGCGCTCTAGAAGTTATTTGAGCGGAAAAACTTGTTGAATTTACCAACTAAAAGTATCCGTCTTAAATCAATAACGGCGACGTTTTAGAGCTTAAAATCATGTTTTGTGTGCTTATGTTTTCAATTTGAGCGCAATGATATACTACAATAACGGAACAAAAAGAGACCTTCTACATGGAAATTTAAGATCTTACCACGTCCGAAATCATGTTTTCGGCACTCAAACTATCGAAATTAGCGAAATAACATGTCAAGATGAGAAACCTATAACTTTCTTTAACCTGAAAAAAATTTTACTTAGAATCATTAAAATCGCGTTTTAAGCGCTCTAGAAGTGATTTGAGCGGGAAAACTTGTTGAATTTCCCAACAAAAAGTATCCGTCTTAAATCAATAACGGCGACGTTTTAGAGCTTAAAATCATGTTTTGTGTGCTTATGTTATCGAGTTGAGCGCAATGATATACTTTAATAACGGAACAAAAAGAGACCTTCTAATTGGAAATTTAAGATCTTACCACGTCCGAAATCATGTTTTCGGCTCTCAAACCATCAAGATAAGCGAAAAAACATGTCAAAAGGAGAAACCTATATTTTTCTTTAACCTGAAAAAAAGTTTACTTAGAATCACTAAAATCGCGTTTTAAGCGCTCTAGAAGTGATTTGAGCCTAAAAACTTGTTGAATTTACCAACTAAAAGTATCCGTTATAAATCAATAACGGCGACGTTTTAGAGCTTAAAATCATGTTTTGTGTGCTTATGTTATCGAGTTGAGCGCAATGATATACTACAATAACGGAAAAAAAGATAACTTCTAATTGAAAATTTAAGAGCTTACCACGTCCGAAATCATGTTTTCGGCACTCAAACCATGGAGATAAGCGAAATAAGATATCAAAATTAGAAACCTATAACTTTCTTTAAACCTGAAAAAAATCGACTTACAATCATTAAAATCGCGTTTTAAGTGCTCTAGAAGTGATTTGAGCGCAAAACTTGTGGAATTTACCAATTAAAATATCCGTCTTAAATCAATAACGGCGACGTTTTAGAGCTTAAAATCATGTTTTGTGTGCTTATGTTATCGAGTTGAGCGCAATGATATACTACAATAACGGAACAAAAAGAGACCTTCTAATTGGAAATTTAAGATCTTACCACGTCCGAAATCATGTTTTCGGCACTCAAACCATCAGGATAAGCGAAACAACATGTCAAAATGAGAAACCTATAACTTTCTTTAACCTGAAAAAAAGTTTACTTAGAATCATTAAAATCGCGTTTTAAGAGCTCTAGAAGTGATTTGAGCTTAAAAACTTGTTTAATTCACCAACTAATAATTGCTGTCTTAAATCAATAACGTGACGTTTTAGAGCACAAAATCATGTTTTGTGTGCTTATGTTATCGAGTTGAGCGCAATGATATACTGCAATAACGGAACAAAAAGAGACCTTCTAATTGAAAATTTAAGATCTTACCACGTCCGAAATCATGTTTTCATCACTCAAAACATCAGGATAATCGAAACAACATGTCAAAATGAGAAACCTATAACTTTCTTTAACCTGAAAAAAAGTTTACTTAGAATCATTAAAATCGCGTTTTAAGCGCTCTAGAAGTGATTTGAGCTTAAAAACCTGTTGAATATACGAACTAAAAATTGCTGTCTTAAATCAATAACGGCGACGTTTTAGAGCTTAAAATCATGTTTTGTGTGCTTATGTGATCGAGTTGAGCGCAATGATATACTACAATAACGGAACAAAAAGAGACCTTCTAATTGGAAATTTAAGATCTTACCACGTCCGAAATCATGTTTTCGGCACTCAAACCATGGAGATAAGCGAAATAAGATATCAAAATTAGAAACCTATAACTTTCTTTAAACCTGAAAAAAATCGACTTACAATCATTAAAATCGCGTTTTAAGTGCTCTAGAAGTGATTTGAGCGCAAAACTTGTGGAATTTACCAATTAAAAATATCCGTCTTAAATCAATAACGGCGACGTTTTAGAGCTTAAATCATGTTTTGTGTGCTTATGTTATCGAGTTGAGCGCAATGATATACTACAATAACGGAACAAAAAGAGACCTTCTAATTGGAAATTTAAGATCTTACCACGTCCGAAATCATGTTATCGGCTCTCAAACCATCAAGATAAGCGAAAAAACATGTCAAAAGGAGAAACCTATAGCTTTCTTTAACCTGAAAAAAAGTTTACTTAGAATCACTAAAATCGCGTTTTAACCGCTCTAGAAGTAATTTGAGCCTAAAAACTTGTTGAATTTACCAACTAAAAGTATCCGTCTTAAATCAATAACGGCGACGTTTTAAAGCTTAAAATCATGTTTTGTGTGCTTATGTTATCGAGTTGAGCGCAATGATCTACTACAATAACGGAACAAAAAGAGACCTTCTAATTGAAAATTTAAGAGCTTACCACGTCCGAAATCAAGTTTTCGGCACTCAAAATATGGAGATAAGCGAAATAATATATCAAAATTAGAAACCTATAACTTTCTTTAAACCTGAAAAAAATCGACTTACAATCATTAAAATCGCGTTTTAAGCGCTCTAGAAGTGATTTGAGCGCAAAACTTGTTGAATTTAGCAATTAAAAATATCCGTCTTAAATCAATAACGGCGACGTTTTAGAGCTTAAAATCATGTTTTGTGTGCTTATGTTATCGAGTTGAGCGCAATGATATACTACAATAACGGAACTAAAAGAGACCTTCTAATTGGAAATTTAAGATCTTACCACGTCCGAAATCATGTTATCGGCTCTCAAACCATCAAGATAAGCGAAAAAACATATCAAAAGGAGAAACCTATAGCTTTCTTTAACCTGAAAAAAAGTTTACTTAGAATCACTAAAATCGCGTTTTAAGCGCTCTAGAAGTAATTTGAGCCTAAAAACTTGTTGAATTTACCAACTAAAAGTATCCGTCTTAAATCAATAACGGCGACGTTTTAAAGCTTAAAATCATGTTTTGTGTGCTTATGTTATCGAGTTGAGCGCAATGATATACTACAATAACGGAACAAAAAGAGACCTTCTAATTGAAAATTTAAGAGCTTACCACGTCCGAAATCATGTTTTCGGCACTCAAACCATGGAGATAAGCGAAATAAGATATCAAAATTAGAAACCTATAACTTTCTTTAAACCTGAAAAAAATCTACTTACAATCATTAAAATCGCGTTTTAAGCGCTCTAGAAGTGATTTGAGCGCAAAACTTGTTGAATTTAGCAATTAAAAATATCCGTCTTAAATGAATAACGGCGACGTTTTAGAGCTTAAAATCATGTTTTGTGTGCTTATGTTATCGAGTTGAGCGCAATGATATACTACAATAACGGAACTAAAAGAGACCTTCTAATTGGAAATTTAAGATCTTACCACGTCCGAAATCATGTTTTCGGCTCTCAAACTATCAAGATAAGCGAAACAACATGTCAAAAGGAGAAACCTATAGCTTTCTTTAACCTGAAAAAAAGTTTACTTAGAATCATTAAAATCGCGTTTTAAGCGCTCTAGAAGTGATTTGAGCCTAAAAACTTGTTGAATTTACCAACTAAAAGTATCCGTCTTAAATCAATAACGGCGACGTTTTAGAGCTTAAAATCAAGTTTTGTGTGCTTATGTTATCGAGTTGAGTGTTTTGTGTGCTTATGTTATCGAGTTGAGTGCAATGATATACTACAATAACGGAACAAAAAGAGACCTTCTAATTGAAAATTTAAGAGCTTACTACGTCCGAAATCATTTTTTCGGGACTCAAACTGTCGAAATTAGCGAAATAACATGTCAAGATGAGAAACCTATAACTTTCTTTAAACCTGAAAAAAATCGTCTTACAATCATCAAAATCGCGTTTAAAGCGCTCTAGAAATGGTTTGAGCTTAAAAACTTGTTGTATTTACCAACTAATAATTCCTGTCTTAAATCAATAACGGCGACGTTTTAGAGCTTAAAGTCATGCTTTGTGTACTTATGTTATCCAGGGTAGCGCAATGATATACTGCAATAACGGAACAAAAAGAGACCTTCTAATTGGAAGTTTAAGATCTTACCACGTCCGAAATCAAGTTTTCGGCACTCAAACTATCAGGATAAGCGAAACAACATGTCAAAATGAGAAACCTATAACTTTCTTTAACATGAAAAAAGTTTACTTAGAATCATTAAACTCGCGTTTTAAGAGCTCTAGAAGTGATTTGAGCTTAAAAACTTGTTTAATTTACCAACTAATAATTGCTGTCTTAAATCAATAACGTGACGTTTTAGAGCGTAAAAACATGTTTTGTGTGCTTATGTTATCGAGTTGAGCGCAATGATATACTGCAATCACGGAACAAAAAGAGACCTTTTAATTGGAAATTTAAGATCTTATCACGTCCGAAATCATGTTTTCGGCACTCAAACCATCGAAATTAGCGAAATAACATGTCAATATGAGAAACCTATAACTTTCTTTAACCTGAAAAAAATTTTACTTAGAATCATTAAAATCGCGTTTTAAGCGCTCTAGAAGTTATTTGAGCGGAAAAACTTGTTGAATTTACCAACTAAAAGTATCCGTCTTAAATCAATAACGGCGACGTTTTAGAGCTTAAAATCATGTTTTGTGTGCTTATGTTTTCAATTTGAGCGCAATGATATACTACAATAACGGAACAAAAAGAGACCTTCTACATGGAAATTTAAGATCTTACCACGTCCGAAATCATGTTTTCGGCACTCAAACTATCGAAATTAGCGAAATAACATGTCAAGATGAGAAACCTATAACTTTCTTTAACCTGAAAAAAATTTTACTTAGAATCATTAAAATCGCGTTTTAAGCGCTCTAGAAGTGATTTGAGCGGGAAAACTTGTTGAATTTCCCAACAAAAAGTATCCGTCTTAAATCAATAACGGCGACGTTTTAGAGCTTAAAATCATGTTTTGTGTGCTTATGTTATCGAGTTGAGCGCAATGATATACTTTAATAACGGAACAAAAAGAGACCTTCTAATTGGAAATTTAAGATCTTACCACGTCCGAAATCATGTTTTCGGCTCTCAAACCATCAAGATAAGCGAAAAAACATGTCAAAAGGAGAAACCTATATTTTTCTTTAACCTGAAAAAAAGTTTACTTAGAATCACTAAAATCGCGTTTTAAGCGCTCTAGAAGTGATTTGAGCCTAAAAACTTGTTGAATTTACCAACTAAAAGTATCCGTTATAAATCAATAACGGCGACGTTTTAGAGCTTAAAATCATGTTTTGTGTGCTTATGTTATCGAGTTGAGCGCAATGATATACTACAATAACGGAAAAAAAGATAACTTCTAATTGAAAATTTAAGAGCTTACCACGTCCGAAATCATGTTTTCGGCACTCAAACCATGGAGATAAGCGAAATAAGATATCAAAATTAGAAACCTATAACTTTCTTTAAACCTGAAAAAAATCGACTTACAATCATTAAAATCGCGTTTTAAGTGCTCTAGAAGTGATTTGAGCGCAAAACTTGTGGAATTTACCAATTAAAATATCCGTCTTAAATCAATAACGGCGACGTTTTAGAGCTTAAAATCATGTTTTGTGTGCTTATGTTATCGAGTTGAGCGCAATGATATACTACAATAACGGAACAAAAAGAGACCTTCTAATTGGAAATTTAAGATCTTACCACGTCCGAAATCATGTTTTCGGCACTCAAACCATCAGGATAAGCGAAACAACATGTCAAAATGAGAAACCTATAACTTTCTTTAACCTGAAAAAAAGTTTACTTAGAATCATTAAAATCGCGTTTTAAGAGCTCTAGAAGTGATTTGAGCTTAAAAACTTGTTTAATTCACCAACTAATAATTGCTGTCTTAAATCAATAACGTGACGTTTTAGAGCACAAAATCATGTTTTGTGTGCTTATGTTATCGAGTTGAGCGCAATGATATACTGCAATAACGGAACAAAAAGAGACCTTCTAATTGAAAATTTAAGATCTTACCACGTCCGAAATCATGTTTTCATCACTCAAAACATCAGGATAATCGAAACAACATGTCAAAATGAGAAACCTATAACTTTCTTTAACCTGAAAAAAAGTTTACTTAGAATCATTAAAATCGCGTTTTAAGCGCTCTAGAAGTGATTTGAGCTTAAAAACCTGTTGAATATACGAACTAAAAATTGCTGTCTTAAATCAATAACGGCGACGTTTTAGAGCTTAAAATCATGTTTTGTGTGCTTATGTGATCGAGTTGAGCGCAATGATATACTACAATAACGGAACAAAAAGAGACCTTCTAATTGGAAATTTAAGATCTTACCACGTCCGAAATCATGTTTGCGGCACTCAAACCATGGAGATAAGCGAAATAAGATATCAAAATTAGAAACCTATAACTTTCTTTAAACCTGAAAAAAATCGACTTACAATCATTAAAATCGCGTTTTAAGTGCTCTAGAAGTGATTTGAGCGCAAAACTTGTGGAATTTACCAATTAAAAATATCCGTCTTAAATCAATAACGGCGACGTTTTAGAGCTTAAATCATGTTTTGTGTGCTTATGTTATCGAGTTGAGCGCAATGATATACTACAATAACGGAACAAAAAGAGACCTTCTAATTGGAAATTTAAGATCTTACCACGTCCGAAATCATGTTATCGGCTCTCAAACCATCAAGATAAGCGAAAAAACATGTCAAAAGGAGAAACCTATAGCTTTCTTTAACCTGAAAAAAAGTTTACTTAGAATCACTAAAATCGCGTTTTAACCGCTCTAGAAGTAATTTGAGCCTAAAAACTTGTTGAATTTACCAACTAAAAGTATCCGTCTTAAATCAATAACGGCGACGTTTTAAAGCTTAAAATCATGTTTTGTGTGCTTATGTTATCGAGTTGAGCGCAATGATCTACTACAATAACGGAACAAAAAGAGACCTTCTAATTGAAAATTTAAGAGCTTACCACGTCCGAAATCAAGTTTTCGGCACTCAAAATATGGAGATAAGCGAAATAATATATCAAAATTAGAAACCTATAACTTTCTTTAAACCTGAAAAAAATCGACTTACAATCATTAAAATCGCGTTTTAAGCGCTCTAGAAGTGATTTGAGCGCAAAACTTGTTGAATTTAGCAATTAAAAATATCCGTCTTAAATCAATAACGGCGACGTTTTAGAGCTTAAAATCATGTTTTGTGTGCTTATGTTATCGAGTTGAGCGCAATGATATACTACAATAACGGAACAAAAAGAGACCTTCTAATTGGAAATTTAAGATCTTACCACGTCCGAAATCATGTTATCGGCTCTCAAACCATCAAGATAAGCGAAAAAACATATCAAAAGGAGAAACCTATAGCTTTCTTTAACCTGAAAAAAAGTTTACTTAGAATCACTAAAATCGCGTTTTAAGCGCTCTAGAAGTAATTTGAGCCTAAAAACTTGTTGAATTTACCAACTAAAAGTATCCGTCTTAAATCAATAACGGCGACGTTTTAAAGCTTAAAATCATGTTTTGTGTGCTTATGTTATCGAGTTGAGCGCAATGATATACTACAATAACGGAACAAAAAGAGACCTTCTAATTGAAAATTTAAGAGCTTACCACGTCCGAAATCATGTTTTCGGCACTCAAACCATGGAGATAAGCGAAATAAGATATCAAAATTAGAAACCTATAACTTTCTTTAAACCTGAAAAAAATCTACTTACAATCATTAAAATCGCGTTTTAAGCGCTCTAGAAGTGATTTGAGCGCAAAACTTGTTGAATTTAGCAATTAAAAATATCCGTCTTAAATGAATAACGGCGACGTTTTAGAGCTTAAAATCATGTTTTGTGTGCTTATGTTATCGAGTTGAGCGCAATGATATACTACAATAACGGAACTAAAAGAGACCTTCTAATTGGAAATTTAAGATCTTACCACGTCCGAAATCATGTTTTCGGCTCTCAAACTATCAAGATAAGCGAAACAACATGTCAAAAGGAGAAACCTATAGCTTTCTTTAACCTGAAAAAAAGTTTACTTAGAATCATTAAAATCGCGTTTTAAGCGCTCTAGAAGTGATTTGAGCCTAAAAACTTGTTGAATTTACCAACTAAAAGTATCCGTCTTAAATCAATAACGGCGACGTTTTAGAGCTTAAAATCAAGTTTTGTGTGCTTATGTTATCGAGTTGAGTGTTTTGTGTGCTTATGTTATCGAGTTGAGTGCAATGATATACTACAATAACGGAACAAAAAGAGACCTTCTAATTGAAAATTTAAGAGCTTACTACGTCCGAAATCATTTTTTCGGGACTCAAACTGTCGAAATTAGCGAAATAACATGTCAAGATGAGAAACCTATAACTTTCTTTAAACCTGAAAAAAATCGTCTTACAATCATCAAAATCGCGTTTAAAGCGCTCTAGAAATGGTTTGAGCTTAAAAACTTGTTGTATTTACCAACTAATAATTCCTGTCTTAAATCAATAACGGCGACGTTTTAGAGCTTAAAGTCATGCTTTGTGTACTTATGTTATCCAGGGTAGCGCAATGATATACTGCAATAACGGAACAAAAAGAGACCTTCTAATTCGAAATTTAAGATCTTACCACGTCCGAAATCATGTTTTCGGCACTCAAACTATCAGGATAAGCGAAACAACATGTCAAAATGAGAAACCTATAACTTTCTTTAACCTGAAAAAAAGTTTACTTAGAATCATTAAAATCGCGTTTTAAGAGCTCTAGAAGTGATTTGAGCTTAAAAACTTGTTTAATTTACCAACTAATAATTGCTGTCTTAAATCAATAACGTGACGTTTTAGAGCGGAAAATCATGTTTTGCGTGTTTATGTTATCGAGTTGAGCGCAATGATATACTGCAATCACGGAACAAAAAGAGACCTTTCAATTGGAAATTTAAGATATTATCACGTCCGAAATCATGTTTTCGGGACTCAAACCGTCGAAATTAGCGAAATAACATGTCAATATGAGAAACCTATAACTTTCTTTAACCTGAAAAAAATTTTACTTAGAATCATTAAAATCGCGTTTTAAGCGCTCTAGAAGTGATTTGAGCGCAAAACTTGTGGAATTTACCAATTAAAAATATCCGTCTTAAATCAATAACGGCGACGTTTTAGAGCTTAAAATCATGTTTTGTGTGCTTATGTTATCGAGTTGAGCGCAATGATATACTACAATAACGGAACAAAAAGAGACCTTCTAATTGGAAATTTAAGATCTTACCACGTCCGAAATCATGTTTTCGGCTCTCAAACCATCAAGATAAGCGAAACAACATGTCAAAAGGAGAAACCTATAGCTTTCTTTAACCTGGAAAAAAGTTTACTTAGAATCATTAAAATCGCGTTTTAAGCGCTCTAGAAGTGATTTGAGTCTAAAAACTTGTTGAATTTACCAACTAAAAGTATCCGTCTTAAATCAATAACGGCGACGTTTTAGAGATTAAAATCAAGTTTTGTGTGCTTATGTTATCGAGTTGAGCGCAATGATATACTACAATAACGGAACAAAAAGAGACCTTCTAATTGGAAATTAATGAGCTTACCACGTCCGAAATCATGTTTTCGGCACTCAAACCATCAAGATAAAAGAAACAACATGTCAATATGAGAAACCTATAACTTTCTTTAACCTGAAAAAAAGTTTACTTAGAATCATTAAAATCGCGTTTTAAGCGCTCTAGAAGTGATTTGAGCGCAAAACTTGTGGAATTTACCAATTAAAAATATCCGTCTTAAATCAATAACGGCAACGTTTTAGAGCTTAAAATCATGTTTTGTGTGCTTATGTTATCGAGTTGAGCGCAATGATATACTACAATAACGGAACAAAAAGAGACCTTCTAATTGGAAATTTAAGATCTTACCACGTCCGAAATCATGTTTTCGGCTCTCAAACCATCAAGATAAGCGAAACAACATGTCAAAAGGAGAAACCTATAGCTTTCTTTAACCTGGAAAAAAGTTTACTTAGAATCATTAAAATCGCGTTTTAAGCGCTCTAGAAGTGATTTGAGTCTAAAAACTTGTTGAATTTACCAACTAAAAGTATCCGTCTTAAATCAATAACGGCGACGTTTTAGAGATTAAAATCAAGTTTTGTGTGCTTATGTTATCGAGTTGAGCGCAATGATATACTACAATAACGGAACAAAAAGAGACCTTCTAATTGGAAATTAATGAGCTTACCACGTCCGAAATCATGTTTTCGGCACTCAAACCATCAAGATAAAAGAAACAACATGTCAATATGAGAAACCTATAACTTTCTTTAACCTGAAAAAAAGTTTACTTAGAATCATTAAAATCGCGTTTTAAGAGCTCTAGAAGTGATTTGAGCTTAAAAACTTCTTGTATTTACCAACTAATAATTCCTGTCTTAAATCAATAACGGCGACGTTTTAGAGCTTAAAGTCATGCTTTGTGTACTTATGTTATCCAGGGAAGGGCAATGATATACTGCAATAACGGAACAAAAAGAGACCTTCTAATTGGAAGTTTAAGATCTTACCACGTCCGAAATCAAGTTTTCGGCACTCAAACTATCAGGATAAGCGAAACAACATGTCAAAATGAGAAACATATAACTTTCTTTAACCTGAAAAAAGTTTACTTAGAATCATTAAAATCGCGTTTTAAGAGCTCTAGAAGTGATTTGAGCTTAAAAACTTGTTTAATTTACCAACTAATAATTGCTGTCTTAAATCAATAACGTGACGTTTTAGAGCGTAAAAACATGTTTTGTGTGCTTATGTTATCGAGTTGAGCGCAATGATATACTGCAATCACGGAACAAAAAGAGACCTTTTAATTGGAAATTTAAGATCTTATCACGTCCGAAATCATGTTTTCGGGACTCAAACCATCGAAATTAGCGAAATAACATGTCAATATGAGAAACCTATAACTTTCTTTAACCTGAAAAAAATTTTACTTAGAATCATTAAAATCGCGTTTTAAGCGCTCTAGAAGTTATTTGAGCGGAAAAACTTGTTGAATTTACCAACTAAAAGTATCCGTCTTAAATCAATAACGGCGACGTTTTAGAGCTTAAAATCATGTTTTGTGTGCTTATGTTTTCCATTTGAGCTCAATGATATACTACAATAACGGAACAAAAAGAGACCTTCTATATGGAAATTTAAGATCTTACCACGTCCGAAATCATGTTTTCGGCACTCAAACTATCGAAATTAGCGAATTAACATGTCAATATGAGAAACCTATAACTTTCTTTAACCTAAAAAAAATTTTACTTAGAATCATTAAAATCGCGTTTTAAGCGCTCTAGAAGTGATTTGAGCGGGAAAACTTGTTGAATTTCCCAACAAAAAGTATCCGTCTTAAATCAATAACGGCGACGTTTTAGAGCTTAAAATCATGTTTTGTGTGCTTATGTTATCGAGTTGAGCGCAATGATATACTTTAATAACGGAACAAAAAGAGACCTTCTAATTGGAAATTAATGAGCTTACCACGTCCGAAATCATGTTTTCGGCACTCAAACCATCAAGATAAAAGAAACAACATGTCAATATGAGAAACCTATAACTTTCTTTAACCTGAAAAAAAGTTTACTTAGAATCATTAAAATCGCGTTTTAAGAGCTCTAGAAGTGATTTGAGCTTAAAAACTTGTTGTATTTACCAACTAATAATTCCTGTCTTAAATTAATAACGGCGACGTTTTAGAGCTTAAAGTCATGCTTTGTGTACTTATGTTTACCAGGGAAGGGCAATGATATACTGCAATAACGGAACAAAAAGAGACCTTCTAATTGGAAGTTTAAGATCTTACCACGTCCGAAATCAAGTTTTCGGCACTCAAACTATCAGGATAAGCGAAACAACATGTCAAAATGACAAACATATAACTTTCTTTAACCTGGAAAAAGTTTACTTAGAATCATTAAAATCGCGTTTTAAGAGCTCTAGAAGTGATTTGAGCTTAAAAACTTGTTTAATTTACCAACTAATAATTGCTGTCTTAAATCAATAACGTGACGTTTTAGAGCGTAAAAACATGTTTTGTGTGCTTATGTTATCGAGTTGAGCGCCATGATATACTGCAATCACGGAACAAAAAGAGACCTTTTAATTGGAAATTTAAGATCTTATCACGTCTGAAATCATGTTTTCGGGACTCAAACCATCGAAATTAGCGAAATAACATGTCAATATGAGAAACCTATAACTTTCTTTAACCTGAAAAAAATTTTACTTAGAATCATTAAAATCGCGTTTTAAGCGCTCTAGAAGTGATTTGAGCGCAAAACTTGTGGAATTTACCAATTAAAATATCCGTCTTAAATCAATAACGGCGACGTTTTAGAGCTTAAAATCATGTTTTGTGTGCTTATGTTATCGAGTTGAGCGCAATGATATACGGCAATAACGGAACAAAAAGAGACCTTCTAATTGAAAATTTAAGATCTTACCACGTCCGAAATCATGTTTTCGGCACTCAAAACATCAGGATAAGCGAAACAACATGTCAAAATGAGAAACCTATAACTTTCTTTAACCTGAAAAAAAGTTTACTTAGAATCATTAAAATCGCGTTTTAAGCGCTCTAGAAGTGATTTGAGCTTAAAAACCTGTTGAATATACGAACTAAAAATTGCTGTCTTAAATCAATAACTTGACGTTTTTGAGCTTAAAATCATGTTTTGTGTGCTTATGTTATCGAGTTGAGCGCAATGATATACTACAATAACGGAACAAAAAGAGACCTTTTAATTGGAAATTTAAGATCTTACCACGTTTGAAATCATGTTTTCGGCATTCAAACCATGGAGATAAGCGAAATAAGATATCAAAATTAGAAACCTATAACTTTCTTTAAACCTGAAAAAAATCGACTTACAATCATTAAAATCGCGTTTTAAGTGCTCTAGAAGTGATTTGAGCGCAAAACTTGTGGAATTTACCAATTAAAATATCCGTCTTAAATCAATAACGGCGACGTTTTAGAGCTTAAAATCATGTTTTGTGTGCTTATGTTATCGAGTTGAGCGCAATGATATACTACAATAACGGAACAAAAAGAGACCTTCTAATTGGAAATTTAAGATCTTACCACGTCCGAAATCATGTTTTCGGCACTCAAACCATCAGGATAAGCGAAACAACATGTCAAAATGAGAAACCTATAACTTTCTTTAACCTGAAAAAAAGTTTACTTAGAATCATTAAAATCGCGTTTTAAGAGCTCTAGAAGTGATTTGAGCTTAAAAACTTGTTTAATTCACCAACTAATAATTGCTGTCTTAAATCAATAACGTGACGTTTTAGAGCGTAAAATCATGTTTTGTGTGCTTATGTTATCGAGTTGAGCGCAATGATATACGGCAATAACGGAACAAAAAGAGACCTTCTAATTGAAAATTTAAGATCTTACCACGTCCGAAATCATGTTTTCGGCACTCAAAACATCAGGATAAGCGAAACAACATGTCAAAATGAGAAACCTATAACTTTCTTTAACCTGAAAAAAAGTTTACTTAGAATCATTAAAATCGCGTTTTAAGCGCTCTAGAAGTGATTTGAGCTTAAAAACCTGTTGAATATACGAACTAAAAATTGCTGTCTTAAATCAATAACGGCGACGTTTTAGAGCTTAAAATCATGTTTTGTGTGCTTATGTGATCGAGTTGAGCGCAATGATATACTACAATAACGGAACAAAAAGAGACCTTCTAATTGGAAATTTAAGATCTTACCACGTCCGAAATCATGTTTTCGGCACTCAAACCATAGAGATAAGCGAAATAAGATATCAAAATTAGAAACCTATAACTTTCTTTAAACCTGAAAAAAATCGACTTACAATCATTAAAATCGCGTTTTAAGTGCTCTAGAAGTGATTTGAGCGCAAAACTTGTGGAATTTACCAATTAAAAATATCCGTCTTAAATCAATAATGGCGACGTTTTAGAGCTTAAATCATGTTTTGTGTGCTTATGTTATCGAGTTGAGCGCAATGATATACTACAATAACGGAACAAAAAGAGACCTTCTAATTGGAAATTTAAGATCTTACCACGTCCGAAATCATGTTATCGGCTCTCAAACCATCAAGATAAGCGAAAAAACATGTCAAAAGGAGAAACTTATAGCTTTCTTTAATCTGAAAAAAAGTTTACTTAGAATCACTAAAATCGCGTTTTAAGCGCTCTAGAAGTAATTTGAGCCTAAAAACTTGTTGAATTTACCAACTAAAAGTATCCGTCTTAAATCAATAACGGCGACGTTTTAGAGCTTAAAATCATGTTTTGTGTGCTTATGTTATCGAGTTGAGCGCAATGATATACTACAATAACGGAACAAAAAGAGACCTTCTAATTGGAAATTTAAGATCTTACCACGTCCGAAATCATGTTTTCGGCACTCAAACCATGGAGATAAGCGAAATAAGATATCAAAATTAGAAACCTATAACTTTCTTTAAACCTGAAAAAAATCGACTTACAATCATTAAAATCGCGTTTTAAGTGCTCTAGAAGTGATTTGAGCGCAAAACTTGTGGAATTTACCAATTAAAAATATCCGTCTTAAATCAATAACGGCGACGTTTTAGAGCTTAAATCATGTTTTGTGTGCTTATGTTATCGAGTTGAGCGCAATGATATACTACAATAACGGAACAAAAAGAGACCTTCTAATTGGAAATTTAAGATTTTACCACGTCCGAAATCATGTTTTCGGCTCTCAAACCATCAAGATAAGCGAAACAACATGTCAAAAGGAGAAACCTATAGCTTTCTTTAACGTGGAAAAAAGTTTACTTAGAATCATTAAAATCGCGTTTTAAGCGCTCTAGAAGTGATTTGAGTTTAAAAACTTGTTGAATTTACCAACTAAAAGTATCCGTCTTAAATCAATAACGGCGACGTTTTAGAGCTTAAAATCAAGTTTTGTGTGCTTATGTTATCGAGTTGAGCGCAATGATATACTACAATAACGGAACAAAAAGAGACCTTCTAATTGGAAATTAATGAGCTTACCACGTCCGAAATCATGTTTTCGGCACTCAAACCATCAAGATAAAAGAAACAACATGTCAATATGAGAAACCTATAACTTTCTTTAACCTGAAAAAAAGTTTACTTAGAATCATTAAAATCGCGTTTTAAGAGCTCTAGAAGTGATTTGAGCTTAAAAACTTGTTGTATTTACCAACTAATAATTCCTGTCTTAAATCAATAACGGCGACGTTTTAGAGCTTAAAGTCATGCTTTGTGTACTTATGTTATCCAGGGAAGGGCAATGATATACTGCAATAACGGAACAAAAAGAGACCTTCTAATTGGAAGTTTAAGATCTTACCACGTCCGAAATCAAGTTTTCGGCACTCAAACTATCAGGATAAGCGAAACAACATGTCAAAATGAGAAACCTATAACTTTCTTTAACATGAAAAAAGTTTACTTAGAATCATTAAACTCGCGTTTTAAGAGCTCTAGAAGTGATTTGAGCTTAAAAACTTGTTTAATTTACCAACTAATAATTGCTGTCTTAAATCAATAACGTGACGTTTTAGAGCGTAAAAACATGTTTTGTGTGCTTATGTTATCGAGTTGAGCGCAATGATATACTGCAATCACGGAACAAAAAGAGACCTTTTAATTGGAAATTTAAGATCTTATCACGTCCGAAATCATGTTTTCGGGACTCAAACCATCGAAATTAGCGAAATAACATGTCAATATGAGAAACCTATAACTTTCTTTCACCTGAAAAAAATTTTACTTAGAATCATTAAAATCGCGTTTTAAGCGCTCTAGAAGTTATTTGAGCGGAAAAACTTGTTGAATTTACCAACTAAAAGTATCCGTCTTAAATCAATAACGGCGACGTTTTAGAGCTTAAAATCATGTTTTGTGTGCTTATGTTTTCAATTTGAGCGCAATGATATACTACAATAACGGAACAAAAAGAGACCTTCTACATGGAAATTTAAGATCTTACCACGTCCGAAATCATGTTTTCGGCACTCAAACTATCGAAATTAGCGAAATAACATGTCAAGATGAGAAACCTATAACTTTCTTTAACCTGAAAAAAATTTTACTTAGAATCATTAAAATCGCGTTTTAAGCGCTCTAGAAGTGATTTGAGCGGGAAAACTTGTTGAATTTCCCAACAAAAAGTATCCGTCTTAAATCAATAACGGCGACGTTTTAGAGCTTAAAATCATGTTTTGTGTGCTTATGTTATCGAGTTGAGCGCAATGATATACTTTAATAACGGAACAAAAAGAGACCTTCTAATTGGAAATTTAAGATCTTACCACGTCCGAAATCATGTTTTCGGCTCTCAAACCATCAAGATAAGCGAAAAAACATGTCAAAAGGAGAAACCTATATTTTTCTTTAACCTGAAAAAAAGTTTACTTAGAATCACTAAAATCGCGTTTTAAGCGCTCTAGAAGTGATTTGAGCCTAAAAACTTGTTGAATTTACCAACTAAAAGTATCCGTTATAAATCAATAACGGCGACGTTTTAGAGCTTAAAATCATGTTTTGTGTGCTTATGTTATCGAGTTGAGCGCAATGATATACTACAATAACGGAAAAAAAGATAACTTCTAATTGAAAATTTAAGAGCTTACCACGTCCGAAATCATGTTTTCGGCACTCAAACCATGGAGATAAGCGAAATAAGATATCAAAATTAGAAACCTATAACTTTCTTTAAACCTGAAAAAAATCGACTTACAATCATTAAAATCGCGTTTCAAGTGCTCTAGAAGTGATTTGAGCGCAAAACTTGTGGAATTTACCAATTAAAATATCCGTCTTAAATCAATAACGGCGACGTTTTAGAGCTTAAAATCATGTTTTGTGTGCTTATGTTATCGAGTTGAGCGCAATGATATACTACAATAACGGAACAAAAAGAGACCTTCTAATTGGAAATTTAAGATCTTACCACGTCCGAAATCATGTTTTCGGCACTCAAACCATCAGGATAAGCGAAACAACATGTCAAAATGAGAAACCTATAACTTTCTTTAACCTGAAAAAAAGTTTACTTAGAATCATTAAAATCGCGTTTTAAGAGCTCTAGAAGTGATTTGAGCTTAAAAACTTGTTTAATTCACCAACTAATAATTGCTGTCTTAAATCAATAACGTGACGTTTTAGAGCACAAAATCATGTTTTGTGTGCTTATGTTATCGAGTTGAGCGCAATGATATACTGCAATAACGGAACAAAAAGAGACCTTCTAATTGAAAATTTAAGATCTTACCACGTCCGAAATCATGTTTTCATCACTCAAAACATCAGGATAATCGAAACAACATGTCAAAATGAGAAACCTATAACTTTCTTTAACCTGAAAAAAAGTTTACTTAGAATCATTAAAATCGCGTTTTAAGCGCTCTAGAAGTGATTTGAGCTTAAAAACCTGTTGAATATACGAACTAAAAATTGCTGTCTTAAATCAATAACGGCGACGTTTTAGAGCTTAAAATCATGTTTTGTGTGCTTATGTGATCGAGTTGAGCGCAATGATATACTACAATAACGGAACAAAAAGAGACCTTCTAATTGGAAATTTAAGATCTTACCACGTCCGAAATCATGTTTTCGGCACTCAAACCATGGAGATAAGCGAAATAAGATATCAAAATTAGAAACCTATAACTTTCTTTAAACCTGAAAAAAATCGACTTACAATCATTAAAATCGCGTTTTAAGTGCTCTAGAAGTGATTTGAGCGCAAAACTTGTGGAATTTACCAATTAAAAATATCCGTCTTAAATCAATAACGGCGACGTTTTAGAGCTTAAATCATGTTTTGTGTGCTTATGTTATCGAGTTGAGCGCAATGATATACTACAATAACGGAACAAAAAGAGACCTTCTAATTGGAAATTTAAGATCTTACCACGTCCGAAATCATGTTATCGGCTCTCAAACCATCAAGATAAGCGAAAAAACATGTCAAAAGGAGAAACCTATAGCTTTCTTTAACCTGAAAAAAAGTTTACTTAGAATCACTAAAATCGCGTTTTAACCGCTCTAGAAGTAATTTGAGCCTAAAAACTTGTTGAATTTACCAACTAAAAGTATCCGTCTTAAATCAATAACGGCGACGTTTTAAAGCTTAAAATCATGTTTTGTGTGCTTATGTTATCGAGTTGAGCGCAATGATCTACTACAATAACGGAACAAAAAGAGACCTTCTAATTGAAAATTTAAGAGCTTACCACGTCCGAAATCAAGTTTTCGGCACTCAAAATATGGAGATAAGCGAAATAATATATCAAAATTAGAAACCTATAACTTTCTTTAAACCTGAAAAAAATCGACTTACAATCATTAAAATCGCGTTTTAAGCGCTCTAGAAGTGATTTGAGCGCAAAACTTGTTGAATTTAGCAATTAAAAATATCCGTCTTAAATCAATAACGGCGACGTTTTAGAGCTTAAAATCATGTTTTGTGTGCTTATGTTATCGAGTTGAGCGCAATGATATACTACAATAACGGAACTAAAAGAGACCTTCTAATTGGAAATTTAAGATCTTACCACGTCCGAAATCATGTTATCGGCTCTCAAACCATCAAGATAAGCGAAAAAACATATCAAAAGGAGAAACCTATAGCTTTCTTTAACCTGAAAAAAAGTTTACTTAGAATCACTAAAATCGCGTTTTAAGCGCTCTAGAAGTAATTTGAGCCTAAAAACTTGTTGAATTTACCAACTAAAAGTATCCGTCTTAAATCAATAACGGCGACGTTTTAAAGCTTAAAATCATGTTTTGTGTGCTTATGTTATCGAGTTGAGCGCAATGATATACTACAATAACGGAACAAAAAGAGACCTTCTAATTGGAAATTTAAGATTTTACCACGTCCGAAATCATGTTTTCGGCTCTCAAACCATCAAGATAAGCGAAACAACATGTCAAAAGGAGAAACCTATAGCTTTCTTTAACGTGGAAAAAAGTTTACTTAGAATCATTAAAATCGCGTTTTAAGCGCTCTAGAAGTGATTTGAGTTTAAAAACTTGTTGAATTTACCAACTAAAAGTATCCGTCTTAAATCAATAACGGCGACGTTTTAGAGCTTAAAATCAAGTTTTGTGTGCTTATGTTATCGAGTTGAGCGCAATGATATACTACAATAACGGAACAAAAAGAGACCTTCTAATTGGAAATTAATGAGCTTACCACGTCCGAAATCATGTTTTCGGCACTCAAACCATCAAGATAAAAGAAACAACATGTCAATATGAGAAACCTATAACTTTCTTTAACCTGAAAAAAAGTTTACTTAGAATCATTAAAATCGCGTTTTAAGAGCTCTAGAAGTGATTTGAGCTTAAAAACTTGTTGTATTTACCAACTAATAATTCCTGTCTTAAATCAATAACGGCGACGTTTTAGAGCTTAAAGTCATGCTTTGTGTACTTATGTTATCCAGGGAAGGGCAATGATATACTGCAATAACGGAACAAAAAGAGACCTTCTAATTGGAAGTTTAAGATCTTACCACGTCCGAAATCAAGTTTTCGGCACTCAAACTATCAGGATAAGCGAAACAACATGTCAAAATGAGAAACCTATAACTTTCTTTAACATGAAAAAAGTTTACTTAGAATCATTAAACTCGCGTTTTAAGAGCTCTAGAAGTGATTTGAGCTTAAAAACTTGTTTAATTTACCAACTAATAATTGCTGTCTTAAATCAATAACGTGACGTTTTAGAGCGTAAAAACATGTTTTGTGTGCTTATGTTATCGAGTTGAGCGCAATGATATACTGCAATCACGGAACAAAAAGAGACCTTTTAATTGGAAATTTAAGATCTTATCACGTCCGAAATCATGTTTTCGGGACTCAAACCATCGAAATTAGCGAAATAACATGTCAATATGAGAAACCTATAACTTTCTTTAACCTGAAAAAAATTTTACTTAGAATCATTAAAATCGCGTTTTAAGCGCTCTAGAAGTTATTTGAGCGGAAAAACTTGTTGAATTTACCAACTAAAAGTATCCGTCTTAAATCAATAACGGCGACGTTTTAGAGCTTAAAATCATGTTTTGTGTGCTTATGTTTTCAATTTGAGCGCAATGATATACTACAATAACGGAACAAAAAGAGACCTTCTACATGGAAATTTAAGATCTTACCACGTCCGAAATCATGTTTTCGGCACTCAAACTATCGAAATTAGCGAAATAACATGTCAAGATGAGAAACCTATAACTTTCTTTAACCTGAAAAAAATTTTACTTAGAATCATTAAAATCGCGTTTTAAGCGCTCTAGAAGTGATTTGAGCGGGAAAACTTGTTGAATTTCCCAACAAAAAGTATCCGTCTTAAATCAATAACGGCGACGTTTTAGAGCTTAAAATCATGTTTTGTGTGCTTATGTTATCGAGTTGAGCGCAATGATATACTTTAATAACGGAACAAAAAGAGACCTTCTAATTGGAAATTTAAGATCTTACCACGTCCGAAATCATGTTTTCGGCTCTCAAACCATCAAGATAAGCGAAAAAACATGTCAAAAGGAGAAACCTATATTTTTCTTTAACCTGAAAAAAAGTTTACTTAGAATCACTAAAATCGCGTTTTAAGCGCTCTAGAAGTGATTTGAGCCTAAAAACTTGTTGAATTTACCAACTAAAAGTATCCGTTATAAATCAATAACGGCGACGTTTTAGAGCTTAAAATCATGTTTTGTGTGCTTATGTTATCGAGTTGAGCGCAATGATATACTACAATAACGGAAAAAAAGATAACTTCTAATTGAAAATTTAAGAGCTTACCACGTCCGAAATCATGTTTTCGGCACTCAAACCATGGAGATAAGCGAAATAAGATATCAAAATTAGAAACCTATAACTTTCTTTAAACCTGAAAAAAATCGACTTACAATCATTAAAATCGCGTTTCAAGTGCTCTAGAAGTGATTTGAGCGCAAAACTTGTGGAATTTACCAATTAAAATATCCGTCTTAAATCAATAACGGCGACGTTTTAGAGCTTAAAATCATGTTTTGTGTGCTTATGTTATCGAGTTGAGCGCAATGATATACTACAATAACGGAACAAAAAGAGACCTTCTAATTGGAAATTTAAGATCTTACCACGTCCGAAATCATGTTTTCGGCACTCAAACCATCAGGATAAGCGAAACAACATGTCAAAATGAGAAACCTATAACTTTCTTTAACCTGAAAAAAAGTTTACTTAGAATCATTAAAATCGCGTTTTAAGAGCTCTAGAAGTGATTTGAGCTTAAAAACTTGTTTAATTCACCAACTAATAATTGCTGTCTTAAATCAATAACGTGACGTTTTAGAGCACAAAATCATGTTTTGTGTGCTTATGTTATCGAGTTGAGCGCAATGATATACTGCAATAACGGAACAAAAAGAGACCTTCTAATTGAAAATTTAAGATCTTACCACGTCCGAAATCATGTTTTCATCACTCAAAACATCAGGATAATCGAAACAACATGTCAAAATGAGAAACCTATAACTTTCTTTAACCTGAAAAAAAGTTTACTTAGAATCATTAAAATCGCGTTTTAAGCGCTCTAGAAGTGATTTGAGCTTAAAAACCTGTTGAATATACGAACTAAAAATTGCTGTCTTAAATCAATAACGGCGACGTTTTAGAGCTTAAAATCATGTTTTGTGTGCTTATGTGATCGAGTTGAGCGCAATGATATACTACAATAACGGAACAAAAAGAGACCTTCTAATTGGAAATTTAAGATCTTACCACGTCCGAAATCATGTTTTCGGCACTCAAACCATGGAGATAAGCGAAATAAGATATCAAAATTAGAAACCTATAACTTTCTTTAAACCTGAAAAAAATCGACTTACAATCATTAAAATCGCGTTTTAAGTGCTCTAGAAGTGATTTGAGCGCAAAACTTGTGGAATTTACCAATTAAAAATATCCGTCTTAAATCAATAACGGCGACGTTTTAGAGCTTAAATCATGTTTTGTGTGCTTATGTTATCGAGTTGAGCGCAATGATATACTACAATAACGGAACAAAAAGAGACCTTCTAATTGGAAATTTAAGATCTTACCACGTCCGAAATCATGTTATCGGCTCTCAAACCATCAAGATAAGCGAAAAAACATGTCAAAAGGAGAAACCTATAGCTTTCTTTAACCTGAAAAAAAGTTTACTTAGAATCACTAAAATCGCGTTTTAACCGCTCTAGAAGTAATTTGAGCCTAAAAACTTGTTGAATTTACCAACTAAAAGTATCCGTCTTAAATCAATAACGGCGACGTTTTAAAGCTTAAAATCATGTTTTGTGTGCTTATGTTATCGAGTTGAGCGCAATGATCTACTACAATAACGGAACAAAAAGAGACCTTCTAATTGAAAATTTAAGAGCTTACCACGTCCGAAATCAAGTTTTCGGCACTCAAAATATGGAGATAAGCGAAATAATATATCAAAATTAGAAACCTATAACTTTCTTTAAACCTGAAAAAAATCGACTTACAATCATTAAAATCGCGTTTTAAGCGCTCTAGAAGTGATTTGAGCGCAAAACTTGTTGAATTTAGCAATTAAAAATATCCGTCTTAAATCAATAACGGCGACGTTTTAGAGCTTAAAATCATGTTTTGTGTGCTTATGTTATCGAGTTGAGCGCAATGATATACTACAATAACGGAACTAAAAGAGACCTTCTAATTGGAAATTTAAGATCTTACCACGTCCGAAATCATGTTATCGGCTCTCAAACCATCAAGATAAGCGAAAAAACATATCAAAAGGAGAAACCTATAGCTTTCTTTAACCTGAAAAAAAGTTTACTTAGAATCACTAAAATCGCGTTTTAAGCGCTCTAGAAGTAATTTGAGCCTAAAAACTTGTTGAATTTACCAACTAAAAGTATCCGTCTTAAATCAATAACGGCGACGTTTTAAAGCTTAAAATCATGTTTTGTGTGCTTATGTTATCGAGTTGAGCGCAATGATATACTACAATAACGGAACAAAAAGAGACCTTCTAATTGAAAATTTAAGAGCTTACCACGTCCGAAATCATGTTTTCGGCACTCAAACCATGGAGATAAGCGAAATAAGATATCAAAATTAGAAACCTATAACTTTCTTTAAACCTGAAAAAAATCTACTTACAATCATTAAAATCGCGTTTTAAGCGCTCTAGAAGTGATTTGAGCGCAAAACTTGTTGAATTTAGCAATTAAAAATATCCGTCTTAAATGAATAACGGCGACGTTTTAGAGCTTAAAATCATGTTTTGTGTGCTTATGTTATCGAGTTGAGCGCAATGATATACTACAATAACGGAACTAAAAGAGACCTTCTAATTGGAAATTTAAGATCTTACCACGTCCGAAATCATGTTTTCGGCTCTCAAACTATCAAGATAAGCGAAACAACATGTCAAAAGGAGAAACCTATAGCTTTCTTTAACCTGAAAAAAAGTTTACTTAGAATCATTAAAATCGCGTTTTAAGCGCTCTAGAAGTGATTTGAGCCTAAAAACTTGTTGAATTTACCAACTAAAAGTATCCGTCTTAAATCAATAACGGCGACGTTTTAAAGCTTAAAATCATGTTTTGTGTGCTTATGTTATCGAGTTGAGCGCAATGATATACTACAATAACGGAACAAAAAGAGACCTTCTAATTGAAAATTTAAGAGCTTACCACGTCCGAAATCATGTTTTCGGCACTCAAACCATGGAGATAAGCGAAATAAGATATCAAAATTAGAAACCTATAACTTTCTTTAAACCTGAAAAAAATCTACTTACAATCATTAAAATCGCGTTTTAAGCGCTCTAGAAGTGATTTGAGCGCAAAACTTGTTGAATTTAGCAATTAAAAATATCCGTCTTAAATGAATAACGGCGACGTTTTAGAGCTTAAAATCATGTTTTGTGTGCTTATGTTATCGAGTTGAGCGCAATGATATACTACAATAACGGAACTAAAAGAGACCTTCTAATTGGAAATTTAAGATCTTACCACGTCCGAAATCATGTTTTCGGCTCTCAAACTATCAAGATAAGCGAAACAACATGTCAAAAGGAGAAACCTATAGCTTTCTTTAACCTGAAAAAAAGTTTACTTAGAATCATTAAAATCGCGTTTTAAGCGCTCTAGAAGTGATTTGAGCCTAAAAACTTGTTGAATTTACCAACTAAAAGTATCCGTCTTAAATCAATAACGGCGACGTTTTAGAGCTTAAAATCAAGTTTTGTGTGCTTATGTTATCGAGTTGAGTGTTTTGTGTGCTTATGTTATCGAGTTGAGTGCAATGATATACTACAATAACGGAACAAAAAGAGACCTTCTAATTGAAAATTTAAGAGCTTACTACGTCCGAAATCATTTTTTCGGGACTCAAACTGTCGAAATTAGCGAAATAACATGTCAAGATGAGAAACCTATAACTTTCTTTAAACCTGAAAAAAATCGTCTTACAATCATCAAAATCGCGTTTAAAGCGCTCTAGAAATGGTTTGAGCTTAAAAACTTGTTGTATTTACCAACTAATAATTCCTGTCTTAAATCAATAACGGCGACGTTTTAGAGCTTAAAGTCATGCTTTGTGTACTTATGTTATCCAGGGTAGCGCAATGATATACTGCAATAACGGAACAAAAAGAGACCTTCTAATTCGAAATTTAAGATCTTACCACGTCCGAAATCATGTTTTCGGCACTCAAACTATCAGGATAAGCGAAACAACATGTCAAAATGAGAAACCTATAACTTTCTTTAACCTGAAAAAAAGTTTACTTAGAATCATTAAAATCGCGTTTTAAGAGCTCTAGAAGTGATTTGAGCTTAAAAACTTGTTTAATTTACCAACTAATAATTGCTGTCTTAAATCAATAACGTGACGTTTTAGAGCGGAAAATCATGTTTTGCGTGTTTATGTTATCGAGTTGAGCGCAATGATATACTGCAATCACGGAACAAAAAGAGACCTTTCAATTGGAAATTTAAGATATTATCACGTCCGAAATCATGTTTTCGGGACTCAAACCGTCGAAATTAGCGAAATAACATGTCAATATGAGAAACCTATAACTTTCTTTAACCTGAAAAAAATTTTACTTAGAATCATTAAAATCGCGTTTTAAGCGCTCTAGAAGTGATTTGAGCGCAAAACTTGTGGAATTTACCAATTAAAAATATCCGTCTTAAATCAATAACGGCGACGTTTTAGAGCTTAAAATCATGTTTTGTGTGCTTATGTTATCGAGTTGAGCGCAATGATATACTACAATAACGGAACAAAAAGAGACCTTCTAATTGGAAATTTAAGATCTTACCACGTCCGAAATCATGTTTTCGGCTCTCAAACCATCAAGATAAGCGAAACAACATGTCAAAAGGAGAAACCTATAGCTTTCTTTAACCTGGAAAAAAGTTTACTTAGAATCATTAAAATCGCGTTTTAAGCGCTCTAGAAGTGATTTGAGTCTAAAAACTTGTTGAATTTACCAACTAAAAGTATCCGTCTTAAATCAATAACGGCGACGTTTTAGAGATTAAAATCATGTTTTGTGTGCTTATGTTATCGAGTTGAGCGCAATGATATACTACAATAACGGAACAAAAAGAGACCTTCTAATTGGAAATTAATGAGCTTACCACGTCCGAAATCATGTTTTCGGCACTCAAACCATCAAGATAAAAGAAACAACATGTCAATATGAGAAACCTATAACTTTCTTTAACCTGAAAAAAAGTTTACTTAGAATCATTAAAATCGCGTTTTAAGCGCTCTAGAAGTGATTTGAGCGCAAAACTTGTGGAATTTACCAATTAAAAATATCCGTCTTAAATCAATAACGGCAACGTTTTAGAGCTTAAAATCATGTTTTGTGTGCTTATGTTATCGAGTTGAGCGCAATGATATACTACAATAACGGAACAAAAAGAGACCTTCTAATTGGAAATTTAAGATCTTACCACGTCCGAAATCATGTTTTCGGCTCTCAAACCATCAAGATAAGCGAAACAACATGTCAAAAGGAGAAACCTATAGCTTTCTTTAACCTGGAAAAAAGTTTACTTAGAATCATTAAAATCGCGTTTTAAGCGCTCTAGAAGTGATTTGAGTCTAAAAACTTGTTGAATTTACCAACTAAAAGTATCCGTCTTAAATCAATAACGGCGACGTTTTAGAGATTAAAATCAAGTTTTGTGTGCTTATGTTATCGAGTTGAGCGCAGTGATATACTACAATAACGGAACAAAAAGAGACCTTCTAATTGGAAATTAATGAGCTTACCACGTCCGAAATCATGTTTTCGGCACTCAAACCATCAAGATAAAAGAAACAACATGTCAATATGAGAAACCTATAACTTTCTTTAACCTGAAAAAAAGTTTACTTAGAATCATTAAAATCGCGTTTTAAGAGCTCTAGAAGTGATTTGAGCTTAAAAACTTCTTGTATTTACCAACTAATAATTCCTGTCTTAAATCAATAACGGCGACGTTTTAGAGCTTAAAGTCATGCTTTGTGTACTTATGTTATCCAGGGAAGGGCAATGATATACTGCAATAACGGAACAAAAAGAGACCTTCTAATTGGAAGTTTAAGATCTTACCACGTCCGAAATCAAGTTTTCGGCACTCAAACTATCAGGATAAGCGAAACAACATGTCAAAATGAGAAACATATAACTTTCTTTAACCTGAAAAAAGTTTACTTAGAATCATTAAAATCGCGTTTTAAGAGCTCTAGAAGTGATTTGAGCTTAAAAACTTGTTTAATTTACCAACTAATAATTGCTGTCTTAAATCAATAACGTGACGTTTTAGAGCGTAAAAACATGTTTTGTGTGCTTATGTTATCGAGTTGAGCGCAATGATATACTGCAATCACGGAACAAAAAGAGACCTTTTAATTGGAAATTTAAGATCTTATCACGTCCGAAATCATGTTTTCGGGACTCAAACCATCGAAATTAGCGAAATAACATGTCAATATGAGAAACCTATAACTTTCTTTAACCTGAAAAAAATTTTACTTAGAATCATTAAAATCGCGTTTTAAGCGCTCTAGAAGTTATTTGAGCGGAAAAACTTGTTGAATTTACCAACTAAAAGTATCCGTCTTAAATCAATAACGGCGACGTTTTAGAGCTTAAAATCATGTTTTGTGTGCTTATGTTTTCCATTTGAGCTCAATGATATACTACAATAACGGAACAAAAAGAGACCTTCTATATGGAAATTTAAGATCTTACCACGTCCGAAATCATGTTTTCGGCACTCAAACTATCGAAATTAGCGAATTAACATGTCAATATGAGAAACCTATAACTTTCTTTAACCTAAAAAAAATTTTACTTAGAATCATTAAAATCGCGTTTTAAGCGCTCTAGAAGTGATTTGAGCGGGAAAACTTGTTGAATTTCCCAACAAAAAGTATCCGTCTTAAATCAATAACGGCGACGTTTTAGAGCTTAAAATCATGTTTTGTGTGCTTATGTTATCGAGTTGAGCGCAATGATATACTTTAATAACGGAACAAAAAGAGACCTTCTAATTGGAAATTAATGAGCTTACCACGTCCGAAATCATGTTTTCGGCACTCAAACCATCAAGATAAAAGAAACAACATGTCAATATGAGAAACCTATAACTTTCTTTAACCTGAAAAAAAGTTTACTTAGAATCATTAAAATCGCGTTTTAAGAGCTCTAGAAGTGATTTGAGCTTAAAAACTTGTTGTATTTACCAACTAATAATTCCTGTCTTAAATTAATAACGGCGACGTTTTAGAGCTTAAAGTCATGCTTTGTGTACTTATGTTATCCAGGGAAGGGCAATGATATACTGCAATAACGGAACAAAAAGAGACCTTCTAATTGGAAGTTTAAGATCTTACCACGTCCGAAATCAAGTTTTCGGCACTCAAACTATCAGGATAAGCGAAACAACATGTCAAAATGAGAAACATATAACTTTCTTTAACCTGGAAAAAGTTTACTTAGAATCATTAAAATCGCGTTTTAAGAGCTCTAGAAGTGATTTGAGCTTAAAAACTTGTTTAATTTACCAACTAATAATTGCTGTCTTAAATCAATAACGTGACGTTTTAGAGCGTAAAAACATGTTTTGTGTGCTTATGTTATCGAGTTGAGCGCCATGATATACTGCAATCACGGAACAAAAAGAGACCTTTTAATTGGAAATTTAAGATCTTATCACGTCTGAAATCATGTTTTCGGGACTCAAACCATCGAAATTAGCGAAATAACATGTCAATATGAGAAACCTATAACTTTCTTTAACCTGAAAAAAATTTTACTTAGAATCATTAAAATCGCGTTTTAAGCGCTCTAGAAGTGATTTGAGCGCAAAACTTGTGGAATTTACCAATTAAAAATATCCGTCTTAAATCAATAACGGCGACGTTTTAGAGCTTAAAATCAAGTTTTGTGTGCTTATGTTATCGAGTTGAGTGTTTTGTGTGCTTATGTTATCGAGTTGAGTGCAATGATATACTACAATAACGGAACAAAAAGAGACCTTCTAATTGAAAATTTAAGAGCTTACTACGTCCGAAATCATTTTTTCGGGACTCAAACTGTCGAAATTAGCGAAATAACATGTCAAGATGAGAAACCTATAACTTTCTTTAAACCTGAAAAAAATCGTCTTACAATCATCAAAATCGCGTTTAAAGCGCTCTAGAAATGATTTGAGCTTAAAAACTTGTTGTATTTACCAACTAATAATTCCTGTCTTAAATCAATAACGGCGACGTTTTAGAGCTTAAAGTCATGCTTTGTGTACTTATGTTATCCAGGGTAGCGCAATGATATACTGCAATAACGGAACAAAAAGAGACCTTCTAATTCGAAATTTAAGATCTTACCACGTCCGAAATCATGTTTTCGGCACTCAAACTATCAGGATAAGCGAAACAACATGTCAAAATGAGAAACCTATAACTTTCTTTAACCTGAAAAAAAGTTTACTTAGAATCATTAAAATCGCGTTTTAAGAGCTCTAGAAGTGATTTGAGCTTAAAAACTTGTTTAATTTACCAACTAATAATTGCTGTCTTAAATCAATAACGTGACGTTTTAGAGCGGAAAATCATGTTTTGCGTGTTTATGTTATCGAGTTGAGCGCAATGATATACTGCAATCACGGAACAAAAAGAGACCTTTCAATTGGAAATTTAAGATATTATCACGTCCGAAATCATGTTTTCGGGACTCAAACCGTCGAAATTAGCGAAATAACATGTCAATATGAGAAACCTATAACTTTCTTTAACCTGAAAAAAATTTTACTTAGAATCATTAAAATCGCGTTTTAAGCGCTCTAGAAGTGATTTGAGCGCAAAACTTGTGGAATTTACCAATTAAAAATATCCGTCTTAAATCAATAACGGCGACGTTTTAGAGCTTAAAATCATGTTTTGTGTGCTTATGTTATCGAGTTGAGCGCAATGATATACTACAATAACGGAACAAAAAGAGACCTTCTAATTGGAAATTTAAGATCTTACCACGTCCGAAATCATGTTTTCGGCTCTCAAACCATCAAGATAAGCGAAACAACATGTCAAAAGGAGAAACCTATAGCTTTCTTTAACCTGGAAAAAAGTTTACTTAGAATCATTAAAATCGCGTTTTAAGCGCTCTAGAAGTGATTTGAGTCTAAAAACTTGTTGAATTTACCAACTAAAAGTATCCGTCTTAAATCAATAACGGCGACGTTTTAGAGATTAAAATCAAGTTTTGTGTGCTTATGTTATCGAGTTGAGCGCAATGATATACTACAATAACGGAACAAAAAGAGACCTTCTAATTGGAAATTAATGAGCTTACCACGTCCGAAATCATGTTTTCGGCACTCAAACCATCAAGATAAAAGAAACAACATGTCAATATGAGAAACCTATAACTTTCTTTAACCTGAAAAAAAGTTTACTTAGAATCATTAAAATCGCGTTTTAAGCGCTCTAGAAGTGATTTGAGCGCAAAACTTGTGGAATTTACCAATTAAAAATATCCGTCTTAAATCAATAACGGCGACGTTTTAGAGCTTAAAATCATGTTTTGTGTGCTTATGTTATCGAGTTGAGCGCAATGATATACTACAATAACGGAACAAAAAGAGACCTTCTAATTGGAAATTTAAGATCTTACCACGTCCGAAATCATGTTTTCGGCTCTCAAACCATCAAGATAAGCGAAACAACATGTCAAAAGGAGAAACCTATAGCTTTCTTTAACCTGGAAAAAAGTTTACTTAGAATCATTAAAATCGCGTTTTAAGCGCTCTAGAAGTGATTTGAGTCTAAAAACTTGTTGAATTTACCAACTAAAAGTATCCGTCTTAAATCAATAACGGCGACGTTTTAGAGATTAAAATCAAGTTTTGTGTGCTTATGTTATCGAGTTGAGCGCAGTGATATACTACAATAACGGAACAAAAAGAGACCTTCTAATTGGAAATTAATGAGCTTACCACGTCCGAAATCATGTTTTCGGCACTAAAACCATCAAGATAAAAGAAACAACATGTCAATATGAGAAACCTATAACTTTCTTTAACCTGAAAAAAAGTTTACTTAGAATCATTCAAATCGCGTTTTAAGAGCTCTAGAAGTGATTTGAGCTTAAAAACTTGTTGTATTTACCAACTAATAATTCCTGTCTTAAATCAATAACGGCGACGTTTTAGAGCTTAAAGTCATGCTTTGTGTACTTATGTTATCCAGGGAAGGGCAATGATATACTGCAATAACGGAACAAAAAGAGACCTTCTAATTGGAAGTTTAAGATCTTACCACGTCCAAAATCAAGTTTTCGGCACTCAAACTATCAGGATAAGCGAAACAACATGTCAAAATGAGAAACATATAACTTTCTTTAACCTGAAAAAAGTTAACTTAGAATCATTAAAATCGCGTTTTAAGAGCTCTAGAAGTGATTTGAGCTTAAAAACATGTTTAATTTACCAACTAATAATTGCTGTCTTAAATCAATAACGTGACGTTTTAGAGCGTAAAAACATGTTTTGTGTGCTTATGTTGTCGAGTTGAGCGCAATGATATACTGCAATCACGGAACAAAAAGAGACCTTTTAATTGGAAATTTAAGATCTTATCACGTCCGAAATCATGTTTTCGGGACTCAAACCATCGAAATTAGCGAAATAACATGTCAATATGAGAAACCTATAACTTTCTTTAACCTGAAAAAAATTTTACTTAGAATCATTAAAA
Organism: Muricea muricata; assembly: GCA_963855995.1. Taxonomy (NCBI): domain Eukaryota; kingdom Metazoa; phylum Cnidaria; class Anthozoa; order Malacalcyonacea; family Plexauridae; genus Muricea; species Muricea muricata. Next base: position 32,150,906 of record OY979717.1, read on the forward strand.
TCGCGTTTTAAGCGCTCTAGAAGTTATTTGAGCGGAAAAACTTGTTGAATTTACCAACTAAAAGTATCCGTCTTAAATCAATAACGGCGACGTTTTAGAGCTTAAAATCATGTTTTGTGTGCTTATGTTTTCCATTTGAGCTCAATGATATACTACAATAACGGAACAAAAAGAGACCTTCTATATGGAAATTTAAGATCTTACCACGTCCGAAATCATGTTTTCGGCACTCAAACTATCGAAATTAGCGAAATAACATGTCAATATGAGAAACCTATAACTTTCTTTAACCTGAAAAAAATTTTACTTAGAATCATTAAAATCGCGTTTTAAGCGCTCTAGAAGTGATTTGAGCGGGAAAACTTGTTGAATTTCCCAACAAAAAGTATCCGTCTTAAATCAATAACGGCGACGTTTTAGAGCTTAAAATCATGTTTTGTGTGCTTATGTTATCGAGTTGAGCGCAATGATATACTTTAATAACGGAACAAAAAGAGACCTTCTAATTGGAAATTAATGAGCTTACCACGTCCGAAATCATGTTTTCGGCACTCAAACCATCAAGATAAAAGAAACAACATGTCAATATGAGAAACCTATAACTTTCTTTAACCTGAAAAAAAGTTTACTTAGAATCATTAAAATCGCGTTTTAAGAGCTCTAGAAGTGATTTGAGCTTAAAAACTTGTTGTATTTACCAACTAATAATTCCTGTCTTAAATTAATAACGGCGACGTTTTAGAGCTTAAAGTCATGCTTTGTGTACTTATGTTATCCAGGGAAGGGCAATGATATACTGCAATAACGGAACAAAAAGAGACCTTCTAATTGGAAGTTTAAGATCTTACCACGTCCGAAATCAAGTTTTCGGCACTCAAACTATCAGGATAAGCGAAACAACATGTCAAAATGAGAAACATATAACTTTCTTTAACCTGGAAAAAGTTTACTTAGAATCATTAATATCGCGTTTTAAGAGCTCTAGAAGTGATTTGAGCTTAAAAACTTGTTTAATTTACCAACTAATAATTGCTGTCTTAAATCAATAACGTGACGTTTTAGAGCGTAAAAACATGTTTTGTGTGCATATGTTATCGAGTTGAGCGCAATGATATACTGCAATCACGGAACAAAAAGAGACCTTTTAATTGGAAATTTAAGATCTTATCACGTCTGAAATCATGTTTTCGGGACTCAAACCATCGAAATTAGCGAAATAACATGTCAATATGAGAAACCTATAACTTTCTTTAACCTGAAAAAAATTTTACTTAGAATCATTAAAATCGCGTTTTAAGCGCTCTAGAAGTTATTTGAGCGGAAAAACTTGTTGAATTTACCAACTAAAAGTATCCGTCTTAAATCAATAACGGCGACGTTTTAGAGCTTAAAATCATGTTTTGTGTGCTTATGTTTTCAATTTGAGCGCAATGATATACTACAATAACGGAACAAAAAGAGACCTTCTAATTGAAAATTTAAGAGCTTACCACGTCCGAAATCATGTTTTCGGCACTCAAATTATGGAGATAAGCGAAATAAGATATCAAAATTAGAAACCTATAACTTTCTTTAAACCTGAAAAAAATCGACTTACAATCATTAAAATTGCGTTTTAAGCGCTCTAGAAGTGATTTGAGCGCAAAACTTGTTGAATTTACCAATTAAAAATATCCGTCTTAAATCAATAACGGCGACGTTTTAGAGCTTAAAATCATGTTTTGTGTGCTTATGTTATCGAGTTGAGCGCAATGATATACTACAATAACGGAACAAAAAGAGACCTTCTAATTGGAAATTTAAGATCTTACCACGTCCGAAATCATGTTTTCGGCTCTCAAACTATCAAGATAAGCGAAACAACATGTCAAAAGGAGAAACCTATAGCTTTCTTTAACCTGAAAAAAAGTTTACTTAGAATCATTAAAATCGCGTTTTAAGCGCTCTAGAAGTGATTTGAGCCTAAAAACTTGTTGAATTTACCAACTAAAAGTATCCGTCTTAAATCAACAACGGCGACGTTTTAGAGCTTAAAATCAAGTTTTGTGTGCTTATGTTATCGAGTTGAGTGCAATGATATACTACAATAACGGAACAAAAAGAGACCTTCTAATTGAAAATTTAAGAGCTTACTACGTCCGAAATCATTTTTTCGGGACTCAAACTGTCGAAATTAGCGAAATAACATGTCAAGATGAGAAACCTATAACTTTCTTTAAACCTGAAAAAAATCGTCTTACAATCATCAAAATCGCGTTTAAAGCGCTCTAGAAATGATTTTAGCTTAAAAACTTGTTGTATTTACCAACTAATAATTCCTGTCTTAAATCAATAACGGCGACGTTTTAGAGCTTAAAGTCATGCTTTGTGTACTTATGTTATCCAGGGTAGCGCAATGATATACTGCAATAACGGAACAAAAAGAGACCTTCTAATTGGAAATTTAAGATCTTACCACGTTCGAAATCATGTTTTCGGCACTCAAACTATCAAGATAAGCGAAACAACATGTCAAAATGAGAAACCTATAACTTTCTTTAACCTGAAAAAAAGTTTACTTAGAATCATTAAAATCGCGTTTTAAGAGCTCTAGAAGTGATTTGAGCGGGAAAACTTGTTGAATTTCCCAACTAAAAGTATCCGTCTTAAATCAATAACGGCGACGTTTTAGAACTTAAAATCATGTTTTGTGTGCTTATGTTATCGAGTTGAGCGCAATGATATACTACAATAACGGAACAAAAAGAGACCTTCTAATTGGAAATTTAAGATCTTACCACGTCCGAAATCATGTTTTCGGGACTCAAACTATCGAAATTAGCGAAATAACATGTCAATATGAGAAACCTATAACTTTCTTTAACCTGAAAAAAATTTTACTTAGAATCATTAAAATCGCGTTTTAAGCGCTCTAGAAGTGATTTGAGCGGGAAAACTTGTTGAATTTCCCAACTAAAAGTATCCGTCTTAAATCAATAACGGCGACGTTTTAGAACTTAAAATCATGTTTTGTGTACTTATGTTATCGAGTTGAGCGCAATGATATACTACAATAACGGAACAAAAAGAGACCTTCTAATTGGAAATTTAAGATCTTACCACGTCCGAAATCATGTTTTCGGCTCTCAAACCATCAAGATAAGCGAAAAAACATGTCAAAAGGAGAAACCTATAGCTTTCTTTAACCTGAAAAAAAGTTTACTTAGAATCACTAAAATCGCGTTTTAAGCGCTCTAGAAGTGATTTGAGCCTAAAAACTTGTTGAATTTACCAACTAAAAGTATCCGTCTTAAATCAATAACGGCGATGTTTTAGAGCTTAAAATCATGTTTTGTGTGCTTATGTTATCGAGTTGAGCGCAATTATATACTACAATAACGGAACAAAAAGAGACCTTCTATATGGAAATTTAAGATCTTACCACGTCCGAAATCATGTTTTCGGGACTCAAACTATCGAAATTAGCGAAATAACATGTCAATATGAGAAACCTATAACTTTCTTTACCCTGAAAAAAATTTTACTTAGAATCATTAAAATCGCGTTTTAAGCGCTCTAGAAGTGATTTGAGCGCAAAACTTGTTGAATTTACCAATTAAAAATATCCGTCTTATATCAATAGCGGCGACGTTTTAGAGCTTAAAGTCATGCTTTGTGTACTTATGTTATCGAGGGTAGCGCAATGATATACTGCAATAACGGAACAAAAAGAGACCTTCTATATGGAAATTTAAGATCTTACCACGTCCGAAATCATGTTTTCGGGACTCAAACTATCGAAATTAGCGAAATAACATGTCAATATGAGAAACCTATAACTTTCTTTAACCTGAAAAAAATTTTACTTAGAATCATTAAAATCGCGTTTTAAGCGCTCTAGAAGTGATTTAAGCTTAAAAACTTGTTGAATATACGAACTAAAAATTGCTGTCTTAAATCAATAACGGCGACGTTTTAGAGCTTAAAATCATGTTTTGTGTCCTTATGTGATCGAGTTGAGCGCAATGATATACTACAATAACGGAACAAAAAGAGACCTTCTAATTGGAAATTTAAGATCTTACCACGTCCGAAATCATGTTTTCGGCACTCAAACCATGGAGATAAGCGAAATAAGATATCAAAATTAGAAACCTATAACTTTCTTTAAACCTGAAAAAAATCGACTTACAACCATTAAAATCGCGTTTTAAGCGCTCTAGAAGTGATTTGAGCGCAAAACTTGTTGAATTTACCAATTAAAAATATCCGTCTTAAATCAATAACGGCGACGTTTTAGAGCTTAAAATCATGTTTTGTGTGCTTATGTTATCGAGTTGAGCGCAATGATATACTACAATAACGGAACAAAAAGAGACCTTCTAATTGGAAATTTAAGATCTTACTACGTCCGAAATCATGTTTTCGGCTCTCAAACCATCAAGATAAGCGAAACAACATGTCAAAAGGAGAAACCTATAGCTTTCTTTAACCTGAAAAAAAGTTTACTTAGAATCATTAAAATCGCGTTTTAAGCGCTCTAGAAGTGATTTGAGCCTAAAAACTTGTTGAATTTACCAACTAAAAGTATCCGTCTTAAATCAATAACGGCGACGTTTTAGAGCTTAAAATCAAGTTTTGTGTGCTTATGTTATCGAGTTGAGCGCAATGATATACTACAATAACGGAACAAAAAGAGACCTTCTAATTGAAAATTTAAGAGCTTACCACGTCCGAAATCATTTTTTCGCGACTCAAACTGTCGAAATTAGCGAAATAACATGTCAAGATGATAAACCTATAACTTTCTTTAAACCTGAAAAAAATCGTCTTACAATCATCAAAATCGCGTTTTAAGCGCTCTAGAAATGATTTGAGCTTAAAAACTTGTTGTATTTACCAACTAAAAGTATCCGTCTTAAATCAATAACGGCGACGTTTTAGAGCTAAAAATCAAGTTTTGTGTGCTTATGTTATCGAGTTGAGCGCAATGATATACTACAATAACGGAACAAAAAGAGACCTTCTAATTGAAAATTTAAGAGCTTACCACGTCCGAAATCATTTTTTCGGGACTCAAACTGTCGAAATTAGCGAAATAACATGTCAAGATGAGAAACCTATAACTTTCTTTAAACCTCAAAAAAATCGTCTTACAATCATCAAAATCGCGTTTTAAGCGCTCTAGAAATGATTTGAGTTTAAAAGCTTGTTGTATTTACTAACTAATAATTCCTGTCTTAAATCAATAACGGCGACGTTTTAGAGCTTAAAGTCATGCTTTTTGTACTTACGTTATCGAGGGTAGCGCAATGATATACTGCAATAACGGAACAAAAAGAGACCTTCTAATTGGAAATTTAAGATCTTACCACATCCGAAATCATGTTTTCGGCACTCAAACCATCAGGATAAGCGAAGCAACATGTCAAAATGAGAAACCTATAACTTTCTTTAACCTGAAAAAAAGTTTACTTAGAATCATTAAAATCGCGTTTTAAGAGCTCTAGAAGTGATTTGAGCTTAAAAACTTGTTTAATTTACCAACTAATAATTGCTGTCTTAAATCAATAACGTGACGTTTTAGAGCGTAAAATCATGTTTTGTGTCCTTACGTTATCGAGTTGAGCCCAATGATATACTACAATAACGGAACAAAAAGAGACCTTCTAATTGGAAATTTAAGATCTTACCACGTCCGAAATCATGTTTTCGGCACTCAAACCATCGAAATTAGCGAAATAACATGTCAAAATTAGAAACTTATAACTTTCTTTAAACCTGAAAAAAATCGACTTACAATCATTAAAATCGCGTTTTAAGCGCTCTAGAAGTGATTTGAGCGCAAAACTTGTGGAATTTACCAATTAAAAATATCCGTCTTAAATCAATAACGGCGACGTTTTAGAGCTTAAAATCATGTTTTGTGTGCTTATGTTATCGAGTTGAGCGCAATGATATACTACAATAACGGAACAAAAAGAGACCTTCTAATTGAAATTTAAGAGCTTACCACGTCCGAAATCATGTTTTCGGCACTCAAACCATGGAGATAAGCGAAATAAGATATCAAAATTAGAAACCTATAACTTTCTTTAAACCTGAAAAAAATCGACTTACAATCATTAAAATCGCGTTTCAAGCGCTCTAGAAGTGATTTGAGCGCAAAACTTGTTGAATTTAACAATTAAAAATATCCGTCTTAAATCAATAACGGCGACAATTTAGAGCTTAAAATCATGTTTTGTGTGCTTATGTGATCGAGTTGAGCGCAATGATATACTACAATAACGGAACAAAAAGAGACCTTCTAATTGAAAATTTAAGAGCTTACCACGTCCGAAATCATTTTTTCGGGACTCAAACGGTCGAAATTAGCGAAATAACATGTCAATATGAGAAACCTATAACTTTCTTTAACCTGAAAAAAATTTTACTTAGAATCATTAAAATCGCGTTTTAAGCGCTCCAGAAGTTATTTGAGCGGAAAAACTTGTTGAATTTACCAACTAAAAGTATCCGTCTTAAATCAATAACGGCGACGTTTTAGAGCTTAAAATCATGTTTTGTGTGCTTATGTTTTCAATTTGAGCGTAATGATATACTACAATAACGGAACAAAAAGAGACCTTCTATATGGAAATTTAAGATCTTACCACGTCCGAAATCATGTTTTCGGGACTCAAACTATCGAAATTAGCGAAATAACATGTCAATATGAGAAACCTATAACTTTCTTTAACCTGAAAAAAATTTTACTTAGAATCATTTAAATCGCGTTTTAAGCGCTCTAGAAGTGATTTGAGCGCAAAACTTGTTGAATTTACCAATTAAAAATATCCGTCTTATATCAATAACGGCGACGTTTTAGAGCTTAAAGTCATGCTTTGTGTACTTATGTTATCGAGGGTAGCGCAATGATATACTGCAATAACGGAACAAAAAGAGACCTTCTATATGGAAATTTAAGATCTTACCACGTCCGAAATCATGTTTTCGGGACTCAAACTATCGAAATTAGCGAAATAACATGTCAATATGAGAAACCTATAACTTTCTTTAACCTGAAAAAAATTTTACTTAGAATCATTAAAATCGCGTTTTAAGCGCTCTAGAAGTGATTTGAGCCGGAAAACTTGTTGAATTTCCCAACTAAAAGTATCCGTCTTAAATCAATAACGGCGACGTTTTAGAGCTTAAAATCATGTTTTGTGTGCTTATGTTATCGAGTTGAGCGCAATGATATACTACAATAACGGAACAAAAAGAGACCTTCTAATTGGAAATTTAAGATCTTACCACGTCCGAAATCATGTTTTCGGCTCTCAAACCATCAAGATAAGCGAAAAAACATGTCAAAAGGAGAAACCTATAGCTTTCTTTAACCTGAAAAAAACTTTACTTAGAATCACTAAAATCGCGTTTTAAACGCTCTAGAAGTGATTTGAGCCTAATAACTTGTTGAATTTACCAACTAAAAGTATCCGTCTTAAATCAATAACGGCGACGTTTTAGAGCTTAAAATCATGTTTTGTGTGCTTATGTTATCGAGTTGAGCGCAATGATATACTACAATAACGGAACAAAAAGAGACCTTCTAATTGGAAATTTAAGATCTTACCACGTCCGAAATCATGTTTTCGGCACTCAAACCATCGAAATTAGCGAAATAACATGTCAAAATGAGAAACCTATCACTTTCTTTAAACCTGAAAAAAAATCGACTTACAATCATCAAAATCGCGTTTTAAGCGCTCTAGAAGTGATTTGAGCTTAAAAACTTGTTGAATATACGAACTAAAAATTGCTGTCTTAAATCAATAACGGCGACGTTTTAGAGCTTAAAATCATGTTTTGTGTCCTTATGTGATCGAGTTGAGCGCAATGATATACTACAATAACGGAACAAAAAGAGACCTTCTAATTGGAAATTTAAGATCTTACCACGTCCGAAATCATGTTTTCGGCACTCAAACCATGGAGATAAGCGAAATAAGATATCAAAATTAGAAACCTATAACATTCTTTAAACCTGAAAAAAATCGACTTACAACCATTAAAATCGCGTTTTAAGCGCTCTAGAAGTGATTTGAGCGCAAAACTTGTTGAATTTACCAATTAAAAATATCCGTCTTAAATCAATAACGGCGACGTTTTAGAGCTTAAAATCATGTTTTGTGTGCTTATGTTATCGAGTTGAGCGCAATGATATACTACAATAACGGAACAAAAAGAGACCTTCTAATTGGAAATTTAAGATCTTACCACGTCCGAAATCATGTTTTCGGCTCTCAAACCATCAAGATAAGCGAAACAACATGTCAAAAGGAGAAACCTATAGCTTTCTTTAACCTGAAAAAAAGTTTACTTAGAATCATTAAAATCGCGTTTTAAGCGCTCTAGAAGTGATTTGAGCCTAAAAACTTGTTGAATTTACCAACTAAAAGTATCCGTCTTAAATCAATAACGGCGACGTTTTAGAGCTTAAAATCAAGTTTTGTGTGCTTATGTTATCGAGTTGAGCGCAATGATATACTACAATAACGGAACAAAAAGAGACCTTCTAATTGAAAATTTAAGAGCTTACCACGTCCGAAATCATTTTTTCGCGACTCAAACTGTCGAAATTAGCGAAATAACATGTCAAGATGAGAAACCTATAACTTTCTTTAAACCTGAAAAAAATCGTCTTACAATCATCAAAATCGCGTTTTAAGCGCTCTAGAAATGATTTGAGCTTAAAAACTTGTTGTATTTACCAACTAAAAGTATCCGTCTTAAATCAATAACGGCGACGTTTTAGAGCTAAAAATCAAGTTTTGTGTGCTTATGTTATCGAGTTGAGCGCAATGATATACTACAATAACGGAACAAAAAGAGACCTTCTAATTGAAAATTTAAGAGCTTACCACGTCCGCAATCATTTTTTCGGGACTCAAACTGTCGAAATTAGCGAAATAACATGTCAAGATGAGAAACCTATAACTTTCTTTAAACCTCAAAAAAATCGTCTTACAATCATCAAAATCGCGTTTTAAGCGCTCTAGAAATGATTTGAGTTTAAAAGCTTGTTGTATTTACTAACTAATAATTCCTGTCTTAAATCAATAACGGCGACGTTTTAGAGCTTAAAGTCATGCTTTTTGTACTTACGTTATCGAGGGTAGCGCAATGATATACTGCAATAACGGAACAAAAAGAGACCTTCTAATTGGAAATTTAAGATCTTACCACGTCCGAAATCATGTTTTCGGCACTCAAACCATCAGGATAAGCGAAGCAACATGTCAAAATGAGAAACCTATAACTTTCTTTAACCTAAAAAAGTTTACTTAGAATCATTAAAATCGCGTTTTAAGAGCTCTAGAAGTGATTTGAGCTTAAAAACTTGTTTAATTTACCAACTAATAATTGCTGTCTTAAATCAATAACGTGACAATTTAGAGCGTAAAATCATGTTTTGTGTGCTTACGTTATCGAGTTGAGCCCAATGATATACTACAATAACGGAACAAAAAGAGACCTTCTAATTGGAAATTTAAGATCTTACCACGTCCGAAATCATGTTTTCGGCACTCAAACCATCGAAATTAGCGAAATAACATGTCAAAATTAGAAACCTATAACTTTCTTTAAACCTGAAAAAAATCGACTTACAATCATTAAAATCGCGTTTTAAGCGCTCTAGAAGTGATTTGAGCGCAAAACTTGTGGAATTTACCAATTAAAAATATCCGTCTTAAATCAATAACGGCGACGTTTTAGAGCTTAAAATCATGTTTTGTGTGCTTATGTTATCGAGTTGAGCGCAATGATATACTACAATAACGGAACAAAAAGAGACCTTCTAATTGAAATTTAAGAGCTTACCACGTCCGAAATCATGTTTTCGGCACTCAAACCATGGAGATAAGCGAAATAAGATATCAAAATTAGAAACCTATAACTTTCTTTAAACCTGAAAAAAATCGACTTACAATCATTAAAATCGCGTTTCAAGCGCTCTAGAAGTGATTTGAGCGCAAAACTTGTTGAATTTAACAATTAAAAATATCCGTCTTAAATCAATAACGGCGACAATTTAGAGCTTAAAATCATGTTTTGTGTGCTTATGTGATCGAGTTGAGCGCAATGATATACTACAATAACGGAACAAAAAGAGACCTTCTAATTGAAAATTTAAGAGCTTACCACGTCCGAAATCATTTTTTCGGGACTCAAACGGTCGAAATTAGCGAAATAACATGTCAATATGAGAAACCTATAACTTTCTTTAACCTGAAAAAAATTTTACTTAGAATCATTAAAATCGCGTTTTAAGCGCTCCAGAAGTTATTTGAGCGGAAAAACTTGTTGAATTTACCAACTAAAAGTATCCGTCTTAAATCAATAACGGCGACGTTTTAGAGCTTAAAATCATGTTTTGTGTGCTTATGTTTTCAATTTGAGCGTAATGATATACTACAATAACGGAACAAAAAGAGCCTTCTATATGGAAATTTAAGATCTTACCACGTCCGAAATCATGTTTTCGGGACTCAAACTATCGAAATTAGCGAAATAACATGTCAATATGAGAAACCTATAACTTTCTTTAACCTGAAAAAAATTTTACTTAGAATCATTAAAATCGCGTTTTAAGCGCTCTAGAAGTGATTTGAGCGCAAAACTTGTTGAATTTACCAATTAAAAATATCCGTCTTATATCAATAACGGCGACGTTTTAGAGCTTAAAGTCATGCTTTGTGTACTTATGTTATCGAGGGTAGCGCAATGATATACTGCAATAACGGAACAAAAAGAGACCTTCTATATGGAAATTTAAGATCTTACCACGTCCGAAATCATGTTTTCGGGACTCAAACTATCGAAATTAGCGAAATAACATGTCAATATGAGAAACCTATAACTTTCTTTAACCTGAAAAAAATTTTACTTAGAATCATTAAAATCGCGTTTTAAGCGCTCTAGAAGTGATTTGAGCCGGAAAACTTGTTGAATTTCCCAACTAAAAGTATCCGTCTTAAATCAATAACGGCGACGTTTTAGAGCTTAAAATCATGTTTTGTGTGCTTATGTTATCGAGTTGAGCGCAATGATATACTACAATAACGGAACAAAAAGAGACCTTCTAATTGGAAATTTAAGATCTTACCACGTCCGAAATCATGTTTTCGGCTCTCAAACCATCAAGATAAGCGAAAAAACATGTCAAAAGGAGAAACCTATAGCTTTCTTTAACCTGAAAAAAACTTTACTTAGAATCACTAAAATCGCGTTTTAAGCGCTCTAGAAGTGATTTGAGCCTAATAACTTGTTGAATTTACCAACTAAAAGTATCCGTCTTAAATCAATAACGGCGACGTTTTAGAGCTTAAAATCATGTTTTGTGTGCTTATGTTATCGAGTTGAGCGCAATGATATACTACAATAACGGAACAAAAAGAGACCTTCTAATTGGAAATTTAAGATCTTACCACGTCCGAAATCATGTTTTCGGCACTCAAACCATCGAAATTAGCGAAATAACATGTCAAAATGAGAAACCTATCACTTTCTTTAAACCTGAAAAAAAATCGACTTACAATCATCAAAATCGCGTTTTAAGCGCTCTAGAAGTGATTTGAGCTTAAAAACTTGTTGAATATACGAACTAAAAATTGCTGTCTTAAATCAATAACGGCGACGTTTTAGAGCTTAAAATCATGTTTTGTGTCCTTATGTGATCGAGTTGAGCGCAATGATATACTACAATAACGGAACAAAAAGAGACCTTCTAATTGGAAATTTAAGATCTTACCACGTCCGAAATCATGTTTTCGGCACTCAAACCATGGAGATAAGCGAAATAAGATATCAAAATTAGAAACCTATAACTTTCTTTAAACCTGAAAAAAATCGACTTACAATCATTTAAATCGCGTTTTAAGCGCTCTAGAAGTGATTTGAGCGCAAAACTTGTTGAATTTACCAATTAAAAATATCCGTCTTAAATCAATAACGGCGACGTTTTAGAGCTTAAAATCATGTTTTGTGTGCTTATGTTATCGAGTTGAGCGCAATGATATACTACAATAACGGAACAAAAAGAGACCTTCTAATTGGAAATTTAAGATCTTACCACGTCTGAAATCATGTTTTCGGCTCTCAAACCATCAAGATAAGCGAAACAACATGTCAAAAGGAGAAACCTATAGCTTTCTTTAACCTGAAAAAAATTTTACTTAGAATCATTAAAATCGCGTTTTAAGCGCTCTAGAAGTGATTTGAGCGCAAAACTTGTTGAATTTACCAATTAAAAATATCCGTCTTATATCAATAACGGCGACGTTTTAGAGCTTAAAGTCATGCTTTGTGTACTTATGTTATCGAGGGTAGCGCAATGATATACTGCAATAACGGAACAAAAAGAGACCTTCTATATGGAAATTTAAGATCTTACCACGTCCGAAATCATGTTTTCGGGACTCAAACTATCGAAATTAGCGAAATAACATGTCAATATGAGAAACCTATAACTTTCTTTAACCTGAAAAAAATTTTACTTAGAATCATTAAAATCGCGTTTTAAGCGCTCTAGAAGTGATTTGAGCTTAAAAACTTGTTGAATATACGAACTAAAAATTGCTGTCTTAAATCAATAACGGCGACGTTTTAGAGCTTAAAATCATGTTTTGTGTCCTTATGTGATCGAGTTGAGCGCAATGATATACTACAATAACGGAACAAAAAGAGACCTTCTAATTGGAAATTTAAGATCTTACCACGTCCGAAATCATGTTTTCGGCACTCAAACCATGGAGATAAGCGAAATAAGATATCAAAATTAGAAACCTATAACTTTCTTTAAACCTGAAAAAAATCGACTTACAACCATTAAAATCGCGTTTTAAGCGCTCTAGAAGTGATTTGAGCGCAAAACTTGTTGAATTTACCAATTAAAAATATCCGTCTTAAATCAATAACGGCGACGTTTTAGAGCTTAAAATCATGTTTTGTGTGCTTATGTTATCGAGTTGAGCGCAATGATATACTACAATAACGGAACAAAAAGAGACCTTCTAATTGGAAATTTAAGATCTTACCACGTCCGAAATCATGTTTTCGGCTCTCAAACCATCAAGATAAGCGAAACAACATGTCAAAAGGAGAAACCTATAGCTTTCATAACCTGAAAAAAAGTTTACTTAGAATCATTAAAATCGCGTTTTGAGCGCTCTAGAAGTGATTTGAGCCTAAAAACTTGTTGAATTTACCAACTAAAAGTATCCGTCTTAAATCAATAACGGCGACGTTTTAGAGCTTAAAATCAAGTTTTGTGTGCTTATGTTATCGAGTTGAGCGCAATGATATACTACAATAACGGAACAAAAAGAGACCTTCTAATTGAAAATTTAAGAGCTTACCACGTCCGAAATCATTTTTTCGCGACTCAAACTGTCGAAATTAGCGAAATAACATGTCAAGATGAGAAACCTATAACTTTCTTTAAACCTGAAAAAAATCGTCTTACAATCATCAAAATCGCGTTTTAAGCGCTCTAGAAATGATTTGAGCTTAAAAACTAGTTGTATTTACCAACTAAAAGTATCCGTCTTAAATCAATAACGGCGACGTTTTAGAGCTAAAAATCAAGTTTTGTGTGCTTATGTTATCGAGTTGAGCGCAATGATATACTACAATAACGGAACAAAAAGAGACCTTCTAATTGAAAATTTAAGAGCTTACCACGTCCGAAATCATTTTTTCGGGACTCAAACTGTCGAAATTAGCGAAATAACATGTCAAGATGAGAAACCTATAACTTTCTTTAAACCTCAAAAAAATCGTCTTACAATCATCAAAATCGCGTTTTAAGCGCTCTAGAAATGATTTGAGTTTAAAAGCTTGTTGTATTTACTAACTAATAATTCCTGTCTTAAATCAATAACGGCGACGTTTTAGAGCTTAAAGTCATGCTTTTTGTACTTACGTTATCGAGGGTAGCGCAATGATATACTGCAATAACGGAACAAAAAGAGACCTTCTAATTGGAAATTTAAGATCTTACCACGTCCGAAATCATGTTTTCGGCACTCAAACCATCAGGATAAGCGAAGCAACATGTCAAAATGAGAAACCTATAACTTTCTTTAACCTGAAAAAAAGTTTACTTAGAATCATTAAAATCGCGTTTTTAGAGCTCTAGAAGTGATTTGAGCTTAAAAACTTGTTTAATTTACCAACTAATGATTGCTGTCTTAAATCAATAACGTGACGTTTTAGAGCGTAAAATCATGTTTTGTGTGCTTACGTTATCGAGTTGAGCCCAATGATATACTACAATAACGGAACAAAAAGAGACCTTCTAATTGGAAATTTAAGATCTTACCACGTCCGAAATCATGTTTTCGGCACTCAAACCATCGAAATTAGCGAAATAACATGTCAAAATTAGAAACCTATAACTTTCTTTAAACCTGAAAAAAATCGACTTACAATCATTAAAATCGCGTTTTAAGCGCTCTAGAAGTGATTTGAGCGCAAAACTTGTGGAATTTACCAATTAAAAATATCCGTCTTAAATCAATAACGGCGACGTTTTAGAGCTTAAAATCATGTTTTGTGTGCTTATGTTATCGAGTTGAGCGCAATGATATACTACAATAACGGAACAAAAAGAGACCTTCTAATTGAAATTTAAGAGCTTTCCACGTCCGAAATCATGTTTTCGGCACTCAAACCATGGAGATAAGCGAAATAAGATATCAAAATTAGAAGTCTATAACTTTCTTTAAACCTGAAAAAAATCGACTTACAATCATTAAAATCGCGTTTCAAGCGCTCTAGAAGTGATTTGAGCGCAAAACTTGTTGAATTTAACAATTAAAAATATCCGTCTTAAATCAATAACGGCGACAATTTAGAGCTTAAAATCATGTTTTGTGTGCTTATGTGATCGAGTTGAGCGCAATGATATACTACAATAACGGAACAAAAAGAGACCTTCTAATTGAAAATTTAAGAGCTTACCACGTCCGAAATCATTTTTTCGGGACTCAAACGGTCGAAATTAGCGAAATAACATGTCAATATGAGAAACCTATAACTTTCTTTAACCTGAAAAAAATTTTACTTAGAATCATTAAAATCGCGTTTTAAGCGCTCTAGAAGTTATTTGAGCGGAAAAACTTGTTGAATTTACCAACTAAAAGTATCCGTCTTAAATCAATAACGGCGACGTTTTAGAGCTTAATTAAAATCATGTTTTGTGTGCTTATGTTTTCAATTTGAGCGTAATGATATACTACAATAACGGAACAAAAAGAGACCTTCTATATGGAAATTTAAGATCTTACCACGTCCGAAATCATGTTTTCGGGACTCAAACTATCGAAATTAGCGAAATAACATGTCAATATGAGAAATCTATAACTTTCTTTAACCTGAAAAAAATTTTACTTAGAATCATTAAAATCGCGTTTTAAGCGCTCTAGAAGTGATTTGAGCGCAAAACTTGTTGAATTTACCAATTAAAAATATCCGTCTTATATCAATAACGGCGACGTTTTAGAGCTTAAAGTCATGCTTTGTGTACTTATGTTATCGAGGGTAGCGCAATGATATACTGCAATAACGGAACAAAAAGAGACCTTCTATATGGAAATTTAAGATCTTACCACGTCCGAAATCATGTTTTCGGGACTCAAACTATCGAAATTAGCGAAATAACATGTCAATATGAGAAACCTATAACTTTAATTTGAAAAAAATTTTACTTAGAATCATTAAAATCGCGTTTTAAGCGCTCTAGAAGTGATTTGAGCCGGAAAACTTGTTGAATTTCCCAACTAAAAGTATCCGTCTTAAATCAATAACGGCGACGTTTTAGAGCTTAAAATCATGTTTTGTGTGCTTATGTTATCGAGTTGAGCGCAATGATATACTACAATAACGGAACAAAAAGAGACCTTCTAATTGGAAATTTAAGATCTTACCACGTCCGAAATCATGTTTTCGGCTCTCAAGCCATCAAGATAAGCGAAAAAACATGTCAAAAGGAGAAACCTATAGCTTTCTTTAACCTGAAAAAAACTTTACTTAGAATCACTAAAATAGCGTTTTAAGCGCTCTAGAAGTGATTTGAGCCTAATAACTTGTTGAATTTACCAACTAAAAGTATCCGTCTTAAATCAATAACGGCGACGTTTTAGAGCTTAAAATCATGTTTTGTGTGCTTATGTTATCGAGTTGAGCGCAATGATATACTACAATAACGGAACAAAAAGAGACCTTCTAATTGGAAATTTAAGATCTTACCACGTCCGAAATCATGTTATCGGCACTCAAACCATCGAAATTAGCGAAATAACATGTCAAAATGAGAAACCTATCACTTTCTTTAAACCTGAAAAAAATCGACTTACAATCATCAAAATCGCGTTTTAAGCGCTCTAGAAGTGATTTGAGCTTAAAAACTTGTTGAATATACGAACTAAAAATTGCTGTCTTAAATCAATAACGGCGACGTTTTAGAGCTTAAAATCATGTTTTGTGTCCTTATGTGATCGAGTTGAGCGCAATGATATACTACAATAACGGAACAAAAAGAGACCTTCTAATTGGAAATTTAAGATCTTACCACGTCCGAAATCATGTTTTCGGCACTCAAACCATCGAAATTAGCGAAATAACATGTCAAAATGAGAAACCTATCACTTTCTTTAAACCTGAAAAAAAATCGACTTACAATCATCAAAATCGCGTTTTAAGCGCTCTAGAAGTGATTTGAGCCTAATAACTTGTTGAATTTACCAACTAAAAGTATCCGTCTTAAATCAATAACGGCGACGTTTTAGAGCTTAAAATCATGTTTTGTGTGCTTATGTTATCGAGTTGAGCGCAATGATATACTACAATAACGGAACAAAAAGAGACCTTCTAATTGGAAATTTAAGATCTTACCACGTCCGAAATCATGTTTTCGGCACTCAAACCATCAAAATTAGCGAAATAACATGTCAAAATGAGAACCTATCACTTTCTTTAAACCTGAAAAAAAATCGACTTACAATCATCAAAATCGCGTTTTAAGCGCTCTAGAAGTGATTTGAGCTTAAAAACTTGTTGAATATACGAACTAAAAATTGCTGTCTTAAATCAATAACGGCGACGTTTTAGAGCTTAAAATCATGTTTTGTGTCCTTATGTGATCGAGTTGAGCGCAATGATATACTACAATAACGGAACAAAAAGAGACCTTCTAATTGGAAATTTAAGATCTTACCACGTCCGAAATCATGTTTTCGGCACTCAAACCATGGAGATAAGCGAAATAAGATATCAAAATTAGAAACCTATAACTTTCTTTAAACCTGAAAAAAATCGACTTACAATCATTTAAATCGCGTTTTAAGCGCTCTAGAAGTGATTTGAGCGCAAAACTTGTTGAATTTACCAATTAAAAATATCCGTCTTAAATCAATAACGGCGACGTTTTAGAGCTTAAAATCATGTTTTGTGTGCTTATGTTATCGAGTTGAGCGCAATGATATACTACAATAACGGAACAAAAAGAGACCTTCTAATTGGAAATTTAAGATCTTACCACGTCTGAAATCATGTTTTCGGCTCTCAAACCATCAAGATAAGCGAAACAACATGTCAAAAGGAGAAACCTATAGCTTTCTTTAACCTGAAAAAAAGTTTACTTAGAATCATTAAAATCGCGTTTTAAGCGCTCTAGAAGTGATTTGAGCCGGAAAACTTGTTGAATTTCCCAACTAAAAGTATCCGTCTTAAATCAATAACGGCGACGTTTTAGAGCTTAAAATCATGTTTTGTGTGCTTATGTTATCGAGTTGAGCGCAATGATATACTACAATAACGGAACAAAAAGAGACCTTCTAATTGGAAATTTAAGATCTTACCACGTCCGAAATCATGTTTTCGGCTCTCAAACCATCAAGATAAGCGAAACAACATGTCAAAAGGAGAAACCTATAGCTTTCTTTAACCTGAAAAAAACTTTACTTAGAATCACTAAAATCGCGTTTTAAGCGCTCTAGAAGTGATTTGAGCCTAATAACTTGTTGAATTTACCAACTAAAAGTATCCGTCTTAAATCAATAACGGCGACGTTTTAGAGCTTAAAATCATGTTTTGTGTGCTTATGTTATCGAGTTGAGCGCAATGATATACTACAATAACGGAACAAAAAGAGACCTTCTAATTGGAAATTTAAGATCTTACCACGTCCGAAATCATGTTTTCGGCACTCAAACCATCGAAATTAGCGAAATAACATGTCAAAATGAGAAACCTATCACTTTCTTTAAACCTGAAAAAAAATCGACTTACCATCATCAAAATCGCGTTTTAAGCGCTCTAGAAGTGATTTGAGCTTAAAAACTTGTTGAATATACGAACTAAAAATTGCTGTCTTAAATCAATAACGGCGACGTTTTAGAGCTTAAAATCATGTTTTGTGTCCTTATGTGATCGAGTTGAGCGCAATGATATACTACAATAACGGAACAAAAAGAGACCTTCTAATTGGAAATTTAAGATCTTACCACGTCCGAAATCATGTTTTCGGCACTCAAACCATGGAGATAAGCGAAATAAGATATCAAAATTAGAAACCTATAACTTTCTTTAAACCTGAAAAAAATCGACTTACAATCATTAAAATCGCGTTTTAAGCGCTCTAGAAGTGATTTGAGCGCAAAACTTGTTGAATTTACCAATTAAAAATATCCGTCTTAAATCAATAACGGCGACGTTTTAGAGCTTAAAATCATGTTTTGTGTGCTTATGTTATCGAGTTGAGCGCAATGATATACTACAATAACGGAACAAAAAGAGACCTTCTAATTGGAAATTTAAGATCTTACCACGTCCGAAATCATGTTTTGGCTCTCAAACCATCAAGATAAGCGAAACAACATGTCAAAAGGAGAAACCTATAGCTTTCTTTAACCTGAAAAAAAAATTACTTAGAATCATTAAAATCGCGTTTTAAGCGCTCTAGAAGTGATTTGAGCCTAATAACTTGTTGAATTTACCAACTAAAAGTATCCGTCTTAAATCAATAACGGCGACGTTTTAGAGCTTAAAATCATGTTTTGTGTGCTTATGTTATCGAGTTGAGCGCAATGATATACTACAATAACGGAACAAAAAGAGACCTTCTAATTGGAAATTTAAGATCTTACCACGTCCGAAATCATGTTTTCGGCACTCAAACCATCGAAATTAGCGAAATAACATGTCAAAATGAGAAACCTATCACTTTCTTTAAACCTGAAAAAAAATCGACTTACAATCATCAAAATCGCGTTTTAAGCGCTCTAGAAGTGATTTGAGCTTAAAAACTTGTTGAATATACGAACTAAAAATTGCTGTCTTAAATCAATAACGGCGACGTTTTAGAGCTTAAAATCATGTTTTGTGTCCTTATGTGATCGAGTTGAGCGCAATGATATACTACAATAACGGAACAAAAAGAGACCTTCTAATTGGAAATTTAAGATCTTACCACGTCCGAAATCATGTTTTCGGCTCTCAAAATATCAAGATAAGCGAAACAACATGTCAAAAGGAGAAACCTATAGCTTTCTTTAACCTGAAAAAAAGTTTACTTAGAATCATTAAAATCGCGTTTTAAGCGCTCTAGAAGTGATTTGAGCCTAAAAACTTGTTGAATTTACCAACTAAAAGTATCCGTCTTAAATCAATAACGGCGACGTTTTAGAGCTTAAAATCAAGTTTTGTGTGCTTATGTTATCGAGTTGAGCGCAATGATATACTACGATAACGGAACAAAAAGAGACCTTCTAATTGAAAATTTAAGAGCTTACCACGTCCGAAATCATTTTTTCGCGACTCAAACTGTCGAAATTAGCGAAATAACATGTCAAGATGAGAAACCTATAACTTTCTTTAAACCTCAAAAAAATCGTCTTACAATCATCAAAATCGCGTTTTAAGCGCTCTAGAAATGATTTGAGTTTAAAAGCTTGTTGTATTTACTAACTAATAATTCCTGTCTTAAATCAATAACGGCGACGTTTTAGAGCTTAAAGTCATGCTTTTTGTACTTACGTTATCGAGGGTAGCGCAATGATATACTGCAATAACGGAACAAAAAGAGACCTTCTAATTGGAAATTTAAGATCTTACCACGTCCGAAATCATGTTTTCGGCACTCAAACCATCAGGATAAGCGAAGCAACATGTCAAAATGAGAAACCTATAACTTTCTTTAACCTAAAAAAGTTTACTTAGAATCATTAAAATCGCGTTTTAAGAGCTCTAGAAGTGATTTGAGCTTAAAAACTTGTTTAATTTACCAACTAATAATTGCTGTCTTAAATCAATAACGTGACAATTTAGAGCGTAAAATCATGTTTTGTGTGCTTACGTTATCGAGTTGAGCCCAATGATATACTACAATAACGGAACAAAAAGAGACCTTCTAATTGGAAATTTAAGATCTTACCACGTCCGAAATCATGTTTTCGGCACTCAAACCATCGAAATTAGCGAAATAACATGTCAAAATTAGAAACCTATAACTTTCTTTAAACCTGAAAAAAATCGACTTACAATCATTAAAATCGCGTTTTAAGCGCTCTAGAAGTGATTTGAGCGCAAAACTTGTGGAATTTACCAATTAAAAATATCCGTCTTAAATCAATAACGGCGACGTTTTAGAGCTTAAAATCATGTTTTGTGTGCTTATGTTATCGAGTTGAGCGCAATGATATACTACAATAACGGAACAAAAAGAGACCTTCTAATTGAAATTTAAGAGCTTACCACGTCCGAAATCATGTTTTCGGCACTCAAACCATGGAGATAAGCGAAATAAGATATCAAAATTAGAAACCTATAACTTTCTTTAAACCTGAAAAAAATCGACTTACAATCATTAAAATCGCGTTTCAAGCGCTCTAGAAGTGATTTGAGCGCAAAACTTGTTGAATTTAACAATTAAAAATATCCGTCTTAAATCAATAACGGCGACAATTTAGAGCTTAAAATCATGTTTTGTGTGCTTATGTGATCGAGTTGAGCGCAATGATATACTACAATAACGGAACAAAAAGAGACCTTCTAATTGAAAATTTAAGAGCTTACCACGTCCGAAATCATTTTTTCGGGACTCAAACGGTCGAAATTAGCGAAATAACATGTCAATATGAGAAACCTATAACTTTCTTTAACCTGAAAAAAATTTTACTTAGAATCATTAAAATCGCGTTTTAAGCGCTCCAGAAGTTATTTGAGCGGAAAAACTTGTTGAATTTACCAACTAAAAGTATCCGTCTTAAATCAATAACGGCGACGTTTTAGAGCTTAAAATCATGTTTTGTGTGCTTATGTTTTCAATTTGAGCGTAATGATATACTACAATAACGGAACAAAAAGAGCCTTCTATATGGAAATTTAAGATCTTACCACGTCCGAAATCATGTTTTCGGGACTCAAACTATCGAAATTAGCGAAATAACATGTCAATATGAGAAACCTATAACTTTCTTTAACCTGAAAAAAATTTTACTTAGAATCATTAAAATCGCGTTTTAAGCGCTCTAGAAGTGATTTGAGCGCAAAACTTGTTGAATTTACCAATTAAAAATATCCGTCTTATATCAATAACGGCGACGTTTTAGAGCTTAAAGTCATGCTTTGTGTACTTATGTTATCGAGGGTAGCGCAATGATATACTGCAATAACGGAACAAAAAGAGACCTTCTATATGGAAATTTAAGATCTTACCACGTCCGAAATCATGTTTTCGGGACTCAAACTATCGAAATTAGCGAAATAACATGTCAATATGAGAAACCTATAACTTTCTTTAACCTGAAAAAAATTTTACTTAGAATCATTAAAATCGCGTTTTAAGCGCTCTAGAAGTGATTTGAGCCGGAAAACTTGTTGAATTTCCCAACTAAAAGTATCCGTCTTAAATCAATAACGGCGACGTTTTAGAGCTTAAAATCATGTTTTGTGTGCTTATGTTATCGAGTTGAGCGCAATGATATACTACAATAACGGAACAAAAAGAGACCTTCTAATTGGAAATTTAAGATCTTACCACGTCCGAAATCATGTTTTCGGCTCTCAAACCATCAAGATAAGCGAAAAAACATGTCAAAAGGAGAAACCTATAGCTTTCTTTAACCTGAAAAAAACTTTACTTAGAATCACTAAAATCGCGTTTTAAGCGCTCTAGAAGTGATTTGAGCCTAATAACTTGTTGAATTTACCAACTAAAAGTATCCGTCTTAAATCAATAACGGCGACGTTTTAGAGCTTAAAATCATGTTTTGTGTGCTTATGTTATCGAGTTGAGCGCAATGATATACTACAATAACGGAACAAAAAGAGACCTTCTAATTGGAAATTTAAGATCTTACCACGTCCGAAATCATGTTTTCGGCACTCAAACCATCGAAATTAGCGAAATAACATGTCAAAATGAGAAACCTATCACTTTCTTTAAACCTGAAAAAAAATCGACTTACAATCATCAAAATCGCGTTTTAAGCGCTCTAGAAGTGATTTGAGCTTAAAAACTTGTTGAATATACGAACTAAAAATTGCTGTCTTAAATCAATAACGGCGACGTTTTAGAGCTTAAAATCATGTTTTGTGTCCTTATGTGATCGAGTTGAGCGCAATGATATACTACAATAACGGAACAAAAAGAGACCTTCTAATTGGAAATTTAAGATCTTACCACGTCCGAAATCATGTTTTCGGCACTCAAACCATGGAGATAAGCGAAATAAGATATCAAAATTAGAAACCTATAACTTTCTTTAAACCTGAAAAAAATCGACTTACAATCATTTAAATCGCGTTTTAAGCGCTCTAGAAGTGATTTGAGCGCAAAACTTGTTGAATTTACCAATTAAAAATATCCGTCTTAAATCAATAACGGCGACGTTTTAGAGCTTAAAATCATGTTTTGTGTGCTTATGTTATCGAGTTGAGCGCAATGATATACTACAATAACGGAACAAAAAGAGACCTTCTAATTGGAAATTTAAGATCTTACCACGTCTGAAATCATGTTTTCGGCTCTCAAACCATCAAGATAAGCGAAACAACATGTCAAAAGGAGAAACCTATAGCTTTCTTTAACCTGAAAAAAATTTTACTTAGAATCATTAAAATCGCGTTTTAAGCGCTCTAGAAGTGATTTGAGCGCAAAACTTGTTGAATTTACCAATTAAAAATATCCGTCTTATATCAATAACGGCGACGTTTTAGAGCTTAAAGTCATGCTTTGTGTACTTATGTTATCGAGGGTAGCGCAATGATATACTGCAATAACGGAACAAAAAGAGACCTTCTATATGGAAATTTAAGATCTTACCACGTCCGAAATCATGTTTTCGGGACTCAAACTATCGAAATTAGCGAAATAACATGTCAATATGAGAAACCTATAACTTTCTTTAACCTGAAAAAAATTTTACTTAGAATCATTAAAATCGCGTTTTAAGCGCTCTAGAAGTGATTTGAGCTTAAAAACTTGTTGAATATACGAACTAAAAATTGCTGTCTTAAATCAATAACGGCGACGTTTTAGAGCTTAAAATCATGTTTTGTGTCCTTATGTGATCGAGTTGAGCGCAATGATATACTACAATAACGGAACAAAAAGAGACCTTCTAATTGGAAATTTAAGATCTTACCACGTCCGAAATCATGTTTTCGGCACTCAAACCATGGAGATAAGCGAAATAAGATATCAAAATTAGAAACCTATAACTTTCTTTAAACCTGAAAAAAATCGACTTACAACCATTAAAATCGCGTTTTAAGCGCTCTAGAAGTGATTTGAGCGCAAAACTTGTTGAATTTACCAATTAAAAATATCCGTCTTAAATCAATAACGGCGACGTTTTAGAGCTTAAAATCATGTTTTGTGTGCTTATGTTATCGAGTTGAGCGCAATGATATACTACAATAACGGAACAAAAAGAGACCTTCTAATTGGAAATTTAAGATCTTACCACGTCCGAAATCATGTTTTCGGCTCTCAAACCATCAAGATAAGCGAAACAACATGTCAAAAGGAGAAACCTATAGCTTTCATAACCTGAAAAAAAGTTTACTTAGAATCATTAAAATCGCGTTTTGAGCGCTCTAGAAGTGATTTGAGCCTAAAAACTTGTTGAATTTACCAACTAAAAGTATCCGTCTTAAATCAATAACGGCGACGTTTTAGAGCTTAAAATCAAGTTTTGTGTGCTTATGTTATCGAGTTGAGCGCAATGATATACTACAATAACGGAACAAAAAGAGACCTTCTAATTGAAAATTTAAGAGCTTACCACGTCCGAAATCATTTTTTCGCGACTCAAACTGTCGAAATTAGCGAAATAACATGTCAAGATGAGAAACCTATAACTTTCTTTAAACCTGAAAAAAATCGTCTTACAATCATCAAAATCGCGTTTTAAGCGCTCTAGAAATGATTTGAGCTTAAAAACTAGTTGTATTTACCAACTAAAAGTATCCGTCTTAAATCAATAACGGCGACGTTTTAGAGCTAAAAATCAAGTTTTGTGTGCTTATGTTATCGAGTTGAGCGCAATGATATACTACAATAACGGAACAAAAAGAGACCTTCTAATTGAAAATTTAAGAGCTTACCACGTCCGAAATCATTTTTTCGGGACTCAAACTGTCGAAATTAGCGAAATAACATGTCAAGATGAGAAACCTATAACTTTCTTTAAACCTCAAAAAAATCGTCTTACAATCATCAAAATCGCGTTTTAAGCGCTCTAGAAATGATTTGAGTTTAAAAGCTTGTTGTATTTACTAACTAATAATTCCTGTCTTAAATCAATAACGGCGACGTTTTAGAGCTTAAAGTCATGCTTTTTGTACTTACGTTATCGAGGGTAGCGCAATGATATACTGCAATAACGGAACAAAAAGAGACCTTCTAATTGGAAATTTAAGATCTTACCACGTCCGAAATCATGTTTTCGGCACTCAAACCATCAGGATAAGCGAAGCAACATGTCAAAATGAGAAACCTATAACTTTCTTTAACCTGAAAAAAAGTTTACTTAGAATCATTAAAATCGCGTTTTTAGAGCTCTAGAAGTGATTTGAGCTTAAAAACTTGTTTAATTTACCAACTAATGATTGCTGTCTTAAATCAATAACGTGACGTTTTAGAGCGTAAAATCATGTTTTGTGTGCTTACGTTATCGAGTTGAGCCCAATGATATACTACAATAACGGAACAAAAAGAGACCTTCTAATTGGAAATTTAAGATCTTACCACGTCCGAAATCATGTTTTCGGCACTCAAACCATCGAAATTAGCGAAATAACATGTCAAAATTAGAAACCTATAACTTTCTTTAAACCTGAAAAAAATCGACTTACAATCATTAAAATCGCGTTTTAAGCGCTCTAGAAGTGATTTGAGCGCAAAACTTGTGGAATTTACCAATTAAAAATATCCGTCTTAAATCAATAACGGCGACGTTTTAGAGCTTAAAATCATGTTTTGTGTGCTTATGTTATCGAGTTGAGCGCAATGATATACTACAATAACGGAACAAAAAGAGACCTTCTAATTGAAATTTAAGAGCTTTCCACGTCCGAAATCATGTTTTCGGCACTCAAACCATGGAGATAAGCGAAATAAGATATCAAAATTAGAAGTCTATAACTTTCTTTAAACCTGAAAAAAATCGACTTACAATCATTAAAATCGCGTTTCAAGCGCTCTAGAAGTGATTTGAGCGCAAAACTTGTTGAATTTAACAATTAAAAATATCCGTCTTAAATCAATAACGGCGACAATTTAGAGCTTAAAATCATGTTTTGTGTGCTTATGTGATCGAGTTGAGCGCAATGATATACTACAATAACGGAACAAAAAGAGACCTTCTAATTGAAAATTTAAGAGCTTACCACGTCCGAAATCATTTTTTCGGGACTCAAACGGTCGAAATTAGCGAAATAACATGTCAATATGAGAAACCTATAACTTTCTTTAACCTGAAAAAAATTTTACTTAGAATCATTAAAATCGCGTTTTAAGCGCTCTAGAAGTTATTTGAGCGGAAAAACTTGTTGAATTTACCAACTAAAAGTATCCGTCTTAAATCAATAACGGCGACGTTTTAGAGCTTAATTAAAATCATGTTTTGTGTGCTTATGTTTTCAATTTGAGCGTAATGATATACTACAATAACGGAACAAAAAGAGACCTTCTATATGGAAATTTAAGATCTTACCACGTCCGAAATCATGTTTTCGGGACTCAAACTATCGAAATTAGCGAAATAACATGTCAATATGAGAAATCTATAACTTTCTTTAACCTGAAAAAAATTTTACTTAGAATCATTAAAATCGCGTTTTAAGCGCTCTAGAAGTGATTTGAGCGCAAAACTTGTTGAATTTACCAATTAAAAATATCCGTCTTATATCAATAACGGCGACGTTTTAGAGCTTAAAGTCATGCTTTGTGTACTTATGTTATCGAGGGTAGCGCAATGATATACTGCAATAACGGAACAAAAAGAGACCTTCTATATGGAAATTTAAGATCTTACCACGTCCGAAATCATGTTTTCGGGACTCAAACTATCGAAATTAGCGAAATAACATGTCAATATGAGAAACCTATAACTTTAATTTGAAAAAAATTTTACTTAGAATCATTAAAATCGCGTTTTAAGCGCTCTAGAAGTGATTTGAGCCGGAAAACTTGTTGAATTTCCCAACTAAAAGTATCCGTCTTAAATCAATAACGGCGACGTTTTAGAGCTTAAAATCATGTTTTGTGTGCTTATGTTATCGAGTTGAGCGCAATGATATACTACAATAACGGAACAAAAAGAGACCTTCTAATTGGAAATTTAAGATCTTACCACGTCCGAAATCATGTTTTCGGCTCTCAAGCCATCAAGATAAGCGAAAAAACATGTCAAAAGGAGAAACCTATAGCTTTCTTTAACCTGAAAAAAACTTTACTTAGAATCACTAAAATAGCGTTTTAAGCGCTCTAGAAGTGATTTGAGCCTAATAACTTGTTGAATTTACCAACTAAAAGTATCCGTCTTAAATCAATAACGGCGACGTTTTAGAGCTTAAAATCATGTTTTGTGTGCTTATGTTATCGAGTTGAGCGCAATGATATACTACAATAACGGAACAAAAAGAGACCTTCTAATTGGAAATTTAAGATCTTACCACGTCCGAAATCATGTTATCGGCACTCAAACCATCGAAATTAGCGAAATAACATGTCAAAATGAGAAACCTATCACTTTCTTTAAACCTGAAAAAAATCGACTTACAATCATCAAAATCGCGTTTTAAGCGCTCTAGAAGTGATTTGAGCTTAAAAACTTGTTGAATATACGAACTAAAAATTGCTGTCTTAAATCAATAACGGCGACGTTTTAGAGCTTAAAATCATGTTTTGTGTCCTTATGTGATCGAGTTGAGCGCAATGATATACTACAATAACGGAACAAAAAGAGACCTTCTAATTGGAAATTTAAGATCTTACCACGTCCGAAATCATGTTTTCGGCACTCAAACCATCGAAATTAGCGAAATAACATGTCAAAATGAGAAACCTATCACTTTCTTTAAACCTGAAAAAAAATCGACTTACAATCATCAAAATCGCGTTTTAAGCGCTCTAGAAGTGATTTGAGCCTAATAACTTGTTGAATTTACCAACTAAAAGTATCCGTCTTAAATCAATAACGGCGACGTTTTAGAGCTTAAAATCATGTTTTGTGTGCTTATGTTATCGAGTTGAGCGCAATGATATACTACAATAACGGAACAAAAAGAGACCTTCTAATTGGAAATTTAAGATCTTACCACGTCCGAAATCATGTTTTCGGCACTCAAACCATCAAAATTAGCGAAATAACATGTCAAAATGAGAACCTATCACTTTCTTTAAACCTGAAAAAAAATCGACTTACAATCATCAAAATCGCGTTTTAAGCGCTCTAGAAGTGATTTGAGCTTAAAAACTTGTTGAATATACGAACTAAAAATTGCTGTCTTAAATCAATAACGGCGACGTTTTAGAGCTTAAAATCATGTTTTGTGTCCTTATGTGATCGAGTTGAGCGCAATGATATACTACAATAACGGAACAAAAAGAGACCTTCTAATTGGAAATTTAAGATCTTACCACGTCCGAAATCATGTTTTCGGCACTCAAACCATGGAGATAAGCGAAATAAGATATCAAAATTAGAAACCTATAACTTTCTTTAAACCTGAAAAAAATCGACTTACAATCATTTAAATCGCGTTTTAAGCGCTCTAGAAGTGATTTGAGCGCAAAACTTGTTGAATTTACCAATTAAAAATATCCGTCTTAAATCAATAACGGCGACGTTTTAGAGCTTAAAATCATGTTTTGTGTGCTTATGTTATCGAGTTGAGCGCAATGATATACTACAATAACGGAACAAAAAGAGACCTTCTAATTGGAAATTTAAGATCTTACCACGTCTGAAATCATGTTTTCGGCTCTCAAACCATCAAGATAAGCGAAACAACATGTCAAAAGGAGAAACCTATAGCTTTCTTTAACCTGAAAAAAAGTTTACTTAGAATCATTAAAATCGCGTTTTAAGCGCTCTAGAAGTGATTTGAGCCGGAAAACTTGTTGAATTTCCCAACTAAAAGTATCCGTCTTAAATCAATAACGGCGACGTTTTAGAGCTTAAAATCATGTTTTGTGTGCTTATGTTATCGAGTTGAGCGCAATGATATACTACAATAACGGAACAAAAAGAGACCTTCTAATTGGAAATTTAAGATCTTACCACGTCCGAAATCATGTTTTCGGCTCTCAAACCATCAAGATAAGCGAAACAACATGTCAAAAGGAGAAACCTATAGCTTTCTTTAACCTGAAAAAAACTTTACTTAGAATCACTAAAATCGCGTTTTAAGCGCTCTAGAAGTGATTTGAGCCTAATAACTTGTTGAATTTACCAACTAAAAGTATCCGTCTTAAATCAATAACGGCGACGTTTTAGAGCTTAAAATCATGTTTTGTGTGCTTATGTTATCGAGTTGAGCGCAATGATATACTACAATAACGGAACAAAAAGAGACCTTCTAATTGGAAATTTAAGATCTTACCACGTCCGAAATCATGTTTTCGGCACTCAAACCATCGAAATTAGCGAAATAACATGTCAAAATGAGAAACCTATCACTTTCTTTAAACCTGAAAAAAAATCGACTTACCATCATCAAAATCGCGTTTTAAGCGCTCTAGAAGTGATTTGAGCTTAAAAACTTGTTGAATATACGAACTAAAAATTGCTGTCTTAAATCAATAACGGCGACGTTTTAGAGCTTAAAATCATGTTTTGTGTCCTTATGTGATCGAGTTGAGCGCAATGATATACTACAATAACGGAACAAAAAGAGACCTTCTAATTGGAAATTTAAGATCTTACCACGTCCGAAATCATGTTTTCGGCACTCAAACCATGGAGATAAGCGAAATAAGATATCAAAATTAGAAACCTATAACTTTCTTTAAACCTGAAAAAAATCGACTTACAATCATTAAAATCGCGTTTTAAGCGCTCTAGAAGTGATTTGAGCGCAAAACTTGTTGAATTTACCAATTAAAAATATCCGTCTTAAATCAATAACGGCGACGTTTTAGAGCTTAAAATCATGTTTTGTGTGCTTATGTTATCGAGTTGAGCGCAATGATATACTACAATAACGGAACAAAAAGAGACCTTCTAATTGGAAATTTAAGATCTTACCACGTCCGAAATCATGTTTTGGCTCTCAAACCATCAAGATAAGCGAAACAACATGTCAAAAGGAGAAACCTATAGCTTTCTTTAACCTGAAAAAAAAATTACTTAGAATCATTAAAATCGCGTTTTAAGCGCTCTAGAAGTGATTTGAGCCTAATAACTTGTTGAATTTACCAACTAAAAGTATCCGTCTTAAATCAATAACGGCGACGTTTTAGAGCTTAAAATCATGTTTTGTGTGCTTATGTTATCGAGTTGAGCGCAATGATATACTACAATAACGGAACAAAAAGAGACCTTCTAATTGGAAATTTAAGATCTTACCACGTCCGAAATCATGTTTTCGGCACTCAAACCATCGAAATTAGCGAAATAACATGTCAAAATGAGAAACCTATCACTTTCTTTAAACCTGAAAAAAAATCGACTTACAATCATCAAAATCGCGTTTTAAGCGCTCTAGAAGTGATTTGAGCTTAAAAACTTGTTGAATATACGAACTAAAAATTGCTGTCTTAAATCAATAACGGCGACGTTTTAGAGCTTAAAATCATGTTTTGTGTCCTTATGTGATCGAGTTGAGCGCAATGATATACTACAATAACGGAACAAAAAGAGACCTTCTAATTGGAAATTTAAGATCTTACCACGTCCGAAATCATGTTTTCGGCTCTCAAAATATCAAGATAAGCGAAACAACATGTCAAAAGGAGAAACCTATAGCTTTCTTTAACCTGAAAAAAAGTTTACTTAGAATCATTAAAATCGCGTTTTAAGCGCTCTAGAAGTGATTTGAGCCTAAAAACTTGTTGAATTTACCAACTAAAAGTATCCGTCTTAAATCAATAACGGCGACGTTTTAGAGCTTAAAATCAAGTTTTGTGTGCTTATGTTATCGAGTTGAGCGCAATGATATACTACGATAACGGAACAAAAAGAGACCTTCTAATTGAAAATTTAAGAGCTTACCACGTCCGAAATCATTTTTTCGCGACTCAAACTGTCGAAATTGGCGAAATAACATGTCAAGATGAGAAACCTATAACTTTCTTTAAACCTGAAAAAAATCGTCTTACAATCATCAAAATCGCGTTTTAAGCGCTCTAGAAATGATTTGAGCTTAAAAACTTGTTGTATTTACCAACTAATAATTCCTGTCTTAAATCAATAACGGCGACGTTTTAGAGCTTAAAGTCATGCTTTTTGTACTTATGTTATCGAGGGTAGCGCAATGATATACTGCAATAACGGAACAAAAAGAGACCTTCTAATTGAAAATTTAAGATCTTACTACGTCCGAAATCATGTTTTCGGCACTCAAACCATCAGGATAAGCGAAACAACATGTAAAAATGAGAAACCTATAACTTTCTTTAACCTGAAAAAAAGTTTACTTAGAATCATCAAAATCGCGTTTTAAGCGCTCTAGAAGTGATTTGAGCTTAAAAACTTGTGGAATTTACCAACTAATAATTGCTGTCTTAAATTAATAACGGGACGTTTTAGAGCTTAAAATCATGTTTTGTGTGCTTATGTTATCGAGTTGAGCGCAATGATATACTACAATAACGGAACAAAAAGAGACCTTTTAATTGGAAATTTAAGATCTTATAACGTCCGAAATCATGTTTTCGGGACTCAAACCATCGAAATTAGCGAAATAACATGTCAATATGAGAAATCTATAACTTTCTTTAACCTAAAAAAAATTTTACTTAGAATCATTAAAATCGCGTTTTAAGCGCTCTAGAAGTTATTTGAGCGGAAAAACTTGTTGAATTTACCAACTAAAAGTATCCGTCTTAAATCAATAACGGCGACGTTTTAGAGCTTAAAATCATGTTTTGTGTGCTTATGTTATCGAGTTGAGCGCAATGATATACTACAATAACGGAACAAAAAGAGACCTTCTAATTGAAAATTTAAGAGCTTACCACGTCCGAAATCATGTTTTCGGCACTCAAACCATGGAGATAAGCGAAATAAGATATCAAAATTAGAAACCTATAACTTTCTTTAAACCTGAAAAAAATCGACTTACAATCATTAAAATCGCGTTTTAAGCGCTCTAGAAGTGATTTGAGCGCAAAACTTGTTGAATTTACTAATTAAAAATATCCGTCTTAAATCAATAACGGCGACGTTTTAGAGCTTAAAATCATGTTTTGTGTGCTTATGTTATCGAGTTGAGCGCAATGATATACTACAATAACGGAACAAAAAGAGACCTTCTAATTGGAAATTTAAGATCTTACCACGTCCGAAATCATGTTTTCGGCTCTCAAACCATCAAGATAAGCGAAACAACATGTCAAAAGGAGAAACCTATAGCTTTCTTTAACCTGACAAAAAGTTTACTTAGAATCATTAAAATCGCGTTTTAAGCGCTCTAGAAGTGATTTGAGCCTAATAACTTGTTGAATTTACCAACTAAAAGTATCCGTCTTAAATCAATAACGGCGACGTTTTAGAGCTTAAAATCATGTTTTGTGTGCTTATGTTATCGAGTTGAGCGCAATGATATACTACAATAACGGAACAAAAAGAGACCTTCTAATTGGAAATTTAAGATCTTACCACGTCCGAAATCATGTTTTCGGCACTCAAACCATCAAAATTAGCGAAATAACATGTCAAAATGAGAACCTATCACTTTCTTTAAACCTGAAAAAAAATCGACTTACAATCATCAAAATCGCGTTTTAAGCGCTCTAGAAGTGATTTGAGCTTAAAAACTTGTTGAATATACGAACTAAAAATTGCTGTCTTAAATCAATAACGGCGACGTTTTAGAGCTTAAAATCATGTTTTGTGTCCTTATGTGATCGAGTTGAGCGCAATGATATACTACAATAACGGAACAAAAAGAGACCTTCTAATTGGAAATTTAAGATCTTACCACGTCCGAAATCATGTTTTCGGCACTCAAACCATGGAGATAAGCGAAATAAGATATCAAAATTAGAAACCTATAACTTTCTTTAAACCTGAAAAAAATCGACTTACAATCATTTAAATCGCGTTTTAAGCGCTCTAGAAGTGATTTGAGCGCAAAACTTGTTGAATTTACCAATTAAAAATATCCGTCTTAAATCAATAACGGCGACGTTTTAGAGCTTAAAATCATGTTTTGTGTGCTTATGTTATCGAGTTGAGCGCAATGATATACTACAATAACGGAACAAAAAGAGACCTTCTAATTGGAAATTTAAGATCTTACCACGTCTGAAATCATGTTTTCGGCTCTCAAACCATCAAGATAAGCGAAACAACATGTCAAAAGGAGAAACCTATAGCTTTCTTTAACCTGAAAAAAAGTTTACTTAGAATCATTAAAATCGCGTTTTAAGCGCTCTAGAAGTGATTTGAGCCGGAAAACTTGTTGAATTTCCCAACTAAAAGTATCC
The DNA here is from genome assembly GCA_963855995.1 of Muricea muricata. Classification (NCBI taxonomy): domain Eukaryota; kingdom Metazoa; phylum Cnidaria; class Anthozoa; order Malacalcyonacea; family Plexauridae; genus Muricea; species Muricea muricata. Next base: position 32,184,096 of record OY979717.1, read on the forward strand.
GTCTTAAATCAATAACGGCGACGTTTTAGAGCTTAAAATCATGTTTTGTGTGCTTATGTTATCGAGTTGAGCGCAATGATATACTACAATAACGGAACAAAAAGAGACCTTCTAATTGGAAATTTAAGATCTTACCACGTCCGAAATCATGTTTTCGGCTCTCAAAATATCAAGATAAGCGAAACAACATGTCAAAAGGAGAAACCTATAGCTTTCTTTAACTTGAAAAAAACTTTACTTAGAATCACTAAAATCGCGTTTTAAGCGCTCTAGAAGTGATTTGAGCCTAATAACTTGTTGAATTTACCAACTAAAAGTATCCGTCTTAAATCAATAACGGCGACGTTTTAGAGCTTAAAATCATGTTTTGTGTGCTTATGTTATCGAGTTGAGCGCAATGATATACTACAATAACGGAACAAAAAGAGACCTTCTAATTGGAAATTTAAGATCTTACCACGTCCGAAATCATGTTTTCGGCACTCAAACCATCGAAATTAGCGAAATAACATGTCAAAATGAGAAACCTATCACTTTCTTTAAACCTGAAAAAAAATCGACTTACAATCATCAAAATCGCGTTTTAAGCGCTCTAGAAGTGATTTGAGCTTAAAAACTTGTTGAATATACGAACTAAAAATTGCTGTCTTAAATCAATAACGGCGACGTTTTAGAGCTTAAAATCATGTTTTGTGTCCTTATGTGATCGAGTTGAGCGCAATGATATACTACAATAACGGAACAAAAAGAGACCTTCTAATTGGAAATTTAAGATCTTACCACGTCCGAAATCATGTTTTCGGCTCTCAAAATATCAAGATAAGCGAAACAACATGTCAAAAGGAGAAACCTATAGCTTTCTTTAACCTGAAAAAAAGTTTACTTAGAATCATTAAAATCGCGTTTTAAGCGCTCTAGAAGTGATTTGAGCCTAAAAACTTGTTGAATTTACCAACTAAAAGTATCCGTCTTAAATCAATAACGGCGACGTTTTAGAGCTTAAAATCAAGTTTTGTGTGCTTATGTTATCGAGTTGAGCGCAATGATATACTACGATAACGGAACAAAAAGAGACCTTCTAATTGAAAATTTAAGAGCTTACCACGTCCGAAATCATTTTTTCGCGACTCAAACTGTCGAAATTGGCGAAATAACATGTCAAGATGAGAAACCTATAACTTTCTTTAAACCTGAAAAAAATCGTCTTACAATCATCAAAATCGCGTTTTAAGCGCTCTAGAAATGATTTGAGCTTAAAAACTTGTTGTATTTACCAACTAATAATTCCTGTCTTAAATCAATAACGGCGACGTTTTAGAGCTTAAAGTCATGCTTTTTGTACTTATGTTATCGAGGGTAGCGCAATGATATACTGCAATAACGGAACAAAAAGAGACCTTCTAATTGAAAATTTAAGATCTTACTACGTCCGAAATCATGTTTTCGGCACTCAAACCATCAGGATAAGCGAAACAACATGTAAAAATGAGAAACCTATAACTTTCTTTAACCTGAAAAAAAGTTTACTTAGAATCATCAAAATCGCGTTTTAAGCGCTCTAGAAGTGATTTGAGCTTAAAAACTTGTGGAATTTACCAACTAATAATTGCTGTCTTAAATTAATAACGGGACGTTTTAGAGCTTAAAATCATGTTTTGTGTGCTTATGTTATCGAGTTGAGCGCAATGATATACTACAATAACGGAACAAAAAGAGACCTTTTAATTGGAAATTTAAGATCTTATAACGTCCGAAATCATGTTTTCGGGACTCAAACCATCGAAATTAGCGAAATAACATGTCAATATGAGAAATCTATAACTTTCTTTAACCTGAAAAAAATTTTACTTAGAATCATTAAAATCGCGTTTTAAGCGCTCTAGAAGTTATTTGAGCGGAAAAACTTGTTGAATTTACCAACTAAAAGTATCCGTCTTAAATCAATAACGGCGACGTTTTAGAGCTTAAAATCATGTTTTGTGTGCTTATGTTATCGAGTTGAGCGCAATGATATACTACAATAACGGAACAAAAAGAGACCTTCTAATTGAAAATTTAAGAGCTTACCACGTCCGAAATCATGTTTTCGGCACTCAAACCATGGAGATAAGCGAAATAAGATATCAAAATTAGAAACCTATAACTTTCTTTAAACCTGAAAAAAATCGACTTACAATCATTAAAATCGCGTTTTAAGCGCTCTAGAAGTGATTTGAGCGCAAAACTTGTTGAATTTACTAATTAAAAATATCCGTCTTAAATCAATAACGGCGACGTTTTAGAGCTTAAAATCATGTTTTGTGTGCTTATGTTATCGAGTTGAGCGCAATGATATACTACAATAACGGAACAAAAAGAGACCTTCTAATTGGAAATTTAAGATCTTACCACGTCCGAAATCATGTTTTCGGCTCTCAAACCATCAAGATAAGCGAAACAACATGTCAAAAGGAGAAACCTATAGCTTTCTTTAACCTGACAAAAAGTTTACTTAGAATCATTAAAATCGCGTTTTAAGCGCTCTAGAAGTGATTTGAGCCTAATAACTTGTTGAATTTACCAACTAAAAGTATCCGTCTTAAATCAATAACGGCGACGTTTTAGAGCTTAAAATCATGTTTTGTGTGCTTATGTTATCGAGTTGAGCGCAATGATATACTACAATAACGGAACAAAAAGAGACCTTCTAATTGGAAATTTAAGATCTTACCACGTCCGAAATCATGTTTTCGGCACTCAAACCATCGAAATTAGCGAAATAACATGTCAAAATGAGAAACCTATCACTTTCTTTAAACCTGAAAAAAAATCGACTTACAATCATCAAAATCGCGTTTTAAGCGCTCTAGAAGTGATTTGAGCTTAAAAACTTGTTGAATATACGAACTAAAAATTGCTGTCTTAAATCAATAACGGCGACGTTTTAGAGCTTAAAATCATGTTTTGTGTCCTTATGTGATCGAGTTGAGCGCAATGATATACTACAATAACGGAACAAAAAGAGACCTTCTAATTGGAAATTTAAGAGCTTACCACGTCCGAAATCATTTTTTCGCGACTCAAACTGTCGAAATTGGCGAAATAACATGTCAAGATGAGAAACCTATAACTTTCTTTAAACCTGAAAAAAATCGTCTTACAATCATCAAAATCGCGTTTTAAGCGCTCTAGAAATGATTTGAGCTTAAAAACTTGTTGTATTTACCAACTAATAATTCCTGTCTTAAATCAATAACGGCGACGTTTTAGAGCTTAAAGTCATGCTTTTTGTACTTATGTTATCGAGGGTAGCGCAATGATATACTGCAATAACGGAACAAAAAGAGACCTTCTAATTGAAAATTTAAGATCTTACTACGTCCGAAATCATGTTTTCGGCACTCAAACCATCAGGATAAGCGAAACAACATGTAAAAATGAGAAACCTATAACTTTCTTTAACCTGAAAAAAAGTTTACTTAGAATCATCAAAATCGCGTTTTAAGCGCTCTAGAAGTGATTTGAGCTTAAAAACTTGTGGAATTTACCAACTAATAATTGCTGTCTTAAATTAATAACGGGACGTTTTAGAGCTTAAAATCATGTTTTGTGTGCTTATGTTATCGAGTTGAGCGCAATGATATACTACAATAACGGAACAAAAAGAGACCTTTTAATTGGAAATTTAAGATCTTATAACGTCCGAAATCATGTTTTCGGGACTCAAACCATCGAAATTAGCGAAATAACATGTCAATATGAGAAATCTATAACTTTCTTTAACCTGAAAAAAATTTTACTTAGAATCATTAAAATCGCGTTTTAAGCGCTCTAGAAGTTATTTGAGCGGAAAAACTTGTTGAATTTACCAACTAAAAGTATCCGTCTTAAATCAATAACGGCGACGTTTTAGAGCTTAAAATCATGTTTTGTGTGCTTATGTTATCGAGTTGAGCGCAATGATATACTACAATAACGGAACAAAAAGAGACCTTCTAATTGAAAATTTAAGAGCTTACCACGTCCGAAATCATGTTTTCGGCACTCAAACCATGGAGATAAGCGAAATAAGATATCAAAATTAGAAACCTATAACTTTCTTTAAACCTGAAAAAAATCGACTTACAATCATTAAAATCGCGTTTTAAGCGCTCTAGAAGTGATTTGAGCGCAAAACTTGTTGAATTTACTAATTAAAAATATCCGTCTTAAATCAATAACGGCGACGTTTTAGAGCTTAAAATCATGTTTTGTGTGCTTATGTTATCGAGTTGAGCGCAATGATATACTACAATAACGGAACAAAAAGAGACCTTCTAATTGGAAATTTAAGATCTTACCACGTCCGAAATCATGTTTTCGGCTCTCAAACCATCAAGATAAGCGAAACAACATGTCAAAAGGAGAAACCTATAGCTTTCTTTAACCTGACAAAAAGTTTACTTAGAATCATTAAAATCGCGTTTTAAGCGCTCTAGAAGTGATTTGAGCCTAATAACTTGTTGAATTTACCAACTAAAAGTATCCGTCTTAAATCAATAACGGCGACGTTTTAGAGCTTAAAATCATGTTTTGTGTGCTTATGTTATCGAGTTGAGCGCAATGATATACTACAATAACGGAACAAAAAGAGACCTTCTAATTGGAAATTTAAGATCTTACCACGTCCGAAATCATGTTTTCGGCACTCAAACCATCGAAATTAGCGAAATAACATGTCAAAATGAGAAACCTATCACTTTCTTTAAACCTGAAAAAAAATCGACTTACAATCATCAAAATCGCGTTTTAAGCGCTCTAGAAGTGATTTGAGCTTAAAAACTTGTTGAATATACGAACTAAAAATTGCTGTCTTAAATCAATAACGGCGACGTTTTAGAGCTTAAAATCATGTTTTGTGTCCTTATGTGATCGAGTTGAGCGCAATGATATACTACAATAACGGAACAAAAAGAGACCTTCTAATTGGAAATTTAAGATCTTACCACGTCCGAAATCATGTTTTCGGCACTCATACCATGGAGATAAGCGAAATAAGATATCAAAATTAGAAACCTATAACTTTCTTTAAACCTGAAAAAAATCGACTTACAATCATTAAAATCGCGTTTTAAGCGCTCTAGAAGTGATTTGAGCGCAAAACTTGTTGAATTTACCAATTAAAAATATCCGTCTTAAATCAATAACGGCGACGTTTTAGAACTTAAAATCATGTTTTGTGTGCTTATGTTATCGAGTTGAGCGCAATGATATACTACAATAACGGAACAAAAAGAGACCTTCTAATTGGAAATTTAAGATCTTACCACGTCCGAAATCATGTTTTCGGCTCTCAAACCGTCAAGATAAGCGAAACAACATGTCAAAAGGAGAAACCTATAGCTTTCTTTCACCTGAAAAAAAGTTTACTTAGAATCATTAAAATCGCGTTTTAAGCGCTCTAGAAGTGATTAGAGCTTAAAAACTTGTTGAATATACGAACTAAAAATTGCTGTCTTAAATCAATAACGGCGACGTTTTAGAGCTTAAAATCATGTTTTGTGTGCTTATGTTATCGAGTTGAGCGCAATGATATACTACAATAACGAAACATAAAGAGACCTTCTAATTGGAAATTTAAGATCTTACCACGTCCGAAATCATGTTTTCGGCTCTCAAACCATCAAGATAAGCGAAACAACATGTCAAAAGGAGAAACCTATAGCTTTCTTTAACCTGAAAAAAAGTTTACTTAGAATCATTAAAATAGCGTTTTAAGCGCTCTAGAAGTGATTTGAGCCTAATAACTTGTTGAATTTACCAACTAAAAGTATCCGTCTTAAATCAATAACGGCGACGTTTTAGAGCTTAAAATCATGTTTTGTGTGCTTATGTTATCGAGTTGAGCGCAATGATATACTACAATAACGGAACAAAAAGAGACCTTCTAATTGGAAATTTAAGATCTTACCACGTCAGAAATCATGTTTTCGGCACTCAAACCATCGAAATTAGCGAAATAACATGTCAAAATGAGAAACCTATCACTTTCTTTAAACCTGAAAAAAAATCGACTTAGAATCATCAAAATCGCGTTTTAAGCGCTCTAGAAGTGATTTGAGCTTAAAAACTTGTTGAATATACGAACTAAAAATTGCTGTCTTAAATCAATAACGGCGACGTTTTAGAGCTTAAAATCATGTTTTGTGTCCTTATGTGATCGAGTTGAGCGCAATGATATACTACAATAACGGAACAAAAAGAGACCTTCTAATTGGAAATTTAAGATCTTACCACGTCCGAAATCATGTTTTCGGCACTCATACCATGGAGATAAGCGAAATAAGATATCAAAATTAGAAACCTATAACTTTCTTTAAACCTGAAAAAAATCGACTTACAATCATTAAAATCGCGTTTTAAGCGCTCTAGAAGTGATTTGAGCGCAAAACTTGTTGAATTTACCAATTAAAAATATCCGTCTTAAATCAATAACGGCGACGTTTTAGAACTTAAAATCATGTTTTGTGTGCTTATGTTATCGAGTTGAGCGCAATGATATACTACAATAACGGAACAAAAAGAGACCTTCTAATTGGAAATTTAAGATCTTACCACGTCCGAAATCATGTTTTCGGCTCTCAAACCGTCAAGATAAGCGAAACAACATGTCAAAAGGAGAAACCTATAGCTTTCTTTCACCTGAAAAAAAGTTTACTTAGAATCATTAAAATCGCGTTTTAAGCGCTCTAGAAGTGATTTGAGCCTAAAAACTTGTTGAATTTACCAACTAAAAGTATCCGTCTTAAATCAATAACGGCGACGTTTTAGAGCTTAAAATGAAGTTTTGTGTGCTTATGTTATCGAGTTGAGCGCAATGATATACTACAATAACGGAACAAAAAGAGACCTTCTAATTGAAAATTTAAGAGCTTACCACGTCCGAAATCATGTTTTCGGCTCTCAAAATATCAAGATAAGCGAAACAACATGTCAAAAGGAGAAACCTATAGCTTTCTTTGACCTGAAAAAAAGTTTACTTAGAATCATTAAAATCGCGTTTTAAGCGCTCTAGAAGTGATTTGAGCCTAAAAACTTGTTGAATTTACCAACTAAAAGTATCCGTCTTAAATCAATAACGGCGACGTTTTAGAGCTTAAAATGAAGTTTTGTGTGCTTATGTTATCGAGTTGAGCGCAATGATATACTACAATAACGGAACAAAAAGAGACCTTCTAATTGAAAATTTAAGAGCTTACCACGTCCGAAATCATGTTTTCGGCTCTCAAAATATCAAGATAAGCGAAACAACATGTCAAAAGGAGAAACCTATAGCTTTCTTTAACCTGAAAAAAAGTTTACTTAGAATCATTAAAATCCCGTTTTAAGCGCTCTAGAAGTGATTTGAGCCTAAAAACTTGTTGAATTTACCAACTAAAAGTATCCGTCTTAAATCAATAACGGCGACGTTTTAGAGCTTAAAATCAAGTTTTGTGTGCTTATGTTATCGAGTTGAGCGCAATGATATACTACAATAACGGAACAAAAAGAGACCTTCTAATTGAAAATTTAAGAGCTTACCACGTCCGAAATCATTTTTTCGCGACTCAAACTGTCGAAATTAGCGAAATAACATGTCAAAATGAGAAACCTATCACTTTCTTTAAACCTGAAAAAAAATCGACTTACAATCATCAAAATCGCGTTTTAAGCGCTCTAGAAGTGATTTGAGCTTAAAAACTTGTTGAATATACGAACTAAAAATTGCTGTCTTAAATCAATAACGGCGACGTTTTAGAGCTTAAAATCATGTTTTGTGTCCTTATGTGATCGAGTTGAGCGCAATGATATACTACAATAACGGAACAAAAAGAGACCTTCTAATTGGAAATTTAAGATCTTACCACGTCCGAAATCATGTTTTCGGCACTCATACCATGGAGATAAGCGAAATAAGATATCAAAATTAGAAACCTATAACTTTCTTTAAACCTGAAAAAAATCGACTTACAATCATTAAAATCGCGTTTTAAGCGCTCTAGAAGTGATTTGAGCGCAAAACTTGTTGAATTTACCAATTAAAAATATCCGTCTTAAATCAATAACGGCGACGTTTTAGAACTTAAAATCATGTTTTGTGTGCTTATGTTATCGAGTTGAGCGCAATGATATACTACAATAACGGAACAAAAAGAGACCTTCTAATTGGAAATTTAAGATCTTACCACGTCCGAAATCATGTTTTCGGCTCTCAAACCGTCAAGATAAGCGAAACAACATGTCAAAAGGAGAAACCTATAGCTTTCTTTCACCTGAAAAAAAGTTTACTTAGAATCATTAAAATCGCGTTTTAAGCGCTCTAGAAGTGATTTGAGCCTAAAAACTTGTTGAATTTACCAACTAAAAGTATCCGTCTTAAATCAATAACGGCGACGTTTTAGAGCTTAAAATGAAGTTTTGTGTGCTTATGTTATCGAGTTGAGCGCAATGATATACTACAATAACGGAACAAAAAGAGACCTTCTAATTGAAAATTTAAGAGCTTACCACGTCCGAAATCATGTTTTCGGCTCTCAAAATATCAAGATAAGCGAAACAACATGTCAAAAGGAGAAACCTATAGCTTTCTTTGACCTGAAAAAAAGTTTACTTAGAATCATTAAAATCGCGTTTTAAGCGCTCTAGAAGTGATTTGAGCCTAAAAACTTGTTGAATTTACCAACTAAAAGTATCCGTCTTAAATCAATAACGGCGACGTTTTAGAGCTTAAAATGAAGTTTTGTGTGCTTATGTTATCGAGTTGAGCGCAATGATATACTACAATAACGGAACAAAAAGAGACCTTCTAATTGAAAATTTAAGAGCTTACCACGTCCGAAATCATGTTTTCGGCTCTCAAAATATCAAGATAAGCGAAACAACATGTCAAAAGGAGAAACCTATAGCTTTCTTTAACCTGAAAAAAAGTTTACTTAGAATCATTAAAATCCCGTTTTAAGCGCTCTAGAAGTGATTTGAGCCTAAAAACTTGTTGAATTTACCAACTAAAAGTATCCGTCTTAAATCAATAACGGCGACGTTTTAGAGCTTAAAATCAAGTTTTGTGTGCTTATGTTATCGAGTTGAGCGCAATGATATACTACAATAACGGAACAAAAAGAGACCTTCTAATTGAAAATTTAAGAGCTTACCACGTCCGAAATCATTTTTTCGCGACTCAAACTGTCGAAATTAGCGAAATAACATGTCAAGATGAGAAACCTATAACTTTCTTTAAACCTGAAAAAAATCGTCTTACAATCATCAAAATCGCGTTTTAAGCGCTCTAGAAATGATTTGAGCTTAAAAACTTGTTGTATTTACCAACTAAAAGTATCCGTCTTAAATCAATAACGGCGACGTTTTAGAGCTTAAAATCAAGTTTTGTGTGCTTATGTTATCGAGTTGAGCGCAATGATATACTACAATAACGGAACAAAAAGAGACTTTCTAATTGAAAATTTAAGAGCTTACCACGTCCGAAATCATTTTTTCGGGACTCAAACTGTCGAAATTAGCGAAATAACATGTCAAAATGAGAAACCTATAACTTTCTTTAAACCTCAAAAAAATCGTCTTACAATCATCAAAATCGCGTTTTAAGCGCTCTAGAAATGATTTGAGTTTAAAAGCTTGTTGTATTTACCAACTAATAATTCCTGTCTTAAATCAATAACGGCGACGTTTTAGAGCTTAAAGTCATGCTTTTTGTACTTACGTTATCGAGGGTAGCGCAATGATATACTGCAATAACGGAACAAAAAGAGACCTTCTAATTGGAAATTTCAGATCTTACCACGTCCGAAATCATGTTTTCGGCACTCAAACCATCAGGATAAGCGAAACAACATGTCAAAATGAGAAACCTATAACTTTCTTTAACCTGAAAAAAAGTTTACTTAGAATCATTAAAATCGCGTTTTAAGAGCTCTAGAAGTGATTTAAGCTTAAATACTTGTTTAATTTACCAACTAATAATTGCTGTCTTAAATCAATAACGTGACGTTTTAGAGCGTAAAATCATGTTTTGTGTGCTTATGTTATCGAGTTGAGCGCAATGATATACTACAATAACGGAACAAAAAGAGACCTTCTAACTGAAAATTTAAGAGCTTACCACGTCCGAAATCATGTTTTCGGCTCTCAAAATATCAAGATAAGCGAAACAACATGTCAAAAGGAGAAACCTATAGCTTTCTTTGACCTGAAAAAAAGTTTACTTAGAATCATTAAAATCGCGTTTTAAGCGCTCTAGAAGTGATTTGAGCCTAAAAACTTGTTGAATTTACCAACTAAAAGTATCCGTCTTAAATCAATAACGGCGACGTTTTAGAGCTTAAAATGAAGTTTTGTGTGCTTATGTTATCGAGTTGAGCGCAATGATATACTACAATAACGGAACAAAAAGAGACCTTCTAATTGAAAATTTAAGAGCTTACCACGTCCGAAATCATGTTTTCGGCTCTCAAAATATCAAGATAAGCGAAACAACATGTCAAAAGGAGAAACCTATAGCTTTCTTTAACCTGAAAAAAAGTTTACTTAGAATCATTAAAATCGCGTTTTAAGCGCTCTAGAAGTGATTTGAGCCTAAAAACTTGTTGAATTTACCAACTAAAAGTATCCGTCTTAAATCAATAACGGCGACGTTTTAGAGCTTAAAATCAAGTTTTGTGTGCTTATGTTATCGAGTTGAGCGCAATGATATACTACAATAACGGAACAAAAAGAGACCTTCTAATTGAAAATTTAAGAGCTTACCACGTCCGAAATCATTTTTTCGCGACTCAAACTGTCGAAATTAGCGAAATAACATGTCAAGATGAGAAACCTATAACTTTCTTTAAACCTGAAAAAAATCGTCTTACAATCATCAAAATCGCGTTTTAAGCGCTCTAGAAATGATTTGAGCTTAAAAACATGTTGTATTTACCAACTAAAAGTATCCGTCTTAAATCAATAACGGCGACGTTTTAGAGCTTAAAATCAAGTTTTGTGTGCTTATGTTATCGAGTTGAGCGCAATGATATACTACAATAACGGAACAAAAAGAGACCTTCTAATTGAAAATTTAAGAGCTTACCACGTCCGAAATCATTTTTTCGGGAATCAAACTGTCGAAATTAGCGAAATAACATGTCAAGATGAGAAACCTATAACTATCTTTAAACCTCAAAAAAATCGTCTTACAATCATCAAAATCGCGTTTTAAGCGCTCTAGAAATGATTTGAGTTTAAAAGCTTGTTGTATTTACCAACTAATAATTCCTGTCTTAAATCAATAACGGCGACGTTTTAGAGCTTAAAGTCATGCTTTTTGTACTTACGTTATCGAGGGTAGCGCAATGATATACTGCAATAACGGAACAAAAAGAGACCTTCTAATTGGAAATTTAAGATCTTACCACGTCCGAAATCATGTTTTCGGCACTCAAACCATCAGGATAAGCGAAACAACATGTCAAAATGAGAAACCTATAACTTTCTTTAACCTGAAAAAAAGTTTACTTAGAATCATTAAAATCGCGTTTTAAGAGCTCTAGAAGTGATTTGAGCTTAAAAACTTGTTTAATTTACCAACTAATAATTGCTGTCTTAAATCAATAACGTGACGTTTTAGAGCGTAAAATCATGTTTTGTGTGCTTATGTTATCGAGTTGAGCGCAATGATATACTACAATAACGGAACAAAAAGAGACCTTCTAATTGGAAATTTAAGATCTTACCACGTCCGAAATCATGTTTTCGGCACTCAAACCATCGAAATTAGCGAAATAACATGTCAAAATGAGAAACCTATCACTTTCTTTAAACCTGAAAAAAAATCGACTTACAATCATCAAAATCGCGTTTTAAGCGCTCTAGAAGTGATTTGAGCTTAAAAACTTGTGGAATATACGAACTAAAAATTGCTGTCTTAAATCAATAACGGCGACGTTTTAGAGCTTAAAATCATGTTTTGTGTCCTTATGTGATCGAGTTGAGCGCAATGATATACTACAATAACGGAACAAAAAGAGACCTTCTAATTGGAAATTTAAGATCTTACCACGTCCGAAATCATGTTTTCGGCACTCAAACCATGGAGATAAGCGAAATAAGATATCAAAATTAGAAACCTATAACTTTCTTTAAACCTGAAAAAAATCGACTTACAATCATTAAAATCGCGTTTTAAGCGCTCTAGAAGTGATTTGAGCGCAAAACTTGTTGAATTTACCAATTAAAAATATCCGTCTTAAATCAATAACGGCGACGTTTTAGAGCTTAAAATCATGTTTTGTGTGCTTATGTTATCGAGTTGAGCGCAATGATATACTACAATAACGGAACAAAAAGAGACCTTCTAATTGGAAATTTAAGATCTTACCACGTCCGAAATCATGTTTTCGGCTCTCAAACCATCAAGATAAGCGAAACAACATGTCAAAAGGAGAAACCTATAGCTTTCTTTAACCTGAAAAAAAGTTTACTTAGAATCATTAAAATCGCGTTTTAAGCGCTCTTGAAGTGATTTGAGCCTAAAAACTTGTTCAATTTACCAACTAAAAGTATCCGTCTTAAATCAATAACGGCGACGTTTTAGAGCTTAAAATCAAGTTTTGTGTGCTTATGTTATCGAGTTGAGCGCAATGATATACTACAATAACGGAACAAAAAGAGACCTTCTAATTGAAAATTTAAGAGCTTACCACGTCCGAAATCATTTTTTCGCGACCCAAACTGTCGAAATTAGCGAAATAACATGTCAAAATGAGAAACCTATCACTTTCTTTAAACCTGAAAAAAAATCGACTTACAATCATCAAAATCGCGTTTTAAGCGCTCTAGAAGTGATTTGAGCTTAAAAACTTGTTGAATATACGAACTAAAAATTGCTGTCTTAAATCAATAACGGCGACGTTTTAGAGCTTAAAATCATGTTTTGTGTGCTTATGTGATCGAGTTGAGCGCAATGATATACTACAATAACGGAACAAAAACAGACCTTCTAATTGGAAATTTAAGATCTTACCACGTCCGAAATCATGTTTTCGGCACTCAAACCATGGAGATAAGCGAAATAAGATATCAAAATTAGAAACCTATAACTTTCTTTAAACCTGAAAAAAATCGACTTACAATCATTAAAATCGCGTTTTAAGCGCTCTAGAAGTGATTTGAGCGCAAAACTTGTTGAATTTACCAATTAAAAATATCCGTCTTAAATCAATAACGGCGACGTTTTAGAGCTTAAAATCATGTTTTGTGTGCTTATGTTATCGAGTTGAGCGCAATGATATACTACAATAACGGAACAAAAAGAGACCTTCTAATTGGAAATTTAAGATCTTTTCACGTCCGAAATCATGTTTTCGGCTCTCAAACCGTCAAGATAAGCGAAACAACATGTCAAAAGGAGAGCCTATAGCTTTCTTTAACCTGAAAAAAAGTTTACTTAGAATCATTAAAATCGCGTTTTAAGCGCTCTAGAAGTGATTTGAGCCTAAAAACTTGTTGAATTTACCAACTAAAAGTATCCGTCTTAAATCAATAACGGCGACGTTTTAGAGCTTAAAATGAAGTTTTGTGTGCTTATGTTATCGAGTTGAGCGCAATGATATACTACAATAACGGAACAAAAAGAGACCTTCTAATTGAAAATTTAAGAGCTTACCACGTCCGAAATCATGTTTTCGGCTCTCAAAATATCAAGATAAGCGAAACAACATGTCAAAAGTAGAAACCTATAGCTTTCTTTAACCTGAAAAAAAGTTTACTTAGAATCATTAAAATCGCGTTTTAAGCGCTCTAGAAGTGATTTGAGCCTAAAAACTTGTTGAATTTACCAACTAAAAGTATCCGTCTTAAATCAATAACGGCGACGTTTTAGAGCTTAAAATCATGTTTTGTGTGCTTATGTTATCGAGTTGAGCGCAATGATATACTACAATAACGGAACAAAAAGAGACCTTCTAATTGAAAATTTAAGAGCTTACCACGTCCGAAATCATTTTTTCGCGACTCAAACTGTCGAAATTAGCGAAATAACATGTCAAGATGAGAAACCTATAACTTTCTTTAAACCTGAAAAAAATCGTCTTACAATCATCAAAATTGCGTTTTAAGCGCTCTAGAAATGATTTGAGCTTAAAAACTTGTTGTATTTACCAACTAAAAGTATCCGTCTTAAATCAATAACGGCGACGTTTTAGAGCTTAAAATCAAGTTTTGTGTGCTTATGTTATCGAGTTGAGCGCAATGATATACTACAATAACGGAACAAAAAGAGACCTTCTAATTGAAAATTTAAGAGCTTACCACGTCCGAAATCATTTTTTCGGGACTCAAACTGTCGAAATTAGCGAAATAACATGTCAAGATGAGAAACCTATAACTTTCTTTAAACCTCAAAAAAATCGTCTTACAATCATCAAAATCGCGTTTTAAGCGCTCTAGAAATGATTTGAGTTTAAAAGCTTGTTGTATTAACCAACTAATAATTCCTGTCTTAAATCAATAACGGCGACGTTTTAGAGCTTAAAGTCATGCTTTTTGTACTTACGTTATCGAGGGTAGCGCAATGATATACTGCAATAACGGAACAAAAAGAGACCTTCTAATTGGAAATTTAAGATCTTACCACGTCCGAAATCATGTTTTCGGCACTCAAACCATCAGAATAAGCGAAACAACATGTCAAAATGAGAAACCTATAACTTTCTTTAACCTGAAAAAAAGTTTACTTAGAATCATTAAAATCGCGTTTTAAGAGCTCTAGAAGTGATTTGAGCTTAAAAACTTGTTTAATTTACCAACTAATAATTGCTGTCTTAAATCAATAACGTGACGTTTTAGAGCGTAAAATCATGTTTTGTGTGCTTATGTTATCGAGTTGAGCGCAATGATATACTACAATAACGGAACAAAAAGAGACCTTCTAATTGGAAATTTAAGATCTTACCACGTCCGAAATCATGTTTTCGGCACTCAAACCATCGAAATTAGCGAAATAACATGTCAAAATGAGAAACCTATCACTTTCTTTAAACCTGAAAAAAAATCGACTTACAATCATCAAAATCGCGTTTTAAGCGCTCTAGAAGTGATTTGAGCTTAAAAACTTGTTTAATATACGAACTAAAAATTGCTGTCTTAAATCAATAACGGCGACGTTTTAGAGCTTAAAATCATGTTTTGTGTGCTTATGTGATCGAGTTGAGCGCAATGATATACTACAATAACAGAATAAAAAGAGACCTTCTAATTGGAAATTTAAGATCTTACCACGTCCGAAATCATGTTTTCGGCTCTCAAACCGTCAAGATAAGCGAAACAACATGTCAAAAGGAGAAACCTATAGCTTTCTTTAACCTGAAAAAAAGTTTACTTAGAATCATTAAAATCGCGTTTTAAGCGCTCTAGAAGTGATTTGAGCCTAAAAACTTGTTGAATTTACCAACTAAAAGTATCCGTCTTAAATCAATAACGGCGAAGTTTTAGAGCTTAAAATCAAGTTTTGTGTGCTTATGTTATCGAATTGAGCGCAATGATATACTACAATAACGGAACAAAAAGAGACCTTCTAATTGAAAATTTAAGAGCTTACCACGTCCGAAATCATTTTTTCGGGACTCAAACTGTCGAAATTAGCGAAAAAACATGTCAAGATAAGAAACCTATAACTTTCTTTAAACCTGAAAAAAATCGTCTTACAATCATCAAAATCGCGTTTTAAGCGCTCTAGAAATGATTTGAGCTTAAAAACTTGTTGTATTTACCAACTAATAATTCCTGTCTTAAATCAATAACGGCGACGTTTTAGAGCTTAAAGTCATGCTTTTTGTACTTATGTTATCGAGGGTAGCGCAATGATATACTGCAATAACGGAACAAAAAGAGACCTTCTAATTGAAAATTTAAGATCTTACTACGTCCGAAATCATGTTTTCGGCTCTCAAACCATCAAGATAAGCGAAACAACATGTCAAAAGGAGAAACCTATAGCTTTCTTTAACCTGAAAAAAAGTTTACTTAGAATCATTAAAATCGCGTTTTGAGCGCTCTAGAAGTGATTTGAGCCTAAAAACTTGTTGAATTTACCAACTAAAAGTATCCGTCTTAAATCAATAACGGCGACGTTTTAGAGCTTAAAATCATGTTTTGTGTGCTTATGTTATCGAGTTGAGCGCAATGATATACTACAATAACGGAACAAAAAGAGACCTTCTAATTGAAAATTTAAGAGCTTACCACGTCCGAAATCATTTTTTCGCGACTCAAACTGTCGAAATTAGCGAAATAACATGTCAAGATGAGAAACCTATAACTTTCTTTAAACCTGAAAAAAATCGTCTTACAATCATCAAAATCGCGTTTTAAGCGCTCTAGAAATGATTTGAGCTTAAAAACTAGTTGTATTTACCAACTAAAAGTATCCGTCTTAAATCAATAACGGCGACGTTTTAGAGCTAAAAATCAAGTTTTGTGTGCTTATGTTATCGAGTTGAGCGCAATGATATACTACAATAACGGAACAAAAAGAGACCTTCTAATTGAAAATTTAAGAGCTTACCACGTCCGAAATCATTTTTTCGGGACTCAAACTGTCGAAATTAGCGAAATAACATGTCAAGATGAGAAACCTATAACTTTCTTTAAACCTCAAAAAAATCGTCTTACAATCATCAAAATCGCGTTTTAAGCGCTCTAGAAATGATTTGAGTTTAAAAGCTTGTTGTATTTACTAACTAATAATTCCTGTCTTAAATCATTAACGGCGACGTTTTAGAGCTTAAAGTCATGCTTTTTGTACTTACGTTATCGAGGGTAGCGCAATGATATACTGCAATAACGGAACAAAAAGAGACCTTCTAATTGGAAATTTAAGATCTTACCACGTCCGAAATCATGTTTTCGGCACTCAAACCATCAGGATAAGCGAAGCAACATGTCAAAATGAGAAACCTATAACTTTCTTTAACCTGAAAAAAAGTTTACTTAGAATCATTAAAATCGCGTTTTAAGAGCTCTAGAAGTGATTTTAGCTTAAAAACTTGTTTAATTTACCAACTAATGATTGCTGTCTTAAATCAATAACGTGACGTTTTAGAGCGTAAAATCATGTTTTGTGTGCTTACGTTATCGAGTTGAGCCCAATGATATACTACAATAACGGAACAAAAAGAGATCTTCTAATTGGAAATTTAAGATCTTACCACGTCCGAAATCATGTTTTCGGCACTCAAACCATCGAAATTAGCGAAATACATGTCAAAATTAGAAACCTATAACTTTCTTTAAACCTGAAAAAAATCGACTTACAATCATTAAAATCGCGTTTTAGGCGCTCTAGAAGTGATTTGGGAGCAAAACTTGTGGAATTTACCAATTAAAAATATCCGTCTTAAATCAATAACGGCGACGTTTTAGAGCTTAAAATCATGTTTTGTGTGCTTATGTTATCGAGTTGAGCGCAATAATATACTACAATAATGGAACAAAAAGAGACCTTCTAATTGAAATTTAAGAGCTTACTACGTCCGAAATCATGTTTTCGGCACTCAAACCATGGAGATAAGCGAAATAAGATATCAAAATTAGAAACCTATAACTTTCTTTAAACCTGAAAAAAATCGACTTACAATCATTAAAATCGCGTTTCAAGCGCTCTAGAAGTGATTTGAGCGCAAAACTTGTTGAATTTAACAAATAAAAATATCCGTCTTAAATCAATAACGGCGACAATTTAGAGCTTAAAATCATGTTTTGTGTGCTTATGTGATCGAGTTGAGCGCAATGATATACTACAATAACGGAACAAAAAGAGACCTTCTAATTGAAAATTTAAGAGCTTACCACGTCCGAAATCATTTTTTCGGGACTCAAACGGTCGAAATTAGCGAAATAACATGTCAATATGAGAAACCTATAACTTTCTTTAACCTGAAAAAAATTTTACTTAGAATCACTAAAATCGCGTTTTAAGCGCTCTAGAAGTTATTTGAGCGGAAAAACTTGTTGAATTTACCAACTAAAAGTATCCGTCTTAAATCAATAACGGCGACGTTTTAGAGCTTAATTAAAATCATGTTTTGTGTGCTTATGTTTTCAATTTGAGCGTAATGATATACTACAATAACGGAACAAAAAGAGACCTTCTATATGGAAATTTAAGATCTTACCACGTCCGAAATCATGTTTTCGGGACTCAAACTATCGAAATTAGCGAAATAACATGTCAATATGAGAAACCTATAACTTTCTTTAACCTGAAAAAAATTTTACTTAGAATCATTAAAATCGCGTTTTAAGCGCTCTAGAAGTGATTTGAGCGCAAAACTTGTTGAATTTACCAATTAAAAATATCCGTCTTATATCAATAACGGCGACGTTTTAGAGCTTAAAGTCATGCTTTGTGTACTTATGTTATCGAGGGTAGCGCAATGATATACTGCTATAACGGAACAAAAAGAGACCTTCTATATGGAAATTTAAGATCTTACCACAACCGAAATCATGTTTTCGGGACTCAAACTATCGAAATTAGCGAAATAACATGTCAATATGAGAAACCTATAACTTTCTTTAACCTGAAAAAAATTTTACTTAGAATCATTAAAATCGCGTTTTAAGCGCTCTAGAAGTGATTTGAGCCGGAAAACTTTTTGAATTTCCCAACTAAAAAAATCCGTCTTAAATCAATAACGGCGACGTTTTAGAGCTTAAAATCATGTTTTGTGTGCTTATGTTATCGAGTTGAGCACAATGATATACTACAATAACGGAACAAAAAGAGACCTTCTAATTGGAAATTTAAGATCTTACCACGTCCGAAATCATGTTTTCGGCTCTCAAACCATCAAGATAAGCGAAAAAACATGTCAAAAGGAGAAACCTATAGCTTTCTTTAACCTGAAAAAAACTTTACTTAGAATCACTAAAATCGCGTTTTAAGCGCTCTAGAAGTGATTTGAGCCTAATAACTTGTTGAATTTACCAACTAAAAGTATCCGTCTTAAATCAATAACGGCGACGTTTTAGAGCTTAAAATCATGTTTTGTGTGCTTATGTTATCGAGTTGAGCGCAATGATATACTACAATAACGGAACAAAAAGAGACCTTCTAATTGGAAATTTAAGATCTTACCACGTCCGAAATCATGTTTTCGGCACTCAAACCATCGAAATTAGCGAAATAACATGTCAAAATGAGAAACCTATCACTTTCTTTAAACCTGAAAAAAAATCGACTTACAATCATCAAAATCGCGTTTTAAGCGCTCTAGAAGTGATTTAAGCTTAAAAACTTGTTGAATATACGAACTAAAAATTGCTGTCTTAAATCAATAACGGCGACGTTTTAGAGCTTAAAATCATGTTTTGTGTCCTTATGTGATCGAGTTGAGCGCAATGATATACTACAATAACGGAACAAAAAGAGACCTTCTAATTGGAAATTTAAGATCTTACCACGTCCGAAATCATGTTTTCGGCACTCAAACCATCGAAATTAGCGAAATAACATGTCAAAATGAGAAACCTATCACTTTCTTTAAACCTGAAAAAAAATCGACTTACAATCATCAAAATCGCGTTTTAAGCGCTCTAGAAGTGATTTGAGCCTAATAACTTGTTGAATTTACCAACTAAAAGTATCCGTCTTAAATCAATAACGGCGACGTTTTAGAGCTTAAAATCATGTTTTGTGTGCTTATGTTATCGAGTTGAGCACAATGATATACTACAATAACGGAACAAAAAGAGACCTTCTAATTGGAAATTTAAGATCTTACCACGTCCGAAATCATGTTTTCGGCTCTCAAACCATCAAGATAAGCGAAAAAACATGTCAAAAGGAGAAACCTATAGCTTTCTTTAACCTGAAAAAAACTTTACTTAGAATCACTAAAATCGCGTTTTAAGCGCTCTAGAAGTGATTTGAGCCTAATAACTTGTTGAATTTACCAACTAAAAGTATCCGTCTTAAATCAATAACGGCGACGTTTTAGAGCTTAAAATCATGTTTTGTGTGCTTATGTTATCGAGTTGAGCGCAATGATATACTACAATAACGGAACAAAAAGAGACCTTCTAATTGGAAATTTAAGATCTTACCACGTCCGAAATCATGTTTTCGGCACTCAAACCATCGAAATTAGCGAAATAACATGTCAAAATAAGAAACCTATCACTTTCTTTAAACCTGAAAAAAAATCGACTTACAATCATCAAAATCGCGTTTTAAGCGCTCTAGAAGTGATTTGAGCTTAAAAACTTGTTGAATACACGAACTAAAAATTGCTGTCTTAAATCAATAACGGCGACGTTTTAGAGCTTAAAATCATGTTTTGTGTCCTTATGTGATCGAGTTGAGCGCAATGATATACTACAATAACGGAACAAAAAGAGACCTTCTAATTGGAAATTTAAGATCTTACCACGTCCGAAATCATGTTTTCGGCACTCAAACCACCGAAATTAGCGAAATAACATGTCAAAATGAGAAACCTATCACTTTCTTTAAACCTGAAAAAAAATCGACTTACAATCATCAAAATCGCGTTTTAAGCGCTCTAGAAGTGATTTGAGCCTAATAACTTGTTGAATTTACCAACTAAAAGTATCCGTCTTAAATCAATAACGGCGACGTTTTAGAGCTTAAAATCATGTTTTGTGTGCTTATGTTATCGAGTTGAGCGCAATGATATACTACAATAACGGAACAAAAAGAGACCTTCTAATTGGAAATTTAAGATCTTACCACGTCCGAAATCATGTTTTCGGCACTCAAACCATCGAAATGAGCGAAATAACATGTCAAAACGAGAACCTATCACTTTCTTTAAACCTGAAAAAAAATCGACTTACAATCATCAAAATCGCGTTTTAAGCGCTCTAGAAGTGATTTGAGCTTAAAAACTTGTTGAATATACGAACTAAAAATTGCTGTCTTAAATCAATAACATCGACGTTTTAGAGCTTAAAATCATGTTTTGTGTCCTTATGTGATCGAGTTGAGCGCAATGATATACTACAATAACGGAACAAAAAGAGACCTTCTAATTGGAAATTTAAGATCTTACCACGTCCGAAATCATGTTTTCGGCACTCAAACCATGGAGATAAGCGAAATAAGATATCAAAATTAGAAACCTATAACTTTCTTTAAACCTGAAAAAAATCGACTTACAATCATTTAAATCGCGTTTTAAGCGCTCTAGAAGTGATTTGAGCGCAAAACTTGTTGAATTTACCAATTAAAAATATCCGTCTTAAATCAATAACGGCGACGTTTTAGAGCTTAAAATCATGTTTTGTGTGCTTATGTTATCGAGTTGAGCGCAATGATATACTACAATAACGGAACAAAAAGAGACCTTCTAATTGGAAATTTAAGATCTTACCACGTCTGAAATCATGTTTTCGGCTCTCAAACCATCAAGATAAGCGAAACAACATGTCAAAAGGAGAAACCTATAGCTTTCTTTAACCTGAAAAAAAGTTTACTTAGAATCATTAAAATCGCGTTTTAAGCGCTCTAGAAGTGATTTGAGCCGGAAAACTTGTTGAATTTCCCAACTAAAAGTATCCGTCTTAAATCAATAACGGCGACGTTTTAGAGCTTAAAATCATGTTTTGTGTGCTTATGTTATCGAGTTGAGCGCAATGATATACTACAATAACGGAACAAAAAGAGACCTTCTAATTGGAAATTTAAGATCTTACCACGTCCGAAATCATGTTTTCGGCTCTCAAACCATCAAGATAAGCGAAAAAACATGTCAAAAGGAGAAACCTATAGCTTTCTTTAACCTGAAAAAAACTTTACTTAGAATCACTAAAATCGCGTTTTAAGCGCTCTAGAAGTGATTTGAGCCTAATAACTTGTTGAATTTTCCAACTAAAAGTATCCGTCTTAAATCAATAACGGCGACGTTTTAGAGCTTAAAATCATGTTTTGTGTGCTTATGTTATCGAGTTGAGCGCAATGATATACTACAATAACGGAACAAAAAGAGACCTTCTAATTGGAAATTTAAGATCTTACCACGTCCGAAATCATGTTTTCGGCACTCAAACCATCGAAATTAGCGAAATAACATGTCAAAATGAGAAACCTATCACTTTCTTTAAACCTGAAAAAAAATCGACTTACCATCATCAAAATCGCGTTTTAAGCGCTCTAGAAGTGATTTGAGCTTAAAAACTTGTTGAATATACGAACTAAAAATTGCTGTCTTAAATCAATAACGGCGACGTTTTAGAGCTTAAAATCATGTTTTGTGTCCTTATGTGATCGAGTTGAGCGCAATGATATACTACAATAACGGAACAAAAAGAGACCTTCTAATTGGAAATTTAAGATCTTACCACGTCCGAAATCATGTTTTCGGCACTCAAACCATGGAGATAAGCGAAATAAGATATCAAAATTAGAAACCTATAACTTTCTTTAAACCTGAAAAAAATCGACTTACAATCATTAAAATCGCGTTTTAAGCGCTCTAGAAGTGATTTGAGCGCAAAACTTGTTGAATTTACCAATTAAAAATATCCGTCTTAAATCAATAACGGCGACGTTTTAGAGCTTAAAATCATGTTTTGTGTGCTTATGTTATCGAGTTGAGCGCAATGATATACTACAATAACGGAACAAAAAGAGACCTTCTAATTGGAAATTTAAGATCTTACCACGTCCGAAATCATGTTTTGGCTCTCAAACCATCAAGATAAGCGAAACAACATGTCAAAAGGAGAAACCTATAGCTTTCTTTAACCTGAAAAAAAGTTTACTTAGAATCATTAAAATCGCGTTTTAAGCGCTCTAGAAGTGATTTGAGCCTAATAACTTGTTGAATTTACCAACTAAAAGTATCCGTCTTAAATCAAT
Organism: Muricea muricata; assembly: GCA_963855995.1. Classification (NCBI taxonomy): domain Eukaryota; kingdom Metazoa; phylum Cnidaria; class Anthozoa; order Malacalcyonacea; family Plexauridae; genus Muricea; species Muricea muricata. Next base: position 32,206,966 of record OY979717.1, read on the forward strand.
AACGGCGACGTTTTAGAGCTTAAAATCATGTTTTGTGTGCTTATGTTATCGAGTTGAGCGCAATGATATACTACAATAACGGAACAAAAAGAGACCTTCTAATTGGAAATTTAAGATCTTACCACGTCCGAAATCATGTTTTCGGCACTCAAACCATCGAAATTAGCGAAATAACATGTCAAAATGAGAAACCTATCACTTTCTTTAAACCTGAAAAAAAATCGACTTACAATCATCAAAATCGCGTTTTAAGCGCTCTAGAAGTGATTTGAGCTTAAAAACTTGTTGAATATACGAACTAAAAATTGCTGTCTTAAATCAATAACGGCGACGTTTTAGAGCTTAAAATCATGTTTTGTGTCCTTATGTGATCGAGTTGAGCGCAATGATATACTACAATAACGGAACAAAAAGAGACCTTCTAATTGGAAATTTAAGATCTTACCACGTCCGAAATCATGTTTTCGGCTCTCAAAATATCAGGATAAGCGAAACAACATGTCAAAAGGAGAAACCTATAGCTTTCTTTAAACTGAAAAAAAGTTTACTTAGAATCATTAAAATCGCGTTTTAAGCGCTCTAGAAATGATTTGAGCCTAAAAACTTGTTGAATTTACCAACTAAAAGTATCCGTCTTAAATCAATAACGGCGACGTTTTAGAGCTTAAAATCAAGTTTTGTGTGCTTATGTTATCGAGTTGTGCGCAATGATATACTACGATAACGGAACAAAAAGAGACCTTCTAATTGAAAATTTAAGAGCTTACCACGTCCGAAATCATTTTTTCGCGACTCAAACTGTCGAAATTAGCGAAATAACATGTCAAGATGAGAAACCTATAACTTTCTTTAAACCTGAAAAAAATCGTCTTACAATCATCAAAATCGCGTTTTAAGCGCTCTAGAAATGATTTGAGCTTAAAAACTTGTTGTATTTACCAACTAATAATTCCTGTCTTAAATCAATAACGGCGACGTTTTAGAGCTTAAAGTCATGCTTTTTGTACTTATGTTATCGAGGGTAGGGCAATGATATACTGCAATAACGGAACAAAAAGAGACCTTCTAATTGAAAATTTAAGATCTTACTACGTCCGAAATCATGTTTTCGGCACTCAAACCATCAGGATAAGCGAAACAACATGTAAAAATGAGAAACCTATAACTTTCTTTAACCTGAAAAAAAGTTTACTTAGAATCATCAAAATCGCGTTTTAAGCGCTCTAGAAGTGATTTGAGCTTAAAAACTTGTGGAATTTACCAACTAATAATTGCTGTCTTAAATTAATAACGGGACGTTTTAGAGCTTAAAATCATGTTTTGTGTGCTTATGTTATCGAGTTGAGCGCAATGATATACTACAATAACGGAACAAAAAGAGACCTTTTAATTGGAAATTTAAGATCTTATAACGTCCGAAATCATGTTTTCGGGACTCAAACCATCGAAATTAGCGAAATAACATGTCAATATGAGAAATCTATAACTTTCTTTAACCTGAAAAAAATTTTACTTAGAATCATTAAAATCGCGTTTTAAGCGCTCTAGAAGTTATTTGAGCGGAAAAACTTGTTGAATTTACCAACTAAAAGTATCCGTCTTAAATCAATAACGGCGACGTTTTAGAGCTTAAAATCATGTTTTGTGTGCTTATGTTATCGAGTTGAGCGCAATGATATACTACAATAACGGAACAAAAAGAGACCTTCTAATTGAAAATTTAAGAGCTTACCACGTCCGAAATCATGTTTTCGGCACTCAAACCATGGAGATAAGCGAAATAAGATATCAAAATTAGAAACCTATAACTTTCTTTAAACCGGAAAAAAATCGACTTACAATCATTAAAATCGCGTTTTAAGCGCTCTAGAAGTGATTTGAGCGCAAAACTTGTTGAATTTACCAATTAAAAATATCCGTCTTAAATCAATAACGGCGACGTTTTAGAGCTTAAAATCATGTTTTGTGTGCTTATGTTATCGAGTTGAGCGCAATGATATACTACAATAACAGAACAAAAAGAGACCTTCTAATTGGAAATTTAAGATCTTACCACGTCCGAAATCATGTTTTCGGCACTCAAACCATCGAAATTAGCGAAATAACATGTCAAAATGAGAAACCTATCACTTTCTTTAAACCTGAAAAAAAATCGACTTACAATCATCAAAATCGCGTTTTAAGCGCTCTAGAAGTGATTAGAGCTTAAAAACTTGTTGAATATACGAACTAAAAATTGCTGTCTTAAATCAATAACGGCGACGTTTTAGAGCTTAAAATCATGTTTTGTGTGCTTATGTTATCGAGTTGAGCGCAATGATATACTACAATAACGGAACAAAAAGAGACCTTCTAATTGGAAATTTAAGATCTTACCACGTCCGAAATCATGTTTTCGGCTCTCAAACCATCAAGATAAGCGAAACAACATGTCAAAAGGAGAAACCTATAGCTTTCTTTAACCTGAAAAAAAGTTTACTTAGAATCATTAAAATCGCGTTTTAAGCGCTCTAGAAGTGATTTGAGCCTAATAACTTGTTGAATTTACCAACTAAAAGTATCCGTCTTAAATCAATAACGGCGACGTTTTAGAGCTTAAAATCATGTTTTGTGTGCTTATGTTATCGAGTTGAGCGCAATGATATACTACAATAACGGAACAAAAAGAGACCTTCTAATTGGAAATTTAAGATCTTACCACGTCCGAAATCATGTTTTCGGCACTCAAACCATCGAAATTAGCGAAATAACATGTCAAAATGAGAAACCTATCACTTTCTTTAAACCTGAAAAAAAATCGACTTACAATCATTAAAATCGCGTTTTAAGCGCTCTAGAAGTGATTTGAGCTTAAAAACTTGTTGAATATACGAACTAAAAATTGCTGTCTTAAATCAATAACGGCGACGTTTTAGAGCTTAAAATCATGTTTTGTGTCCTTATGTGATCGAGTTGAGCGCAATGATATACTACAATAACGGAACAAAAAGAGACCTTCTAATTGGAAATTTAAGATCTTACCACGTCCGAAATCATGTTTTCGGCTCTCAAAATATCAGGATAAGCGAAACAACATGTCAAAAGGAGAAACCTATAGCTTTCTTTAAACTGAAAAAAAGTTTACTTAGAATCATTAAAATCGCGTTTTAAGCGCTCTAGAAATGATTTGAGCCTAAAAACTTGTTGAATTTACCAACTAAAAGTATCCGTCTTAAATCAATAACGGCGACGTTTTAGAGCTTAAAATCAAGTTTTGTGTGCTTATGTTATCGAGTTGTGCGCAATGATATACTACGATAACGGAACAAAAAGAGACCTTCTAATTGAAAATTTAAGAGCTTACCACGTCCGAAATCATTTTTTCGCGACTCAAACTGTCGAAATTAGCGAAATAACATGTCAAGATGAGAAACCTATAACTTTCTTTAAACCTGAAAAAAATCGTCTTACAATCATCAAAATCGCGTTTTAAGCGCTCTAGAAATGATTTGAGCTTAAAAACTTGTTGTATTTACCAACTAATAATTCCTGTCTTAAATCAATAACGGCGACGTTTTAGAGCTTAAAGTCATGCTTTTTGTACTTATGTTATCGAGGGTAGGGCAATGATATACTGCAATAACGGAACAAAAAGAGACCTTCTAATTGAAAATTTAAGATCTTACTACGTCCGAAATCATGTTTTCGGCACTCAAACCATCAGGATAAGCGAAACAACATGTAAAAATGAGAAACCTATAACTTTCTTTAACCTGAAAAAAAGTTTACTTAGAATCATCAAAATCGCGTTTTAAGCGCTCTAGAAGTGATTTGAGCTTAAAAACTTGTGGAATTTACCAACTAATAATTGCTGTCTTAAATTAATAACGGGACGTTTTAGAGCTTAAAATCATGTTTTGTGTGCTTATGTTATCGAGTTGAGCGCAATGATATACTACAATAACGGAACAAAAAGAGACCTTTTAATTGGAAATTTAAGATCTTATAACGTCCGAAATCATGTTTTCGGGACTCAAACCATCGAAATTAGCGAAATAACATGTCAATATGAGAAATCTATAACTTTCTTTAACCTGAAAAAAATTTTACTTAGAATCATTAAAATCGCGTTTTAAGCGCTCTAGAAGTTATTTGAGCGGAAAAACTTGTTGAATTTACCAACTAAAAGTATCCGTCTTAAATCAATAACGGCGACGTTTTAGAGCTTAAAATCATGTTTTGTGTGCTTATGTTATCGAGTTGAGCGCAATGATATACTACAATAACGGAACAAAAAGAGACCTTCTAATTGAAAATTTAAGAGCTTACCACGTCCGAAATCATGTTTTCGGCACTCAAACCATGGAGATAAGCGAAATAAGATATCAAAATTAGAAACCTATAACTTTCTTTAAACCGGAAAAAAATCGACTTACAATCATTAAAATCGCGTTTTAAGCGCTCTAGAAGTGATTTGAGCGCAAAACTTGTTGAATTTACCAATTAAAAATATCCGTCTTAAATCAATAACGGCGACGTTTTAGAGCTTAAAATCATGTTTTGTGTGCTTATGTTATCGAGTTGAGCGCAATGATATACTACAATAACGGAACAAAAAGAGACCTTCTAATTGGAAATTTAAGATCTTACCACGTCCGAAATCATGTTTTCGGCACTCAAACCATCGAAATTAGCGAAATAACATGTCAAAATGAGAAACCTATCACTTTCTTTAAACCTGAAAAAAAATCGACTTACAATCATCAAAATCGCGTTTTAAGCGCTCTAGAAGTGATTAGAGCTTAAAAACTTGTTGAATATACGAACTAAAAATTGCTGTCTTAAATCAATAACGGCGACGTTTTAGAGCTTAAAATCATGTTTTGTGTGCTTATGTTATCGAGTTGAGCGCAATGATATACTACAATAACGGAACAAAAAGAGACCTTCTAATTGGAAATTTAAGATCTTACCACGTCCGAAATCATGTTTTCGGCTCTCAAACCATCAAGATAAGCGAAACAACATGTCAAAAGGAGAAACCTATAGCTTTCTTTAACCTGAAAAAAAGTTTACTTAGAATCATTAAAATCGCGTTTTAAGCGCTCTAGAAGTGATTTGAGCCTAATAACTTGTTGAATTTACCAACTAAAAGTATCCGTCTTAAATCAATAACGGCGACGTTTTAGAGCTTAAAATCATGTTTTGTGTGCTTATGTTATCGAGTTGAGCGCAATGATATACTACAATAACGGAACAAAAAGAGACCTTCTAATTTGAAATTTAAGATCTTACCACGTCCGAAATCATGTTTTCGGCACTCAAACCATCGAAATTAGCGAAATAACATGTCAAAATGAGAAACCTATCACTTTCTTTAAACCTGAAAAAAAATCGACTTACAATCATCAAAATCGCGTTTTAAGCGCTCTAAAAGTGATTTGAGCTTAAAAACTTGTTGAATATACAAACTAAAAATTGCTGTCTTAAATCAATAACGGCGACGTTTTAGAGCTTAAAATCATGTTTTGTGTCCTTATGTGATCGAGTTGAGCGCAATGATATACTACAATAACGGAACAAAAAGAGACCTTCTAATTGGAAATTTAAGATCTTACCACGTCCGAAATCATGTTTTCGGCACTCAAACCATGGAAATAAGCGAAATAAGATATCAAAATTAGAAACCTATAACTTTCTTTAAACCTGAAAAAAATCGACTTACAATCATTAAAATCGCGTTTTAAGCGCTCTAGAAGTGATTTGAGCGCAAAATTTGTTGAATTTACCAATTAAAAATATCCGTCTTAAATCAATAACGGCGACGTTTTAGAACTTAAAATCATGTTTTGTGTGCTTATGTTATCGAGTTGAGCGCAATGATATACTACAATAACGGAACAAAAAGAGACCTTCTAATTGGAAATTTAAGATCTTACCACGTCCGAAATCATGTTTTCGGCTCTAAAACCGTCAAGATAAGCGAAACAACATGTCAAAAGGAGAAACCTATAGCTTTCTTTAACCTGAAAAAAAGTTTACTTAGAATCATTAAAATCGCGTTTTAAGCGCTCTAGAAGTGATTTGAGCCTAAAAACTTGTTGAATTTACCAACTAAAAGTATCCGTCTTAAATCAATAACGGCGACGTTTTAGAGCTTAAAATGAAGTTTTGTGTGCTTATGTTATCGAGTTGAGCGCAATGATATACTACAATAACGGAACAAAAAGAGACCTTCTAATTGAAAATTTAAGAGCTTACCACGTCCGAAATCATGTTTTCGGCTCTCAAAATATCAAGATAAGCGAAACAACATGTCAAAAGGAGAAACCTATAGCTTTCTTTGACCTGAAAAAAAGTTTACTTAGAATCATTAAAATCGCGTTTTAAGCGCTCTAGAAGTGATTTGAGCCTAAAAACTTGTTGAATTTACCAACTAAAAGTATCCGTCTTAAATCAATAACGGCGACGTTTTAGAGCTTAAAATGAAGTTTTGTGTGCTTATGTTATCGAGTTGAGCGCAATGATATACTACAATAACGGAACAAAAAGAGACCTTCTAATTGAAAATTTAAGAGCTTACCACGTCCGAAATCATGTTTTCGGCTCTCAAAATATCAAGATAAGCGAAACAACATGTCAAAAGGAGAAACCTATAGCTTTCTTTAACCTGAAAAAAAGTTTACTTAGAATCATTAAAATCGCGTTTTAAGCGCTCTAGAAGTGATTTGAGCCTAAAAACTTGTTGAATTTACCAACTAAAAGTATCCGTCTTAAATCAATAACGGCGACGTTTTAGAGCTTAAAATCAAGTTTTGTGTGCTTATGTTATCGAGTTGAGCGCAATGATATACTACAATAACGGAACAAAAAGAGACCTTCTAATTGAAAATTTAAGAGCTTACCACGTCCGAAATCATTTTTTCGCGACTCAAACTGTCGAAATTAGCGAAATAACATGTCAAGATGAGAAACCTATAACTTTCTTTAAACCTGAAAAAAATCGTCTTACAATCATCAAAATCGCGTTTTAAGCGCTCTAGAAATGATTTGAGTTTAAAAGCTTGTTGTATTTACCAACTAATAATTCCTGTCTTAAATCAATAACGGCGACGTTTTAGAGCTTAAAGTCATGCTTTTTGTACTTACGTTATCGAGGGTAGCGCAATGATATACTGCAATAACGGAACAAAAAGAGACCTTCTAATTGGAAATTTAAGATCTTACCACGTCCGAAATCATGTTTTCGGCACTCAAACCATCAGGATAAGCGAAACAACATGTCAAAATGAGAAACCTATAACTTTCTTTAACCTGAAAAAAAGTTTACTTAGAATCATTAAAATCGCGTTTTAAGAGCTCTAGAAGTGATTTGAGCTTAAAAACTTGTTTAATTTACCAACTAATAATTGCTGTCTTAAATCAATAACGTGACGTTTTAGAGCGTAAAATCATGTTTTGTGTGCTTATGTTATCGAGTTGAGCGCAATGATATACTACAATAACGGAACAAAAAGAGACCTTCTAATTGGAAATTTAAGATCTTACCACCTCCGAAATCATGTTTTCGGCACTCAAACCATCGAAATTAGCGAAATAACATGTCAAAATGAGAAACCTATCACTTTCTTTAAACCTGAAAAAAAATCGACTTACAATCATCAAAATCGCGTTTTAAGCGCTCTAGAAGTGATTTGAGCTTAAAAACTTGTTGAATATACGAACTAAAAATTGCTGTCTTAAATCAATAACGGCGACGTTTTAGAGCTTAAAATCATGTTTTGTGTCCTTATGTGATCGAGTTGAGCGCAATGATATACTACAATAACGGAACAAAAAGAGACCTTCTAATTGGAAATTTAAGATCTTACCACGTCCGAAATCATGTTTTCGGCACTCAAACCATGGAGATAAGCGAAATAAGATATCAAAATTAGAAACCTATAACTTTCTTTAAACCTGAAAAAAATCGACTTACAATCATTAAAATCGCGTTTTAAGCGCTCTAGAAGTGATTTGAGCGCAAAACTTGCTGAATTTACCAATTAAAAATATCCGTCTTAAATCAATAACGGCGACGTTTTAGAGCTTAAAATCATGTTTTGTGTGCTTATGTTATCGAGTTGAGCGCAATGATATACTACAATAACGGAACAAAAAGAGACCTTCTAATTGGAAATGTAAGATCTTACCACGTCCGAAATCATGTTTTCGGCTCTCAAACCGTCAAGATAAGCGAAACAACATGTCAAAAGGAGAGCCTATAGCTTTCTTTAACCTGAAAAAAAGTTTACTTAGAATCATTAAAATCGCGTTTTAAGCGCTCTAGAAGTGATTTGAGCCTAAAAACTTGTTGAATTTACCAACTAAAAGTATCCGTCTTAAATCAATAACGGCGACGTTTTAGAGCTTAAAATGAAGTTTTGTGTGCTTATGTTATCGAGTTGAGCGCAATGATATACTACAATAACGGAACAAAAAGAGACCTTCTAATTGAAAATTTAAGAGCTTACCACGTCCGAAATCATGTTTTCGGCTCTCAAAATATCAAGATAAGCGAAACAACATGTCAAAAGTAGAAACCTATAGCTTTCTTTAACCTGAAAAAAAGTTTACTTAGAATCATTAAAATCGCGTTTTAAGCGCTCTAGAAGTGATTTGAGCCTAAAAACTTGTTGAATTTACCAACTAAAAGTATCCGTCTTAAATCAATAACGGCGACGTTTTAGAGCTTAAAATCATGTTTTGTGTGCTTATGTTATCGAGTTGAGCGCAATGATATACTACAATAACGGAACAAAAAGAGACCTTCTAATTGAAAATTTAAGAGCTTACCACGTCCGAAATCATTTTTTCGCGACTCAAACTGTCGAAATTAGCGAAATAACATGTCAAGATGAGAAACCTATAACTTTCTTTAAACCTGAAAAAAATCGTCTTACAATCATCAAAATCGCGTTTTAAGCGCTCTAGAAATGATTTGAGCTTAAAAACTTGTTGTATTTACCAACTAAAAGTATCCGTCTTAAATCAATAACGGCGACGTTTTAGAGCTTAAAATCAAGTTTTGTGTGCTTATGTTATCGAGTTGAGCGCAATGATATACTACAATAACGGAACAAAAAGAGACCTTCTAATTGAAAATTTAAGAGCTTACCACGTCCGAAATCATTTTTTCGGGACTCAAACAGTCGAAATTAGCGAAATAACATGTCAAGATGAGAAACCTATAACTTTCTTTAAACCTCAAAAAAATCGTCTTAAAATCATCAAAATCGCGTTTTAAGCGCTCTAGAAATGATTTGAGTTTAAAAGCTTGTTGTATTTACCAACTAATAATTCCTGTCTTAAATCAATAACGGCGACGTTTTAGAGCTTAAAGTCATGCTTTTTGTACTTACGTTATCGAGGGTAGCGCAATGATATACTGCAATAACGGAACAAAAAGAGACCTTCTAATTGGAAATTTAAGATCTTACCACGTCCGAAATCATGTTTTCGGCACTCAAACCATCAGGATAAGCGAAACAACATGTCAAAATGAGAAACCTATAACTTTCTTTAACCTGAAAAAAAGTTTACTTAGAATCATTAAAATCGCGTTTTAAGAGCTCTAGAAGTGATTTGAGCTTAAAAACTTGTTTAATTTACCAACTAATAATTGCTGTCTTAAATCAATAACGTGACGTTTTAGAGCGTAAAATCATGTTTTGTGTGCTTATGTTATCGAGTTGAGCGCAATGATATACTACAATAACGGAACAAAAAGAGACCTTCTAATTGGAAATTTAAGATCTTACCACGTCCGAAATCATGTTTTCGGCACTCAAACCATCGAAATTAGCGAAATAACATGTCAAAATGAGAAACCTATCACTTTCTTTAAACCTGAAAAAAAATCGACTTACAATCATCAAAATCGCGTTTTAAGCGCTCTAGAAGTGATTTGAGCTTAAAAACTTGTTTAATATACGAACTAAAAATTGCTGTCTTAAATCAATAACGGCGACGTTTTAGAGCTTAAAATCATGTTTTGTGTGCTTATGTGATCGAGTTGAGCGCAATGATATACTACAATAACGGAATAAAAAGAGACCTTCTAATTGGAAATTTAAGATCTTACCACGTCCGAAATCATGTTTTCGGCTCTCAAACCGTCAAGATAAGCGAAACAACATGTCAAAAGGAGAAACCTATAGCTTTCTTTAACCTGAAAAAAGTTTACTTAGAATCATTAAAATCGCGTTTTAAGCGCTCTAGAAGTGATTTGAGCCTAAAAACTTGTTGAATTTACCAACTAAAAGTATCCGTCTTAAATCAACAACGGCGACGTTTTAGAGCTTAAAATCAAGTTTTGTGTGCTTATGTTATCGAGTTGAGTGCAATGATATACTACAATAACGGAACAAAAAGAGACCTTCTAATTGAAAATTTAAGAGCTTACTACGTCCGAAATCATGTTTTCGGGACTCAAACTGTCGAAATTAGCGAAATAACATGTCAAGATGAGAAACCTATAACTTTCTTTAAACCTGAAAAAAATCGTCTTACAATCATCAAAATCGCGTTTTAAGCGCTCTAGAAATGATTTGAGTTTAAAAGCTTGTTGTATTTACCAACTAATAATTCCTGTCTTAAATCAATAACGGCGACGTTTTAGAGCTTAAAGTCATGCTTTTTGTACTTACGTTATCGAGGGTAGCGCAATGATATACTGCAATAACGGAACAAAAAGAGACCTTCTAATTGGAAATTTAAGATCTTACCACGTCCGAAATCATGTTTTCGGCACTCAAACAATCAGGATAAGCGAAACAACATGTCAAAATGAGAAACCTATAACTTTCTTTAACCTGAAAAAAAGTTTACTTAGAATCATTAAAATGGCGTTTTAAGAGCTCTAGAAGTGATTTGAGCTTAAAAACTTGTTTAATTTACCAACTAATAATTGCTGTCTTAAATCAATAACGTGACGTTTTAGAGCGTAAAATCATGTTTTGTGTGCTTATGTTATCGAGTTGAGCGCAATGATATACTACAATAACGGAACAAAAAGAGACCTTCTAATTGGAAATTTAAGATCTTACCACCTCCGAAATCATGTTTTCGGCACTCAAACCATCGAAATTAGCGAAATAACATGTCAAAATGAGAAACCTATCACTTTCTTTAAACCTGAAAAAAAATCGACTTACAATCATCAAAATCGCGTTTTAAGCGCTCTAGAAGTGATTTGAGCTTAAAAACTTGTTGAATATACGAACTAAAAGTATCCGTCTTAAATCAATAACGGCGACGTTTTAGAGCTTAAAATCATGTTTTGTGTCCTTATGTGATCGAGTTGAGCGCAATGATATACTACAATAACGGAACAAAAAGAGACCTTCTAATTGGAAATTTAAGATCTTACCACGTCCGAAATCATGTTTTCGGCACTCAAACCATGGAGATAAGCGAAATAAGATATCAAAATTAGAAACCTATAACTTTCTTTAAACCTGAAAAAAATCGACTTACAATCATTAAAATCGCGTTTTAAGCGCTCTAGAAGTGATTTGAGCGCAAAACTTGCTGAATTTACCAATTAAAAATATCCGTCTTAAATCAATAACGGCGACGTTTTAGAGCTTAAAATCATGTTTTGTGTGCTTATGTTATCGAGTTGAGCGCAATGATATACTACAATAACGGAACAAAAAGAGACCTTCTAATTGGAAATTTAAGATCTTACCACGTCCGAAATCATGTTTTCGGCTCTCAAACCATCAAGATAAGCGAAACAACATGTCAAAAGGAGAAACCTATAGCTTTCTTTCACCTGAAAAAAAGTTTACTTAGAATCATTAAAATCGCGTTTTAAGCGCTCTAGAAGTGATTTGAGCCTAAAAACTTGTTGAATTTACCAACTAAAAGTATCCGTCTTAAATCAATAACGGCGACGTTTTAGAGCTTAAAATCAAGTTTTGTGTGCTTATGTTATCGAGTTGAGCGCAATGATATACTACAATAACGGAACAAAAAGAGACCTTCTAATTGAAAATTTAAGAGCTTACTACGTCCGAAATCATGTTTTCGGGACTCAAACTGTCGAAATTAGCGAAATAACATGTCAAGATGAGAAACCTATAACTTTCTTTAAACCTGAAAAAAATCGTCTTACAATCATCAAAATCGCGTTTTAAGCGCTCTAGAAATGATTTGAGTTTAAAAGCTTGTTGTATTTACCAACTAATAATTCCTGTCTTAAATCAATAACGGCGACGTTTTAGAGCTTAAAGTCATGCTTTTTGTACTTACGTTATCGAGGGTAGCGCAATGATATACTGCAATAACGGAACAAAAAGAGACCTTCTAATTGGAAATTTAAGATCTTACCACGTCCGAAATCATGTTTTCGGCACTCATACAATCAGGATAAGCGAAACAACATGTCAAAATGAGAAACCTATAACTTTCTTTGACCTGAAAAAAAGTTTACTTAGAATCATTAAAATCGCGTTTTAAGAGCTCTAGAAGTGATTTGAGCTTAAAAACTTGTTTAATTTACCAACTAATAATTGCTGTCTTAAATCAATAACGTGACGTTTTAGAGCGTAAAATCATGTTTTGTGTGCTTATGTTATCGAGTTGAGCGCAATGATATACTACAATAACGGAACAAAAAGAGACCTTCTAATTGGAAATTTAAGATCTTACCACCTCCGAAATCATGTTTTCGGCACTCAAACCATCGAAATTAGCGAAATAACATGTCAAAATGAGAAACCTATCACTTTCTTTAAACCTGAAAAAAAATCGACTTACAATCATCAAAATCGCGTTTTAAGCGCTCTAGAAGTGATTTGAGCTTAAAAACTTGTTGAATATACGAACTAAAAGTATCCGTCTTAAATCAATAACGGCGACGTTTTAGAGCTTAAAATCATGTTTTGTGTCCTTATGTGATCGAGTTGAGCGCAATGATATACTACAATAACGGAACAAAAAGAGACCTTCTAATTGGAAATTTAAGATCTTACCACGTCCGAAATCATGTTTTCGGCACTCAAACTATGGAGATAAGCGAAATAAGATATCAAAATTAGAAACCTATAACTTTCTTTAAACCTGAAAAAAATCGACTTACAATCATTAAAATCGCGTTTTAAGCGCTCTAGAAGTGATTTGAGCGCAAAACTTGCTGAATTTACCAATTAAAAATATCCGTCTTAAATCAATAACGGCGACGTTTTAGAGCTTAAAATCATGTTTTGTGTGCTTATGTTATCGAGTTGAGCGCAATGATATACTACAATAACGGAACAAAAAGAGACCTTCTAATTGGAAATTTAAGATCTTACCACGTCCGAAATCATGTTTTCGGCTCTCAAACCATCAAGATAAGCGAAACAACATGTCAAAAGGAGAAACCTATAGCTTTCTTTCACCTGAAAAAAAGTTTACTTAGAATCATTAAAATCGCGTTTTAAGCGCTCTAGAAGTGATTTGAGCCTAAAAACTTGTTGAATTTACCAACTAAAAGTATCCGTCTTAAATCAATAACGGCGACGTTTTAGAGCTTAAAATCAAGTTTTGTGTGCTTATGTTATCGAGTTGAGCGCAATGATATACTACAATAACGGAACAAAAAGAGACCTTCTAATTGAAAATTTAAGAGCTTACCACGTCCGAAATCATTTTTTCGCTACCCAAACTGTCGAAATTAGCGAAATAACATGTCAAAATGAGAAACCTATCACTTTCTTTAAACCTGAAAAAAAATCGACTTACAATCATCAAAATCGCGTTTTAAGCGCTCTAGAAGTGATTTGAGCTTAAAAACTTGTTGAATATACGAACTAAAAATTGCTGTCTTAAATCAATAACGGCGACGTTTTAGAGCTTAAAATCATGTTTTGTGTGCTTATGTGATCGAGTTGAGCGCAATGATATACTGCAATAACGGAACAAAAACAGACCTTCTAATTGGAAATTTAAGATCTTACCACGTCCGAAATCATGTTTTCGGCACTCAAACCATAGAGATAAGCGAAATAAGATGTCAAAATTAGAAACCTATAACTTTCTTTAAACCTGAAAAAAATCGACTTACAATCATTAAAATCGCGTTTTAAGCGCTCTAGAAGTGATTTGAGCGCAAAACTTGTTGAATTTACCAATTAAAAATATCCGTCTTAAATCAATAACGGCGACGTTTTAGAGCTTAAAATCATGTTTTGTGTGCTTATGTTATCGAGTTGAGCGCAATGATATACTACAATAACGGAACAAAAAGAGACCTTCTAATTGGAAATTTAAGATCTTACCACGTCCGAAATCATGTTTTCGGCTCTCAAACCGTCAAGATAAGCGAAACAACATGTCAAAAGGAGAGCCTATAGCTTTCTTTAACCTGAAAAAAAGTTTACTTAGAATCATTAAAATCGCGTTTTAAGCGCTCTAGAAGTGATTTGAGCCTAAAAACTTGTTGAATTTACCAACTAAAAGTATCCGTCTTAAATCAATAACGGCGACGTTTTAGAGCTTAAAATGAAGTTTTGTGTGCTTATGTTATCGAGTTGAGCGCAATGATATACTACAATAACGGAACAAAAAGAGACCTTCTAATTGAAAATTTAAGAGCTTACCACGTCCGAAATCATGTTTTCGGCTCTCAAAATATCAAGATAAGCGAAACAACATGTCAAAAGTAGAAACCTATAGCTTTCTTTAACCTGAAAAAAAGTTTACTTAGAATCATTAAAATCGCGTTTTAAGCGCTCTAGAAGTGATTTGAGCCTAAAAACTTGTTGAATTTACCAACTAAAAGTATCCGTCTTAAATCAAGAACGGCGACGTTTTAGAGCTTAAAATCATGTTTTGTGTGCTTATGTTATCGAGTTGAGCGCAATGATATACTACAATAACGAACAAAAAGAGACCTTCTAATTGAAAATTTAAGAGCTTACCACGTCCGAAATCATTTTTTCGCGACTCAAACTGTCGAAATTAGCGAAATAACATGTCAAGATGAGAAACCTATAACTTTCTTTAAACCTGAAAAAAATCGTCTTACAATCATCAAAATCGAGTTTTAAGCGCTCTAGAAATGATTTGAGCTTAAAAACTTGTTGTATTTACCAACTAAAAGTATCCGTCTTAAATCAATAACGGCGACGTTTTAGAGCTTAAAATCATGTTTTGTGTGCTTATGTTATCGAGTTGAGCGCAATGATATACTACAATAACGGAACAAAAAGAGACCTTCTAATTGAAAATTTAAGAGCTTACCACGTCCGAAATCATTTTTTCGGGACTCAAACTGTCGAAATTAGCGAAATAACATGTCAAGATGAGAAACCTATAACTTTCTTTAAACCTCAAAAAAATCGTCTTAAAATCATCAAAATCGCGTTTTAAGCGCTCTAGAAATGATTTGAGTTTAAAAGCTTGTTGTATTTACCAACTAATAATTCCTGTCTTAAATCAATAACGGCGACGTTTTAGAGCTTAAAGTCATGCTTTTTGTACTTACGTTATCGAGGGTAGCGCAATGATATACTGCAATAACGGAACAAAAAGAGACCTTCTAATTGGAAATTTAAGATCTTACCACGTCCGAAATCATGTTTTCGGCACTCAAACCATCAGGATAAGCGAAACAACATGTCAAAATGAGAAACCTATAACTTTCTTTAACCTGAAAAAAAGTTTACTTAGAATCATTAAAATCGCGTTTTAAGAGCTCTAGAAGTGATTTGAGCTTAAAAACTTGTTTAATTTACCAACTAATAATTGCTGTCTTAAATCAATAACGTGACGTTTTAGAGCGTAAAATCATGTTTTGTGTGCTTATGTTATCGAGTTGAGCGCAATGATATACTACAATAACGGAACAAAAAGAGACCTTCTAATTGGAAATTTAAGATCTTACCACGTCCGAAATCATGTTTTCGGCTCTCAAACTATCAAGATAAGCGAAACAACATGTCAAAAGGAGAAACCTATAGCTTTCTTTAACCTGAAAAAAAGTTTACTTAGAATCATTAAAATCGCGTTTTAAGCGCTCTAGAAGTGATTTGAGCCTAAAAACTTGTTGAATTTATAAACTAAAAGTATCCGTCTTAAATCAATAACAGCGACGTTTTAGAGCTTAAAATCAAGTTTTGTGTGCTTATGTTATCGAGTTGAGCGCAATGATATACTACAATAACGGAACAAAAAGAGACCTTCTAATTGAAAATTTAAGAGCTTACCACGTCCGAAATCATTTTTTCGGGACTCAAACTGTCGAAATTAGCGAAATAACATGTCAAGATGCGAAACCTATAACTTTCTTTAACCTGAAAAAAATTTTACTTAGAATCATTAAAATCGCGTTTTAAGCGCTCTAGAAGTGATTTGAGCGCAAAACTTGTTGAATTTACCAATTAAAAATATCCGTCTCAAATCAATAACGGCGACGTTTTAGAGCTTAAAATCATGTTTTCTGTGCTTATGTTATCGAGTTGAGCGCAATGATATACTACAATAACGGAACAAAAAGAGACCTTCTAATTGGAAATTTAAGATCTTACCACGTCCGAAATCATGTTTTCGGCTCTCAAACCATCAAGATAAGCGAAACAACATGTCAAAAGGAGAAACCTATAGCTTTCTTTAACCTGGAAAAAAGTTTACTTAGAATCATTAAAATCGCGTTTTAAGCGCTCTAGAAGTGATTTGAGTCTAAAAACTTGTTGAATTTACCAACTAAAAGTATCCATCTTAAATCAATAACGGCGACGTTTTAGAGCTTAAAATCATGTTTTGTGTGCTTATGTTATCGAGTTGAGCTCAATGATATACTACAATAACGGAACAAAAAGAGACCTTCTAATTGGAAATTAATGAGCTTACCACGTCCGAAATCATGTTTTCGGCACTCAAACCATCAAGATTAAAGAAACAACATGTCAATATGAGAAACCTATAACTTTCTTTAACCTGAAAAAAAGTTTACTTAGAATCATTAAAATCGCGTTTTAAGAGCTCTAAAAGTGATTTGAGCTTAAAAACTTGTTGTATTTACCAACTAATAATTCCTGTCTTAAATCAATAACGGCGACGTTTTAGAGCTTAAAGTCATGCTTTTTGTACTTATGTTATCGAGGGTAGCGCAATGATATACTGCAATAACGGAACAAAAAGAGACCTTCTAATTGAAAATTTAAGATCTTACTACGTCCGAAATCATGTTTTCGGCACTCAAACCATCAGGATAAGCGAAACAACATGTAAAAATGAGAAACCTATAACTTTCTTTAACCTGAAAAAAAGTTTACTTAGAATCATCAAAATCGCGTTTTAAGCGCTCTAGAAGTGATTTGAGCTTAAAAACTTGTGGAATTTACCAACTAATAATTGCTGTCTTAAATTAATAACGGGACGTTTTAGAGCTTAAAATCATGTTTTGTGTGCTTATGTTATCGAGTTGAGCGCAATGATATACTACAATAACGGAACAAAAAGAGACCTTTTAATTGGAAATTTAAGATCTTATAACGTCCGAAATCATGTTTTCGGGACTCAAACCATCGAAATTAGCGAAATAACATGTATATATGAGAAACCTATAACTTTCTTTAACCTGAAAAAAATTTTACTTAGAATCATTAAAATCGCGTTTTAAGCGCTCTAGAAATTATTTGAGCGGAAAAACTTGTTGAATTTACCAACTAAAAGTATCCGTCTTAAATCAATAACGGCGACGTTTAAGAGCTTAAAATCATGTTTTGTGTGCTTATGTTATCGAGTTGAGCGCAATGATATACTACAATAACGGAACAAAAAGAGACCTTCTAATTGAAAATTTAAGAGCTTACCACGTCCGAAATCATGTTTTCGGCACTCAAACCATGGAGATAAGCGAAATAAGATATCAAAATTAGAAACCTATAACTTTCTTTAAACCTGAAAAAAATCGACTTACAATCATTAAAATCGCGTTTTAAGCGCTCTAGAAGTGATTTGAGCGCAAAACTTGTTGAATTTACCAATTAAAAATATCCGTCTTAAATCAATAACGGCGACGTTTTAGAGCTTAAAATCATGTTTTGTGTGCTTATGTTATCGAGTTGAGCGCAATGATATACTACAATAACGGAACAAAAAGAGACCTTCTAATTGGAAGTTTAAGATCTTACCACGTCCGAAATCATGTTTTCGGCTCTCAAACTATCAAGATAAGCGAAACAACATGTCAAAAGGAGAAACCTATAGCTTTCTTTAACCTGAAAAAAGTTTACTTAGAATCATTAAAATCGCGTTTTAAGCGCTCTAGAAGTGATTTGAGCCTAAAAACTTGTTGAATTTACCAACTAAAAGTATCCGTCTTAAATCAACAACGGCGACGTTTTAGAGCTTAAAATCAAGTTTTGTGTGCTTATGTTATCGAGTTGAGTGCAATGATATACTACAATAACGGAACAAAAAGAGACCTTCTAATTGAAAATTTAAGAGCTTACTACGTCCGAAATCATGTTTTCGGGACTCAAACTGTCGAAATTAGCGAAATAACATGTCAAGATGAGAAACCTATAACTTTCTTTAAACCTGAAAAAAATCGTCTTACAATCATCAAAATCGCGTTTAAAGCGCTCTAGCAATGATTTTAGCTTAAAAACTTGTTGTATTTACCAACTAATAATTCCTGTCTTAAATCAATAACGGCGACGTTTTAGAGCTTAAAGTCATGCTTTGTGTACTTATGTTATCCAGGGTAGCGCAATGATATACTGCAATAACGGAACAAAAAGAGACCTTCTAATTGGAAATTTAAGATCTTACCACGTCCGAAATCATGTTTTCGGCTCTCAAACTATCAAGATAAGCGAAACAACATGTCAAAAGGAGAAACCTATAGCTTTCTTTAACCTGAAAAAAAGTTTACTTAGAATTATTAAAATCGCGTTTTAAGCGCTCTAGAAGTGATTTGAGCCTAAAAACTTGTTGAATTTATAAACTAAAAGTATCCGTCTTAAATCAATAACAGCGACGTTTTAGAGCTTAAAATCCAGTTTTGTGTGCTTATGTTATCGAGTTGAGCGCAATGATATACTACAATAACGGAACAAAAAGAGACCTTCTAATTGAAAATTTAAGAGCTTACCACGTCCGAAATCATTTTTTCGGGACTCAAACTGTCGAAATTAGCGAAATAACATGTCAAGATGCGAAACCTATAACTTTCTTTAACCTGAAAAAAATTTTACTTAGAATCATTAAAATCGCGTTTTAAGCGCTCTAGAAGTGATTTGAGCGCAAAACTTGTTGAATTTACCAATTAAAAATATCCGTCTCAAATCAATAACGGCGACGTTTTAGAGCTTAAAATCATGTTTTGTGTGCTTATGTTATCGAGTTGAGCGCAATGATATACTACAATAACGGAACAAAAAGAGACCTTCTAATTGGAAATTTAAGATCTTACCACGTCCGAAATCATGTTTTCGGCTCTCAAACCATCAAGATAAGCGAAACAACATGTCAAAAGGAGAAACCTTTAGCTTTCTTTAACCTGGAAAAAAGTTTACTTAGAATCATTAAAATCGCGTTTTAAGCGCTCTAGAAGTGATTTGAGTCTAAAAACTTGTTGAATTTACCAACTAAAAGTATCCATCTTAAATCAATAACGGCGACGTTTTAGAGCTTAAAATCATGTTTTGTGTGCTTATGTTATCGAGTTGAGCGCAATGATATACTACAATAACGGAACAAAAAGAGACCTTCTAATTGGAAATTAATGAGCTTACCACGTCCGAAATCATGTTTTCGGCACTCAAACCATCAAGATTAAAGAAACAACATGTCAATATGAGAAACCTATAACTTTCTTTAACCTGAAAAAAAGTTTACTTAGAATCATTAAAATCGCGTTTTAAGAGCTCTAAAAGTGATTTGAGCTTAAAAACTTGTTGTATTTACCAACTAATAATTCCTGTCTTAAATCAATAACGGCGACGTTTTAGAGCTTAAAGTCATGCTTTGTGTACTTATGTTATCGAGGGTAGCGCAATGATATCCTGCAATAACGGAACAAAAAGAGACCTTCTAATTGGAAATTTAAGATCTTACTACGTCCGAAATCATGTTTTCGGCACTCAAACTATCAGGATAAGCGAAACAACATGTCAAAATGAGAAACCTATAACTTTCTTTCACCTGAAAAAAAGTTCACTTAGAATCATTAAAATCGCGTTTTAAGAGCTCTAGAAGTGATTTGAGCTTAAAAACTTGTTTAATTTACCAACTAATAATTGCTGTCTTAAATCAATAACGTGACGTTTTAGAGCGTAAAATCATGTTTTGTGTGCTTATGTTATCGAGTTGAGCGCAATGATATACTACAATAACGGAACAAAAAGAGACCTTCTAATTGAAAATTTAAGAGCTTACCACGTCCGAAATCATGTTTTCGGCTCTCAAAATATCAAGATAAGCGAAACAACATGTCAAAAGGAGAAACCTATAGCTTTCTTTAACCTGAAAAAAAGTTTACTTAGAATCATTAAAATCGCGTTTTAAGCGCTCTAGAAGTGATTTGAGCCTAAAAACTTGTTGAATTTACCAACTAAAAGTATCCGTCTTAAATCAATAACGGCGACGTTTTAGAGCTTAAAATCAAGTTTTGTGTGCTTATGTTATCGAGTTGAGCGCAATGATATACTACAATAACGGAACAAAAAGAGACCTTCTAATTGAAAATTTAACAGCTTACCACGTCCGAAATCATTTTTTCGCGACTCAAACTATCGAAATTAGCGAAATAACATGTCAAGATGAGAAACCTATAACTTTCTTTAAACCTGAAAAAAATCGTCTTACAATCATCAAAATCGCGTTTTAAGCGCTCTAGAAATGATTTGAGCTTAAAAACTTGTTGTATTTACCAACTAAAAGTATCCGTCTTAAATCAATAACGGCGACGTTTTAGAGCTTAAAATCAAGTTTTGTGTGCTTATGTTATCGAGTTGAGCGCAATGATATACTACAATAACGGAACAAAAAGAGACCTTCTAATTGAAAATTTAAGAGCTTACCACGTCCGAAATCATTTTTTCGGGACTCAAACTGTCGAAATTAGCGAAATAACATGTCAAGATGAGAAACCTATAACTTTCTTTAAACCTCAAAAAAATCGTCTTACAATCATCAAAATCGCGTTTTAAGCGCTCTAGAAATGATTTGAGTTTAAAAGCTTGTTGTATTTACCAACTAATAATTCCTGTCTTAAATCAATAACGGCGACGTTTTAGAGCTTAAAGTCATGCTTTTTGTACTTACGTTATCGAGGGTAGCGCAATGATATACTGCAATAACGGAACAAAAAGAGACCTTCTAATTGGAAATTTAAGATCTTACCACGTCCGAAATCATGTTTTCGGCACTCAAACCATCAGGATAAGCGAAACAACATGTCAAAATGAGAAACCTATAACTTTCTTTAACCTGAAAAAAAGTTTACTTAGAATCATTAAAATCGCGTTTTAAGAGCTCTAGAAGTGATTTGAGCTTAAAAACTTGTTTAATTTACCAACTAATAATTGCTGTCTTAAATCAATAACGTGACGTTTTAGAGCGTAAAATCATCTTTTGTGTGCTTATGTTATCGAGTTGAGCGCAATGATATACTACAATAACGGAACAAAAAGAGACCTTCTAATTGGAAATTTAAGATCTTACCACGTCCGAAATCATGTTTTCGGCACTCAAACCATCGAAATTAGCGAAATAACATGTCAAAATGAGAAACCTATCACTTTCTTTAAACCTGAAAAAAAATCGACTTACAATCATCAAAATCGCGTTTTAAGCGCTCTAGAAGTGATTTGAGCTTAAAAACTTGTTGAATATACGAACTAAAAATTGCTGTCTTAAATCAATAACGGCGACGTTTTAGAGCTTAAAATCATGTTTTGTGTCCTTATGTGATCGAGTTGAGCGCAATGATATACTACAATAACGGAACAAAAAGAGACCTTCTAATTGGAAATTTAAGATCTTACCACGTCCGAAATCATGTTTTCGGCTCTCAAACCATCAAGATAAGCGAAACAACATGTCAAAAGGAGAAACCTATAGCTTTCTTTAACCTGAAAAAAAGTTTACTTAGAATCATTAAAATCGCGTTTTAAGCGCTCTAGAAGTGATTTGAGCCTAAAAACTTGTTGAATTTACCAACTAAAAGTATCCGTCTTAAATCAATAACGGCGACGTTTTAGAGCTTAAAATCAAGTTTTGTGTGCTTATGTTATCGAGTTGAGCGCAATGATATACTACAATAACGGAACAAAAAGAGACCTTCTAATTGAAAATTTAAGAGCTTACCACGTCCGAAATCATTTTTTCGCGACCCAAACTGTCG
Source organism: Muricea muricata (assembly GCA_963855995.1). Classification (NCBI taxonomy): domain Eukaryota; kingdom Metazoa; phylum Cnidaria; class Anthozoa; order Malacalcyonacea; family Plexauridae; genus Muricea; species Muricea muricata. Next base: position 32,229,329 of record OY979717.1, read on the forward strand.
AAATTAGCGAAATAACATGTCAAAATGAGAAACCTATCACTTTCTTTAAACCTAAAAAAATCGACTTACAATCATCAAAATCGCGTTTTAAGCGCTCTAGAAGTGATTTGAGCTTAAAAACTTGTTGAATATACGAACTAAAAATTGCTGTCTTAAATCAATAACGGCGACGTTTTAGAGCTTAAAATCATGTTTTGTGTGCTTATGTGATCGAGTTGAGCGCAATGATATACTACAATAACGGAACAAAAACAGACCTTCTAATTGGAAATTTAAGATCTTACCACGTCCGAAATCATGTTTTCGGCACTCAAACCATGGAGATAAGCGAAATAAGATATCAAAATTAGAAACCTATAACTTTCTTTAAACCTGAAAAAAATCGACTTACAATCATTAAAATCGCGTTTTAAGCGCTCTAGAAGTGATTTGAGCGCAAAACTTGTTGAATTTACCAATTAAAAATATCCGTCTTAAATCAATAACGGCGACGTTTTAGAGCTTAAAATCAAGTTTTGTGTGCTTATGTTATCGAGTTGAGTGCAATGATATACTACAATAACGGAACAAAAAGAGACCTTCTAATTGAAAATTTAAGAGCTTACTACGTCCGAAATCATGTTTTCGGGACTCAAACTGTCGAAATTAGCGAAATAACATGTCAAGATGAGAAACCTATAACTTTCTTTAAACCTGAAAAAAATCGTCTTACAATCATCAAAATCGCGTTTAAAGCGCTCTAGCAATGATTTTAGCTTAAAAACTTGTTGTATTTACCAACTAATAATTCCTGTCTTAAATCAATAACGGCGACGTTTTAGAGCTTAAAGTCATGCTTTGTGTACTTATGTTATCCAGGGTAGCGCAATGATATACTGCAATAACGGAACAAAAAGAGACCTTCTAATTGGAAATTTAAGATCTTACCACGTCCGAAATCATGTTTTCGGCTCTCAAACTATCAAGATAAGCGAAACAACATGTCAAAAGGAGAAACCTATAGCTTTCTTTAACCTGAAAAAAAGTTTACTTAGAATCATTAAAATCGCGTTTTAAGCGCTCTAGAAGTGATTTGAGCCTAAAAACTTGTTGAATTTATAAACTAAAAGTATCCGTCTTAAATCAATAACAGCGACGTTTTAGAGCTTAAAATCAAGTTTTGTGTGCTTATGTTATCGAGTTGAGCGCAATGATATACTACAATAACGGAACAAAAACAGACCTTCTAATTGGAAATTTAAGATCTTACCACGTCCGAAATCATGTTTTCGGCACTCAAACCATGGAGATAAGCGAAATAAGATATCAAAATTAGAAACCTATAACTTTCTTTAAACCTGAAAAAAATCGACTTACAATCATTAAAATCGCGTTTTAAGCGCTCTAGAAGTGATTTGAGCGCAAAACTTGTTGAATTTACCAATTAAAAATATCCGTCTTAAATCAATAACGGCGACGTTTTAGAGCTTAAAATCAAGTTTTGTGTGCTTATGTTATCGAGTTGAGTGCAATGATATACTACAATAACGGAACAAAAAGAGACCTTCTAATTGAAAATTTAAGAGCTTACTACGTCCGAAATCATGTTTTCGGGACTCAAACTGTCGAAATTAGCGAAATAACATGTCAAGATGAGAAACCTATAACTTTCTTTAAACCTGAAAAAAATCGTCTTACAATCATCAAAATCGCGTTTAAAGCGCTCTAGCAATGATTTTAGCTTAAAAACTTGTTGTATTTACCAACTAATAATTCCTGTCTTAAATCAATAACGGCGACGTTTTAGAGCTTAAAGTCATGCTTTGTGTACTTATGTTATCCAGGGTAGCGCAATGATATACTGCAATAACGGAACAAAAAGAGACCTTCTAATTGGAAATTTAAGATGTTACCACGTCCGAAATCATGTTTTCGGCTCTCAAACTATCAAGATAAGCGAAACAACATGTCAAAAGGAGAAACCTATAGCTTTCTTTAACCTGAAAAAAAGTTTACTTAGAATCATTAAAATCGCGTTTTAAGCGCTCTAGAAGTGATTTGAGCCTAAAAACTTGTTGAATTTATAAACTAAAAGTATCCGTCTTAAATCAATAACAGCGACGTTTTAGAGCTTAAAATCAAGTTTTGTGTGCTTATGTTATCGAGTTGAGCGCAATGATATACTACAATAACGGAACAAAAAGAGACCTTCTAATTGAAAATTTAAGAGCTTACCACGTCCGAAATCATTTTTTCGGGACTCAAACTGTCGAAATTAGCGAAATAACATGTCAAGATGCGAAACCTATAACTTTCTTTAACCTGAAAAAAATTTTACTTAGAATCATTAAAATCGCGTTTTAAGCGCTCTAGAAGTGATTTGAGCGCAAAACTTGTTGAATTTACCAATTAAAAATATCCGTCTCAAATCAATAACGGCGACGTTTTAGAGCTTAAAATCATGTTTTGTGTGCTTATGTTATCGAGTTGAGCGCAATGATATACTACAATAACGGAACAAAAAGAGACCTTCTAATTGGAAATTTAAGATCTTACCACGTCCGAAATCATGTTTTCGGCTCTCAAACCATCAAGATAAGCGAAACAACATGTCAAAAGGAGAAACCTATAGCTTTCTTTAACCTGGAAAAAAGTTTACTTAGAATCATTAAAATCGCGTTTTAAGCACTCTAGAAGTGATTTGAGTCTAAAAACTTGTTGAATTTACCAACTAAAAGTATCCATCTTAAATCAATAACTGCGACGTTTTAGAGCTTAAAATCATGTTTTGTGTGCTTATGTTATCGAGTTGAGCGCAATGATATACTACAATAACGGAACAAAAAGAGACCTTCTAATTGGAAATTAATGAGCTTACCACGTCCGAAATCATGTTTTCGGCACTCAAACCATCAAGATTAAAGAAACAATATGTCAATATGAGAAACCTATAACTTTCTCTAACCTGAAAAAAAGTTTACTTAGAATCATTAAAATCGCGTTTTAAGAGCTCTAAAAGTGATTTGAGCTTAAAAACTTGTTGTATTTACCAACTAATAATTCCTGTCTTAAATCAATAACGGCGACGTTTTAGAGCTTAAAGTCATGCTTTGTGTACTTATGTTATCGAGGGTAGCGCAATGATATCCTGCAATAACGGAACAAAAAGAGACCTTCTAATTGGAAATTTAAGATCTTACTACGTCCGAAATCATGTTTTCGGCACTCAAACTATCAGGATAAGCGAAACAACATGTCAAAATGAGAAACCTATAACTTTCTTTAACCTGAAAAAAAGTTCACTTAGAATCATTAAAATCGCGTTTTAAGAGCTCTAGAAGTGATTTGAGCTTAAAAACTTGTTTAATTTACCAACTAATAATTGCTGTTCTAAATCAATAACGTGACGTTTTAGAGCGTAAAATCATGTTTTGTGTGCTTATGTTATCGAGTTGAGCGCAATGATATACTACAATAACGGAACAAAAAGAGACCTTCTAATTGAAAATTTAAGAGCTTACCACGTCCGAAATCATGTTTTCGGCTCTCAAAATATCAAGATAAGCGAAACAACATGTCAAAAGGAGAAACCTATAGCTTTCTTTAACCTGAAAAAAAGTTTACTTAGAATCATTAAAATCGCGTTTTAAGCGCTCTAGAAGTGATTTGAGCCTAAAAACTTGTTGAATTTACCAACTAAAAGTATCCGTCTTAAATCAATAACGGCGACGTTTTAGAGCTTAAAATCAAGTTTTGTGTGCTTATGTTATCGAGTTGAGCGCAATGATATACTACAATAACGGAAAAAAAAGAGACCTTCTAATTGAAAATTTAAGAGCTTACCACGTCCGAAATCATTTTTTCGCGACTCAAACTGTCGAAATTAGCGAAATAACATGTCAAGATGAGAAACCTATAACTTTCTTTAAACCTGAAAAAAATCGTCTTACAATCATCAAAATCGCGTTTTAAGCGCTCTAGAAATGATTTGAGCTTAAAAACTTGTTGTATTTACCAACTAAAAGTATCCGTCTTAAATCAATAACGGCGACGTTTTAGAGCTTAAAATCAAGTTTTGTGTGCTTATGTTATCGAGTTGAGCGCAATGATATACTACAATAACGGAACAAAAAGAGACCTTCTAATTGAAAATTTAAGAGCTTACCACGTCCGAAATCATTTTTTCGGGACTCAAACTGTCGAAATTAGCGAAATAACATGTCAAGATGAGAAACCTATAACTTTCTTTAAACCTCAAAAAAATCGTCTTACAATCATCAAAATCGCGTTTTAAGCGCTCTAGAAATGATTTGAGTTTAAAAGCTTGTTGTATTTACCAACTAATAATTCCTGTCTTAAATCAATAACGGCGACGTTTTAGAGCTTAAAGTCATGCTTTTTGTACTTACGTTATCGAGGGTAGCGCAATGATATACTGCAATAACGGAACAAAAAGAGACCTTCTAATTGGAAATTTAAGATCTTACCACGTCCGAAATCATGTTTTCGGCACTCAAACCATCAGGATAAGCGAAACAACATGTCAAAATGAGAAACCTATAACTTTCTTTAACCTGTTAAAAAGTTTACTTAGAATCATTAAAATCGCGTTTTAAGAGCTCTAGAAGTGATTTGAGCTTAAAAACTTGTTTAATTTACCAACTAATAATTGCTGTCTTAAATCAATAACGTGACGTTTTAGAGCGTAAAATCATGTTTTGTGTGCTTATGTTATCGAGTTGAGCGCAATGATATACTACAATAACGGAACAAAAAGAGACCTTCTAATTGGAAATTTAAGATCTTACCACGTCCGAAATCATGTTTTCGGCACTCAAACCATCGAAATTAGCGAAATAACATGTCAAAATGAGAAACCTATCACTTTCTTTAAACCTGAAAAAAAATCGACTTACAATCATCAAAATCGCGTTTTAAGCGCTCTAGAAGTGATTTGAGCTTAAAAACTTGTTGAATATACGAACTAAAAATTGCTGTCTTAAATCAATAACGGCGACGTTTTAGAGCTTAAAATCATGTTTTGTGTCCTTATGTGATCGAGTTGAGCGCAATGATATACTACAATAACGGAACAAAAAGAGACCTTCTAATTGGAAATTTAAGATCTTACCACGTCCGAAATCATGTTTTCGGCACTCAAACCATGGAGATAAGCGAAATAAGATATCAAAATTAGAAACCTATAACTTTCTTTAAACCTGAAAAAAATCGACTTACAATCATTAAAATCGCGTTTTAAGCGCTCTAGAAGTGATTTGAGCGCAAAACTTGCTGAATTTACCAATTAAAAATATCCGTCTTAAATCAATAACGGCGACGTTTTAGAGCTTAAAATCATGTTTTGTGTGCTTATGTTATCGAGTTGAGCGCAATGATATACTACAATAACGGAACAAAAAGAGACCTTCTAATTGGAAATTTAAGATCTTACCACGTCCGAAATCATGTTTTCGGCTCTCAAACCATCAAGATAAGCGAAACAACATGTCAAAAGGAGAAACCTATAGCTTTCTTTAACCTGAAAAAAAGTTTACTTAGAATCATTAAAATCGCGTTTTAAGCGCTCTAGAAGTGATTTGAGCCTAAAAACTTGTTGAATTTACCAACTAAAAGTATCCGTCTTAAATCAATAACGGCGACGTTTTAGAGCTTAAAATCAAGTTTTGTGTGCTTATGTTATCGAGTTGAGCGCAATGATATACTACAATAACGGAACAAAAAGAGACCTTCTAATTGAAAATTTAAGAGCTTACCACGTCCGAAATCATTTTTTCGCGACCTAAACTGTCGAAATTAGCGAAATAACATGTCAAAATGAGAAACCTATCACTTTCTTTAAACCTGAAAAAAAATCGACTTACAATCATCAAAATCGCGTTTTAAGCGCTCTAGAAGTGATTTGAGCTTAAAAACTTGTTGAATATACGAACTAAAAATTGCTGTCTTAAATCAATAACGGCGACGTTTTAGAGCTTAAAATCATGTTTTGTGTGCTTATGTGATCGAGTTGAGCGCAATGATATACTACAATAACGGAACAAAAACAGACCTTCTAATTGGAAATTTAAGATCTTACCACGTCCAAAATCATGTTTTCGGCACTCAAACCATGGAGATAAGCGAAATAAGATATCAAAATTAGAAACCTATAACTTTCTTTAAACCTGAAAAAAATCGACTTACAATCATTAAAATCGCGTTTTAAGCGCTCTAGAAGTGATTTGAGCGCAAAACTTGTTGAATTTACCAATTAAAAATATCCGTCTTAAATCAATAACGGCGACGTTTTAGAGCTTAAAATCATGTTTTGTGTGCTTATGTTATCGAGTTGAGCGCAATGATAAACTACAATAACGGAACAAAAAGAGACCTTCTAATTGGAAATTTAAGATCTTACCACGTCCGAAATCATGTTTTCGGCTCTCAAACCGTCAAGATAAGCAAAACAACATGTCAAAAGGAGAGCCTATAGCTTTCTTTAACCTGAAAAAAAGTTTACTTAGAATCATTAAAATCGCGTTTTAAGCGCTCTAGAAGTGATTTGAGCCTAAAAACTTGTTGAATTTACCAACTAAAAGTATCCGTCTTAAATCAATAACGGCGACGTTTTAGAGCTTAAAATGAAGTTTTGTGTGCTTATGTTATCGAGTTGAGCGCAATGATATACTACAATAACGGAACAAAAAGAGACCTTCTAATTGAAAATTTAAGAGCTTACCACGTCCGAAATCATGTTTTCGGCTCTCAAAATATCAAGATAAGCGAAACAACATGTCAAAAGTAGAAACCTATAGCTTTCTTTAACCTGAAAAAAAGTTTACTTAGAATCATTAAAATCGCGTTTTTAGCGCTCTAGAAGTGATTTGAGCCTAAAAACTTGTTGAATTTACCAACTAAAAGTATCCGTCTTAAATCAATAACGGCGACGTTTTAGAGCTTAAAATCATGTTTTGTGTGCTTATGTTATCGAGTTGAGCGCAATGATATACTACAATAACGGAACAAAAAGAGACCTTCTAATTGAAAATTTAAGAGCTTACCACGTCCGAAATCATTTTTTCGCGACTCAAACTGTCGAAATTAGCGAAATAACATGTCAAGATGAGAAACCTATAACTTTCTTTAAACCTGAAAAAAATCGTCTTACAATCATCAAAATCGCGTTTTAAGCGCTCTAGAAATGATTTGAGCTTAAAAACTTGTTGTATTTACCAACTAAAAGTATCCGTCTTAAATCAATAACGGCGACGTTTTAGAGCTTAAAATCAAGTTTTGTGTGCTTATGTTATCGAGTTGAGCGCAATGATATACTACAATAACGGAACAAAAAGAGACCTTCTAATTGAAAATTTAAGAGCTTACCACGTCCGAAATCATTTTTTCGGGACTCAAACTGTCGAAATTAGCGAAATAACATGTCAAGATGAGAAACCTATAACTTTCTTTAAACCTCAAAAAAATCGTCTTACAATCATCAAAATCGCGTTTTAAGCGCTCTAGAAATGATTTGAGTTTAAAAGCTTGTTGTATTTACCAACTAATAATTCCTGTCTTAAATCAATAACGGCGACGTTTTAGAGCTTAAAGTCATGCTTTTTGTACTTACGTTATCGAGGGTAGCGCAATGATATACTGCAATAACGGAACAAAAAGAGACCTTCTAATTGGAAATTTAAGATCTTACCACGTCCGAAATCATGTTTTCGGCACTCAAACCATCAGGATAAGCGAAACAACATGTCAAAATGAGAAACCTATAACTTTCTTTAACCTGAAAAAAAGTTTACTTAGAATCATTAAAATCGCGTTTTAAGAGCTCTAGAAGTGATTTGAGCTTAAAAACTTGTTTAATTTACCAACTAATAATTGCTGTCTTAAATCAATAACGTGACGTTTTAGAGCGTAAAATCATGTTTTGTGTGCTTATGTTATCGAGTTGAGCGCAATGATATACTACAATAACGGAACAAAAGGAGACCTTCTAATTGGAAATTTAAGATCTTACCACGTCCGAAATCATGTTTTCGGCACTCAAACCATCGAAATTAGCGAAATAACATGTCAAAATGAGAAACCTATCACTTTCTTTAAACCTGAAAAAAAATCGACTTACAATCATCAAAATCGCGTTTTAAGCGCTCTAGAAGTGATTTGAGCTTAAAAACTTGTTTAATATACGAACTAAAAATTGCTGTCTTAAATCAATAACGGCGACGTTTTAGAGCTTAAAATCATGTTTTGTGTGCTTATGTGATCGAGTTGAGCGCAATGATATACTACAATAACGGAATAAAAAGAGACCTTCTAATTGGAAATTTAAGATCTTACCACGTCCGAAATCATGTTTTCGGCTCTCAAACCGTCAAGATAAGCGAAACAACATGTCAAAAGGAGAAACCTATAGCTTTCTTTAACCTGAAAAAAAGTTTACTTAGAATCATTAAAATCGCGTTTTAAGCGCTCTAGAAGTGATTTGAGCCTAAAAACTTGTTGAATTTACCAACTAAAAGTATCCGTCTTAAATCAATAACGGCGAAGTTTTAGAGCTTAAAATCAAGTTTTGTGTGCTTATGTTATCGAATTGAGCGCAATGATATACTACAATAACGGAACAAAAAGAGACCTTCTAATTGAAAATTTAAGAGCTTACCACGTCCGAAATCATTTTTTCGGGACTCAAATTGTCGAAATTAGCGAAAAAACATGTCAAGATGAGAAACCTATAACTTTCTTTAAACCTGAAAAAAATCGTCTTACAATCATCAAAATCGCGTTTTAAGCGCTCTAGAAATGATTTGAGCTTAAAAACTTGTTGTATTTACCAACTAATAATTCCTGTCTTAAATCAATAACGGCGACGTTTTAGAGCTTAAAGTCATGCTTTTTGTACTTATGTTATCGAGGGTAGCGCAATGATATACTGCAATAACGGAACAAAAAGAGACCTTCTAATTGAAAATTTAAGATCTTACTACGTCCGAAATCATGTTTTCGGCACTCAAACCATCAGGATAAGCGAAACAACATGTAAAAATGAGAAACCTATAACTTTCTTTAACCTGAAAAAAAGTTTACTTAGAATCATCAAAATCGCGTTTTAAGCGCTCTAGAAGTGATTTGAGCTTAAAAACTTGTGGAATTTACCAACTAATAATTGCTGTCTTAAATTAATAACGGGACGTTTTAGAGCTTAAAATCATGTTTTGTGTGCTTATGTTATCGAGTTGAGCGCAATGATATACTACAATAACGGAACAAAAAGAGACCTTTTAATTGGAAATTTAAGATCTTATAACGTCCGAAATCATGTTTTCGGGACTCAAACCATCGAAATTAGCGAAATAACATGTATATATGAGAAACCTATAACTTTCTTTAACCTGAAAAAAATTTTACTTAGAATCATTAAAATCGCGTTTTAAGCGCTCTAGAAATTATTTGAGCGGAAAAACTTGTTGAATTTACCAACTAAAAGTATCCGTCTTAAATCAATAACGGCGACGTTTAAGAGCTTAAAATCATGTTTTGTGTGCTTATGTTATCGAGTTGAGCGCAATGATATACTACAATAACGGAACAAAAAGAGACCTTCTAATTGAAAATTTAAGAGCTTACCACGTCCGAAATCATGTTTTCGGCACTCAAACCATGGAGATAAGCGAATAAGATATCAAAATTAGAAACCTATAACTTTCTTTAAACCTGAAAAAAATCGACTTACAATCATTAAAATCGCGTTTTAAGCGCTCTAGAAGTGATTTGAGCGCAAAACTTGTTGAATTTACCAATTAAAAATATCCGTCTTAAATCAATAACGGCGACGTTTTAGAGCTTAAAATCATGTTTTGTGTGCTTATGTTATCGAGTTGAGCGCAATGATATACTACAATAACGGAACAAAAAGAGACCTTCTAATTGGAAATTTAAGATCTTACCACGTCCGAAATCATGTTTTCGGCTCTCAAACTATCAAGATAAGCGAAACAACATGTCAAAAGGAGAAACCTATAGCTTTCTTTAACCTGAAAAAAGTTTACTTAGAATCATTAAAATCGCGTTTTAAGCGCTCTAGAAGTGATTTGAGCCTAAAAACTTGTTGAATTTACCAACTAAAAGTATCCGTCTTAAATCAACAACGGCGACGTTTTAGAGCTTAAAATCAAGTTTTGTGTGCTTATGTTATCGAGTTGAGTGCAATGATATACTACAATAACGGAACAAAAAGAGACCTTCTAATTGAAAATTTAAGAGCTTACTACGTCCGAAATCATGTTTTCGGGACTCAAACTGTCGAAATTAGCGAAATAACATGTCAAGATGAGAAACCTATAACTTTCTTTAAACCTGAAAAAAATCGTCTTACAATCATCAAAATCGCGTTTAAAGCGCTCTAGCAATGATTTTAGCTTAAAAACTTGTTGTATTTACAAACTAATAATTCCTGTCTTAAATCAATAACGGCGACGTTTTAGAGCTTAAAGTCATGCTTTGTGTACTTATGTTATCCAGGGTAGCGCAATGATATACTGCAATAACGGAACAAAAAGAGACCTTCTAATTGGAAATTTAAGATCTTACCACGTCCGAAATCATGTTTTCGGCTCTCAAACTATCAAGATAAGCGAAACAACATGTCAAAAGGAGAAACCTATAGCTTTCTTTAACCTGAAAAAAAGTTTACTTAGAATCATTAAAATCGCGTTTTAAGCGCTCTAGAAGTGATTTGAGCCTAAAAACTTGTTGAATTTATAAACTAAAAGTATCCGTCTTAAATCAATAACAGCGACGTTTTAGAGCTTAAAATCAAGTTTTGTGTGCTTATGTTATCGAGTTGAGCGCAATGATATACTACAATAACGGAACAAAAAGAGACCTTCTAATTGAAAATTTAAGAGCTTACCACGTCCGAAATCATTTTTTCGGGACTCAAACTGTCGAAATTAGCGAAATAACATGTCAAGATGCGAAACCTATAACTTTCTTTAACCTGAAAAAAATTTTACTTAGAATCATTAAAATCGCGTTTTAAGCGCTCTAGAAGTGATTTGAGCGCAAAACTTGTTGAATTTACCAATTAAAAATATCCGTCTCAAATCAATAACGGCGACGTTTTAGAGCTTAAAATCATGTTTTGTGTGCTTATGTTATCGAGTTGAGCGCAATGATATACTACAATAACGGAACAAAAAGAGACCTTCTAATTGGAAATTTAAGATCTTACCACGTCCGAAATCATGTTTTCGGCTCTCAAACCATCAAGATAAGCGAAACAACATGTCAAAAGGAGAAACCTATAGCTTTCTTTAACCTGGAAAAAAGTTTACTTAGAATCATTAAAATCGCGTTTTAAGCGCTCTAGAAGTGATTTGAGTCTAAAAACTTGTTGAATTTACCAACTAAAAGTATCCATCTTAAATCAATAACGGCGACGTTTTAGAGCTTAAAATCATGTTTTGTGTGCTTATGTTATCGAGTTGAGCGCAATGATATACTACAATAACGGAACAAAAAGAGACCTTCTAATTGGAAATTAATGAGCTTACCACGTCCGAAATCATGTTTTCGGCACTCAAACCATCAAGATTAAAGAAACAACATGTCAATATGAGAAACCTATAACTTTCTTTAACCTGAAAAAAAGTTTACTTAGAATCATTAAAATCGCGTTTTAAGAGCTTTAAAAGTGATTTGAGTTAAAAAACTTGTTGTATTTACCAACTAATAATTCCTGTCTTAAATCAATAACGGCGACGTTTTAGAGCTTAAAGTCATGCTTTGTGTACTTATGTTATCGAGGGTAGCGCAATGATATCCTGCAATAACGGAACAAAAAGAGACCTTCTAATTGGAAATTTAAGATCTTACTACGTCCGAAATCATGTTTTCGGCACTCAAACTATCAGGATAAGCGAAACAACATGTCAAAATGAGAAACCTATAATTTTCTTTAAACCTGAAAAAAATCGACTTACAATCATTAAAATCGCGTTTTAAGCGCTCTAGAAGTGATTTGAGCGCAAAACTTGTTGAATTTACCAATTAAAAATATCCGTCTTAAATCAATAACGGCGACGTTTTAGAGCTTAAAATCAAGTTTTGTGTGCTTATGTTATCGAGTTGAGTGCAATGATATACTACAATAACGGAACAAAAAGAGACCTTCTAATTGAAAATTTAAGAGCTTACTACGTCCGAAATCATGTTTTCGGGACTCAAACTGTCGAAATTAGCGAAATAACATGTCAAGATGAGAAACCTATAACTTTCTTTAAACCTGAAAAAAATCGTCTTACAATCATCAAAATCGCGTTTAAAGCGCTCTAGCAATGATTTTAGCTTAAAAACTTGTTGTATTTACCAACTAATAATTCCTGTCTTAAATCAATAACGGCGACGTTTTAGAGCTTAAAGTCAGGCTTTGTGTACTTATGTTATCCAGGGTAGCGCAATGATATACTGCAATAACGGAACAAAAAGAGACCTTCTAATTGGAAATTTAAGAGCTTACCACGTCCGAAATCATGTTTTCGGCTCTCAAACTATCAAGATAAGCGAAACAACATGTCAAAAGGAGAAACCTATAGCTTTCTTTAACCTGAAAAAAAGTTTACTTAGAATCATTAAAATCGCGTTTTAAGCGCTCTAGAAGTGATTTGAGCCTAAAAACTTGTTGAATTTATAAACTAAAAGTATCCGTCTTAAATCAATAACAGCGACGTTTTAGAGCTTAAAATCAAGTTTTGTGTGCTTATGTTATCGAGTTGAGCGCAATGATATACTACAATAACGGAACAAAAAGAGACCTTCTAATTGAAAATTTAAGAGCTTACCACGTCCGAAATCATTTTTTCGGGACTCAAACTGTCGAAATTAGCGAAATAACATGTCAAGATGCGAAACCTATAACTTTCTTTAACCTGAAAAAAATTTTACTTAGAATCATTAAAATCGCGTTTTAAGCGCTCTAGAAGTGATTTGAGCGCAAAACTTGTTGAATTTACCAATTAAAAATATCCGTCTCAAATCAATAACGGCGACGTTTTAGAGCTTAAAATCATGTTTTGTGTGCTTATGTTATCGAGTTGAGCGCAATGATATACTACAATAACGGAACAAAAAGAGACCTTCTAATTGGAAATTAATGAGCTTACCACGTCCGAAATCATGTTTTCGGCACTCAAACCATCAAGATTAAAGAAACAACATGTCAATATGAGAAACCTATAACTTTCTCTAACCTGAAAAAAAGTTTACTTAGAATCATTAAAATCGCGTTTTAAGAGCTCTAAAAGTGATTTGAGCTTAAAAACTTGTTGTATTTACCAACTAATAATTCCTGTCTTAAATCAATAACGGCGACGTTTTAGAGCTTAAAGTCATGCTTTGTGTACTTATGTTATCGAGGGTAGCGCAATGATATCCTGCAATAACGGAACAAAAAGAGACCTTCTAATTGGAAATTTAAGATCTTACTACGTCCGAAATCATGTTTTCGGCACTCAAACTATCAGGATAAGCGAAACAACATGTCAAAATGAGAAACCTATAACTTTCTTTAACCTGAAAAAAAGTTCACTTAGAATCATTAAAATCGCGTTTTAAGAGCTCTAGAAGTGATTTGAGCTTAAAAACTTGTTTAATTTACCAACTAATAATTGCTGTTCTAAATCAATAACGTGACGTTTTAGAGCGTAAAATCATGTTTTGTGTGCTTATGTTATCGAGTTGAGCGCAATGATATACTACAATAACGGAACAAAAAGAGACCTTCTAATTGAAAATTTAAGAGCTTACCACGTCCGAAATCATGTTTTCGGCTCTCAAAATATCAAGATAAGCGAAACAACATGTCAAAAGGAGAAACCTATAGCTTTCTTTAACCTGAAAAAAAGTTTACTTAGAATCATTAAAATCGCGTTTTAAGCGCTCTAGAAGTGATTTGAGCGCAAAACTTGTTGAATTTACCAATTAAAAATATCCGTCTCAAATCAATAACGGCGACGTTTTAGAGCTTAAAATCATGTTTTGTGTGCTTATGTTATCGAGTTGAGCGCAATGATATACTACAATAACGGAAAAAAAAGAGACCTTCTAATTGAAAATTTAAGAGCTTACCACGTCCGAAATCATTTTTTCGGGACTCAAACTGTCGAAATTAGCGAAATAACATGTCAAGATGAGAAACCTATAACTTTCTTTAAATCTCAAAAAAATCGTCTTACAATCATCAAAATCGCGTTTTAAGCGCTCTAGAAATGATTTGAGTTTAAAAGCTTGTTGTATTTACCAACTAATAATTCCTGTCTTAAATCAATAACGGCGACGTTTTAGAGCTTAAAGTCATGCTTTTTGTACTTACGTTATCGAGGGTAGCGCAATGATATACTGCAATAACGGAACAAAAAGAGACCTTCTAATTGGAAATTTAAGATCTTACCACGTCCGAAATCATGTTTTCGGCACTCAAACCATCAGGATAAGCGAAACAACATGTCAAAATGAGAAACCTATAACTTTCTTTAACCTGTTAAAAAGTTTACTTAGAATCATTAAAATCGCGTTTTAAGAGCTCTAGAAGTGATTTGAGCTTAAAAACTTGTTTAATTTACCAACTAATAATTGCTGTCTTAAATCAATAACGTGACGTTTTAGAGCGTAAAATCATGTTTTGTGTGCTTATGTTATCGAGTTGAGCGCAATGATATACTACAATAACGGAACAAAAAGAGACCTTCTAATTGGAAATTTAAGATCTTACCACGTCCGAAATCATGTTTTCGGCACTCAAACCATCGAAATTAGCGAAATAACATGTCAAAATGAGAAACCTATCACTTTCTTTAAACCTGAAAAAAAATCGACTTACAATCATCAAAATCGCGTTTTAAGCGCTCTAGAAGTGATTTGAGCTTAAAAACTTGTTGAATATACGAACTAAAAATTGCTGTCTTAAATCAATAACGGCGACGTTTTAGAGCTTAAAATCATGTTTTGTGTCCTTATGTGATCGAGTTGAGCGCAATGATATACTACAATAACGGAACAAAAAGAGACCTTCTAATTGGAAATTTAAGATCTTACCACGTCCGAAATCATGTTTTCGGCACTCAAACCATGGAGATAAGCGAAATAAGATATCAAAATTAGAAACCTATAACTTTCTTTAAACCTGAAAAAAATCGACTTACAATCATTAAAATCGCGTTTTAAGCGCTCTAGAAGTGATTTGAGCGCAAAACTTGCTGAATTTACCAATTAAAAATATCCGTCTTAAATCAATAACGGCGACGTTTTAGAGCTTAAAATCATGTTTTGTGTGCTTATGTTATCGAGTTGAGCGCAATGATATACTACAATAACGGAACAAAAAGAGACCTTCTAATTGGAAATTTAAGATCTTACCACGTCCGAAATCATGTTTTCGGCTCTCAAACCATCAAGATAAGCGAAACAACATGTCAAAAGGAGAAACCTATAGCTTTCTTTAACCTGAAAAAAAGTTTACTTAGAATCATTAAAATCGCGTTTTAAGCGCTCTAGAAGTGATTTGAGCCTAAAAACTTGTTGAATTTACCAACTAAAAGTATCCGTCTTAAATCAATAACGGCGACGTTTTAGAGCTTAAAATCAAGTTTTGTGTGCTTATGTTATCGAGTTGAGCGCAATGATATACTACAATAACGGAACAAAAAGAGACCTTCTAATTGAAAATTTAAGAGCTTACCACGTCCGAAATCATTTTTTCGCGACCCAAACTGTCGAAATTAGCGAAATAACATGTCAAAATGAGAAACCTATCACTTTCTTTAAACCTGAAAAAAAATCGACTTACAATCATCAAAATCGCGTTTTAAGCGCTCTAGAAGTGATTTGAGCTTAAAAACTTGTTGAATATACGAACTAAAAATTGCTGTCTTAAATCAATAACGGCGACGTTTTAGAGCTTAAAATCATGTTTTGTGTGCTTATGTGATCGAGTTGAGCGCAATGATATACTACAATAACGGAACAAAAACAGACCTTCTAATTGGAAATTTAAGATCTTACCACGTCCGAAATCATGTTTTCGGCACTCAAACCATGGAGATAAGCGAAATAAGATATCAAAATTAGAAACCTATAACTTTCTTTAAACCTGAAAAAAATCGACTTACAATCATTAAAATCGCGTTTTAAGCGCTCTAGAAGTGATTTGAGCGCAAAACTTGTTGAATTTACCAATTAAAAATATCCGTCTTAAATCAATAACGGCGACGTTTTAGAGCTTAAAATCATGTTTTGTGTGCTTATGTTATCGAGTTGAGCGCAATGATATACTACAATAACGGAACAAAAAGAGACCTTCTAATTGGAAATTTAAGATCTTACCACGTCCGAAATCATGTTTTCGGCTCTCAAACCGTCAAGATAAGCAAAACAACATGTCAAAAGGAGAGCCTATAGCTTTCTTTAACCTGAAAAAAAGTTTACTTAGAATCATTAAAATCGCGTTTTAAGCGCTCTAGAAGTGATTTGAGCCTAAAAACTTGTTGAATTTACCAACTAAAAGTATCCGTCTTAAATCAATAACGGCGACGTTTTAGAGCTTAAAATGAAGTTTTGTGTGCTTATGTTATCGAGTTGAGCGCAATGATATACTACAATAACGGAACAAAAAGAGACCTTCTAATTGAAAATTTAAGAGCTTACCACGTCCGAAATCATGTTTTCGGCTCTCAAAATATCAAGATAAGCGAAACAACATGTCAAAAGTAGAAACCTATAGCTTTCTTTAACCTGAAAAAAAGTTTACTTAGAATCATTAAAATCGCGTTTTAAGCGCTCTAGAAGTGATTTGAGCCTAAAAACTTGTTGAATTTACCAACTAAAAGTATCCGTCTTAAATCAATAACGGCGACGTTTTAGAGCTTAAAATCATGTTTTGTGTGCTTATGGTATCGAGTTGAGCGCAATGATATACTACAATAACGGAACAAAAAGAGACCTTCTAATTGAAAATTTAAGAGCTTACCACGTCCGAAATCATTTTTTCGCGACTCAAACTGTCGAAATTAGCGAAATAACATGTCAAGATGAGAAACCTATAACTTTCTTTAAACCTGAAAAAAATCGTCTTACAATCATCAAAATCGCGTTTTAAGCGCTCTAGAAATGATTTGAGCTTAAAAACTTGTTGTATTTACCAACTAAAAGTATCCGTCTTAAATCAATAACGGCGACGTTTTAGAGCTTAAAATCAAGTTTTGTGTGCTTATGTTATCGAGTTGAGCGCAATGATATACTACAATAACGGAACAAAAAGAGACCTTCTAATTGAAAATTTAAGAGCTTACCACGTCCGAAATCATTTTTTCGGGACTCAAACTGTCGAAATTAGCGAAATAACATGTCAAGATGAGAAACCTATAACTTTCTTTAAACCTCAAAAAAATCGTCTTACAATCATCAAAATCGCGTTTTAAGCGCTCTAGAAATGATTTGAGTTTAAAAGCTTGTTGTATTTACCAACTAATAATTCCTGTCTTAAATCAATAACGGCGACGTTTTAGAGCTTAAAGTCATGCTTTTTGTACTTACGTTATCGAGGGTAGCGCAATGATATACTGCAATAACGGAACAAAAAGAGACCTTCTAATTGGAAATTTAAGATCTTACCACGTCCGAAATCATGTTTTCGGCACTCAAACCATCAGGATAAGCGAAACAACATGTCAAAATGAGAAACCTATAACTTTCTTTAACCTGAAAAAAAGTTTACTTAGAATCATTAAAATCGCGTTTTAAGAGCTCTAGAAGTGATTTGAGCTTAAAAACTTGTTTAATTTACCAACTAATAATTGCTGTCTTAAATCAATAACGTGACGTTTTAGAGCGTAAAATCATGTTTTGTGTGCTTATGTTATCGAGTTGAGCGCAATGATATACTACAATAACGGAACAAAAGGAGACCTTCTAATTGGAAATTTAAGATCTTACCACGTCCGAAATCATGTTTTCGGCACTCAAACCATCGAAATTAGCGAAATAACATGTCAAAATGAGAAACCTATCACTTTCTTTAAACCTGAAAAAAAATCGACTTACAATCATCAAAATCGCGTTTTAAGCGCTCTAGAAGTGATTTGAGCTTAAAAACTTGTTTAATATACGAACTAAAAATTGCTGTCTTAAATCAATAACGGCGACGTTTTAGAGCTTAAAATCATGTTTTGTGTGCTTATGTGATCGAGTTGAGCGCAATGATATACTACAATAACGGAATAAAAAGAGACCTTCTAATTGGAAATTTAAGATCTTACCACGTCCGAAATCATGTTTTCGGCTCTCAAACCGTCAAGATAAGCGAAACAACATGTCAAAAGGAGAAACCTATAGCTTTCTTTAACCTGAAAAAAAGTTTACTTAGAATCATTAAAATCGCGTTTTAAGCGCTCTAGAAGTGATTTGAGCCTAAAAACTTGTTGAATTTACCAACTAAAAGTATCCGTCTTAAATCAATAACGGCGAAGTTTTAGAGCTTAAAATCAAGTTTTGTGTGCTTATGTTATCGAATTGAGCGCAATGATATACTACAATAACGGAACAAAAAAAGACCTTCTAATTGAAAATTTAAGAGCTTACCACGTCCGAAATCATTTTTTCGGGACTCAAATTGTCGAAATTAGCGAAAAAACATGTCAAGATGAGAAACCTATAACTTTCTTTAAACCTGAAAAAAATCGTCTTACAATCATCAAAATCGCGTTTTAAGCGCTCTAGAAATGATTTGAGCTTAAAAACTTGTTGTATTTACCAACTAATAATTCCTGTCTTAAATCAATAACGGCGACGTTTTAGAGCTTAAAGTCATGCTTTTTGTACTTATGTTATCGAGGGTAGCGCAATGATATACTGCAATAACGGAACAAAAAGAGACCTTCTAATTGAAAATTTAAGATCTTACTACGTCCGAAATCATGTTTTCGGCACTCAAACCATCAGGATAAGCGAAACAACATGTAAAAATGAGAAACCTATAACTTTCTTTAACCTGAAAAAAAGTTTACTTAGAATCATCAAAATCGCGTTTTAAGCGCTCTAGAAGTGATTTGAGCTTAAAAACTTGTGGAATTTACCAACTAATAATTGCTGTCTTAAATTAATAACGGGACGTTTTAGAGCTTAAAATCATGTTTTGTGTGCTTATGTTATCGAGTTGAGCGCAATGATATACTACAATAACGGAACAAAAAGAGACCTTTTAATTGGAAATTTAAGATCTTATAACGTCCGAAATCATGTTTTCGGGACTCAAACCATCGAAATTAGCGAAATAACATGTATATATGAGAAACCTATAACTTTCTTTAACCTGAAAAAAATTTTACTTAGAATCATTAAAATCGCGTTTTAAGCGCTCTAGAAATTATTTGAGCGGAAAAACTTGTTGAATTTACCAACTAAAAGTATCCGTCTTAAATCAATAACGGCGACGTTTAAGAGCTTAAAATCATGTTTTGTGTGCTTATGTTATCGAGTTGAGCGCAATGATATACTACAATAACGGAACAAAAAGAGACCTTCTAATTGAAAATTTAAGAGCTTACCACGTCCGAAATCATGTTTTCGGCACTCAAACCATGGAGATAAGCGAATAAGATATCAAAATTAGAAACCTATAACTTTCTTTAAACCTGAAAAAAATCGACTTACAATCATTAAAATCGCGTTTTAAGCGCTCTAGAAGTGATTTGAGCGCAAAACTTGTTGAATTTACCAATTAAAAATATCCGTCTTAAATCAATAACGGCGACGTTTTAGAGCTTAAAATCATGTTTTGTGTGCTTATGTTATCGAGTTGAGCGCAATGATATACTACAATAACGGAACAAAAAGAGACCTTCTAATTGGAAATTTAAGATCTTACCACGTCCGAAATCATGTTTTCGGCTCTCAAACTATCAAGATAAGCGAAACAACATGTCAAAAGGAGAAACCTATAGCTTTCTTTAACCTGAAAAAAGTTTACTTAGAATCATTAAAATCGCGTTTTAAGCGCTCTAGAAGTGATTTGAGCCTAAAAACTTGTTGAATTTACCAACTAAAAGTATCCGTCTTAAATCAACAACGGCGACGTTTTAGAGCTTAAAATCAAGTTTTGTGTGCTTATGTTATCGAGTTGAGTGCAATGATATACTACAATAACGGAACAAAAAGAGACCTTCTAATTGAAAATTTAAGAGCTTACTACGTCCGAAATCATGTTTTCGGGACTCAAACTGTCGAAATTAGCGAAATAACATGTCAAGATGAGAAACCTATAACTTTCTTTAAACCTGAAAAAAATCGTCTTACAATCATCAAAATCGCGTTTAAAGCGCTCTAGCAATGATTTTAGCTTAAAAACTTGTTGTATTTACAAACTAATAATTCCTGTCTTAAATCAATAACGGCGACGTTTTAGAGCTTAAAGTCATGCTTTGTGTACTTATGTTATCCAGGGTAGCGCAATGATATACTGCAATAACGGAACAAAAAGAGACCTTCTAATTGGAAATTTAAGATCTTACCACGTCCGAAATCATGTTTTCGGCTCTCAAACTATCAAGATAAGCGAAACAACATGTCAAAAGGAGAAACCTATAGCTTTCTTTAACCTGAAAAAAAGTTTACTTAGAATCATTAAAATCGCGTTTTAAGCGCTCTAGAAGTGATTTGAGCCTAAAAACTTGTTGAATTTATAAACTAAAAGTATCCGTCTTAAATCAATAACAGCGACGTTTTAGAGCTTAAAATCAAGTTTTGTGTGCTTATGTTATCGAGTTGAGCGCAATGATATACTACAATAACGGAACAAAAAGAGACCTTCTAATTGAAAATTTAAGAGCTTACCACGTCCGAAATCATTTTTTCGGGACTCAAACTGTCGAAATTAGCGAAATAACATGTCAAGATGCGAAACCTATAACTTTCTTTAACCTGAAAAAAATTTTACTTAGAATCATTAAAATCGCGTTTTAAGCGCTCTAGAAGTGATTTGAGCGCAAAACTTGTTGAATTTACCAATTAAAAATATCCGTCTCAAATCAATAACGGCGACGTTTTAGAGCTTAAAATCATGTTTTGTGTGCTTATGTTATCGAGTTGAGCGCAATGATATACTACAATAACGGAACAAAAAGAGACCTTCTAATTGGAAATTTAAGATCTTACCACGTCCGAAATCATGTTTTCGGCTCTCAAACCATCAAGATAAGCGAAACAACATGTCAAAAGGAGAAACCTATAGCTTTCTTTAACCTGGAAAAAAGTTTACTTAGAATCATTAAAATCGCGTTTTAAGCGCTCTAGAAGTGATTTGAGTCTAAAAACTTGTTGAATTTACCAACTAAAAGTATCCATCTTAAATCAATAACGGCGACGTTTTAGAGCTTAAAATCATGTTTTGTGTGCTTATGTTATCGAGTTGAGCGCAATGATATACTACAATAACGGAACAAAAAGAGACCTTCTAATTGGAAATTAATGAGCTTACCACGTCCGAAATCATGTTTTCGGCACTCAAACCATCAAGATTAAAGAAACAACATGTCAATATGAGAAACCTATAACTTTCTTTAACCTGAAAAAAAGTTTACTTAGAATCATTAAAATCGCGTTTTAAGAGCTTTAAAAGTGATTTGAGTTAAAAAACTTGTTGTATTTACCAACTAATAATTCCTGTCTTAAATCAATAACGGCGACGTTTTAGAGCTTAAAGTCATGCTTTGTGTACTTATGTTATCGAGGGTAGCGCAATGATATCCTGCAATAACGGAACAAAAAGAGACCTTCTAATTGGAAATTTAAGATCTTACTACGTCCGAAATCATGTTTTCGGCACTCAAACTATCAGGATAAGCGAAACAACATGTCAAAATGAGAAACCTATAACTTTCTTTAACCTGAAAAAAAGTTTACTTAGAATCATTAAAATCGCGTTTTAAGAGCTCTAGAAGTGATTTGAGCTTAAAAACTTGTTTAATTTACCAACTAATAATTGCTGTCTTAAATCAATAACGTGACGTTTTAGAGCGTAAAATCATGTTTTGTGTGCTTATGTTATCGAGTTGAGCGCAATGATATACTACAATAACGGAACAAAAAGAGACCTTCTAATTGGAAATTTAAGATCTTATCACGTCCGAAATCATGTTTTCGGGACTCAAACCATCGAAATTAGCGAAATAACATGTCAATATGAGAAACCTATAACTTTCTTTAACCTGAAAAAAATTTTACTTAGAATCATTAAAATCGCGTTTTAAGCGCTCTAGAAGTTATTTGAGCGGAAAAACTTGTTGAATTTACCAACTAAAAGTATCCGTCTTAGATCAATAACGGCGACGTTTTAGAGCTTAAAATCATGTTTTGTGTGCTTATGTTTTCAATTTGAGCGTAATGATATACTAAAATAACGGAACAAAAAGAGACCTTCTATATGGAAATTTAAGATCTTACCACGTCCGAAATCATGTTTTCGGGACTCAAACTATCGAAATTAGCGAAATAACATGTCAATTTGAGAAACCTATAACTTTCTTTACCCTGAAAAAAATTTTACTTAGAATCATTAAAATCGCGTTTTAAGTGCTCTAGAAGTGATTTGAGCGCAAAACTTGTTGAATTTACCAATTAAAAATATCCGTCTTATATCAATAACGGCGACGTTTTAGAGCTTAAAATCATGTTTTGTGTGCTTATGTTATCGAGTTGAGCGCAATGATATACTACAATAACGGAACAAAAAGAGACCTTCTAATTGGAAATTTAAGATCTTACCACGTCCGAAATCATGTTTTCGGCTCTCAAAATATCAAGATAAGCGAAACAACATGTCAAAAGGAGAAACCTATAGCTTTCTTTAACCTGAAAAAAAGTTTACTTAGAATCATTAAAATCGCGTTTTAAGCGCTCTAGAAGTGATTTGAGCCTAAAAACTTGTTGAATTTACCAACTAAAAGTATCCGTCTTAAATCAATAACGGCGACGTTTTAGAGCTTAAAATCAAGTTTTGTGTGCTTATGTTATCGAGTTGAGCGCAATGATATACTACAATAACGGAACAAAAAGAGACCTTCTAATTGAAAATTTAAGAGCTTACCACGTCCGAAATCATTTTTTCGCGACTCAAACATTCGAAATTGGCGAAATAACATGTCAAGATGAGAAACCTATAACTTTCTTTAAACCTGAAAAAAATCGTCTTACAATCATCAAAATCGCGTTTTAAGCGTTCTAGAAATGATTTGAGCTTAAAAACTTGTTGTATTTACCAACTAAAAGTATCCGTCTTAAATCAATAACGGCGTCGTTTTAGAGCTTAAAATCAAGTTTTGTGTGCTTATGTTATCGAGTTGAGCGCAATGATATACTACAATAACGGAACAAAAAGAGACCTTCTAATTGAAAATTTAAGAGCTTACCACGTCCGAAATCATTTTTTCGGGACTCAAACTGTCGAAATTAGCGAAATAACATGTCAAGATGCGAAACCTATAACTTTCTTTAACCTGAAAAAAATTTTACTTAGAATCATTAAAATCGCGTTTTAAGCGCTCTAGAAGTTATTTGAGCGGAAAAACTTGTTGAATTTACCAACTAAAAGTATCCGTCTTAAATCAATAACGGCGACGTTTTAGAGCTTAAAATCATGTTTTGTGTGCTTATGTTTTCAATTTGAGCGTAATGATATACTACAATAACGGAACAAAAAGAGACCTTCTATATGGAAATTTAAGATCTTACCACGTCCGAAATCATGTTTTCGGGACTCAAACTATCGAAATTAGCGAAATAACATGTCAATATGAGAAACCTATAACTTTCTTTAACCTGAAAAAAATTTTACTTAGAATCATTAAAATCGCGTTTTAAGCGCTCTAGAAGTGATTTGAGCGCAAAACTTGTTGAATTTACCAATTAAAAATATCCGTCTTATATCAATAACGGCGACGTTTTAGAGCTTAAAATCATGTTTTGTGTGCTTATGTTATCGAGTTGATTGCAATGATATACTACAATAACGGAACAAAAAGAGACCTTCTAATTGGAAATTTAAGATCTTACCACGTCCGAAATCATGTTTTCGGCTCTCAAACTATCAAGATAAGCGAAACAACATGTCAAAAGGAGAAACCTATAGCTTTCTTTAACCTGAAAAAAGTTTACTTAGAATCATTAAAATCGCGTTTTAAGCACTCTAGAAGTGATTTGAGCCTAAAAACTTGTTGAATTTACCAACTAAAAGTATCCGTCTTAAATCAACAACGGCGACGTTTTAGAGTTTAAAATCAAGTTTTGTGTGCTTATGTTATCGAGTTGAGTGCAATGATATACTACAATAACGGAACAAAAAGAGACCTTCTAATTGAAAATTTAAGAGCTTACTACGTCCGAAATCATGTTTTCGGGACTCAAACTGTCGAAATTAGCGAAATAACATGTCAAGATGAGAAACCTATAACTTTCTTTAAACCTGAAAAAAATCGTCTTACAATCATCAAAATCGCGTTTTAAGCGTTCTAGAAATGATTTGAGCTTAAAAACTTGTTGTATTTACCAACTAATTATTCCTGTCTTAAATCAATAACGGCGACGTTTTAGAGCTTAAAGTCATGCTTTGTGTACTTATGTTATCGAGGGTAGCGCAATGATATACTGCAATAACGGAAAAAAAAGAGACCTTCTATTTGGAAATTTAAGATCTTACCACGTCCGAAATCATGTTTTCGGCACTCAAACTATCAGGAAAAGCGAAACAACATGTCAAAATGAGAAACCTATAACTTTCTTTAACCTGAAAAAAAGTTAAATTAGAATCATTAAAATCGCGTTTTAAGAGCTCTAGAAGTGATTTGCGCTTAAAAACTTGTTTAATTTACCAACTAATAATTGCTGTCTTAAATCAATAACGTGACGTTTTAGAGCGTAAAATAATGTTCTGTGTGCTTATGTTATCGAGTTGAGCGCATTGATATACTGCAATCACGGAACAAAAAGAGACCTTTCAATTGGAAATTTAAGATCTTATCACGTCCGAAATCATGTTTTCGGGACTCAAACCATCGAAATTAGCGAAATAACATGTCAATATGAGAAACCTATAACTTTCTTTAACCTGAAAAAAATTTTACTTAGAATCATTAAAATCGCGTTTTAAGCGCTCTAGAAGTGATTTGAGTGCAAAACTTGTTGAATTTACCAATTAAAAATATCCGTCTCAAATCAATAACGGCGACGTTTTAGAGCTTAAAATCATGTTTTGTGTGCTTATGTTATCGAGTTGAGCGCAATGATATACTACAATAACGGAACAAAAAGAGACCTTCTAATTGGAAATTTAAGATCTTACCACGTCCGAAATCATGTTTTCGGCTCTCAAACCATCAAGATAAGCGAAACAACATGTCAAAAGGAGAAACCTATAGCTTTCTTTAACCTGGAAAAAAGTTTACTTAGAATCATTAAAATCGAGTTTTAAGCGCTCTAGAAGTGATTTGAGTCTAAAAACTTGTTGAATTTACCAACTAAAAGTATCCGTCTTAAATCAATAACAGCGACGTTTTAGAGCTTAAAATCATGTTTTGTGTGCTTATGTTATCGAGTTGAGCGCAATGATATACTACAATAACGGAACAAAAAGAGACCTTCTAATTGGAAATTAATGAGCTTACCACGTCCGAAATCATGTTTTCGGCACTCAAACCATCAAGATAAAAGAAACAACATGTCAATATGAGAAACCTATAACTTTCTTTAACCTGAAAAAAAGTTTACTTAGAATCATTAAAATCGCCTTTTAAGAGCTCTAAAAGTGATTTGAGCTTAAAAATTGTTGTATTTACCAACTAATAATTCCTGTCTTAAATCAATAACGGCGACGTTTTAGAGCTTAAAGTCATGCTTTGTGTACTTATGTTATCGAGGGTAGCGCAATGATATACTGCAATAACGGAAAAAAAAGAGACCTTCTATTTGGAAATTTAAGATCTTACCACGTCCGAAATCATGTTTTCGGCTCTCAAAATATCAAGATAAGCGAAACAACATGTCAAAAGGAGAAACCTATAGCTTTCTTTAACCTGAAAAAAAGTTTACTTAGAATCATTAAAATCGCGTTTTAAGCGCTCTAGAAGTGATTTGAGCCTAAAAACTTGTTGAATTTACCAACTAAAAGTATCCGTCTTAAATCAAAAACGGCGACGTTTTAGAGCTTAAAATCAAGTTTTGTGTGCTTATGTGATCGAGTTGAGCGCAATGATATACTACAATAACGGAACAAAAACAGACCTTCTAATTGGAAATTTAAGATCTTACCACGTCCGAAATCATGTTTTCGGCACTCAAACCATGGAGATAAGCGAAATAAGATATCAAAATTAGAAACCTATAACTTTCTTTAAACCTGAAAAAAATCGACCTACAATCATTAAAATCGCGTTTTAAGCGCTCTAGAAGTGATTTGAGCGCAAAACTTGTTGAATTTACCAATTAAAAATATCCGTCTTAAATCAATAACGGCGACGTTTTAGAGCTTAAAATCATGTTTTGTGTGCTTATGTTATCGAGTTGAGCGCAATGATATACTACAATAACGGAACAAAAAGAGACCTTCTAATTGGAAATTTAAGATCTTACCACGTCCGAAATCATGTTTTCGGCACTCAAACCATCGAAATTAGCGAAATAACATGTCAAAATGAGAAACCTATCACTTTCTTTAAACCTGAAAAAAAATCGACTTACAACTATCAAAATCGCGTTTTAAGCGCTCTAGAAGTGATTTGAGCTTAAAAACTTGTTGAATATACGAACTAAAAATTGCTGTCTTAAATCAATAACGGCGACGTTTTAGAGCTTAAAATCATGTTTTGTGTCCTTATGTGATCGAGTTGAGCGCAATGATATACTACAATAACGGAACAAAAAGAGACCTTCTAATTGGAAATTTAAGATCTTACCACGTCCGAAATCATGTTTTCGGCACTCAAACCATGGAGATAAGCGAAATAAGATATCAAAATTAGAAACCTATAACTTTCTTTAAACCTGAAAAAAATCGACTTACAATCATTAAAATCGCGTTTTAAGCGCTCTAGAAGTGATTTGAGCGCAAAACTTGTTGAATTTACCAATTAAAAATATCCGTCTTAAATCAATAACGGCGACGTTTTAGAGCTTAAAATCATGTTTTGTGTGCTTATGTTATCGAGTTGAGCGCAATGATATACTACAATAACGGAACAAAAAGAGACCTTCTAATTGGAAATTTAAGATCTTACCACGTCCGAAATCTTTTTTTCGGCACTCAAACCATCGAAATTAGCGAAATAACATGTCAAAATGAGAAACCTATCACTTTCTTTAAACCTGAAAAAAAATCGACTTACAATCATCAAAATCGCGTTTTAAGCGCTCTAGAAGTGATTTGAGCCTAATAACTTGTTGAATTAACCAACTAAAAGTATCCGTCTTAAATCAATAACGGCGACGTTTTAGAGCTTAAAATCATGTTTTGTGTGCTTATGTTATCGAGTTGAGCGCAATGATATACTACAATAACGGAACAAAAAGAGACCTTCTAATTGGAAATTTAAGATCTTACCACGTCCGAAATCATGTTTTCGGCACTCAAACCATCGAAATTAGCGAAATAACATGTCAAAATGGGAAACCTATCACTTTCTTTAAACCTGAAAAAAAATCGACTTACAATCATCAAAATCGCGTTTTAAGCGCTCTAGAAGTGATTTCGAACTAAAAATTAAGCGCTCTAGAAGTGATTTCGAACTAAAAATTCGAACTAAAAATTTCGCTCTAGAAGTGATATACGAACTAAAAATTGCTGTCTTAAATCAATAACGGCGACGTTTTAGAGCTTAAAATATTGTTTTGTGTCCTTATGTGATCGAGTTGAGCGCAATGATATACTACAATAACGGAACAAAAAGAGACCTTCTAATTGGAAATTTAAGATCTTACCACGTCCGAAATCATGTTTTCGGCACTCAAACCATGGAGATAAGCGAAATAAGATATCAAAATTAGAAACCTATAACTTTCTTTAAACCTGAAAAAAATCGACTTACAATCATT
Organism: Muricea muricata; assembly: GCA_963855995.1. Lineage (NCBI taxonomy): Eukaryota > Metazoa > Cnidaria > Anthozoa > Malacalcyonacea > Plexauridae > Muricea > Muricea muricata. The sequence continues at coordinate 32,257,445 of OY979717.1, forward strand.
AAAATCGCGTTTTAAACGCTCTAGAAGTGATTTGAGCGCAAAACTTGTTGAATTTACCAATTAAAAATATCCGTCTTAAATCAATAACGGCGACGTTTTAGAGCTTAAAATCATGTTTTGTGTGCTTATGTTATCGAGTTGAGCGCAATGATATACTACAATAACGGAACAAAAAGAGACCTTCTAATTGGAAATTTAAGATCTTACCACGTCCGAAATCATGTTTTCGGCTCTCAAACCATCAAGATAAGCGAAACAACATGTCAAAAGGAGAAACCTATAGCTTTCTTTAACCTGAAAAAAAGTTTACTTAGAATCATTAAAATCGCGTTTTAAGTTCTCTAGAAGTGATTTGAGCCGGAAAACTTGTTGAATTTCCCAACTAAAAGTATCCGTCTTAAATCAATAACGGCGACGTTTTAGAGCTTAAAATCATGTTTTGTGTGCTTATGTTATCGAGTTGAGCGCAATGATATACTACAATAACGGAACAAAAAGAGACCTTCTAATTGGAAATTTAAGATCTTACCACGTCCGAAATCATGTTTTCGGCACTCAAACCATCGAAATTAGCGAAATAACATGTCAAAATGAGAAACCTATCACTTTCTTTAAACCTAAAAAAAAAATCGACTTACAATCATCAAAATCGCGTTTTAAGCGCTCTAGAAGTGATTTGAGCTTAAAAACTTGTTGAATATACGAACTAAAAATTGCTGTCTTAAATCAATAACGGCGACGTTTTAGAGCTTAAAATCATGTTTTGTGTCCTTATGTGATCGAGTTGAGCGCAATGATATACTACAATAACGGAACAAAAAGAGACCTTCTAATTGGAAATTTAAGATCTTACCACGTCCGAAATCATGTTTTCGGCACTCAAACCATGGAGATAAGCGAAATAAGATATCAAAATTAGAAACCTATAACTTTCTTTAAACCTGAAAAAAATCGACTTACAATCATTAAAATCGCGTTTTAAGCGCTCTAGAAGTGATTTGAGCGCAAAACTTGTTGAATTTACCAATTAAAAATATCCGTCTTAAATCAATAACGGCGACGTTTTAGAGCTTAAAATCATGTTTTGTGTACTTATGTTATCGAGTTGAGCGCAATGATATACTACAATAACGGAACAAAAAGAGGCCTTCTAATTGGAAATTTAAGATCTTACCACGTCCGAAATCATGTTTTCGGCTCTCAAACCATCAAGATAAGCGAAACAACATGTCAAAAGGAGAAACCTATAGCTTTCTTTAACCTGAAAAAAAGTTTACTTAGAATCATTAAAATCGCGTTTTAAGCGCTCTAGAAGTGATTTGAGCCTAAAAACTTGTTGAATTTACCAACTAAAAGTATCCGTCTTAAATCAAAAACGGCGACGTTTTAGAGCTTAAAATCAAGTTTTGTGTGCTTATGTTATCGAGTTGAGCGCAATGATATACTACAATAACGGAACAAAAAGAGACCTTCTAATTGGAAATTTAAGAGCTTACCACGTCCGAAATCATTTTTTCGCGACTCAAACTGTCGAAATTAGCGAAATAACATGTCAAAATGAGAAACCTATCACTTTCTTTAAACCTGCAAAAAAATCGACTTACAATCATCAAAATCGCGTTTTAAGCGCTCTAGAAGTGATTTGAGCTTAAAAACTTGTTGAATATACGAACTAAAAATTGCTGTCTTAAATCAATAACGGCGACGTTTTAGAGCTTAAAATCATGTTTTGTGTGCTTATGTGATCGAGTTGAGCGCAATGATATACTACAATAACGGAACAAAAACAGACCTTCTAATTGGAAATTTAAGATCTTACCACGTCCGAAATCATGTTTTCGGCACTCAAACCATGGAGATAAGCGAAATAAGATATCAAAATTAGAAACCTATAACTTTCTTTAAACCTGAAAAAAATCGACCTACAATCATTAAAATCGCGTTTTAAGCGCTCTAGAAGTGATTTGAGCGCAAAACTTGTTGAATTTACCAATTAAAAATATCCGTCTTAAATCAATAACGGCGACGTTTTAGAGCTTAAAATCATGTTTTGTGTGCTTATGTTATCGAGTTGAGCGCAATGATATACTACAATAACGGAACAAAAAGAGACCTTCTAATTGGAAATTTAAGATCTTACCACGTCCGAAATCATGTTTTCGGCACTCAAACCATCGAAATTAGCGAAATAACATGTCAAAATGAGAAACCTATCACTTTCTTTAAACCTGAAAAAAAATCGACTTACAACCATCAAAATCGCGTTTTAAGCGCTCTAGAAGTGATTTGAGCTTAAAAACTTGTTGAATATACGAACTAAAAATTGCTGTCTTAAATCAATAACGGCGACGTTTTAGAGCTTAAAATCATGTTTTGTGTCCTTATGTGATCGAGTTGAGCGCAATGATATACTACAATAACGGAACAAAAAGAGACCTTCTAATTGGAAATTTAAGATCTTACCACGTCCGAAATCATGTTTTCGGCACTCAAACCATGGAGATAAGCGAAATAAGATATCAAAATTAGAAACCTATAACTTTCTTTAAACCTGAAAAAAATCGACTTACAATCATTAAAATCGCGTTTTAAGCGCTCTAGAAGTGATTTGAGCGCAAAACTTGTTGAATTCACCAATTAAAAATATCCGTCTTAAATCAATAACGGCGACGTTTTAGAGCTTAAAATCATGTTTTGTGTGCTTATGTTATCGAGTTGAGCGCAATGATATACTACAATAACGGAACAAAAAGAGACCTTCTAATTGGAAATTTAAGATCTTACCACGTCCGAAATCATGTTTTCGGCACTCAAACCATCGAAATTAGCGAAATAACATGTCAAAATGAGAAACCTATCACTTTCTTTAAACCTGAAAAAAAATCGACTTACAATCATCAAAATCGCGTCTTAAGCGCTCTAGAAGTGATTTGAGCTTAAAAACTTGTTGAATATACGAACTAAAAATTGCTGTCTTAAATCAATAACGGCGACGTTTTAGAGCTTGAAATCATGTTTTGTGTCCTTATGTGATCGAGTTGAGCGCAATGATATACTAAATTAACGGAACAAAAAGAGACCTTCTAATTGGAAATTTAAGATCTTACCACGTCCGAAATCATGTTTTCGGCACTCAAACCATGGAGATAAGCGAAATAAGATATCAAAATTAGAAACCTATAAACTTTCTTTAAACCTGAAAAAAATCGACTTACAATCATTAAAATCGCGTTTTAAACGCACTAGAAGTGATTTGAGCGCAAAACTTGTTGAATTTACCAATTAAAAATATCCGTCTTAAATCAATAACGGCGACGTTTTAGAGCTTAAAATCATGTTTTGTGTGCTTATGTTATCGAGTGGAGCGCAATGATATACTGCAATAACGGAACAAAAAGAGACCTTTTAATTGGAAATTTAAGATCTTACCACGTCCGAAATCATGTTTTCGGGACTCAAACCATCGAAGTTAGCGAAATAACATGTCAATATGAGAAACCTATAACTTTCTTTAACCTGAAAAAAATTTTACTTAGAATCATTAAAATCGCGTTTTAAGCGCTCTAGAAGTTATTTGAGCGGGAAAACTTGTTGAATTTCCCAACTAAAAGTATCCGTCTTAAATCAATAACGGCGACGTTTTAGAATTTAAAATCATGTTTTGTGTGCTTATGTTATCGAGTTGAGCGCATTGATATACTACAATAACGGAACAAAAAGAGACCTTCTAATTGGAAATTTAAGAGCTTACCACTTTTGAAATCATGTTTTCAGCACTCAAACTATCAGGATACGCGAAACAACATGTCAAAATGAGAAACCTATAATTTTCTTTAACCTGAAAAAAAGTTTACTTAGAATCATTAAAATCGCGTTTTAAGAGCTCTAGAAGTGATTTGAGCTTAAAAACTTGTTTAATTTACAAACTAATAATTGCTGTCTTAAATCAATAACGTGACGTTTTAGAGCTTAAAATCCTGTTTTGTGTGCTTATGTTATCGAGTTGAGCGCAATGATATACTGCAATAACGGAACAAAAAGAGACCTTCCAATTGGAAATTTAAGATCTTACCACGTCCGAAATCATGTTTTCGGCACTCAAACTATTAGGATAAGCGAAACAACATGTCAAAATGAGAAACCTATATATTTCTTTAACCTAAAAAAAAGTTTACTTAGAATCATTAAAATCGCGTTTTAAGCACTCTAGAAGTGATTTGAGCGGAAAAACTTGTTGAATTTACTAACTAAAAGTATCCGTCTTAAATCAATAACGGCGACGTTTTAGAGCTTAAAATCATGTTTTGTGTCCTTATGTGATCGAGTTGAGCGCAATGATATACTACAATAACGGAACAAAAAGAGACCTTGTAATTGGAAATTTAAGATCTTACCACGTCCGAAATCATGTTTTCGGCACTCAAACCATGGAGATAAGCGAAATAAGATATCAAAATTAGAAACCTATAACTTTCTTTAAACCTGAAAAAAATCGACTTACAATCATTAAAATCGCGTTTTAAACGCTCTAGAAGTGATTTGAGCGCAAAACTTGTTGAATTTACCAATTAAAAATATCCGTCTTAAATCAATAACGGCGACGTTTTAGAGCTTAAAATCATGTTTTGTGTGCTTATGTTATCGAGTTGAGCGCAATGATATACTACAATAACGGAACAAAAAGAGACCTTCTAATTGGAAATTTAAGATCTTACCACGTCCGAAATCATGTTTTCGGCTCTCAAACCATCAAGATAAGCGAAACAACATGTCAAAAGGAGAAACCTATAGCTTTCTTTAACCTGAAAAAAAGTTTACTTAGAATCATTAAAATCGCGTTTTAAGTTCTCTAGAAGTGATTTGAGCCGGAAAACTTGTTGAATTTCCCAACTAAAAGTATCCGTCTTAAATCAATAACGGCGAAATTTTAGAGCTTAAAATCATGTTTTGTGTGCTTATGTGATCGAGTTGAGCGCAATGATATACTACAATAACGGAACAAAAAGAGACCTTCTAATTGGAAATTTAAGATCTTACCACGTCCGAAATCATGTTCTCGGCACTCAAACCATGGAGATAAGCGAAATAAGATATCAAAATGAGAAACCTATCACTTTCTTTAAACCTGCAAAAAAATCGACTTACAATCATCAAAATCGCGTTTTAAGCGCTCTAGAAGTGATTTGAGCTTAAAAACTTGTTGAATATACGAACTAAAAATTGCTGTCTTAAATCAATAACGGCGACGTTTTAGAGCTTAAAATCATGTTTTGTGTGCTTATGTGATCGAGTTGAGCGCAATGATATACTACAATAACGGAACAAAAACAGACCTTCTAATTGGAAATTTAAGATCTTACCACGTCCGAAATCATGTTTTCGGCACTCAAACCATGGAGATAAGCGAAATAAGATATCAAAATTAGAAACCTATAACTTTCTTTAAACCTGAAAAAAATCGACTTACAATCATTAAAATCGCGTTTTAAGCGCTCTAGAAGTGATTTGAGCGCAAAACTTGTTGAATTTACCAATTAAAAATATCCGTCTTAAATCAATAACGGCGACGTTTTAGAGCTTAAAATCATGTTTTGTGTGCTTATGTTATCGAGTTGAGCGCAATGATATACTACAATAACGGAACAAAAAGAGACCTTCTAATTGGAAATTTAAGATCTTACCACGTCCGAAATCATGTTTTCGGCACTCAAACCATCGAAATTAGCGAAATAACATGTCAAAATGAGAAACCTATCACTTTCTTTAAACCTGAAAAAAAATCGACTTACAATCATCAAAATCGCGTTTTAAGCGCTCTAGAAGTGATTTGAGCTTAAAAACTTGTTGAATATTCGAACTAAAAATTGCTGTCTTAAATCAAAAACGGCGACGTTTTAGAGCTTAAAATCATGTTTTGTGTCCTTATGTGATCGAGTTGAGCGCAATGATATACTACAATAACGGAACAAAAAGAGACCTTCTATTTGGGAATTTAAGATCTTACCACGTCCGAAATCATGTTTTCGGCACTCAAACCATGGAGATAAGCGAAATAAGATATCAAAATTAGAAACCTTTAACTTTCTTTAAACCTGAAAAAAATCGACTTAGAATCATTAAAATCGCGTTTTAAGCGCTCTAGAAGTGATTTGAGCGCAAAACTTGTTGAATTTACCAATTAAAAATATCCGTCTTAAATCAATAACGGCGACGTTTTAGAGCTTAAAATCATGTTTTGTGTGCTTATGTTATCGAGTGGAGCGCAATGATATACTGCAATAACGGAACAAAAAGAGACCTTTTAATTGGAAATTTAAGATCTTACCACGTCCGAAATCATGTTTTCGGGACTCAAACCATCGAAATTAGCGAAATAACATGTCAATATGAGAAACCTATAACTTTCTTTAACCTGAAAAAAATTTTACTTAGAATCATTAAAATCGCGTTTTAAGCGCTCTAGAAGTTATTTGAGCGGGAAAACTTGTTGAATTTCCCAACTAAAAGTATCCGTCTTAAATCAATAACGGCGACGTTTTAGAATTTAAAATCATGTTTTGTGTGCTTATGTTATCGAGTTGAGCGCATTGATATACTACAATAACGGAACAAAAAGAGACCTTCTAATTGGAAATTTAAGAGCTTACCACGTCCGAAATCATGTTTTCAGCACTCAAACTATCAGGATACGCGAAACAACATGTCAAAATGAGAAACCTATAATTTTCTTTAACCTGAAAAAAAGTTTACTTAGAATCATTAAAATCGCGTTTTAAGAGCTCTAGAAGTGATTTGAGCTTAAAAACTTGTTTAATTTACAAACTAATAATTGCTGTCTTAAATCAATAACGTGACGTTTTAGAGCTTAAAATCATGTTTTGTGTGCTTATGTTATCGAGTTGAGCGCAATGATATACTACAATAACGGAACAAAAAGAGACCTTCTAATTGGAAATTTAAGATCTTACCACGTCCGAAATCATGTTTTCGGCACTCAAACTATCAGGATAAGCGAAACAACATGTCAAAATGAGAAACCTATAATTTTCTTTAACCTTAAAAAAAGTTTACTTAGAATCATTAAAATCGCGTTTTAAGAGCTCTAGAAATGATTTGAGCTTAAAAACTTGTTTAATTTACAAACTAATAATTGCCGTCTTAAATCAATAACGTGACGTTTTAGAGCTTAAAATCATGTTTTGTGTGCTTATGTTATCGAGTGGAGCGCAATGATATACTGCAATAACGGAACAAAAAGACACCTTTTAATTGGAAATTTAAGATCTTACCACGTCCGAAATCATGTTTTCGGGACTCAAACCATCGAAATTAGCGAAATAACATGTCAATATGAGAAACCTATAACTTTCTTTAACCTGAAAAAAATTTTACTTAGAATCATTAAAATCGCGTTTTAAGCGCTCTAGAAGTTATTTGAGCGGGAAAACTTGTTGAATTTCCCAACTAAAAGTATCCGTCTTAAATCAATAACGGCGACGTTTTAGAATTTAAAATCATGTTTTGTGTGCTTATGTTATCGAGTTGAGCGCATTGATATACTACAATAACGGAACAAAAAGAGACCTTCTAATTGGAAATTTAAGAGCTTACCACGTCCGAAATCATGTTTTCAGCACTCAAACTATCAGGATACGCGAAACAACATGTCAAAATGAGAAACCTATAATTTTCTTTAACCTGAAAAAAAGTTTACTTAGAATCATTAAAATCGCGTTTTAAGAGCTCTAGAAGTGATTTGAGCTTAAAAACTTGTTGAATTTACTAACTAAAAGTATCCGTCTTAAATCAATAACGGCGACGTTTTAGAGCTTAAAATCCTGTTTTGTGTGCTTATGTTATCGAGTTGAGCGCAATGATAAACTGCAATAACGGAACAAAAAGAGACCTTCCAATTGGAAATTTAAGATCTTACCACGTCCGAAATCATGTTTTCGGCACTCAAACTATCAGGATAAGCGAAACAACATGTCAAAATGAGAAACCTATAACTTTCTTTAACCTGAAAAAAGTTTACTTATATTCATTAAAATCGCGTTTTAAGAGCTCTAGAAGTGATTTGAGCTTAAAAACTTATTTAATTTACAAACTAATAATTGCTGTCTTAAATCAATAACGTGACGTTTTAGAGCTTAAAATCATGTTTTGTGTGCTTATGTTATCGAGTTGAGCGCAATGATATACTACAATAACGGAACAAAAAGAGACCTTCTAATTGGAATTTTAAGATCTTACCACGTCCGAAATCATGTTTTCGGCACTCAAACTATCAGGATAAGCGAAACAACATGTCAAAATGAGAAACCTATAATTTTCTTTAACCTGAAAAAAAGTTTACTTAGAATCATTAAAATCGCGTTTTAAGAGCTCTAGAAATGATTTGAGCTTAAAAACTTGTTTAATTTACAAACTAATAATTGCCGTCTTAAATCAATAACGTGACGTTTTAGAGCTTAAAATCATGTTTTGTGTGCTTATGTTATCGAGTGGAGCGCAATGATATACTGCAATAACGGAACAAAAAGAGACCTTTTAATTGGAAATTTAAGATCTTACCACGTCCGAAATCATGTTTTCGGGACTCAAACCATCGAAATTAGCGAAATAACATGTCAATATGAGAAACCTATAACTTTCTTTAACCTGAAAAAAATTTTACTTAGAATCATTAAAATCGCGTTTTAAGCGCTCTAGAAGTTATTTGAGCGGGAAAACTTGTTGAATTTCCCAACTAAAAATATCCGTCTTAAATCAATAACGGCGACGTTTTAGAATTTAAAATCATGTTTTGTGTGCTTATGTGATCGAGTTGAGCGCATTGATATACTACAATAACGGAACAAAAAGAGACCTTCTAATTGGAAATTTAAGAGCTTACCACGTCCGAAATCATGTTTTCGAGACTCAAACTGTCGAAATTAGCGAAACAACATGTCAAGATGAGAAACCTATAACTTTCTTTAAACCTGAAAAAAATCGTCTTACAATCATCAAAATCGCGTTTTAAGCGCTCTAGAAATGATTTGAGCTTTAAAACTTGTGGAGTTTACCAACTAATAATTGCTGTCTTAAATCAATAACGGCGACGTTTTAGAGCTTAAAGTCATGTTTTGTGTGCTTATGTTATCGAGGGTAGCGCAATGATATACTGCAATAACGGAACAAAAAGAGACCTTCTTATTGGAAATTTAAGATCTTACTACGTCCGAAATCATGTTTTCGGCACTCAAACCAACAGGATAAGAGAAAAAACATGTCAAAATGAGAAATCTATAACTTTCTTTAACCTGAAAAAAGTTTACTTAGAATCATTAAAATCGCGTTTTAAGCGCTCTAGAAGTGATTTGAGCTAAAAAACTTGTTGAATTTACCAACTAATAATTGCTGTCTTAAATCAATAACCGGACGTTTTAGAGCTTAAAATCATGTTTTGTGTGCTTATGTTATCGAGTTGAGCACAATAATATACTACAATAACGGAACAAAAAGAGACCTTCTAATTGGAAATTTAAGATCTTACCACGTCCGAAATCATTTTTTCGGGACTCAAACTGTCGAAATTAGCGAAATAACATGTCAAGATGCGAAACCTATAACTTTCTTTAACCTGAAAAAAATTTTACTTAGAATCATTAAAATCGCGTTTTAAGCGCTCTAGAAGTTATTTGAGCGGAAAAACTTGTTGAATTTACCAACTAAAAGTATCCGTCTTAAATCAATAACGGCGACGTTTTAGAGCTTAAAATCATGTTTTGTGTGCTTATGTTTTCAATTTGAGCGTAATGATATACTACAATAACGGAACAAAAAGAGACCTTCTATATGGAAATTTAAGATCTTACCACGTCCGAAATCATGTTTTCGGGACTCAAACCATCGAAATTAGCGAAATAACATGTCAAGATGAGAAACCTATAACTTTCTTTAAACCTTAAAAAAATCGTCTTACAATCATCAAAATCGCGTTTTAAGCGCTCTAGAAATGATTTGAGCTTTAAAACTTGTTGAGTTTACCAACTAATAATTGCTGTCTTAAATCAATAACGGCGACCTTTTAGAGCTTAAAATCATGTTTTGTGTGCTTATGTTATCGAGGGTAGCGCAATGATATACTACAATAACGGAACAAAAAGAGACCTTCTATATGGAAATTTAAGATCTTACCAGGTCTGAAATCATGTTTTCGGGACTCAAACTATCGAAATTAGCGAAATAACGTGTCAAGATGAGAAACCTATAACTTTCTTTAAACCTGAAAAAAGTCGTCATTTACAATCATCAAAATCGCGTTTTAAGCGCTCTAGAAATTATTTGAGCTTAAAAACTTGTTGTATTTACCAACTAATAATTGCTGTCTTAAATCAATAACGGCGACGTTTTAGAGCTTAAAGTCATGTTTTGTGTGCTTATGTTATCGAGTGGAGCGCAATGATATACTGCAATAACGGAACAAAAAGAGACCTTTTAATTGGAAATTTAAGATCTTACCACGTCCGAAATCATGTTTTCGGGACTCAACCATCGAAATTAGCGAAATAACATGTCAATATGAGAAACCTATAACTTTCTTTTACCTGAAAAAAATTTAACTTAGAATCATTAAAATCGCGTTTTAAGCGCTCTAGAAGTTATTTGAGCGGGAAAACTTGTTGAATTTCCCAACTAAAAGTATCCGTCTTAAATCAATAACGGCGACGTTTTAGAGCTTAAAATCATGTTTTGTGTGCTTATGTTATCGAGTTGAGCGCAATGATATACTACAATAACGGAACAAAAAGAGACCTTCTAATTGGAAATTTAAGATCTTACCACGTCCGAAATCATGTTTTCGGCACTCAAACTATCAGGATAAGCGAAACAACATGTCAAAATGAGAAACCTATAATTTTCTTTAACCTGAAAAAAAGGTTACTTAGAATCATTAAAATCGCGTTTTAAGAGCTCTAGAGGTGATTTGAGCTTAAAAACTTGTTTAATTTACAAACTAATAATTGCTGTCTTAAATCAATAACGTGACGTTTTAGAGCTTAAAATCATGTTTTGTGTGCTTATGTTATCGAGTTGAGCGCAATGATATACTGCAATAACAGAACAAAAAGAGACCTTTTAATTGGAAATTTAAGATCTTACCACGTCCGAAATCATGTTTTCGGGACTCAAACCATCGAAATTAGCGAAACAACATGTCAAGATGAGAAACCTATAACTTTCTTTAAACCTGAAAAAATCGTCTTACAATCATCAAAATCGCGTTTTAAGCGCTCTAGAAATGATTTGAGCTTTAAAACTTGTGGAGTTTACCAACTAATAATTTCTGTCTTAAATCAATAACGGCGACGTTTTAGAGCTTAAAGTCATGTTTTGTGTGCTTATGTTATCGAGGGTAGCGAAATGATATACTGCAATAACGGAACTAAAAGAGACCTTCTAATTGGAAATTTAAGATCTTACTACGTCCGAAATCATGTTTTCGGCACTCAAACCAACAGGATAAGAGAAAAAACATGTCAAAATGAGAAATCTGTAACTTTCTTTAACCTGAAAAAAAGTTTACTTAAAATCATTAAAATCGCGTTTTAAGCGCTCTAGAAGTGATTTGAGCTTAAAAACTTGTTGAATTTACCAAATCATAAATGCTGTCTTAAATCAATAACCGGACGTTTTAGAGCTTAAAATCATGTTTTGTGTGCTTATGTTATCGAGTTGAGCACAATGATATACTACAATAACGGAACAAAAAGAGACCTTCTAATTGGAAATTTAAGATCTTACCACGTCCGAAATCATGTTTTCGGGACTCAAACCATCGAAATTGGCGAAATAACATGTCAATCTGAGAAACCTATAACTTTCTTTAACCTGAAAAAAAGTTTACTTAGAATCATTAAAATCGCGTTTTAAGCACTCTAGAAGTGATTTGAGCGGGAAAACTTGTTGAATTTACCAACTAAAAGTATCCGTCTTAAATCAATAACGGCGACGTTTTAGAGCTTAAAATCATGTTTTGTGTGCTTATGTTATCGAGTTGAGCGCAATGATATACTACAATAACGGAACAAAAAGAGACCTTCTAATTGGAAATTTAAGATCTTACCACGTCCGAAATCATGTTTTCGGCACTCAAACTATCAGGATAAGCGAAACAACATGTCAAAATGAGAAACCTATAATTTTCTTTAACCTGAAAAAAAGTTTACTTAGAATCATTAAAATCGCGTTTTAAGAGCTCTAGAAGTGATTTGAGCTTAAAAACTTGTTTAATTTACAACTTAATAATTGCTGTCTTAAATCAATAACGTGACGTTTTAGAGCTTAAAATCATGTTTTGTGTGCTTATGTTATCGAGTGGAGCGCAATGATATACTGCAATAACGGAACAAAAAGAGACCTTTTAATTGGAAATTTAAGATCTTACCACGTCCGAAATCATGTTTTCGGGACTCAAACCATCGAAATTAGCGAAATAACATGTCAATATGAGAAACCTATAACTTTCTTTAACCTGAAAAAAATTTTACTTAGAATCATTAAAATCGCGTTTTAAGCGATCTAGAAGTTATTTGAGCGGGAAAACTTGTTGAATTTCCCAACTAAAAGTATCCGTCTTAAATCAATAACGGCGACGTTTTAGAGTTTAAAATCATGTTTTGTGTGTTTATGTTATCGAGTTGAGCGCATTGATATACTACAATAACGGAACAAAAAGAGACCTTCTAATTGGAAATTTAAGAGCTTACCACGTCCGAAATCATGTTTTCGGCACTCAAACTATCAGGAAAAGCGAAACAACATGTCAAAATGAGAAACCTATAACTTTCTTTAACCTGAAAAAAAGTTTACTTAGAATCATTAAAATCGCGTTTTAAGAGCTCTAGAAGTGATTTGAGCTTAAAAACTTGTGTAATTTACCAACTAATAATTGCTGTCTTAAATCAATAACGTGACGTTTGAGAGCGTAAAATCATGTTTTATGTGCTTATGTTATCGAGTTGAGCGCAATGATATACTGCAATCACGGAACAAAAAGAGACCTTTCAATTGGAAATTTAAGATCTTATCACGTCCGAAATCATGTTTTCGGTACTCAAACCATCGAAATTAGCGAAATAACATGTCAATATGAGAAACCTATAACTTTCTTTAACCTGAAAAAAATTTTACTTAGAATCATTAAAATCGCGTTTTAAGCGCTCTACAAGTTATTTGAGCGGGAAAACTTGTTGAATTTACCAACTAAAAGTATCCGTCTTAAATCAATAACGGCGACGTTTTAGAGCTTAAAATCATGTTTTGTGTGCTTATGTTTTCAATTTGAGCGTAATGATATACTACAATAACGGAACAAAAATAGACCTTCTATATGGAAATTTAAGATCTTACCACGTCCGAAATCATGTTTTCGGGACTCAAACTATCGAAATTAGCAAAATAACATGTCAATATGAGAAACCTATAACTTTCTTTAACGTGAAAAAAATTTTACTTAGAATCATTAAAATCGCGTTTTAAGCGCTCTAGAAGTTATTTGAGCGGAAAAACTTGTTGAATTTACCTACTAAAAGTATCCGTCTTAAATCAATAACGGCGACGTTTTAGAGCTTAAAATCATGTTTTGTGTGCTTATGTTTTCAATTTGAGCGCAATGATATACTACAATAACGGAACAAAAAGAGACCTTCTAATTGGAAATTTAAGATCTTACCACGTCCGAAATCATGTTTTCGGGACTCAAACCATCGAAATTAGCGAAACAACATGTCAAGATGAGAAACCTATAACTTTCTTTAAACTTGAAAAAATCGTCTTACAATCATCAAAATCGCGTTTTAAGCGCTCTAGAAATGAGTTGAGCTTTAAAACTTGTGGAGTTTACCAACTAATAATTTCTGTCTTAAATCAATAACGGCGACGTTTTAGAGCTTAAAGTCATGTTTTGTGTGCTTATGTTATCGAGGGTAGCGAAATGATATACTGCAATAACGGAACTAAAAGAGACCTTCTAATTGGAAATTTAAGATCTTACTACGTCCGAAATCATGTTTTCGGCACTCAAACCAACAGGATAAGAGAAAAAACATGTCAAAATGAGAAATCTGTAACTTTCTTTAACCTGAAAAAAGTTTACTTAAAATCATTAAAATCGCGTTTTAAGCGCTCTAGAAGTGATTTGAGCTTAAAAACTTGTTGAATTTACCAAATAATAAATGCTGTCTTAAATCAATAACCGGACGTTTTAGAGCTTAAAATCATGTTTTGTGTGCTTATGTTATCGAGTTGAGCACAATGATATACTACAATAACGGAACAAAAAGAGACCTTCTAATTGGAAATTTAAGATCTTACCACGTCCGAAATCATGTTTTCGGGACTCAAACCATCGAAATTGGCGAAATAACATGTCAATCTGAGAAACCTATAACTTTCTTTAACCTGAAAAAAAGTTTACTTAGAATCATTAAAATCGCGTTTTAAGCACTCTAGAAGTGATTTGAGCGGGAAAACTTGTTGAATTTACCAACTAAAAGTATCCGTCTTAAATCAATAACGGCGACGTTTTAGAGCTTAAAATCATGTTTTGTGTGCTTATGTTATCGAGTTGAGCGCAATGATATACTACAATAACGGAACAAAAAGAGACCTTCTAATTGGAAATTTAAGATCTTACCACGTCCGAAATCATGTTTTCGGCACTCAAACTATCAGGATAAGCGAAACAACATGTCAAAATGAGAAACCTATAATTTTCTTTAACCTGAAAAAAAGTTTACTTAGAATCATTAAAATCGCGTTTTAAGAGCTCTAGAAGTGATTTGAGCTTAAAAACTTGTTTAATTTACAACTTAATAATTGCTGTCTTAAATCAATAACGTGACGTTTTAGAGCTTAAAATCATGTTTTGTGTGCTTATGTTATCGAGTGGAGCGCAATGATATACTGCAATAACGGAACAAAAAGAGACCTTTTAATTGGAAATTTAAGATCTTACCACGTCCGAAATCTTTTTTTCGGCACTCAAACCATCGAAATTAGCGAAATAACATGTCAAAATGAGAAACCTATCACTTTCTTTAAACCTGAAAAAAAATCGACTTACAATCATCAAAATCGCGTTTTAAGCGCTCTAGAAGTGATTTGAGCCTAATAACTTGTTGAATTAACCAACTAAAAGTATCCGTCTTAAATCAATAACGGCGACGTTTTAGAGCTTAAAATCATGTTTTGTGTGCTTATGTTATCGAGTTGAGCGCAATGATATACTACAATAACGGAAAAAAAGAGACCTTCTAATTGGAAATTTAAGATCTTACCACGTCCGAAATCATGTTTTCGGCACTCAAACCATCGAAATTAGCGAAATAACATGTCAAAATGGGAAACCTATCACTTTCTTTAAACCTGAAAAAAAATCGACTTACAATCATCAAAATCGCGTTTTAAGCGCTCTAGAAGTGATTTCGAACTAAAAATTAAGCGCTCTAGAAGTGATTTCGAACTAAAAATTCGAACTAAAAATTTCGCTCTAGAAGTGATATACGAACTAAAAATTGCTGTCTTAAATCAATAACGGCGACGTTTTAGAGCTTAAAATATTGTTTTGTGTCCTTATGTGATCGAGTTGAGCGCAATGATATACTACAATAACGGAACAAAAAGAGACCTTCTAATTGGAAATTTAAGATCTTACCACGTCCGAAATCATGTTTTCGGCACTCAAACCATGGAGATAAGCGAAATAAGATATCAAAATTAGAAACCTATAACTTTCTTTAAACCTGAAAAAAATCGACTTACAATCATTAAAATCGCGTTTTAAACGCTCTAGAAGTGATTTGAGCGCAAAACTTGTTGAATTTACCAATTAAAAATATCCGTCTTAAATCAATAACGGCGACGTTTTAGAGCTTAAAATCATGTTTTGTGTGCTTATGTTATCGAGTTGAGCGCAATGATATACTACAATAACGGAACAAAAAGAGACCTTCTAATTGGAAATTTAAGATCTTACCACGTCCGAAATCATGTTTTCGGCTCTCAAACCATCAAGATAAGCGAAACAACATGTCAAAAGGAGAAACCTATAGCTTTCTTTAACCTGAAAAAAAGTTTACTTAGAATCATTAAAATCGCGTTTTAAGTTCTCTAGAAGTGATTTGAGCCGGAAAACTTGTTGAATTTCCCAACTAAAAGTATCCGTCTTAAATCAATAACGGCGACGTTTTAGAGCTTAAAATCATGTTTTGTGTGCTTATGTTATCGAGTTGAGCGCAATGATATACTACAATAACGGAACAAAAAGAGACCTTCTAATTGGAAATTTAAGATCTTACCACGTCCGAAATCATGTTTTCGGCACTCAAACCATCGAAATTAGCGAAATAACATGTCAAAATGAGAAACCTATCACTTTCTTTAAACCTAAAAAAAAAATCGACTTACAATCATCAAAATCGCGTTTTAAGCGCTCTAGAAGTGATTTGAGCTTAAAAACTTGTTGAATATACGAACTAAAAATTGCTGTCTTAAATCAATAACGGCGACGTTTTAGAGCTTAAAATCATGTTTTGTGTCCTTATGTGATCGAGTTGAGCGCAATGATATACTACAATAACGGAACAAAAAGAGACCTTCTAATTGGAAATTTAAGATCTTACCACGTCCGAAATCATGTTTTCGGCACTCAAACCATGGAGATAAGCGAAATAAGATATCAAAATTAGAAACCTATAACTTTCTTTAAACCTGAAAAAATCGACTTACAATCATTAAAATCGCGTTTTAAGCGCTCTAGAAGTGATTTGAGCGCAAAACTTGTTGAATTTACCAATTAAAAATATCCGTCTTAAATCAATAACGGCGACGTTTTAGAGCTTAAAATCATGTTTTGTGTACTTATGTTATCGAGTTGAGCGCAATGATATACTACAATAACGGAACAAAAAGAGACCTTCTAATTGAAAATTTAAGAGCTTACTACGTCCGAAATCATGTTTTCGGGACTCAAACTGTCGAAATTAGCGAAATAACATGTCAAGATGAGAAACCTATAACTTTCTTTAAACCTGAAAAAAATCGTCTTACAATCATCAAAATCGCGTTTAAAGCGCTCTAGCAATGATTTTAGCTTAAAAACTTGTTGTATTTACAAACTAATAATTCCTGTCTTAAATCAATAACGACGACGTTTTAGAGCTTAAAGTCATGCTTTGTGTACTTATGTTATCCAGGGTAGCGCAATGATATACTGCAATAACGGAACAAAAAGAGACCTTCTAATTGGAAATTTAAGATCTTACCACGTCCGAAATCATGTTTTCGGCTCTCAAACTATCAAGATAAGCGAAACAACATGTCAAAAGGAGAAACCTATAGCTTTCTTTAACCTGAAAAAAAGTTTACTTAGAATCATTAAAATCGCGTTTTAAGCGCTCTAGAAGTGATTTGAGCCTAAAAACTTGTTGAATTTATAAACTAAAAGTATCCGTCTTAAATCAATAACAGCGACGTTTTAGAGCTTAAAATCAAGTTTTGTGTGCTTATGTTATCGAGTTGAGCGCAATGATATACTACAATAACGGAACAAAAAGAGACCTTCTAATTGAAAATTTAAGAGCTTACCACGTCCGAAATCATTTTTTCGGGACTCAAACTGTCGAAATTAGCGAAATAACATGTCAAGATGCGAAACCTATAACTTTCTTTAACCTGAAAAAAATTTTACTTAGAATCATTAAAATCGCGTTTTAAGCGCTCTAGAAGTGATTTGAGCGCAAAACTTGTTGAATTTACCAATTAAAAATATCCGTCTCAAATCAATAACGGCGACGTTTTAGAGCTTAAAATCATGTTTTGTGTGCTTATGTTATCGAGTTGAGCGCAATGATATACTACAATAACGGAACAAAAAGAGACCTTCTAATTGGAAATTTAAGATCTTACCACGTCCGAAATCATGTTTTCGGCTCTCAAACCATCAAGATAAGCGAAACAACATGTCAAAAGGAGAAACCTATAGCTTTCTTTAACCTGGAAAAAAGTTTACTTAGAATCATTAAAATCGCGTTTTAAGCGCTCTAGAAGTGATTTGAGTCTAAAAACTTGTTGAATTTACCAACTAAAAGTATCCATCTTAAATCAATAACGGCGACGTTTTAGAGCTTAAAATCATGTTTTGTGTGCTTATGTTATCGAGTTGAGCGCAATGATATACTACAATAACGGAACAAAAAGAGACCTTCTAATTGGAAATTAATGAGCTTACCACGTCCGAAATCATGTTTTCGGCACTCAAACCATCAAGATTAAAGAAACAACATGTCAATATGAGAAACCTATAACTTTCTTTAACCTGAAAAAAAGTTTACTTAGAATCATTAAAATCGCGTTTTAAGAGCTTTAAAAGTGATTTGAGCTTAAAAACTTGTTGTATTTACCAACTAATAATTCCTGTCTTAAATCAATAACGGCGACGTTTTAGAGCTTAAAGTCATGCTTTGTGTACTTATGTTATCGAGGGTAGCGCAATGATATCCTGCAATAACGGAACAAAAAGAGACCTTCTAATTGGAAATTTAAGATCTTACTACGTCCGAAATCATGTTTTCGGCACTCAAACTATCAGGATAAGCGAAACAACATGTCAAAATGAGAAACCTATAACTTTCTTTAACCTGAAAAAAAGTTTACTTAGAATCATTAAAATCGCGTTTTAAGAGCTCTAGAAGTGATTTGAGCTTAAAAACTTGTTTAATTTACCAACTAATAATTGCTGTCTTAAATCAATAACGTGACGTTTTAGAGCGTAAAATCATGTTTTGTGTGCTTATGTTATCGAGCTGAGCGCAATGATATACTGCAATCACGCAACAAAAAGAGACCTTTTAATTGGAAATTTAAGATCTTATCACGTCCGAAATCATGTTTTCGGGACTCAAACCATCGAAATTAGCGAAATAACATGTCAATATGAGAAACCTATAACTTTCTTTAACCTGAAAAAAATTTTACTTAGAATCATTAAAATCGCGTTTTAAGCGCTCTAGAAGTTATTTGAGCGGAAAAACTTGTTGAATTTACCAACTAAAAGTATCCGTCTTAGATCAATAACGGCGACGTTTTAGAGCTTAAAATCATGTTTTGTGTGCTTATGTTTTCAATTTGAGCGTAATGATATACTACAATAACGGAACAAAAAGAGACCTTCTATATGGAAATTTAAGATCTTACCACGTCCGAAATCATGTTTTCGGGACTCAAACTATCGAAATTAGCGAAATAACATGTCAATTTGAGAAACCTATAACTTTCTTTAACCTGAAAAAAATTTTACTTAGAATCATTAAAATCGCGTTTTAAGTGCTCTAGAAGTGATTTGAGCGCAAAACTTGTTGAATTTACCAATTAAAAATATCCGTCTTATATCAATAACGGCGACGTTTTAGAGCTTAAAATCATGTTTTGTGTGCTTATGTTATCGAGTTGAGCGCAATGATATACTACAATAACGGAACAAAAAGAGACCTTCTAATTGGAAATTTAAGATCTTACCACGTCCGAAATCATGTTTTCGGCTCTCAAAATATCAAGATAAGCGAAACAACATGTCAAAAGGAGAAACCTATAGCTTTCTTTAACCTGAAAAAAAGTTTACTTAGAATCATTAAAATCGCGTTTTAAGAGCTTTAAAAGTGATTTGAGCTTAAAAACTTGTTGTATTTACCAACTAATAATTCCTGTCTTAAATCAATAACGGCGACGTTTTAGAGCTTAAAGTCATGCTTTGTGTACTTATGTTATCGAGGGTAGCGCAATGATATCCTGCAATAACGGAACAAAAAGAGACCTTCTAATTGGAAATTTAAGATCTTACTACGTCCGAAATCATGTTTTCGGCACTCAAACTATCAGGATAAGCGAAACAACATGTCAAAATGAGAAACCTATAACTTTCTTTAACCTGAAAAAAAGTTTACTTAGAATCATTAAAATCGCGTTTTAAGAGCTCTAGAAGTGATTTGAGCTTAAAAACTTGTTTAATTTACCAACTAATAATTGCTGTCTTAAATCAATAACGTGACGTTTTAGAGCGTAAAATCATGTTTTGTGTGCTTATGTTATCGAGTTGAGCGCAATGATATACTGCAATCACGCAACAAAAAGAGACCTTTTAATTGGAAATTTAAGATCTTATCACGTCCGAAATCATGTTTTCGGGACTCAAACCATCGAAATTAGCGAAATAACATGTCAATATGAGAAACCTATAACTTTCTTTAACCTGAAAAAAATTTTACTTAGAATCATTAAAATCGCGTTTTAAGCGCTCTAGAAGTTATTTGAGCGGAAAAACTTGTTGAATTTACCAACTAAAAGTATCCGTCTTAGATCAATAACGGCGACGTTTTAGAGCTTAAAATCATGTTTTGTGTGCTTATGTTTTCAATTTGAGCATAATGATATACTACAATAACGGAACAAAAAGAGACCTTCTATATGGAAATTTAAGATCTTACCACGTCCGAAATCATGTTTTCGGGACTCAAACTATCGAAATTAGCGAAATAACATGTCAATTTGAGAAACCTATAACTTTCTTTAACCTGAAAAAAATTTTACTTAGAATCATTAAAATCGCGTTTTAAGTGCTCTAGAAGTGATTTGAGCGCAAAACTTGTTGAATTTACCAATTAAAAATATCCGTCTTATATCAATAACGGCGACGTTTTAGAGCTTAAAATCATGTTTTGTGTGCTTATGTTATCGAGTTGAGCGCAATGATATACTACAATAACGGAACAAAAAGAGACCTTCTAATTGGAAATTTAAGATCTTACCACGTCCGAAATCATGTTTTCGGCTCTCAAAATATCAAGATAAGCGAAACAACATGTCAAAAGGAGAAACCTATAGCTTTCTTTAACCTGAAAAAAAGTTTACTTAGAATCATTAAAATCGCGTTTTAAGCGCTCTAGAAGTGATTTGAGCCTAAAAACTTGTTGAATTTACCAACTAAAAGTATCCGTCTTAAATCAATAACGGCGACGTTTTAGAGCTTAAAATCAAGTTTTGTGTGCTTATGTTATCGAGTTGAGCGCAATGATATACTACAATAACGGAACAAAAAGAGACCTTCTAATTGAAAATTTAAGAGCTTACCACGTCCGAAATCATTTTTTCGCGACTCAAACATTCGAAATTGGCGAAATAACATGTCAAGATGAGAAACCTATAACTTTCTTTAAACCTGAAAAAAATCGTCTTACAATCATCAAAATCGCGTTTTAAGCGTTCTAGAAATGATTTGAGCTTAAAAACTTGTTGTATTTACCAACTAAAAGTATCCGTCTTAAATCAATAACGGCGTCGTTTTAGAGCTTAAAATCAAGTTTTGTTTGCTTATGTTATCGAGTTGAGCGCAATGATATACTACAATAACGGAACAAAAAGAGACCTTCTAATTGAAAATTTAAGAGCTTACCACGTCCGAAATCATTTTTTCGGGACTCAAACTGTCGAAATTAGCGAAATAACATGTCAAGATGAGAAACCTATAAATTTCTTTAAACCTCAAAAAAATCGTCTTACAATCATCAAAATCGCGTTTTAAGCGCTCTAGAAATGATTTGAGTTTAAAAGCTTGTTGTATTTACCAACTAATAATTCCTGTCTTAAATCAATAACGGCGACGTTTTAGAGCTTAAAGTCATGCTTTTTGTACTTACGTTATCGAGGGTAGCGCAATGATATACTGCAATAACGGAACAAAAAGAGACCTTCTAATTGGAAATTTAAGATCTTACCACGTCCGAAATCATGTTTTCGGCTCTCAAATTATCAAGATAAGCGAAACAACATGTCAAAAGGAGAAACCTATAGCTTTCTTTAACCTGAAAAAAAGTTTACTTAGAATCATTAAAATCGCGTTTTAAGCGCTCTAGAAGTGATTTGAGCCTAAAAACTTGTTGAATTTATAAACTAAAAGTATCCGTCTTAAATCAATAACAGCGACGTTTTAGAGCTTAAAATCAAGTTTTGTGTGCTTATGTTATCGAGTTGAGCGCAATGATATACTACAATAACGGAACAAAAAGAGACCTTCTAATTGAAAATTTAAGAGCTTACCACGTCCGAAATCATTTTTTCGGGACTCAAACTGTCGAAATTAGCGAAATAACATGTCAAGATGCGAAACCTATAACTTTCTTTAACCTGAAAAAAATTTTACTTAGAATCATTAAAATCGCGTTTTAAGCGCTCTAGAAGTTATTTGAGCGGAAAAACTTGTTGAATTTACCAACTAAAAGTATCCGTCTTAAATCAATAACGGCGACGTTTTAGAGCTTAAAATCATGTTTTGTGTGCTTATGTTTTCAATTTGAGCGTAATGATATACTACAATAACGGAACAAAAAGAGACCTTCTATATGGAAATTTAAGATCTTACCACGTCCGAAATCATGTTTTCGGGACTCAAACTATCGAAATTAGCGAAATAACATGTCAATATGAGAAACCTATAACTTTCTTTAACCTGAAAAAAATTTTACTTAGAATCATTAAAATCGCGTTTTAAGCGCTCTAGAAGTGATTTGAGCGCAAAACTTGTTGAATTTACCAATTAAAAATATCCGTCTTATATCAATAACGGCGACGTTTTAGAGCTTAAAATCATGTTTTGTGTGCTTATGTTATCGAGTTGATTGCAATGATATACTACAATAACGGAACAAAAAGAGACCTTCTAATTGGAAATTTAAGATCTTACCACGTCCGAAATCATGTTTTCGGCTCTCAAACCGTCAAGATAAGCGAAACAACATGTCAAAAGGAGAAACCTATAGCTTTCTTTAACCTGAAAAAAGTTTACTTAGAATCATTAAAATCGCGTTTTAAGCGCTCTAGAAGTAATTTGAGCCTAAAAACTTGTTGAATTTACCAACTAAAAGTATCCGTCTTAAATCAACAACGGCGACGTTTTAGAGCTTAAAATCAAGTTTTGTGTGCTTATGTTATCGAGTTGAGCGCAATGATATACTACAATAACGGAACAAAAAGAGACCTTCTAATTGAAAATTTAAGAGCTTACTACGTCCGAAATCATGTTTTCGGGACTCAAACTGTCGAAATTAGCGAAATAACATGTCAAGATGAGAAACCTATAACTTTCTTTAAACCTGAAAAAAATCGTCTTACAATCATCAAAATCGCGTTTAAAGCGCTCTAGCAATGATTTTAGCTAGAAAACTTGTTGTATTTACCAACTAATAATTCCTGTCTTAAATCAATAACGGCGACGATTTAGAGCTTAAAGTCATGCTTTGTGTACTTATGTTATCCAGGGTAGCGCAATGATATACTGCAATAACGGAACAAAAAGAGACCTTCTAATTGGAAATTTAAGATCTTACCACGTCCGAAATCATGTTTTCGGCTCTCAAACTATCAAGATAAGCGAAACAACATGTCAAAAGGAGAAACCTATAGCTTTCTTTAACCTGAAAAAAAGTTTACTTAGAATCATTAAAATCGCGTTTTAAGCGCTCTAGAAGTGATTTGAGCCTAAAAACTTGTTGAATTTACCAACTAAAAGTATCCGTCTTAAATCAATAACGGCGACGTTTTAGAGCTTAAAATCAAGTTTTGTGTGCTTATGTTATCGAGTTGAGCGCAATGATATACTACAATAACGGAACAAAAAGAGACCTTCTAATTGAAAATTTAAGAGCTTACCACGTCCGAAATCATTTTTTCGCGACTCAAACATTCGAAATTGGCGAAATAACATGTCAAGATGAGAAACCTATAACTTTCTTTAAACCTGAAAAAAATCGTCTTACAATCATCAAAATCGCGTTTTAAGCGTTCTAGAAATGATTTGAGCTTAAAAACTTGTTGTATTTACCAACTAAAAGTATCCGTCTTAAATCAATAACGGCGTCGTTTTAGAGCTTAAAATCAAGTTTTGTTTGCTTATGTTATCGAGTTGAGCGCAATGATATACTACAATAACGGAACAAAAAGAGACCTTCTAATTGAAAATTTAAGAGCTTACCACGTCCGAAATCATTTTTTCGGGACTCAAACTGTCGAAATTAGCGAAATAACATGTCAAGATGAGAAACCTATAAATTTCTTTAAACCTCAAAAAAATCGTCTTACAATCATCAAAATCGCGTTTTAAGCGCTCTAGAAATGATTTGAGTTTAAAAGCTTGTTGTATTTACCAACTAATAATTCCTGTCTTAAATCAATAACGGCGACGTTTTAGAGCTTAAAGTCATGCTTTTTGTACTTACGTTATCGAGGGTAGCGCAATGATATACTGCAATAACGGAACAAAAAGAGACCTTCTAATTGGAAATTTAAGATCTTACCACGTCCGAAATCATGTTTTCGGCTCTCAAATTATCAAGATAAGCGAAACAACATGTCAAAAGGAGAAACCTATAGCTTTCTTTAACCTGAAAAAAAGTTTACTTAGAATCATTAAAATCGCGTTTTAAGCGCTCTAGAAGTGATTTGAGCCTAAAAACTTGTTGAATTTATAAACTAAAAGTATCCGTCTTAAATCAATAACAGCGACGTTTTAGAGCTTAAAATCAAGTTTTGTGTGCTTATGTTATCGAGTTGAGCGCAATGATATACTACAATAACGGAACAAAAAGAGACCTTCTAATTGAAAATTTAAGAGCTTACCACGTCCGAAATCATTTTTTCGGGACTCAAACTGTCGAAATTAGCGAAATAACATGTCAAGATGCGAAACCTATAACTTTCTTTAACCTGAAAAAAATTTTACTTAGAATCATTAAAATCGCGTTTTAAGCGCTCTAGAAGTTATTTGAGCGGAAAAACTTGTTGAATTTACCAACTAAAAGTATCCGTCTTAAATCAATAACGGCGACGTTTTAGAGCTTAAAATCATGTTTTGTGTGCTTATGTTTTCAATTTGAGCGTAATGATATACTACAATAACGGAACAAAAAGAGACCTTCTATATGGAAATTTAAGATCTTACCACGTCCGAAATCATGTTTTCGGGACTCAAACTATCGAAATTAGCGAAATAACATGTCAATATGAGAAACCTATAACTTTCTTTAACCTGAAAAAAATTTTACTTAGAATCATTAAAATCGCGTTTTAAGCGCTCTAGAAGTGATTTGAGCGCAAAACTTGTTGAATTTACCAATTAAAAATATCCGTCTTATATCAATAACGGCGACGTTTTAGAGCTTAAAATCATGTTTTGTGTGCTTATGTTATCGAGTTGATTGCAATGATATACTACAATAACGGAACAAAAAGAGACCTTCTAATTGGAAATTTAAGATCTTACCACGTCCGAAATCATGTTTTCGGCTCTCAAACCGTCAAGATAAGCGAAACAACATGTCAAAAGGAGAAACCTATAGCTTTCTTTAACCTGAAAAAAGTTTACTTAGAATCATTAAAATCGCGTTTTAAGCGCTCTAGAAGTAATTTGAGCCTAAAAACTTGTTGAATTTACCAACTAAAAGTATCCGTCTTAAATCAACAACGGCGACGTTTTAGAGCTTAAAATCAAGTTTTGTGTGCTTATGTTATCGAGTTGAGCGCAATGATATACTACAATAACGGAACAAAAAGAGACCTTCTAATTGAAAATTTAAGAGCTTACTACGTCCGAAATCATGTTTTCGGGACTCAAACTGTCGAAATTAGCGAAATAACATGTCAAGATGAGAAACCTATAACTTTCTTTAAACCTGAAAAAAATCGTCTTACAATCATCAAAATCGCGTTTAAAGCGCTCTAGCAATGATTTTAGCTAGAAAACTTGTTGTATTTACCAACTAATAATTCCTGTCTTAAATCAATAACGGCGACGATTTAGAGCTTAAAGTCATGCTTTGTGTACTTATGTTATCCAGGGTAGCGCAATGATATACTGCAATAACGGAACAAAAAGAGACCTTCTAATTGGAAATTTAAGATCTTACCACGTCCGAAATCATGTTTTCGGGACTCAAACCATCGAAATTGGCGAAATAACATGTCAATCTGAGAAACCTATAACTTTCTTTAACCTGAAAAAAAGTTTACTTAGAATCATTAAAATCGCGTTTTAAGCACTCTAGAAGTGATTTGAGCGGGAAAACTTGTTGAATTTACCAACTAAAAGTATCCGTCTTAAATCAATAACGGCGACGTTTTAGAGCTTAAAATCATGTTTTGTGTGCTTATGTTATCGAGTTGAGCGCAATGATATACTACAATAACGGAACAAAAAGAGACCTTCTAATTGGAAATTTAAGATCTTACCACGTCCGAAATCATGTTTTCGGCACTCAAACTATCAGGATAAGCGAAACAACATGTCAAAATGAGAAACCTATAATTTTCTTTAACCTGAAAAAAAGTTTACTTAGAATCATTAAAATCGCGTTTTAAGAGCTCTAGAAGTGATTTGAGCTTAAAAACTTGTTTAATTTACAACTTAATAATTGCTGTCTTAAATCAATAACGTGACGTTTTAGAGCTTAAAATCATGTTTTGTGTGCTTATGTTATCGAGTGGAGCGCAATGATATACTGCAATAACGGAACAAAAAGAGACCTTTTAATTGGAAATTTAAGATCTTACCACGTCCGAAATCTTTTTTTCGGCACTCAAACCATCGAAATTAGCGAAATAACATGTCAAAATGAGAAACCTATCACTTTCTTTAAACCTGAAAAAAAATCGACTTACAATCATCAAAATCGCGTTTTAAGCGCTCTAGAAGTGATTTGAGCCTAATAACTTGTTGAATTAACCAACTAAAAGTATCCGTCTTAAATCAATAACGGCGACGTTTTAGAGCTTAAAATCATGTTTTGTGTGCTTATGTTATCGAGTTGAGCGCAATGATATACTACAATAACGGAAAAAAAGAGACCTTCTAATTGGAAATTTAAGATCTTACCACGTCCGAAATCATGTTTTCGGCACTCAAACCATCGAAATTAGCGAAATAACATGTCAAAATGGGAAACCTATCACTTTCTTTAAACCTGAAAAAAAATCGACTTACAATCATCAAAATCGCGTTTTAAGCGCTCTAGAAGTGATTTCGAACTAAAAATTAAGCGCTCTAGAAGTGATTTCGAACTAAAAATTCGAACTAAAAATTTCGCTCTAGAAGTGATATACGAACTAAAAATTGCTGTCTTAAATCAATAACGGCGACGTTTTAGAGCTTAAAATATTGTTTTGTGTCCTTATGTGATCGAGTTGAGCGCAATGATATACTACAATAACGGAACAAAAAGAGACCTTCTAATTGGAAATTTAAGATCTTACCACGTCCGAAATCATGTTTTCGGCACTCAAACCATGGAGATAAGCGAAATAAGATATCAAAATTAGAAACCTATAACTTTCTTTAAACCTGAAAAAAATCGACTTACAATCATTAAAATCGCGTTTTAAACGCTCTAGAAGTGATTTGAGCGCAAAACTTGTTGAATTTACCAATTAAAAATATCCGTCTTAAATCAATAACGGCGACGTTTTAGAGCTTAAAATCATGTTTTGTGTGCTTATGTTATCGAGTTGAGCGCAATGATATACTACAATAACGGAACAAAAAGAGACCTTCTAATTGGAAATTTAAGATCTTACCACGTCCGAAATCATGTTTTCGGCTCTCAAACCATCAAGATAAGCGAAACAACATGTCAAAAGGAGAAACCTATAGCTTTCTTTAACCTGAAAAAAAGTTTACTTAGAATCATTAAAATCGCGTTTTAAGCGCTCTAGAAGTGATTTGAGCCGGAAAACTTGTTGAATTTCCCAACTAAAAGTATCCGTCTTAAATCAATAACGGCGACGTTTTAGAGCTTAAAATCATGTTTTGTGTGCTTATGTTATCGAGTTGAGCGCAATGATATACTACAATAACGGAACAAAAAGAGACCTTCTAATTGGAAATTTAAGATCTTACCACGTCCGAAATCATGTTTTCGGCACTCAAACCATCGAAATTAGCGAAATAACATGTCAAAATGAGAAACCTATCACTTTCTTTAAACCTAAAAAAAAAATCGACTTACAATCATCAAAATCGCGTTTTAAGCGCTCTAGAAGTGATTTGAGCTTAAAAACTTGTTGAATATACGAACTAAAAATTGCTGTCTTAAATCAATAACGGCGACGTTTTAGAGCTTAAAATCATGTTTTGTGTCCTTATGTGATCGAGTTGAGCGCAATGATATACTACAATAACGGAACAAAAAGAGACCTTCTAATTGGAAATTTAAGATCTTACCACGTCCGAAATCATGTTTTCGGCACTCAAACCATGGAGATAAGCGAAATAAGATATCAAAATTAGAAACCTATAACTTTCTTTAAACCTGAAAAAATCGACTTACAATCATTAAAATCGCGTTTTAAGCGCTCTAGAAGTGATTTGAGCGCAAAACTTGTTGAATTTACCAATTAAAAATATCCGTCTTAAATCAATAACGGCGACGTTTTAGAGCTTAAAATCATGTTTTGTGTACTTATGTTATCGAGTTGAGCGCAATGATATACTACAATAACGGAACAAAAAGAGACCTTCTAATTGAAAATTTAAGAGCTTACTACGTCCGAAATCATGTTTTCGGGACTCAAACTGTCGAAATTAGCGAAATAACATGTCAAGATGAGAAACCTATAACTTTCTTTAAACCTGAAAAAAATCGTCTTACAATCATCAAAATCGCGTTTAAAGCGCTCTAGCAATGATTTTAGCTTAAAAACTTGTTGTATTTACAAACTAATAATTCCTGTCTTAAATCAATAACGACGACGTTTTAGAGCTTAAAGTCATGCTTTGTGTACTTATGTTATCCAGGGTAGCGCAATGATATACTGCAATAACGGAACAAAAAGAGACCTTCTAATTGGAAATTTAAGATCTTACCACGTCCGAAATCATGTTTTCGGCTCTCAAACTATCAAGATAAGCGAAACAACATGTCAAAAGGAGAAACCTATAGCTTTCTTTAACCTGAAAAAAAGTTTACTTAGAATCATTAAAATCGCGTTTTAAGCGCTCTAGAAGTGATTTGAGCCTAAAAACTTGTTGAATTTATAAACTAAAAGTATCCGTCTTAAATCAATAACAGCGACGTTTTAGAGCTTAAAATCAAGTTTTGTGTGCTTATGTTATCGAGTTGAGCGCAATGATATACTACAATAACGGAACAAAAAGAGACCTTCTAATTGAAAATTTAAGAGCTTACCACGTCCGAAATCATTTTTTCGGGACTCAAACTGTCGAAATTAGCGAAATAACATGTCAAGATGCGAAACCTATAACTTTCTTTAACCTGAAAAAAATTTTACTTAGAATCATTAAAATCGCGTTTTAAGCGCTCTAGAAGTGATTTGAGCGCAAAACTTGTTGAATTTACCAATTAAAAATATCCGTCTCAAATCAATAACGGCGACGTTTTAGAGCTTAAAATCATGTTTTGTGTGCTTATGTTATCGAGTTGAGCGCAATGATATACTACAATAACGGAACAAAAAGAGACCTTCTAATTGGAAATTTAAGATCTTACCACGTCCGAAATCATGTTTTCGGCTCTCAAACCATCAAGATAAGCGAAACAACATGTCAAAAGGAGAAACCTATAGCTTTCTTTAACCTGGAAAAAAGTTTACTTAGAATCATTAAAATCGCGTTTTAAGCGCTCTAGAAGTGATTTGAGTCTAAAAACTTGTTGAATTTACCAACTAAAAGTATCCATCTTAAATCAATAACGGCGACGTTTTAGAGCTTAAAATCATGTTTTGTGTGCTTATGTTATCGAGTTGAGCGCAATGATATACTACAATAACGGAACAAAAAGAGACCTTCTAATTGGAAATTAATGAGCTTACCACGTCCGAAATCATGTTTTCGGCACTCAAACCATCAAGATTAAAGAAACAACATGTCAATATGAGAAACCTATAACTTTCTTTAACCTGAAAAAAAGTTTACTTAGAATCATTAAAATCGCGTTTTAAGAGCTTTAAAAGTGATTTGAGCTTAAAAACTTGTTGTATTTACCAACTAATAATTCCTGTCTTAAATCAATAACGGCGACGTTTTAGAGCTTAAAGTCATGCTTTGTGTACTTATGTTATCGAGGGTAGCGCAATGATATCCTGCAATAACGGAACAAAAAGAGACCTTCTAATTGGAAATTTAAGATCTTACTACGTCCGAAATCATGTTTTCGGCACTCAAACTATCAGGATAAGCGAAACAACATGTCAAAATGAGAAACCTATAACTTTCTTTAACCTGAAAAAAAGTTTACTTAGAATCATTAAAATCGCGTTTTAAGAGCTCTAGAAGTGATTTGAGCTTAAAAACTTGTTTAATTTACCAACTAATAATTGCTGTCTTAAATCAATAACGTGACGTTTTAGAGCGTAAAATCATGTTTTGTGTGCTTATGTTATCGAGTTGAGCGCAATGATATACTGCAATCACGCAACAAAAAGAGACCTTTTAATTGGAAATTTAAGATCTTATCACGTCCGAAATCATGTTTTCGGGACTCAAACCATCGAAATTAGCGAAATAACATGTCAATATGAGAAACCTATAACTTTCTTTAACCTGAAAAAAATTTTACTTAGAATCATTAAAATCGCGTTTTAAGCGCTCTAGAAGTTATTTGAGCGGAAAAACTTGTTGAATTTACCAACTAAAAGTATCCGTCTTAGATCAATAACGGCGACGTTTTAGAGCTTAAAATCATGTTTTGTGTGCTTATGTTTTCAATTTGAGCGTAATGATATACTACAATAACGGAACAAAAAGAGACCTTCTATATGGAAATTTAAGATCTTACCACGTCCGAAATCATGTTTTCGGGACTCAAACTATCGAAATTAGCGAAATAACATGTCAATTTGAGAAACCTATAACTTTCTTTAACCTGAAAAAAATTTTACTTAGAATCATTAAAATCGCGTTTTAAGTGCTCTAGAAGTGATTTGAGCGCAAAACTTGTTGAATTTACCAATTAAAAATATCCGTCTTATATCAATAACGGCGACGTTTTAGAGCTTAAAATCATGTTTTGTGTGCTTATGTTATCGAGTTGAGCGCAATGATATACTACAATAACGGAACAAAAAGAGACCTTCTAATTGGAAATTTAAGATCTTACCACGTCCGAAATCATGTTTTCGGCTCTCAAAATATCAAGATAAGCGAAACAACATGTCAAAAGGAGAAACCTATAGCTTTCTTTAACCTGAAAAAAAGTTTACTTAGAATCATTAAAATCGCGTTTTAAGAGCTTTAAAAGTGATTTGAGCTTAAAAACTTGTTGTATTTACCAACTAATAATTCCTGTCTTAAATCAATAACGGCGACGTTTTAGAGCTTAAAGTCATGCTTTGTGTACTTATGTTATCGAGGGTAGCGCAATGATATCCTGCAATAACGGAACAAAAAGAGACCTTCTAATTGGAAATTTAAGATCTTACTACGTCCGAAATCATGTTTTCGGCACTCAAACTATCAGGATAAGCGAAACAACATGTCAAAATGAGAAACCTATAACTTTCTTTAACCTGAAAAAAAGTTTACTTAGAATCATTAAAATCGCGTTTTAAGAGCTCTAGAAGTGATTTGAGCTTAAAAACTTGTTTAATTTACCAACTAATAATTGCTGTCTTAAATCAATAACGTGACGTTTTAGAGCGTAAAATCATGTTTTGTGTGCTTATGTTATCGAGTTGAGCGCAATGATATACTGCAATCACGCAACAAAAAGAGACCTTTTAATTGGAAATTTAAGATCTTATCACGTCCGAAATCATGTTTTCGGGACTCAAACCATCGAAATTAGCGAAATAACATGTCAATATGAGAAACCTATAACTTTCTTTAACCTGAAAAAAATTTTACTTAGAATCATTAAAATCGCGTTTTAAGCGCTCTAGAAGTTATTT
Organism: Muricea muricata; assembly: GCA_963855995.1. Taxonomy (NCBI): domain Eukaryota; kingdom Metazoa; phylum Cnidaria; class Anthozoa; order Malacalcyonacea; family Plexauridae; genus Muricea; species Muricea muricata. Next base: position 32,289,434 of record OY979717.1, read on the forward strand.
GAGCGGAAAAACTTGTTGAATTTACCAACTAAAAGTATCCGTCTTAGATCAATAACGGCGACGTTTTAGAGCTTAAAATCATGTTTTGTGTGCTTATGTTTTCAATTTGAGCGTAATGATATACTACAATAACGGAACAAAAAGAGACCTTCTATATGGAAATTTAAGATCTTACCACGTCCGAAATCATGTTTTCGGGACTCAAACTATCGAAATTAGCGAAATAACATGTCAATTTGAGAAACCTATAACTTTCTTTAACCTGAAAAAAATTTTACTTAGAATCATTAAAATCGCGTTTTAAGTGCTCTAGAAGTGATTTGAGCGCAAAACTTGTTGAATTTACCAATTAAAAATATCCGTCTTATATCAATAACGGCGACGTTTTAGAGCTTAAAATCATGTTTTGTGTGCTTATGTTATCGAGTTGAGCGCAATGATATACTACAATAACGGAACAAAAAGAGACCTTCTAATTGGAAATTTAAGATCTTACCACGTCCGAAATCATGTTTTCGGCTCTCAAAATATCAAGATAAGCGAAACAACATGTCAAAAGGAGAAACCTATAGCTTTCTTTAACCTGAAAAAAAGTTTACTTAGAATCATTAAAATCGCGTTTTAAGCGCTCTAGAAGTGATTTGAGCCTAAAAACTTGTTGAATTTACCAACTAAAAGTATCCGTCTTAAATCAATAACGGCGACGTTTTAGAGCTTAAAATCAAGTTTTGTGTGCTTATGTTATCGAGTTGAGCGCAATGATATACTACAATAACGGAACAAAAAGAGACCTTCTAATTGAAAATTTAAGAGCTTACCACGTCCGAAATCATTTTTTCGCGACTCAAACATTCGAAATTGGCGAAATAACATGTCAAGATGAGAAACCTATAACTTTCTTTAAACCTGAAAAAAATCGTCTTACAATCATCAAAATCGCGTTTTAAGCGTTCTAGAAATGATTTGAGCTTAAAAACTTGTTGTATTTACCAACTAAAAGTATCCGTCTTAAATCAATAACGGCGTCGTTTTAGAGCTTAAAATCAAGTTTTGTTTGCTTATGTTATCGAGTTGAGCGCAATGATATACTACAATAACGGAACAAAAAGAGACCTTCTAATTGAAAATTTAAGAGCTTACCACGTCCGAAATCATTTTTTCGGGACTCAAACTGTCGAAATTAGCGAAATAACATGTCAAGATGAGAAACCTATAAATTTCTTTAAACCTCAAAAAAATCGTCTTACAATCATCAAAATCGCGTTTTAAGCGCTCTAGAAATGATTTGAGTTTAAAAGCTTGTTGTATTTACCAACTAATAATTCCTGTCTTAAATCAATAACGGCGACGTTTTAGAGCTTAAAGTCATGCTTTTTGTACTTACGTTATCGAGGGTAGCGCAATGATATACTGCAATAACGGAACAAAAAGAGACCTTCTAATTGGAAATTTAAGATCTTACCACGTCCGAAATCATGTTTTCGGCTCTCAAATTATCAAGATAAGCGAAACAACATGTCAAAAGGAGAAACCTATAGCTTTCTTTAACCTGAAAAAAAGTTTACTTAGAATCATTAAAATCGCGTTTTAAGCGCTCTAGAAGTGATTTGAGCCTAAAAACTTGTTGAATTTATAAACTAAAAGTATCCGTCTTAAATCAATAACAGCGACGTTTTAGAGCTTAAAATCAAGTTTTGTGTGCTTATGTTATCGAGTTGAGCGCAATGATATACTACAATAACGGAACAAAAAGAGACCTTCTAATTGAAAATTTAAGAGCTTACCACGTCCGAAATCATTTTTTCGCGACTCAAACATTCGAAATTGGCGAAATAACATGTCAAGATGAGAAACCTATAACTTTCTTTAAACCTGAAAAAAATCGTCTTACAATCATCAAAATCGCGTTTTAAGCGTTCTAGAAATGATTTGAGCTTAAAAACTTGTTGTATTTACCAACTAAAAGTATCCGTCTTAAATCAATAACGGCGTCGTTTTAGAGCTTAAAATCAAGTTTTGTTTGCTTATGTTATCGAGTTGAGCGCAATGATATACTACAATAACGGAACAAAAAGAGACCTTCTAATTGAAAATTTAAGAGCTTACCACGTCCGAAATCATTTTTTCGGGACTCAAACTGTCGAAATTAGCGAAATAACATGTCAAGATGAGAAACCTATAAATTTCTTTAAACCTCAAAAAAATCGTCTTACAATCATCAAAATCGCGTTTTAAGCGCTCTAGAAATGATTTGAGTTTAAAAGCTTGTTGTATTTACCAACTAATAATTCCTGTCTTAAATCAATAACGGCGACGTTTTAGAGCTTAAAGTCATGCTTTTTGTACTTACGTTATCGAGGGTAGCGCAATGATATACTGCAATAACGGAACAAAAAGAGACCTTCTAATTGGAAATTTAAGATCTTACCACGTCCGAAATCATGTTTTCGGCTCTCAAATTATCAAGATAAGCGAAACAACATGTCAAAAGGAGAAACCTATAGCTTTCTTTAACCTGAAAAAAAGTTTACTTAGAATCATTAAAATCGCGTTTTAAGCGCTCTAGAAGTGATTTGAGCCTAAAAACTTGTTGAATTTATAAACTAAAAGTATCCGTCTTAAATCAATAACAGCGACGTTTTAGAGCTTAAAATCAAGTTTTGTGTGCTTATGTTATCGAGTTGAGCGCAATGATATACTACAATAACGGAACAAAAAGAGACCTTCTAATTGAAAATTTAAGAGCTTACCACGTCCGAAATCATTTTTTCGGGACTCAAACTGTCGAAATTAGCGAAATAACATGTCAAGATGCGAAACCTATAACTTTCTTTAACCTGAAAAAAATTTTACTTAGAATCATTAAAATCGCGTTTTAAGCGCTCTAGAAGTTATTTGAGCGGAAAAACTTGTTGAATTTACCAACTAAAAGTATCCGTCTTAAATCAATAACGGCGACGTTTTAGAGCTTAAAATCATGTTTTGTGTGCTTATGTTTTCAATTTGAGCGTAATGATATACTACAATAACGGAACAAAAAGAGACCTTCTATATGGAAATTTAAGATCTTACCACGTCCGAAATCATGTTTTCGGGACTCAAACTATCGAAATTAGCGAAATAACATGTCAATATGAGAAACCTATAACTTTCTTTAACCTGAAAAAAATTTTACTTAGAATCATTAAAATCGCGTTTTAAGCGCTCTAGAAGTGATTTGAGCGCAAAACTTGTTGAATTTACCAATTAAAAATATCCGTCTTATATCAATAACGGCGACGTTTTAGAGCTTAAAATCATGTTTTGTGTGCTTATGTTATCGAGTTGATTGCAATGATATACTACAATAACGGAACAAAAAGAGACCTTCTAATTGGAAATTTAAGATCTTACCACGTCCGAAATCATGTTTTCGGCTCTCAAACCGTCAAGATAAGCGAAACAACATGTCAAAAGGAGAAACCTATAGCTTTCTTTAACCTGAAAAAAGTTTACTTAGAATCATTAAAATCGCGTTTTAAGCGCTCTAGAAGTAATTTGAGCCTAAAAACTTGTTGAATTTACCAACTAAAAGTATCCGTCTTAAATCAACAACGGCGACGTTTTAGAGCTTAAAATCAAGTTTTGTGTGCTTATGTTATCGAGTTGAGCGCAATGATATACTACAATAACGGAACAAAAAGAGACCTTCTAATTGAAAATTTAAGAGCTTACTACGTCCGAAATCATGTTTTCGGGACTCAAACTGTCGAAATTAGCGAAATAACATGTCAAGATGAGAAACCTATAACTTTCTTTAAACCTGAAAAAAATCGTCTTACAATCATCAAAATCGCGTTTAAAGCGCTCTAGCAATGATTTTAGCTAGAAAACTTGTTGTATTTACCAACTAATAATTCCTGTCTTAAATCAATAACGGCGACGATTTAGAGCTTAAAGTCATGCTTTGTGTACTTATGTTATCCAGGGTAGCGCAATGATATACTGCAATAACGGAACAAAAAGAGACCTTCTAATTGGAAATTTAAGATCTTACCACGTCCGAAATCATGTTTTCGGCTCTCAAACTATCAAGATAAGCGAAACAACATGTCAAAAGGAGAAACCTATAGCTTTCTTTAACCTGAAAAAAGTTTACTTAGAATCATTAAAATCGCGTTTTAAGCACTCTAGAAGTGATTTGAGCCTAAAAACTTGTTGAATTTACCAACTAAAAGTATCCGTCTTAAATCAACAACGGCGACGTTTTAGAGTTTAAAATCAAGTTTTGTGTGCTTATGTTATCGAGTTGAGTGCAATGATATACTACAATAACGGAACAAAAAGAGACCTTCTAATTGAAAATTTAAGAGCTTACTACGTCCGAAATCATGTTTTCGGGACTCAAACTGTCGAAATTAGCGAAATAACATGTCAAGATGAGAAACCTATAACTTTCTTTAAACCTGAAAAAAATCGTCTTACAATCATCAAAATCGCGTTTTAAGCGTTCTAGAAATGATTTGAGCTTAAAAACTTGTTGTATTTACCAACTAATTATTCCTGTCTTAAATCAATAACGGCGACGTTTTAGAGCTTAAAGTCATGCTTTGTGTACTTATGTTATCGAGGGTAGCGCAATGATATACTGCAATAACGGAAAAAAAAGAGACCTTCTATTTGGAAATTTAAGATCTTACCACGTCCGAAATCATGTTTTCGGCACTCAAACTATCAGGAAAAGCGAAACAACATGTCAAAATGAGAAACCTATAACTTTCTTTAACCTGAAAAAAAGTTAAATTAGAATCATTAAAATCGCGTTTTAAGAGCTCTAGAAGTGATTTGCGCTTAAAAACTTGTTTAATTTACCAACTAATAATTGCTGTCTTAAATCAATAACGTGACGTTTTAGAGCGTAAAATAATGTTCTGTGTGCTTATGTTATCGAGTTGAGCGCATTGATATACTGCAATCACGGAACAAAAAGAGACCTTTCAATTGGAAATTTAAGATCTTATCACGTCCGAAATCATGTTTTCGGGACTCAAACCATCGAAATTAGCGAAATAACATGTCAATATGAGAAACCTATAACTTTCTTTAACCTGAAAAAAATTTTACTTAGAATCATTAAAATCGCGTTTTAAGCGCTCTAGAAGTGATTTGAGTGCAAAACTTGTTGAATTTACCAATTAAAAATATCCGTCTCAAATCAATAACGGCGACGTTTTAGAGCTTAAAATCATGTTTTGTGTGCTTATGTTATCGAGTTGAGCGCAATGATATACTACAATAACGGAACAAAAAGAGACCTTCTAATTGGAAATTTAAGATCTTACCACGTCCGAAATCATGTTTTCGGCTCTCAAACCATCAAGATAAGCGAAACAACATGTCAAAAGGAGAAACCTATAGCTTTCTTTAACCTGAAAAAAAGTTTACTTAGAATCATTAAAATCGCGTTTTAAGTTCTCTAGAAGTGATTTGAGCCGGAAAACTTGTTGAATTTCCCAACTAAAAGTATCCGTCTTAAATCAATAACGGCGACGTTTTAGAGCTTAAAATCATGTTTTGTGTGCTTATGTTATCGAGTTGAGCGCAATGATATACTACAATAACGGAACAAAAAGAGACCTTCTAATTGGAAATTTAAGATCTTACCACGTCCGAAATCATGTTTTCGGCACTCAAACCATCGAAATTAGCGAAATAACATGTCAAAATGAGAAACCTATCACTTTCTTTAAACCTAAAAAAAAAATCGACTTACAATCATCAAAATCGCGTTTTAAGCGCTCTAGAAGTGATTTGAGCTTAAAAACTTGTTGAATATACGAACTAAAAATTGCTGTCTTAAATCAATAACGGCGACGTTTTAGAGCTTAAAATCATGTTTTGTGTCCTTATGTGATCGAGTTGAGCGCAATGATATACTACAATAACGGAACAAAAAGAGACCTTCTAATTGGAAATTTAAGATCTTACCACGTCCGAAATCATGTTTTCGGCACTCAAACCATGGAGATAAGCGAAATAAGATATCAAAATTAGAAACCTATAACTTTCTTTAAACCTGAAAAAATCGACTTACAATCATTAAAATCGCGTTTTAAGCGCTCTAGAAGTGATTTGAGCGCAAAACTTGTTGAATTTACCAATTAAAAATATCCGTCTTAAATCAATAACGGCGACGTTTTAGAGCTTAAAATCATGTTTTGTGTACTTATGTTATCGAGTTGAGCGCAATGATATACTACAATAACGGAACAAAAAGAGACCTTCTAATTGAAAATTTAAGAGCTTACTACGTCCGAAATCATGTTTTCGGGACTCAAACTGTCGAAATTAGCGAAATAACATGTCAAGATGAGAAACCTATAACTTTCTTTAAACCTGAAAAAAATCGTCTTACAATCATCAAAATCGCGTTTAAAGCGCTCTAGCAATGATTTTAGCTTAAAAACTTGTTGTATTTACAAACTAATAATTCCTGTCTTAAATCAATAACGACGACGTTTTAGAGCTTAAAGTCATGCTTTGTGTACTTATGTTATCCAGGGTAGCGCAATGATATACTGCAATAACGGAACAAAAAGAGACCTTCTAATTGGAAATTTAAGATCTTACCACGTCCGAAATCATGTTTTCGGCTCTCAAACTATCAAGATAAGCGAAACAACATGTCAAAAGGAGAAACCTATAGCTTTCTTTAACCTGAAAAAAAGTTTACTTAGAATCATTAAAATCGCGTTTTAAGCGCTCTAGAAGTGATTTGAGCCTAAAAACTTGTTGAATTTATAAACTAAAAGTATCCGTCTTAAATCAATAACAGCGACGTTTTAGAGCTTAAAATCAAGTTTTGTGTGCTTATGTTATCGAGTTGAGCGCAATGATATACTACAATAACGGAACAAAAAGAGACCTTCTAATTGAAAATTTAAGAGCTTACCACGTCCGAAATCATTTTTTCGGGACTCAAACTGTCGAAATTAGCGAAATAACATGTCAAGATGCGAAACCTATAACTTTCTTTAACCTGAAAAAAATTTTACTTAGAATCATTAAAATCGCGTTTTAAGCGCTCTAGAAGTGATTTGAGCGCAAAACTTGTTGAATTTACCAATTAAAAATATCCGTCTCAAATCAATAACGGCGACGTTTTAGAGCTTAAAATCATGTTTTGTGTGCTTATGTTATCGAGTTGAGCGCAATGATATACTACAATAACGGAACAAAAAGAGACCTTCTAATTGGAAATTTAAGATCTTACCACGTCCGAAATCATGTTTTCGGCTCTCAAACCATCAAGATAAGCGAAACAACATGTCAAAAGGAGAAACCTATAGCTTTCTTTAACCTGGAAAAAAGTTTACTTAGAATCATTAAAATCGCGTTTTAAGCGCTCTAGAAGTGATTTGAGTCTAAAAACTTGTTGAATTTACCAACTAAAAGTATCCATCTTAAATCAATAACGGCGACGTTTTAGAGCTTAAAATCATGTTTTGTGTGCTTATGTTATCGAGTTGAGCGCAATGATATACTACAATAACGGAACAAAAAGAGACCTTCTAATTGGAAATTAATGAGCTTACCACGTCCGAAATCATGTTTTCGGCACTCAAACCATCAAGATTAAAGAAACAACATGTCAATATGAGAAACCTATAACTTTCTTTAACCTGAAAAAAAGTTTACTTAGAATCATTAAAATCGCGTTTTAAGAGCTTTAAAAGTGATTTGAGCTTAAAAACTTGTTGTATTTACCAACTAATAATTCCTGTCTTAAATCAATAACGGCGACGTTTTAGAGCTTAAAGTCATGCTTTGTGTACTTATGTTATCGAGGGTAGCGCAATGATATCCTGCAATAACGGAACAAAAAGAGACCTTCTAATTGGAAATTTAAGATCTTACTACGTCCGAAATCATGTTTTCGGCACTCAAACTATCAGGATAAGCGAAACAACATGTCAAAATGAGAAACCTTGAACTTTCTTTAACCTGAAAAAAAGTTTACTTAGAATCATTAAAATCGCGTTTTAAGAGCTCTAGAAGTGATTTGAGCTTAAAAACTTGTTTAATTTACCAACTAATAATTGCTGTCTTAAATCAATAACGTGACGTTTTAGAGCGTAAAATCATGTTTTGTGTGCTTATGTTATCGAGTTGAGCGCAATGATATACTGCAATCACGCAACAAAAAGAGACCTTTTAATTGGAAATTTAAGATCTTATCACGTCCGAAATCATGTTTTCGGGACTCAAACCATCGAAATTAGCGAAATAACATGTCAATATGAGAAACCTATAACTTTCTTTAACCTGAAAAAAATTTTACTTAGAATCATTAAAATCGCGTTTTAAGCGCTCTAGAAGTTATTTGAGCGGAAAAACTTGTTGAATTTACCAACTAAAAGTATCCGTCTTAGATCAATAACGGCGACGTTTTAGAGCTTAAAATCATGTTTTGTGTGCTTATGTTTTCAATTTGAGCGTAATGATATACTACAATAACGGAACAAAAAGAGACCTTCTATATGGAAATTTAAGATCTTACCACGTCCGAAATCATGTTTTCGGGACTCAAACTATCGAAATTAGCGAAATAACATGTCAATTTGAGAAACCTATAACTTTCTTTAACCTGAAAAAAATTTTACTTAGAATCATTAAAATCGCGTTTTAAGTGCTCTAGAAGTGATTTGAGCGCAAAACTTGTTGAATTTACCAATTAAAAATATCCGTCTTATATCAATAACGGCGACGTTTTAGAGCTTAAAATCATGTTTTGTGTGCTTATGTTATCGAGTTGAGCGCAATGATATACTACAATAACGGAACAAAAAGAGACCTTCTAATTGGAAATTTAAGATCTTACCACGTCCGAAATCATGTTTTCGGCTCTCAAAATATCAAGATAAGCGAAACAACATGTCAAAAGGAGAAACCTATAGCTTTCTTTAACCTGAAAAAAAGTTTACTTAGAATCATTAAAATCGCGTTTTAAGAGCTTTAAAAGTGATTTGAGCTTAAAAACTTGTTGTATTTACCAACTAATAATTCCTGTCTTAAATCAATAACGGCGACGTTTTAGAGCTTAAAGTCATGCTTTGTGTACTTATGTTATCGAGGGTAGCGCAATGATATCCTGCAATAACGGAACAAAAAGAGACCTTCTAATTGGAAATTTAAGATCTTACTACGTCCGAAATCATGTTTTCGGCACTCAAACTATCAGGATAAGCGAAACAACATGTCAAAATGAGAAACCTATAACTTTCTTTAACCTGAAAAAAAGTTTACTTAGAATCATTAAAATCGCGTTTTAAGAGCTCTAGAAGTGATTTGAGCTTAAAAACTTGTTTAATTTACCAACTAATAATTGCTGTCTTAAATCAATAACGTGACGTTTTAGAGCGTAAAATCATGTTTTGTGTGCTTATGTTATCGAGTTGAGCGCAATGATATACTGCAATCACGCAACAAAAAGAGACCTTTTAATTGGAAATTTAAGATCTTATCACGTCCGAAATCATGTTTTCGGGACTCAAACCATCGAAATTAGCGAAATAACATGTCAATATGAGAAACCTATAACTTTCTTTAACCTGAAAAAAATTTTACTTAGAATCATTAAAATCGCGTTTTAAGCGCTCTAGAAGTTATTTGAGCGGAAAAACTTGTTGAATTTACCAACTAAAAGTATCCGTCTTAGATCAATAACGGCGACGTTTTAGAGCTTAAAATCATGTTTTGTGTGCTTATGTTTTCAATTTGAGCGTAATGATATACTACAATAACGGAACAAAAAGAGACCTTCTATATGGAAATTTAAGATCTTACCACGTCCGAAATCATGTTTTCGGGACTCAAACTATCGAAATTAGCGAAATAACATGTCAATTTGAGAAACCTATAACTTTCTTTAACCTGAAAAAAATTTTACTTAGAATCATTAAAATCGCGTTTTAAGTGCTCTAGAAGTGATTTGAGCGCAAAACTTGTTGAATTTACCAATTAAAAATATCCGTCTTATATCAATAACGGCGACGTTTTAGAGCTTAAAATCATGTTTTGTGTGCTTATGTTATCGAGTTGAGCGCAATGATATACTACAATAACGGAACAAAAAGAGACCTTCTAATTGGAAATTTAAGATCTTACCACGTCCGAAATCATGTTTTCGGCTCTCAAAATATCAAGATAAGCGAAACAACATGTCAAAAGGAGAAACCTATAGCTTTCTTTAACCTGAAAAAAAGTTTACTTAGAATCATTAAAATCGCGTTTTAAGCGCTCTAGAAGTGATTTGAGCCTAAAAACTTGTTGAATTTACCAACTAAAAGTATCCGTCTTAAATCAATAACGGCGACGTTTTAGAGCTTAAAATCAAGTTTTGTGTGCTTATGTTATCGAGTTGAGCGCAATGATATACTACAATAACGGAACAAAAAGAGACCTTCTAATTGAAAATTTAAGAGCTTACCACGTCCGAAATCATTTTTTCGCGACTCAAACATTCGAAATTGGCGAAATAACATGTCAAGATGAGAAACCTATAACTTTCTTTAAACCTGAAAAAAATCGTCTTACAATCATCAAAATCGCGTTTTAAGCGTTCTAGAAATGATTTGAGCTTAAAAACTTGTTGTATTTACCAACTAAAAGTATCCGTCTTAAATCAATAACGGCGTCGTTTTAGAGCTTAAAATCAAGTTTTGTTTGCTTATGTTATCGAGTTGAGCGCAATGATATACTACAATAACGGAACAAAAAGAGACCTTCTAATTGAAAATTTAAGAGCTTACCACGTCCGAAATCATTTTTTCGGGACTCAAACTGTCGAAATTAGCGAAATAACATGTCAAGATGAGAAACCTATAAATTTCTTTAAACCTCAAAAAAATCGTCTTACAATCATCAAAATCGCGTTTTAAGCGCTCTAGAAATGATTTGAGTTTAAAAGCTTGTTGTATTTACCAACTAATAATTCCTGTCTTAAATCAATAACGGCGACGTTTTAGAGCTTAAAGTCATGCTTTTTGTACTTACGTTATCGAGGGTAGCGCAATGATATACTGCAATAACGGAACAAAAAGAGACCTTCTAATTGGAAATTTAAGATCTTACCACGTCCGAAATCATGTTTTCGGCTCTCAAATTATCAAGATAAGCGAAACAACATGTCAAAAGGAGAAACCTATAGCTTTCTTTAACCTGAAAAAAAGTTTACTTAGAATCATTAAAATCGCGTTTTAAGCGCTCTAGAAGTGATTTGAGCCTAAAAACTTGTTGAATTTATAAACTAAAAGTATCCGTCTTAAATCAATAACAGCGACGTTTTAGAGCTTAAAATCAAGTTTTGTGTGCTTATGTTATCGAGTTGAGCGCAATGATATACTACAATAACGGAACAAAAAGAGACCTTCTAATTGAAAATTTAAGAGCTTACCACGTCCGAAATCATTTTTTCGGGACTCAAACTGTCGAAATTAGCGAAATAACATGTCAAGATGCGAAACCTATAACTTTCTTTAACCTGAAAAAAATTTTACTTAGAATCATTAAAATCGCGTTTTAAGCGCTCTAGAAGTTATTTGAGCGGAAAAACTTGTTGAATTTACCAACTAAAAGTATCCGTCTTAAATCAATAACGGCGACGTTTTAGAGCTTAAAATCATGTTTTGTGTGCTTATGTTTTCAATTTGAGCGTAATGATATACTACAATAACGGAACAAAAAGAGACCTTCTATATGGAAATTTAAGATCTTACCACGTCCGAAATCATGTTTTCGGGACTCAAACTATCGAAATTAGCGAAATAACATGTCAATATGAGAAACCTATAACTTTCTTTAACCTGAAAAAAATTTTACTTAGAATCATTAAAATCGCGTTTTAAGCGCTCTAGAAGTGATTTGAGCGCAAAACTTGTTGAATTTACCAATTAAAAATATCCGTCTTATATCAATAACGGCGACGTTTTAGAGCTTAAAATCATGTTTTGTGTGCTTATGTTATCGAGTTGATTGCAATGATATACTACAATAACGGAACAAAAAGAGACCTTCTAATTGGAAATTTAAGATCTTACCACGTCCGAAATCATGTTTTCGGCTCTCAAACCGTCAAGATAAGCGAAACAACATGTCAAAAGGAGAAACCTATAGCTTTCTTTAACCTGAAAAAAGTTTACTTAGAATCATTAAAATCGCGTTTTAAGCGCTCTAGAAGTAATTTGAGCCTAAAAACTTGTTGAATTTACCAACTAAAAGTATCCGTCTTAAATCAACAACGGCGACGTTTTAGAGCTTAAAATCAAGTTTTGTGTGCTTATGTTATCGAGTTGAGCGCAATGATATACTACAATAACGGAACAAAAAGAGACCTTCTAATTGAAAATTTAAGAGCTTACTACGTCCGAAATCATGTTTTCGGGACTCAAACTGTCGAAATTAGCGAAATAACATGTCAAGATGAGAAACCTATAACTTTCTTTAAACCTGAAAAAAATCGTCTTACAATCATCAAAATCGCGTTTAAAGCGCTCTAGCAATGATTTTAGCTAGAAAACTTGTTGTATTTACCAACTAATAATTCCTGTCTAAAATCAATAACGGCGACGATTTAGAGCTTAAAGTCATGCTTTGTGTACTTATGTTATCCAGGGTAGCGCAATGATATACTGCAATAACGGAACAAAAAGAGACCTTCTAATTGGAAATTTAAGATCTTACCACGTCCGAAATCATGTTTTCGGCTCTCAAACTATCAAGATAAGCGAAACAACATGTCAAAAGGAGAAACCTATAGCTTTCTTTAACCTGAAAAAAGTTTACTTAGAATCATTAAAATCGCGTTTTAAGCACTCTAGAAGTGATTTGAGCCTAAAAACTTGTTGAATTTACCAACTAAAAGTATCCGTCTTAAATCAACAACGGCGACGTTTTAGAGTTTAAAATCAAGTTTTGTGTGCTTATGTTATCGAGTTGAGTGCAATGATATACTACAATAACGGAACAAAAAGAGACCTTCTAATTGAAAATTTAAGAGCTTACTACGTCCGAAATCATGTTTTCGGGACTCAAACTGTCGAAATTAGCGAAATAACATGTCAAGATGAGAAACCTATAACTTTCTTTAAACCTGAAAAAAATCGTCTTACAATCATCAAAATCGCGTTTTAAGCGTTCTAGAAATGATTTGAGCTTAAAAACTTGTTGTATTTACCAACTAATTATTCCTGTCTTAAATCAATAACGGCGACGTTTTAGAGCTTAAAGTCATGCTTTGTGTACTTATGTTATCGAGGGTAGCGCAATGATATACTGCAATAACGGAAAAAAAAGAGACCTTCTATTTGGAAATTTAAGATCTTACCACGTCCGAAATCATGTTTTCGGCACTCAAACTATCAGGAAAAGCGAAACAACATGTCAAAATGAGAAACCTATAACTTTCTTTAACCTGAAAAAAAGTTAAATTAGAATCATTAAAATCGCGTTTTAAGAGCTCTAGAAGTGATTTGCGCTTAAAAACTTGTTTAATTTACCAACTAATAATTGCTGTCTTAAATCAATAACGTGACGTTTTAGAGCGTAAAATAATGTTCTGTGTGCTTATGTTATCGAGTTGAGCGCATTGATATACTGCAATCACGGAACAAAAAGAGACCTTTCAATTGGAAATTTAAGATCTTATCACGTCCGAAATCATGTTTTCGGGACTCAAACCATCGAAATTAGCGAAATAACATGTCAATATGAGAAACCTATTACTTTCTTTAACCTGAAAAAAATTTTACTTAGAATCATTAAAATCGCGTTTTAAGCGCTCTAGAAGTGATTTGAGTGCAAAACTTGTTGAATTTACCAATTAAAAATATCCGTCTCAAATCAATAACGGCGACGTTTTAGAGCTTAAAATCATGTTTTGTGTGCTTATGTTATCGAGTTGAGCGCAATGATATACTACAATAACGGAACAAAAAGAGACCTTCTAATTGGAAATTTAAGATCTTACCACGTCCGAAATCATGTTTTCGGCTCTCAAACCATCAAGATAAGCGAAACAACATGTCAAAAGGAGAAACCTATAGCTTTCTTTAACCTGGAAAAAAGTTTACTTAGAATCATTAAAATCGAGTTTTAAGCGCTCTAGAAGTGATTTGAGTCTAAAAACTTGTTGAATTTACCAACTAAAAGTATCCGTCTTAAATCAATAACAGCGACGTTTTAGAGCTTAAAATCATGTTTTGTGTGCTTATGTTATCGAGTTGAGCGCAATGATATACTACAATAACGGAACAAAAAGAGACCTTCTAATTGGAAATTAATGAGCTTACCACGTCCGAAATCATGTTTTCGGCACTCAAACCATCAAGATAAAAGAAACAACATGTCAATATGAGAAACCTATAACTTTCTTTAACCTGAAAAAAAGTTTACTTAGAATCATTAAAATCGCCTTTTAAGAGCTCTAAAAGTGATTTGAGCTTAAAAACTTGTTGTATTTACCAACTAATAATTCCTGTCTTAAATCAATAACGGCGACGTTTTAGAGCTTAAAGTCATGCTTTGTGTACTTATGTTATCGAGGGTAGCGCAATGATATCCTGCAATAACGGAACAAAAAGAGACCTTCTAATTGGAAATTTAAGATCTTACTACGTCCGAAATCATGTTTTCGGCACTCAAACTATCAGGATAAGCGAAACAACATGTCAAAATGAGAAACCTATAACTTTCTTTAACCTGAAAAAAAGTTCACTTAGAATCATTAAAATCGCGTTTTAAGAGCTCTAGAAGTGATTTGAGCTTAAAAACTTGTTGAATATACGAACTAAAAATTGTTGTCTTAAATCAATAACGGCGACGTTTTAGAGCTTAAAATCATGTTTTGTGTCCTTATGTGATCGAGTTGAGTGCAATGATATACTACAATAACGGAACAAAAAGAGACCTTCTAATTGGAAATTTAAGATCTTACCACGTCCGAAATCTTTTTTTCGGCACTCAAACCATCGAAATTAGCGAAATAACATGTCAAAATGAGAAACCTATCACTTTCTTTAAACCTGAAAAAAAATCGACTTACAATCATCAAAATCGCGTTTTAAGCGCTCTAGAAGTGATTTGAGCCTAATAACTTGTTGAATTAACCAACTAAAAGTATCCGTCTTAAATCAATAACGGCGACGTTTTAGAGCTTAAAATCATGTTTTGTGTGCTTATGTTATCGAGTTGAGCGCAATGATATACTACAATAACGGAACAAAAAGAGACCTTCTAATTGGAAATTTAAGATCTTACCACGTCCGAAATCATGTTTTCGGCACTCAAACCATCGAAATTAGCGAAATAACATGTCAAAATGGGAAACCTATCACTTTCTTTAAACCTGAAAAAAAATCGACTTACAATCATCAAAATCGCGTTTTAAGCGCTCTAGAAGTGATTTCGAACTAAAAATTAAGCGCTCTAGAAGTGATTTCGAACTAAAAATTCGAACTAAAAATTTCGCTCTAGAAGTGATATACGAACTAAAAATTGCTGTCTTAAATCAATAACGGCGACGTTTTAGAGCTTAAAATATTGTTTTGTGTCCTTATGTGATCGAGTTGAGCGCAATGATATACTACAATAACGGAGCAAAAAGAGACCTTCTAATTGGAAATTTAAGATCTTACCACGTCCGAAATCATGTTTTCGGCACTCAAACCATGGAGATAAGCGAAATAAGATATCAAAATTAGAAACCTATAACTTTCTTTAAACCTGAAAAAAATCGACTTACAATCATTAAAATCGCGTTTTAAACGCTCTAGAAGTGATTTGAGCGCAAAACTTGTTGAATTTACCAATTAAAAATATCCGTCTTAAATCAATAACGGCGACGTTTTAGAGCTTAAAATCATGTTTTGTGTGCTTATGTTATCGAGTTGAGCGCAATGATATACTACAATAACGGAACAAAAAGAGACCTTCTAATTGGAAATTTAAGATCTTACCACGTCCGAAATCATGTTTTCGGCTCTCAAACCATCAAGATAAGCGAAACAACATGTCAAAAGGAGAAACCTATAGCTTTCTTTAACCTGAAAAAAAGTTTACTTAGAATCATTAAAATCGCGTTTTAAGTTCTCTAGAAGTGATTTGAGCCGGAAAACTTGTTGAATTTCCCAACTAAAAGTATCCGTCTTAAATCAATAACGGCGACGTTTTAGAGCTTAAAATCATGTTTTGTGTGCTTATGTTATCGAGTTGAGCGCAATGATATACTACAATAACGGAACAAAAAGAGACCTTCTAATTGGAAATTTAAGATCTTACCACGTCCGAAATCATGTTTTCGGCACTCAAACCATCGAAATTAGCGAAATAACATGTCAAAATGAGAAACCTATCACTTTCTTTAAACCTAAAAAAAAATCGACTTACAATCATCAAAATCGCGTTTTAAGCGCTCTAGAAGTGATTTGAGCTTAAAAACTTGTTGAATATACGAACTAAAAATTGCTGTCTTAAATCAATAACGGCGACGTTTTAGAGCTTAAAATCATGTTTTGTGTCCTTATGTGATCGAGTTGAGCGCAATGATATACTACAATAACGGAACAAAAAGAGACCTTCTAATTGGAAATTTAAGATCTTACCACGTCCGAAATCATGTTTTCGGCACTCAAACCATGGAGATAAGCGAAATAAGATATCAAAATTAGAAACCTATAACTTTCTTTAAACCTGAAAAAAATCGACTTACAATCATTAAAATCGCGTTTTAAGCGCTCTAGAAGTGATTTGAGCGCAAAACTTGTTGAATTTACCAATTAAAAATATCCGTCTTAAATCAATAACGGCGACGTTTTAGAGCTTAAAATCATGTTTTGTGTACTTATGTTATCGAGTTGAGCGCAATGATATACTACAATAACGGAACAAAAAGAGGCCTTCTAATTGGAAATTTAAGATCTTACCACGTCCGAAATCATGTTTTCGGCTCTCAAAATATCAAGATAAGCGAAACAACATGTCAAAAGGAGAAACCTATAGCTTTCTTTAACCTGAAAAAAAGTTTACTTAGAATCATTAAAATCGCGTTTTAAGCGCTCTAGAAGTGATTTGAGCCTAAAAACTTGTTGAATTTACCAACTAAAAGTATCCGTCTTAAATCAAAAACGGCGACGTTTTAGAGCTTAAAATCAAGTTTTGTGTGCTTATGTTATCGAGTTGAGCGCAATGATATACTACAATAACGGAACAAAAAGAGACCTTCTAATTGGAAATTTAAGAGCTTACCACGTCCGATATCATTTTTTCGCGACTCAAACTGTCGAAATTAGCGAAATAACATGTCAAAATGAGAAACCTATCACTTTCTTTAAACCTGCAAAAAAATCGACTTACAATCATCAAAATCGCGTTTTAAGCGCTCTAGAAGTGATTTGAGCTTAAAAACTTGTTGAATATACGAACTAAAAATTGCTGTCTTAAATCAATAACGGCGACGTTTTAGAGCTTAAAATCATGTTTTGTGTGCTTATGTGATCGAGTTGAGCGCAATGATATACTACAATAACGGAACAAAAACAGACCTTCTAATTGGAAATTTAAGATCTTACCACGTCCGAAATCATGTTTTCGGCACTCAAACCATGGAGATAAGCGAAATAAGATATCAAAATTAGAAACCTATAACTTTCTTTAAACCTGAAAAAAATCGACCTACAATCATTAAAATCGCGTTTTAAGCGCTCTAGAAGTGATTTGAGCGCAAAACTTGTTGAATTTACCAATTAAAAATATCCGTCTTAAATCAATAACGGCGACGTTTTAGAGCTTAAAATCATGTTTTGTGTGCTTATGTTATCGAGTTGAGCGCAATGATATACTACAATAACGGAACAAAAAGAGACCTTCTAATTGGAAATTTAAGATCTTACCACGTCCGAAATCATGTTTTCGGCTCTCAAACCATCAAGATAAGCGAAACAACATGTCAAAAGGAGAAACCTATAGCTTTCTTTAACCTGAAAAAAAGTTTACTTAGAATCATTAAAATCGCGTTTTAAGTTCTCTAGAAGTGATTTGAGCCGGAAAACTTGTTGAATTTCCCAACTAAAAGTATCCGTCTTAAATCAATAACGGCGACGTTTTAGAGCTTAAAATCATGTTTTGTGTGCTTATGTTATCGAGTTGAGCGCAATGATATACTACAATAACGGAACAAAAAGAGACCTTCTAATTGGAAATTTAAGATCTTACCACGTCCGAAATCATGTTTTCGGCACTCAAACCATCGAAATTAGCGAAATAACATGTCAAAATGAGAAACCTATCACTTTCTTTAAACCTAAAAAAAAAATCGACTTACAATCATCAAAATCGCGTTTTAAGCGCTCTAGAAGTGATTTGAGCTTAAAAACTTGTTGAATATACGAACTAAAAATTGCTGTCTTAAATCAATAACGGCGACGTTTTAGAGCTTAAAATCATGTTTTGTGTCCTTATGTGATCGAGTTGAGCGCAATGATATACTACAATAACGGAACAAAAAGAGACCTTCTAATTGGAAATTTAAGATCTTACCACGTCCGAAATCATGTTTTCGGCACTCAAACCATGGAGATAAGCGAAATAAGATATCAAAATTAGAAACCTATAACTTTCTTTAAACCTGAAAAAAATCGACTTACAATCATTAAAATCGCGTTTTAAGCGCTCTAGAAGTGATTTGAGCGCAAAACTTGTTGAATTTACCAATTAAAAATATCCGTCTTAAATCAATAACGGCGACGTTTTAGAGCTTAAAATCATGTTTTGTGTACTTATGTTATCGAGTTGAGCGCAATGATATACTACAATAACGGAACAAAAAGAGGCCTTCTAATTGGAAATTTAAGATCTTACCACGTCCGAAATCATGTTTTCGGCTCTCAAACCATCAAGATAAGCGAAACAACATGTCAAAAGGAGAAACCTATAGCTTTCTTTAACCTGAAAAAAAGTTTACTTAGAATCATTAAAATCGCGTTTTAAGCGCTCTAGAAGTGATTTGAGCCTAAAAACTTGTTGAATTTACCAACTAAAAGTATCCGTCTTAAATCAAAAACGGCGACGTTTTAGAGCTTAAAATCAAGTTTTGTGTGCTTATGTTATCGAGTTGAGCGCAATGATATACTACAATAACGGAACAAAAAGAGACCTTCTAATTGGAAATTTAAGAGCTTACCACGTCCGAAATCATTTTTTCGCGACTCAAACTGTCGAAATTAGCGAAATAACATGTCAAAATGAGAAACCTATCACTTTCTTTAAACCTGCAAAAAAATCGACTTACAATCATCAAAATCGCGTTTTAAGCGCTCTAGAAGTGATTTGAGCTTAAAAACTTGTTGAATATACGAACTAAAAATTGCTGTCTTAAATCAATAACGGCGACGTTTTAGAGCTTAAAATCATGTTTTGTGTGCTTATGTGATCGAGTTGAGCGCAATGATATACTACAATAACGGAACAAAAACAGACCTTCTAATTGGAAATTTAAGATCTTACCACGTCCGAAATCATGTTTTCGGCACTCAAACCATGGAGATAAGCGAAATAAGATATCAAAATTAGAAACCTATAACTTTCTTTAAACCTGAAAAAAATCGACCTACAATCATTAAAATCGCGTTTTAAGCGCTCTAGAAGTGATTTGAGCGCAAAACTTGTTGAATTTACCAATTAAAAATATCCGTCTTAAATCAATAACGGCGACGTTTTAGAGCTTAAAATCATGTTTTGTGTGCTTATGTTATCGAGTTGAGCGCAATGATATACTACAATAACGGAACAAAAAGAGAACTTCTAATTGGAAATTTAAGATCTTACCACGTCCGAAATCATGTTTTCGGCACTCAAACCATCGAAATTAGCGAAATAACATGTCAAAATGAGAAACCTATCACTTTCTTTAAACCTGAAAAAAAATCGACTTACAATCATCAAAATCGCGTCTTAAGCGCTCTAGAAGTGATTTGAGCTTAAAAACTTGTTGAATATACGAACTAAAAATTGCTGTCTTAAATCAATAACGGCGACGTTTTAGAGCTTAAAATCATGTTTTGTGTCCTTATGTGATCGAGTTGAGCGCAATGATATAGTAAATTAACGGAACAAAAAGAGACCTTCTAATTGGAAATTTAAGATCTTACCACGTCCGAAATCATGTTTTCGGCACTCAAACCATGGAGATAAGCGAAATAAGATATCAAAATTAGAAACCTATAAACTTTCTTTAAACCTGAAAAAAATCGACTTACAATCATTAAAATCGCGTTTTAAACGCACTAGAAGTGATTTGAGCGCAAAACTTGTTGAATTTACCAATTAAAAATATCCGTCTTAAATCAATAACGGCGACGTTTTAGAGCTTAAAATCATGTTTTGTGTGCTTATGTTATCGAGTGGAGCGCAATGATATACTGCAATAACGGAACAAAAAGAGACCTTTTAATTGGAAATTTAAGATCTTACCACGTCCGAAATCATGTTTTCGGGACTCAAACCATCGAAGTTAGCGAAATAACATGTCAATATGAGAAACCTATAACTTTCTTTAACCTGAAAAAAATTTTACTTAGAATCATTAAAATCGCGTTTTAAGCGCTCTAGAAGTTATTTGAGCGGGAAAACTTGTTGAATTTCCCAACTAAAAGTATCCGTCTTAAATCAATAACGGCGACGTTTTAGAATTTAAAATCATGTTTTGTGTGCTTATGTTATCGAGTTGAGCGCATTGATATACTACAATAACGGAACAAAAAGAGACCTTCTAATTGGAAATTTAAGAGCTTACCACTTTTGAAATCATGTTTTCAGCACTCAAACTATCAGGATACGCGAAACAACATGTCAAAATGAGAAACCTATAATTTTCTTTAACCTGAAAAAAAGTTTACTTAGAATCATTAAAATCGCGTTTTAAGAGCTCTAGAAGTGATTTGAGCTTAAAAACTTGTTTAATTTACAAACTAATAATTGCTGTCTTAAATCAATAACGTGACGTTTTAGAGCTTAAAATCCTGTTTTGTGTGCTTATGTTATCGAGTTGAGCGCAATGATATACTGCAATAACGGAACAAAAAGAGACCTTCCAATTGGAAATTTAAGATCTTACCACGTCCGAAATCATGTTTTCGGCACTCAAACTATTACGATAAGCGAAACAACATGTCAAAATGAGAAACCTATAACTTTCTTTAACCTGAAAAAAAGTTTACTTAGAATCATTAAAATCGCGTTTTAAGCACTCTAGAAGTGATTTGAGCGGAAAAACTTGTTGAATTTACTAACTAAAAGTATCCGTCTTAAATCAATAACGGCGACGTTTTAGAGCTTAAAATCATGTTTTGTGTCCTTATGTGATCGAGTTGAGCGCAATGATATACTACAATAACGGAACAAAAAGAGACCTTCTAATTGGAAATTTAAGATCTTACCACGTCCGAAATCATGTTTTCGGCACTCAAACCATGGAGATAAGCGAAATAAGATATCAAAATTAGAAACCTATAAACTTTCTTTAAACCTGAAAAAAATCGACTTACAATCATTAAAATCGCGTTTTAAACGCACTAGAAGTGATTTGAGCGCAAAACTTGTTGAATTTACCAATTAAAAATATCCGTCTTAAATCAATAACGGCGACGTTTTAGAGCTTAAAATCATGTTTTGTGTGCTTATGTTATCGAGTGGAGCGCAATGATATACTGCAATAACGGAACAAAAAGAGACCTTTTAATTGGAAATTTAAGATCTTACCACGTCCGAAATCATGTTTTCGGGACTCAAACCATCGAAGTTAGCGAAATAACATGTCAATATGAGAAACCTATAACTTTCTTTAACCTGAAAAAAATTTTACTTAGAATCATTAAAATCGCGTTTTAAGCGCTCTAGAAGTTATTTGAGCGGGAAAACTTGTTGAATTTCCCAACTAAAAGTATCCGTCTTAAATCAATAACGGCGACGTTTTAGAATTTAAAATCATGTTTTGTGTGCTTATGTTATCGAGTTGAGCGCATTGATATACTACAATAACGGAACAAAAAGAGACCTTCCAATTGGAAATTTAAGATCTTACCACGTCCGAAATCATGTTTTCGGCACTCAAACTATTAGGATAAGCGAAACAACATGTCAAAATGAGAAACCTATAACTTTCTTTAACCTGAAAAAAAGTTTACTTAGAATCATTAAAATCGCGTTTTAAGCACTCTAGAAGTGATTTGAGCGGAAAAACTTGTTGAATTTACTAACTAAAAGTATCCGTCTTAAATCAATAACGGCGACGTTTTAGAGCTTAAAATCATGTTTTGTGTCCTTATGTGATCGAGTTGAGCGCAATGATATACTACAATAACGGAACAAAAAGAGACCTTCTAATTGGAAATTTAAGATCTTACCACGTCCGAAATCATGTTTTCGGCACTCAAACCATGGAGATAAGCGAAATAAGATATCAAAATTAGAAACCTATAACTTTCTTTAAACCTGAAAAAAATCGACTTACAATCATTAAAATCGCGTTTTAAACGCTCTAGAAGTGATTTGAGCGCAAAACTTGTTGAATTTACCAATTAAAAATATCCGTCTTAAATCAATAACGGCGACGTTTTAGAGCTTAAAATCATGTTTTGTGTGCTTATGTTATCGAGTTGAGCGCAATGATATACTACAATAACGGAACAAAAAGAGACCTTCTAATTGGAAATTTAAGATCTTACCACGTCCGAAATCATGTTTTCGGCTCTCAAACCATCAAGATAAGCGAAACAACATGTCAAAAGGAGAAACCTATAGCTTTCTTTAACCTGAAAAAAAGTTTACTTAGAATCATTAAAATCGCGTTTTAAGTTCTCTAGAAGTGATTTGAGCCGGAAAACTTGTTGAATTTCCCAACTAAAAGTATCCGTCTTAAATCAATAACGGCGAAATTTTAGAGCTTAAAATCATGTTTTGTGTGCTTATGTGATCGAGTTGAGCGCAATGATATACTACAATAACGGAACAAAAAGAGACCTTCTAATTGGAAATTTAAGATCTTACCACGTCCGAAATCATGTTCTCGGCACTCAAACCATGGAGATAAGCGAAATAAGATATCAAAATGAGAAACCTATCACTTTCTTTAAACCTGCAAAAAAATCGACTTACAATCATCAAAATCGCGTTTTAAGCGCTCTAGAAGTGATTTGAGCTTAAAAACTTGTTGAATATACGAACTAAAAATTGCTGTCTTAAATCAATAACGGCGACGTTTTAGAGCTTAAAATCATGTTTTGTGTGCTTATGTGATCGAGTTGAGCGCAATGATATACTACAATAACGGAACAAAAACAGACCTTCTAATTGGAAATTTAAGATCTTACCACGTCCGAAATCATGTTTTCGGCACTCAAACCATGGAGATAAGCGAAATAAGATATCAAAATTAGAAACCTATAACTTTCTTTAAACCTGAAAAAAATCGATTTACAATCATTAAAATCGCGTTTTAAGCGCTCTAGAAGTGATTTGAGCGCAAAACTTGTTGAATTTACCAATTAAAAATATCCGTCTTAAATCAATAACGGCGACGTTTTAGAGCTTAAAATCATGTTTTGTGTGCTTATGTTATCGAGTTGAGCGCAATGATATACTACAATAACGGAACAAAAAGAGACCTTCTAATTGGAAATTTAAGATCTTACCACGTCCGAAATCATGTTTTCGGCACTCAAACCATCGAAATTAGCGAAATAACATGTCAAAATGAGAAACCTATCACTTTCTTTAAACCTGAAAAAAAATCGACTTACAATCATCAAAATCGCGTTTTAAGCGCTCTAGAAGTGATTTGAGCTTAAAAACTTGTTGAATATTCGAACTAAAAATTGCTGTCTTAAATCAAAAACGGCGACGTTTTAGAGCTTAAAATCATGTTTTGTGTCCTTATGTGATCGAGTTGAGCGCAATGATATACTACAATAACGGAACAAAAAGAGACCTTCTAATTGGAAATTTAAGATCTTACCACGTCCGAAATCATGTTTTCGGCACTCAAACCATGGAGATAAGCGAAATAAGATATCAAAATTAGAAACCTATAACTTTCTTTAAACCTGAAAAAAATCGACTTACAATCATTAAAATCGCGTTTTAAACGCTCTAGAAGTGATTTGAGCGCAAAACTTGTTGAATTTACCAATTAAAAATATCCGTCTTAAATCAATAACGGCGACGTTTTAGAGCTTAAAATCATGTTTTGTGTGCTTATGTTATCGAGTTGAGCGCAATGATATACTACAATAACGGAACAAAAAGAGACCTTCTAATTGGAAATTTAAGATCTTACCACGTCCGAAATCATGTTTTCGGCTCTCAAACCATCAAGATAAGCGAAACAACATGTCAAAAGGAGAAACCTATAGCTTTCTTTAACCTGAAAAAAAGTTTACTTAGAATCATTAAAATCGCGTTTTAAGTTCTCTAGAAGTGATTTGAGCCGGAAAACTTGTTGAATTTCCCAACTAAAAGTATCCGTCTTAAATCAATAACGGCGAAATTTTAGAGCTTAAAATCATGTTTTGTGTGCTTATGTGATCGAGTTGAGCGCAATGATATACTACAATAACGGAACAAAAAGAGACCTTCTAATTGGAAATTTAAGATCTTACCACGTCCGAAATCATGTTCTCGGCACTCAAACCATGGAGATAAGCGAAATAAGATATCAAAATGAGAAACCTATCACTTTCTTTAAACCTGCAAAAAAATCGACTTACAATCATCAAAATCGCGTTTTAAGCGCTCTAGAAGTGATTTGAGCTTAAAAACTTGTTGAATATACGAACTAAAAATTGCTGTCTTAAATCAATAACGGCGACGTTTTAGAGCTTAAAATCATGTTTTGTGTGCTTATGTGATCGAGTTGAGCGCAATGATATACTACAATAACGGAACAAAAACAGACCTTCTAATTGGAAATTTAAGATCTTACCACGTCCGAAATCATGTTTTCGGCACTCAAACCATGGAGATAAGCGAAATAAGATATCAAAATTAGAAACCTATAACTTTCTTTAAACCTGAAAAAAATCGATTTACAATCATTAAAATCGCGTTTTAAGCGCTCTAGAAGTGATTTGAGCGCAAAACTTGTTGAATTTACCAATTAAAAATATCCGTCTTAAATCAATAACGGCGACGTTTTAGAGCTTAAAATCATGTTTTGTGTGCTTATGTTATCGAGTTGAGCGCAATGATATACTACAATAACGGAACAAAAAGAGACCTTCTAATTGGAAATTTAAGATCTTACCACGTCCGAAATCATGTTTTCGGCACTCAAACCATCGAAATTAGCGAAATAACATGTCAAAATGAGAAACCTATCACTTTCTTTAAACCTGAAAAAAAATCGACTTACAATCATCAAAATCGCGTTTTAAGCGCTCTAGAAGTGATTTGAGCTTAAAAACTTGTTGAATATTCGAACTAAAAATTGCTGTCTTAAATCAAAAACGGCGACGTTTTAGAGCTTAAAATCATGTTTTGTGTCCTTATGTGATCGAGTTGAGCGCAATGATATACTACAATAACGGAACAAAAAGAGACCTTCTAATTGGGAATTTAAGATCTTACCACGTCCGAAATCATGTTTTCGGCACTCAAACCATGGAGATAAGCGAAATAAGATATCAAAATTAGAAACCTTTAACTTTCTTTAAACCTGAAAAAAATCGACTTACAATCATTAAAATCGCGTTTTAAGCGCTCTAGAAGTGATTTGAGCGCAAAACTTGTTGAATTTACCAATTAAAAATATCCGTCTTAAATCAATAACGGCGACGTTTTAGAGCTTAAAATCATGTTTTGTGTGCTTATGTTATCGAGTTGAGCGCATTGATATACTACAATAACGGAACAAAAAGAGACCTTTTAATTGGAAATTTAAGATCTTACCACGTCCGAAATCATGTTTTCGGGACTCAAACCATCGAAATTAGCGAAATAACATGTCAATATGAGAAACCTATAACTTTCTTTAACCTGAAAAAAATTTTACTTAGAATCATTAAAATCGCGTTTTAAGCGCTCTAGAAGTTATTTGAGCGGGAAAACTTGTTGAATTTCCCAACTAAAAGTATCCGTCTTAAATCAATAACGGCGACGTTTTAGAATTTAAAATCATGTTTTGTGTGCTTATGTTATCGAGTTGAGCGCATTGATATACTACAATAACGGAACAAAAAGAGACCTTCTAATTGGAAATTTAAGAGCTTACCACGTCCGAAATCATGTTTTCAGCACTCAAACTATCAGGATACGCGAAACAACATGTCAAAATGAGAAACCTATAATTTTCTTTAACCTGAAAAAAAGTTTACTTAGAATCATTAAAATCGCGTTTTAAGAGCTCTAGAAGTGATTTGAGCTTAAAAACTTGTTTAATTTACAAACTAATAATTGCTGTCTTAAATCAATAACGTGACGTTTTAGAGCTTAAAATCATGTTTTGTGTGCTTATGTTATCGAGTTGAGCGCAATGATATACTACAATAACGGAACAAAAAGAGACCTTCTAATTGGAAATTTAAGATCTTACCACGTCCGAAATCATGTTTTCGGCACTCAAACTATCAGGATAAGCGAAACAACATGTCAAAATGAGAAACCTATAATTTTCTTTAACCTTAAAAAAAGTTTACTTAGAATCATTAAAATCGCGTTTTAAGAGCTCTAGAAATGATTTGAGCTTAAAAACTTGTTTAATTTACAAACTAATAATTGCCGTCTTAAATCAATAACGTGACGTTTTAGAGCTTAAAATCATGTTTTGTGTGCTTATGTTATCGAGTGGAGCGCAATGATATACTGCAATAACGGAACAAAAAGACACCTTTTAATTGGAAATTTAAGATCTTACCACGTCCGAAATCATGTTTTCGGGACTCAAACCATCGAAATTAGCGAAATAACATGTCAATATGAGAAACCTATAACTTTCTTTAACCTGAAAAAAATTTTACTTAGAATCATTAAAATCGCGTTTTAAGCGCTCTAGAAGTTATTTGAGCGGGAAAACTTGTTGAATTTCCCAACTAAAAGTATCCGTCTTAAATCAATAACGGCGACGTTTTAGAATTTAAAATCATGTTTTGTGTGCTTATGTTATCGAGTTGAGCGCATTGATATACTACAATAACGGAACAAAAAGAGACCTTCTAATTGGAAATTTAAGAGCTTACCACGTCCGAAATCATGTTTTCAGCACTCAAACTATCAGGATACGCGAAACAACATGTCAAAATGAGAAACCTATAATTTTCTTTAACCTGAAAAAAAGTTTACTTAGAATCATTAAAATCGCGTTTTAAGAGCTCTAGAAGTGATTTGAGCTTAAAAACTTGTTGAATTTACTAACTAAAAGTATCCGTCTTAAATCAATAACGGCGACGTTTTAGAGCTTAAAATCCTGTTTTGTGTGCTTATGTTATCGAGTTGAGCGCAATGATAAACTGCAATAACGGAACAAAAAGAGACCTTCCAATTGGAAATTTAAGATCTTACCACGTCCGAAATCATGTTTTCGGCACTCAAACTATCAGGATAAGCGAAACAACATGTCAAAATGAGAAACCTATAACTTTCTTTAACCTGAAAAAAGTTTACTTATATTCATTAAAATCGCGTTTTAAGAGCTCTAGAAGTGATTTGAGCTTAAAAACTTATTTAATTTACAAACTAATAATTGCTGTCTTAAATCAATAACGTGACGTTTTAGAGCTTAAAATCATGTTTTGTGTGCTTATGTTATCGAGTTGAGCGCAATGATATACTGCAATAACGGAACAAAAAGAGACCTTTTAATTGGAAATTTAAGATCTTACCACGTCCGAAATCATGTTTTCGGGACTCAAACCATCGAAATTAGCGAAATAACATGTCAATATGAGAAACCTATAACTTTCTTTAACCTGAAAAAAATTTTACTTAGAATCATTAAAATCGCGTTTTAAGCGCTCTAGAAGTTATTTGAGCGGGAAAACTTGTTGAATTTCCCAACTAAAAATATCCGTCTTAAATCAATAACGGCGACGTTTTAGAATTTAAAATCATGTTTTGTGTGCTTATGTGATCGAGTTGAGCGCATTGATATACTACAATAACGGAACAAAAAGAGACCTTCTAATTGGAAATTTAAGAGCTTACCACGTCCGAAATCATGTTTTCGAGACTCAAACTGTCGAAATTAGCGAAACAACATGTCAAGATGAGAAACCTATAACTTTCTTTAAACCTGAAAAAAATCGTCTTACAATCATCAAAATCGCGTTTTAAGCGCTCTAGAAATGATTTGAGCTTTAAAACTTGTGGAGTTTACCAACTAATAATTGCTGTCTTAAATCAATAACGGCGACGTTTTAGAGCTTAAAGTCATGTTTTGTGTGCTTATGTTATCGAGGGTAGCGCAATGATATACTGCAATAACGGAACAAAAAGAGACCTTCTTATTGGAAATTTAAGATCTTACTACGTCCGAAATCATGTTTTCGGCACTCAAACCAACAGGATAAGAGAAAAAACATGTCAAAATGAGAAATCTATAACTTTCTTTAACCTGAAAAAAGTTTACTTAGAATCATTAAAATCGCGTTTTAAGCGCTCTAGAAGTGATTTGAGCTAAAAAACTTGTTGAATTTACCAACTAATAATTGCTGTCTTAAATCAATAACCGGACGTTTTAGAGCTTAAAATCATGTTTTGTGTGCTTATGTTATCGAGTTGAGCACAATAATATACTACAATAACGGAACAAAAAGAGACCTTCTAATTGGAAATTTAAGATCTTACCACGTCCGAAATCATGTTTTCGGCACTCAAACCATCAGGATAAGCGAAACAACATGTCAAAATGAGAAACCTATAACTTTCTTTAACCTGAAAAAAAGTTTACTTAAAAGCAATAAAATCACGTTTTAAGCGATCTAGAAGTGATTTGAGCATAAAACTTGTTGAATTCACAAACTAAAAATTGCCGTCTTAAATCAATAACGGCGACGTTTTAGAGCTTAAAGTCATGTTTTGTGTGCTTTTGTTATCGAGTTGAGCGCAATGATATACTGCAATAACGGAACAAAAAGAGACCTTCTAATTGAAAATTTAAGATCTTACCACGTCCGAAATCATGTTTTCGGGACTCAAACCATCGAAATTAGCGAAACAACATGTCAAGATGAGAAACCTATAACTTTCTTTAAACCTGAAAAAAATCGTCTTACAATCATCAAAATCGCGTTTTAAGCGCTCTTGAAATGATTTGAGCTTTAAAACTTGTGGAGTTTACCAACTAATAATTGCTGTCTTAAATCAATAACGGCGACGTTTTAGAGCTTAAAGTCATGTTTTGTGTGCTTATGTTATCGAGGGTAGCGCAATGATATACTGCAATAACGGAACAAAAAGAGACGTTCTTATTGGAAATTTAAGATCTTACTACGTCCGAAATCATGTTTTTGGCACTCAAACCAACAGGATAAGAGAAAAAACATGTCAAAATGAGAAATCTATAACTTTCTTTAACCTGAAAAAAGTTTACTTAGAATCATTAAAATCGCGTTTTAAGCGCTCTAGAAGTGATTTGAGCTAAAAAACTTGTTGAATTTACCAACTAATAATTGCTGTCTTAAATCAATAACCGGACGTTTTAGAGCTTAAAATCATGTTTTGTGTGCTTATGTTATCGAGTTGAGCACAATGATATACTACAATAACGGAACAAAAAGAGACCTTCTAATTGGAAATTTAAGATCTTACCACGTCCGAAATCATGTTTTCGGCACTCAAACCATCAGGATAAGCGAAACAACATGTCAAAATGAGAAACCTATAACTTTCTTTAACCTGAAAAAAAGTTTACTTAAAAGCAATAAAATCACGTTTTAAGCGATCTAGAAGTGATTTGAGCATAAAACTTGTTGAATTCACAAACTAAAAATTGCCGTCTTAAATCAATAACGGCGACGTTTTAGAGCTTAAAGTCATGTTTTGTGTGCTTTTGTTATCGAGTTGAGCGCAATGATATACTGCAATAACGGAACAAAAAGAGACCTTCTAATTGAAAATTTAAGATCTTACCACGTCCGAAATCATGTTTTCGGGACTCAAACCATCGAAATTAGCGAAATAACATGTCAAGATGAGAAACCTATAACTTTCTTTAAACCTTAAAAAAATCGTCTTACAATCATCAAAATCGCGTTTTAAGCGCTCTAGAAATGATTTGAGCTTTAAAACTTGTTGAGTTTACCAACTAATAATTGCTGTCTTAAATCAATAACGGCGACCTTTTAGAGCTTAAAATCATGTTTTGTGTGCTTATGTTATCGAGGGTAGCGCAATGATATACTACAATAACGGAACAAAAAGAGACCTTCTATATGGAAATTTAAGATCTTACCAGGTCTGAAATCATGTTTTCGGGACTCAAACTATCGAAATTAGCGAAATAACGTGTCAAGATGAGAAACCTATAACTTTCTTTAAACCTGAAAAAAGTCGTCATTTACAATCATCAAAATCGCGTTTTAAGCGCTCTAGAAATTATTTGAGCTTAAAAACTTGTTGTATTTACCAACTAATAATTGCTGTCTTAAATCAATAACGGCGACGTTTTAGAGCTTAAAGTCATGTTTTGTGTGCTTATGTTATCGAGTGGAGCGCAATGATATACTGCAATAACGGAACAAAAAGAGACCTTTTAATTGGAAATTTAAGATCTTACCACGTCCGAAATCATGTTTTCGGGACTCAACCATCGAAATTAGCGAAATAACATGTCAATATGAGAAACCTATAACTTTCTTTTACCTGAAAAAAATTTAACTTAGAATCATTAAAATCGCGTTTTAAGCGCTCTAGAAGTTATTTGAGCGGGAAAACTTGTTGAATTTCCCAACTAAAAGTATCCGTCTTAAATCAATAACGGCGACGTTTTAGAGCTTAAAATCATGTTTTGTGTGCTTATGTTATCGAGTTGAGCGCAATGATATACTACAATAACGGAACAAAAAGAGACCTTCTAATTGGAAATTTAAGATCTTACCACGTCCGAAATCATGTTTTCGGCACTCAAACTATCAGGATAAGCGAAACAACATGTCAAAATGAGAAACCTATAATTTTCTTTAACCTGAAAAAAAGGTTACTTAGAATCATTAAAATCGCGTTTTAAGAGCTCTAGAGGTGATTTGAGCTTAAAAACTTGTTTAATTTACAAACTAATAATTGCTGTCTTAAATCAATAACGTGACGTTTTAGAGCTTAAAATCATGTTTTGTGTGCTTATGTTATCGAGTTGAGCGCAATGATATACTGCAATAACAGAACAAAAAGAGACCTTTTAATTGGAAATTTAAGATCTTACCACGTCCGAAATCATGTTTTCGGGACTCAAACCATCGAAATTAGCGAAACAACATGTCAAGATGAGAAACCTATAACTTTCTTTAAACCTGAAAAAATCGTCTTACAATCATCAAAATCGCGTTTTAAGCGCTCTAGAAATGATTTGAGCTTTAAAACTTGTGGAGTTTACCAACTAATAATTTCTGTCTTAAATCAATAACGGCGACGTTTTAGAGCTTAAAGTCATGTTTTGTGTGCTTATGTTATCGAGGGTAGCGAAATGATATACTGCAATAACGGAACTAAAAGAGACCTTCTAATTGGAAATTTAAGATCTTACTACGTCCGAAATCATGTTTTCGGCACTCAAACCAACAGGATAAGAGAAAAAACATGTCAAAATGAGAAATCTGTAACTTTCTTTAACCTGAAAAAAAGTTTACTTAAAATCATTAAAATCGCGTTTTAAGCGCTCTAGAAGTGATTTGAGCTTAAAAACTTGTTGAATTTACCAAATCATAAATGCTGTCTTAAATCAATAACCGGACGTTTTAGAGCTTAAAATCATGTTTTGTGTGCTTATGTTATCGAGTTGAGCACAATGATATACTACAATAACGGAACAAAAAGAGACCTTCTAATTGGAAATTTAAGATCTTACCACGTCCGAAATCATGTTTTCGGGACTCAAACCATCGAAATTGGCGAAATAACATGTCAATCTGAGAAACCTATAACTTTCTTTAACCTGAAAAAAAGTTTACTTAGAATCATTAAAATCGCGTTTTAAGCACTCTAGAAGTGATTTGAGCGGGAAAACTTGTTGAATTTACTAACTAAAAGTATCCGTCTTAAATCAATAACGGCGACGTTTTAGAGCTTAAAATCATGTTTTGTGTGCTTATGTTATCGAGTTGAGCGCAATGATATACTACAATAACGGAACAAAAAGAGACCTTCTAATTGGAAATTTAAGATCTTACCACGTCCGAAATCATGTTTTCGGCACTCAAACTATCAGGATAAGCGAAACAACATGTCAAAATGAGAAACCTATAATTTTCTTTAACCTGAAAAAAAGTTTACTTAGAATCATTAAAATCGCGTTTTAAGAGCTCTAGAAGTGATTTGAGCTTAAAAACTTGTTTAATTTACAACTTAATAATTGCTGTCTTAAATCAATAACGTGACGTTTTAGAGCTTAAAATCATGTTTTGTGTGCTTATGTTATCGAGTGGAGCGCAATGATATACTGCAATAACGGAACAAAAAGAGACCTTTTAATTGGAAATTTAAGATCTTACCACGTCCGAAATCATGTTTTCGGGACTCAAACCATCGAAATTAGCGAAATAACATGTCAATATGAGAAACCTATAACTTTCTTTAACCTGAAAAAAATTTTACTTAGAATCATTAAAATCGCGTTTTAAGCGATCTAGAAGTTATTTGAGCGGGAAAACTTGTTGAATTTCCCAACTAAAAGTATCCGTCTTAAATCAATAACGGCGACGTTTTAGAGTTTAAAATCATGTTTTGTGTGTTTATGTTATCGAGTTGAGCGCATTGATATACTACAATAACGGAACAAAAAGAGACCTTCTAATTGGAAATTTAAGAGCTTACCACGTCCGAAATCATGTTTTCGGCACTCAAACTATCAGGAAAAGCGAAACAACATGTCAAAATGAGAAACCTATAACTTTCTTTAACCTGAAAAAAAGTTTACTTAGAATCATTAAAATCGCGTTTTAAGAGCTCTAGAAGTGATTTGAGCTTAAAAACTTGTGTAATTTACCAACTAATAATTGCTGTCTTAAATCAATAACGTGACGTTTGAGAGCGTAAAATCATGTTTTGTGTGCTTATGTTATCGAGTTGAGCGCAATGATATACTGCAATCACGGAACAAAAAGAGACCTTTCAATTGGAAATTTAAGATCTTATCACGTCCGAAATCATGTTTTCGGTACTCAAACCATCGAAATTAGCGAAATAACATGTCAATATGAGAAACCTATAACTTTCTTTAACCTGAAAAAAATTTTACTTAGAATCATTAAAATCGCGTTTTAAGCGCTCTACAAGTTATTTGAGCGGGAAAACTTGTTGAATTTACCAACTAAAAGTATCCGTCTTAAATCAATAACGGCGACGTTTTAGAGCTTAAAATCATGTTTTGTGTGCTTATGTTTTCAATTTGAGCGTAATGATATACTACAATAACGGAACAAAAATAGACCTTCTATATGGAAATTTAAGATCTTACCACGTCCGAAATCATGTTTTCGGGACTCAAACTATCGAAATTAGCAAAATAACATGTCAATATGAGAAACCTATAACTTTCTTTAACGTGAAAAAAATTTTACTTAGAATCATTAAAATCGCGTTTTAAGCGCTCTAGAAGTTATTTGAGCGGAAAAACTTGTTGAATTTACCTACTAAAAGTATCCGTCTTAAATCAATAACGGCGACGTTTTAGAGCTTAAAATCATGTTTTGTGTGCTTATGTTTTCAATTTGAGCGCAATGATATACTACAATAACGGAACAAAAAGAGACCTTCTAATTGGAAATTTAAGATCTTACCACGTCCGAAATCATGTTTTCGGGACTCAAACCATCGAAATTAGCGAAACAACATGTCAAGATGAGAAACCTATAACTTTCTTTAAACTTGAAAAAATCGTCTTACAATCATCAAAATCGCGTTTTAAGCGCTCTAGAAATGAGTTGAGCTTTAAAACTTGTGGAGTTTACCAACTAATAATTTCTGTCTTAAATCAATAACGGCGACGTTTTAGAGCTTAAAGTCATGTTTTGTGTGCTTATGTTATCGAGGGTAGCGAAATGATATACTGCAATAACGGAACTAAAAGAGACCTTCTAATTGGAAATTTAAGATCTTACTACGTCCGAAATCATGTTTTCGGCACTCAAACCAACAGGATAAGAGAAAAAACATGTCAAAATGAGAAATCTGTAACTTTCTTTAACCTGAAAAAAAGTTTACTTAAAATCATTAAAATCGCGTTTTAAGCGCTCTAGAAGTGATTTGAGCTTAAAAACTTGTTGAATTTACCAAATAATAAATGCTGTCTTAAATATATAACCGGACGTTTTAGAGCTTAAAATCATGTTTTGTGTGCTTATGTTATCGAGTTGAGCACAATGATATACTACAATAACGGAACAAAAAGAGACCTTCTAATTGGAAATTTAAGATCTTACCACGTCCGAAATCATGTTTTCGGGACTCAAACCATCGAAATTGGCGAAATAACATGTCAATCTGAGAAACCTATAACTTTCTTTAACCTGAAAAAAAGTTTACTTAGAATCATTAAAATCGCGTTTTAAGCACTCTAGAAGTGATTTGAGCGGGAAAACTTGTTGAATTTACCAACTAAAAGTATCCGTCTTAAATCAATAACGGCGACGTTTTAGAGCTTAAAATCATGTTTTGTGTGCTTATGTTATCGAGTTGAGCGCAATGATATACTACAATAACGGAACAAAAAGAGACCTTCTAATTGGAAATTTAAGATCTTACCACGTCCGAAATCATGTTTTCGGCACTCAAACTATCAGGATAAGCGAAACAACATGTCAAAATGAGAAACCTATAATTTTCTTTAACCTGAAAAAAAGTTTACTTAGAATCATTAAAATCGCGTTTTAAGAGCTCTAGAAGTGATTTGAGCTTAAAAACTTGTTTAATTTACAACTTAATAATTGCTGTCTTAAATCAATAACGTGACGTTTTAGAGCTTAAAATCATGTTTTGTGTGCTTATGTTATCGAGTGGAGCGCAATGATATACTGCAATAACGGAACAAAAAGAGACCTTTTAATTGGAAATTTAAGATCTTACCACGTCCGAAATCTTTTTTTCGGCACTCAAACCATCGAAATTAGCGAAATAACATGTCAAAATGAGAAACCTATCACTTTCTTTAAACCTGAAAAAAAATCGACTTACAATCATCAAAATCGCGTTTTAAGCGCTCTAGAAGTGATTTGAGCCTAATAACTTGTTGAATTAACCAACTAAAAGTATCCGTCTTAAATCAATAACGGCGACGTTTTAGAGCTTAAAATCATGTTTTGTGTGCTTATGTTATCGAGTTGAGCGCAATGATATACTACAATAACGGAACAAAAAGAGACCTTCTAATTGGAAATTTAAGATCTTACCACGTCCGAAATCATGTTTTCGGCACTCAAACCATCGAAATTAGCGAAATAACATGTCAAAATGAGAAACCTATCACTTTCTTTAAACCTGAAAAAAAATCGACTTACAATCATCAAAATCGCGTTTTAAGCGCTCTAGAAGTGATTTGAGCTTAAAAACTTGTTGAATATTCGAACTAAAAATTGCTGTCTTAAATCAAAAACGGCGACGTTTTAGAGCTTAAAATCATGTTTTGTGTCCTTATGTGATCGAGTTGAGCGCAATGATATACTACAATAACGGAACAAAAAGAGACCTTCTAATTGGGAATTTAAGATCTTACCACGTCCGAAATCATGTTTTCGGCACTCAAACCATGGAGATAAGCGAAATAAGATATCAAAATTAGAAACCTTTAACTTTCTTTAAACCTGAAAAAAATCGACTTACAATCATTAAAATCGCGTTTTAAGCGCTCTAGAAGTGATTTGAGCGCAAAACTTGTTGAATTTACCAATTAAAAATATCCGTCTTAAATCAATAACGGCGACGTTTTAGAGCTTAAAATCATGTTTTGTGTGCTTATGTTATCGAGTGGAGCGCAATGATATACTGCAATAACGGAACAAAAAGAGACCTTTTAATTGGAAATTTAAGATCTTACCACGTCCGAAATCATGTTTTCGGGACTCAAACCATCGAAATTAGCGAAATAACATGTCAATATGAGAAACCTATAACTTTCTTTAACCTGAAAAAAATTTTACTTAGAATCATTAAAATCGCGTTTTAAGCGCTCTAGAAGTTATTTGAGCGGGAAAACTTGTTGAATTTCCCAACTAAAAGTATCCGTCTTAAATCAATAACGGCGACGTTTTAGAATTTAAAATCATGTTTTGTGTGCTTATGTTATCGAGTTGAGCGCATTGATATACTACAATAACGGAACAAAAAGAGACCTTCTAATTGGAAATTTAAGAGCTTACCACGTCCGAAATCATGTTTTCAGCACTCAAACTATCAGGATACGCGAAACAACATGTCAAAATGAGAAACCTATAATTTTCTTTAACCTGAAAAAAAGTTTACTTAGAATCATTAAAATCGCGTTTTAAGAGCTCTAGAAGTGATTTGAGCTTAAAAACTTGTTTAATTTACAAACTAATAATTGCTGTCTTAAATCAATAACGTGACGTTTTAGAGCTTAAAATAATGTTTTGTGTGCTTATGTTATCGAGTTGAGCGCAATGATATACTACAATAACGGAACAAAAAGAGACCTTCTAATTGGAAATTTAAGATCTTACCACGTCCGAAATCATGTTTTCGGCACTCAAACTATCAGGATAAGCGAAACAACATGTCAAAATGAGAAACCTATAATTTTCTTTAACCTTAAAAAAAGTTTACTTAGAATCATTAAAATCGCGTTTTAAGAGCTCTAGAAATGATTTGAGCTTAAAAACTTGTTTAATTTACAAACTAATAATTGCCGTCTTAAATCAATAACGTGACGTTTTAGAGCTTAAAATCATGTTTTGTGTGCTTATGTTATCGAGTGGAGCGCAATGATATACTGCAATAACGGAACAAAAAGACACCTTTTAATTGGAAATTTAAGATCTTACCACGTCCGAAATCATGTTTTCGGGACTCAAACCATCGAAATTAGCGAAATAACATGTCAATATGAGAAACCTATAACTTTCTTTAACCTGAAAAAAATTTTACTTAGAATCATTAAAATCGCGTTTTAAGCGCTCTAGAAGTTATTTGAGCGGGAAAACTTGTTGAATTTCCCAACTAAAAGTATCCGTCTTAAATCAATAACGGCGACGTTTTAGAATTTAAAATCATGTTTTGTGTGCTTATGTTATCGAGTTGAGCGCATTGATATACTACAATAACGGAACAAAAAGAGACCTTCTAATTGGAAATTTAAGAGCTTACCACGTCCGAAATCATGTTTTCAGCACTCAAACTATCAGGATACGCGAAACAACATGTCAAAATGAGAAACCTATAATTTTCTTTAACCTGAAAAAAAGTTTACTTAGAATCATTAAAATCGCGTTTTAAGAGCTCTAGAAGTGATTTGAGCTTAAAAACTTGTTGAATTTACTAACTAAAAGTATCCGTCTTAAATCAATAACGGCGACGTTTTAGAGCTTAAAATCCTGTTTTGTGTGCTTATGTTATCGAGTTGAGCGCAATGATAAACTGCAATAACGGAACAAAAAGAGACCTTCCAATTGGAAATTTAAGATCTTACCACGTCCGAAATCATGTTTTCGGCACTCAAACTATCAGGATAAGCGAAACAACATGTCAAAATGAGAAACCTATAACTTTCTTTAACCTGAAAAAAGTTTACTTATATTCATTAAAATCGCGTTTTAAGAGCTCTAGAAGTGATTTGAGCTTAAAAACTTATTTAATTTACAAACTAATAATTGCTGTCTTAAATCAATAACGTGACGTTTTAGAGCTTAAAATCATGTTTTGTGTGCTTATGTTATCGAGTTGAGCGCAATGATATACTGCAATAACGGAACAAAAAGAGACCTTTTAATTGGAAATTTAAGATCTTACCACGTCCGAAATCATGTTTTCGGGACTCAAACCATCGAAATTAGCGAAATAACATGTCAATATGAGAAACCTATAACTTTCTTTAACCTGAAAAAAATTTTACTTAGAATCATTAAAATCGCGTTTTAAGCGCTCTAGAAGTT
Organism: Muricea muricata; assembly: GCA_963855995.1. NCBI lineage: Eukaryota > Metazoa > Cnidaria > Anthozoa > Malacalcyonacea > Plexauridae > Muricea > Muricea muricata. Next base: position 32,327,767 of record OY979717.1, read on the forward strand.
ATTTGAGCGGGAAAACTTGTTGAATTTCCCAACTAAAAATATCCGTCTTAAATCAATAACGGCGACGTTTTAGAATTTAAAATCATGTTTTGTGTGCTTATGTGATCGAGTTGAGCGCATTGATATACTACAATAACGGAACAAAAAGAGACCTTCTAATTGGAAATTTAAGAGCTTACCACGTCCGAAATCATGTTTTCGAGACTCAAACTGTCGAAATTAGCGAAACAACATGTCAAGATGAGAAACCTATAACTTTCTTTAAACCTGAAAAAAATCGTCTTACAATCATCAAAATCGCGTTTTAAGCGCTCTAGAAATGATTTGAGCTTTAAAACTTGTGGAGTTTACCAACTAATAATTGCTGTCTTAAATCAATAACGGCGACGTTTTAGAGCTTAAAGTCATGTTTTGTGTGCTTATGTTATCGAGGGTAGCGCAATGATATACTGCAATAACGGAACAAAAAGAGACCTTCTTATTGGAAATTTAAGATCTTACTACGTCCGAAATCATGTTTTCGGCACTCAAACCAACAGGATAAGAGAAAAAACATGTCAAAATGAGAAATCTATAACTTTCTTTAACCTGAAAAAAGTTTACTTAGAATCATTAAAATCGCGTTTTAAGCGCTCTAGAAGTGATTTGAGCTAAAAAACTTGTTGAATTTACCAACTAATAATTGCTGTCTTAAATCAATAACCGGACGTTTTAGAGCTTAAAATCATGTTTTGTGTGCTTATGTTATCGAGTTGAGCACAATAATATACTACAATAACGGAACAAAAAGAGACCTTCTAATTGGAAATTTAAGATCTTACCACGTCCGAAATCATGTTTTCGGCACTCAAACCATCAGGATAAGCGAAACAACATGTCAAAATGAGAAACCTATAACTTTCTTTAACCTGAAAAAAAGTTTACTTAAAAGCAATAAAATCACGTTTTAAGCGATCTAGAAGTGATTTGAGCATAAAACTTGTTGAATTCACAAACTAAAAATTGCCGTCTTAAATCAATAACGGCGACGTTTTAGAGCTTAAAGTCATGTTTTGTGTGCTTTTGTTATCGAGTTGAGCGCAATGATATACTGCAATAACGGAACAAAAAGAGACCTTCTAATTGAAAATTTAAGATCTTACCACGTCCGAAATCATGTTTTCGGGACTCAAACCATCGAAATTAGCGAAACAACATGTCAAGATGAGAAACCTATAACTTTCTTTAAACCTGAAAAAAATCGTCTTACAATCATCAAAATCGCGTTTTAAGCGCTCTTGAAATGATTTGAGCTTTAAAACTTGTGGAGTTTACCAACTAATAATTGCTGTCTTAAATCAATAACGGCGACGTTTTAGAGCTTAAAGTCATGTTTTGTGTGCTTATGTTATCGAGGGTAGCGCAATGATATACTGCAATAACGGAACAAAAAGAGACGTTCTTATTGGAAATTTAAGATCTTACTACGTCCGAAATCATGTTTTTGGCACTCAAACCAACAGGATAAGAGAAAAAACATGTCAAAATGAGAAATCTATAACTTTCTTTAACCTGAAAAAAGTTTACTTAGAATCATTAAAATCGCGTTTTAAGCGCTCTAGAAGTGATTTGAGCTAAAAAACTTGTTGAATTTACCAACTAATAATTGCTGTCTTAAATCAATAACCGGACGTTTTAGAGCTTAAAATCATGTTTTGTGTGCTTATGTTATCGAGTTGAGCACAATGATATACTACAATAACGGAACAAAAAGAGACCTTCTAATTGGAAATTTAAGATCTTACTACGTCCGAAATCATGTTTTCGGCACTCAAACCATCAGGATAAGCGAAACAACATGTCAAAATGAGAAACCTATAACTTTCTTTAACCTGAAAAAAAGTTTACTTAAAAGCAATAAAATCACGTTTTAAGCGATCTAGAAGTGATTTGAGCATAAAACTTGTTGAATTCACAAACTAAAAATTGCCGTCTTAAATCAATAACGGCGACGTTTTAGAGCTTAAAGTCATGTTTTGTGTGCTTTTGTTATCGAGTTGAGCGCAATGATATACTGCAATAACGGAACAAAAAGAGACCTTCTAATTGAAAATTTAAGATCTTACCACGTCCGAAATCATGTTTTCGGGACTCAAACCATCGAAATTAGCGAAATAACATGTCAAGATGAGAAACCTATAACTTTCTTTAAACCTTAAAAAAATCGTCTTACAATCATCAAAATCGCGTTTTAAGCGCTCTAGAAATGATTTGAGCTTTAAAACTTGTTGAGTTTACCAACTAATAATTGCTGTCTTAAATCAATAACGGCGACCTTTTAGAGCTTAAAATCATGTTTTGTGTGCTTATGTTATCGAGGGTAGCGCAATGATATACTACAATAACGGAACAAAAAGAGACCTTCTATATGGAAATTTAAGATCTTACCAGGTCTGAAATCATGTTTTCGGGACTCAAACTATCGAAATTAGCGAAATAACGTGTCAAGATGAGAAACCTATAACTTTCTTTAAACCTGAAAAAAGTCGTCATTTACAATCATCAAAATCGCGTTTTAAGCGCTCTAGAAATTATTTGAGCTTAAAAACTTGTTGTATTTACCAACTAATAATTGCTGTCTTAAATCAATAACGGCGACGTTTTAGAGCTTAAAGTCATGTTTTGTGTGCTTATGTTATCGAGTGGAGCGCAATGATATACTGCAATAACGGAACAAAAAGAGACCTTTTAATTGGAAATTTAAGATCTTACCACGTCCGAAATCATGTTTTCGGGACTCAACCATCGAAATTAGCGAAATAACATGTCAATATGAGAAACCTATAACTTTCTTTTACCTGAAAAAAATTTAACTTAGAATCATTAAAATCGCGTTTTAAGCGCTCTAGAAGTTATTTGAGCGGGAAAACTTGTTGAATTTCCCAACTAAAAGTATCCGTCTTAAATCAATAACGGCGACGTTTTAGAGCTTAAAATCATGTTTTGTGTGCTTATGTTATCGAGTTGAGCGCAATGATATACTACAATAACGGAACAAAAAGAGACCTTCTAATTGGAAATTTAAGATCTTACCACGTCCGAAATCATGTTTTCGGCACTCAAACTATCAGGATAAGCGAAACAACATGTCAAAATGAGAAACCTATAATTTTCTTTAACCTGAAAAAAAGGTTACTTAGAATCATTAAAATCGCGTTTTAAGAGCTCTAGAGGTGATTTGAGCTTAAAAACTTGTTTAATTTACAAACTAATAATTGCTGTCTTAAATCAATAACGTGACGTTTTAGAGCTTAAAATCATGTTTTGTGTGCTTATGTTATCGAGTTGAGCGCAATGATATACTGCAATAACAGAACAAAAAGAGACCTTTTAATTGGAAATTTAAGATCTTACCACGTCCGAAATCATGTTTTCGGGACTCAAACCATCGAAATTAGCGAAACAACATGTCAAGATGAGAAACCTATAACTTTCTTTAAACCTGAAAAAATCGTCTTACAATCATCAAAATCGCGTTTTAAGCGCTCTAGAAATGATTTGAGCTTTAAAACTTGTGGAGTTTACCAACTAATAATTTCTGTCTTAAATCAATAACGGCGACGTTTTAGAGCTTAAAGTCATGTTTTGTGTGCTTATGTTATCGAGGGTAGCGAAATGATATACTGCAATAACGGAACTAAAAGAGACCTTCTAATTGGAAATTTAAGATCTTACTACGTCCGAAATCATGTTTTCGGCACTCAAACCAACAGGATAAGAGAAAAAACATGTCAAAATGAGAAATCTGTAACTTTCTTTAACCTGAAAAAAAGTTTACTTAAAATCATTAAAATCGCGTTTTAAGCGCTCTAGAAGTGATTTGAGCTTAAAAACTTGTTGAATTTACCAAATCATAAATGCTGTCTTAAATCAATAACCGGACGTTTTAGAGCTTAAAATCATGTTTTGTGTGCTTATGTTATCGAGTTGAGCACAATGATATACTACAATAACGGAACAAAAAGAGACCTTCTAATTGGAAATTTAAGATCTTACCACGTCCGAAATCATGTTTTCGGGACTCAAACCATCGAAATTGGCGAAATAACATGTCAATCTGAGAAACCTATAACTTTCTTTAACCTGAAAAAAAGTTTACTTAGAATCATTAAAATCGCGTTTTAAGCACTCTAGAAGTGATTTGAGCGGGAAAACTTGTTGAATTTACTAACTAAAAGTATCCGTCTTAAATCAATAACGGCGACGTTTTAGAGCTTAAAATCATGTTTTGTGTGCTTATGTTATCGAGTTGAGCGCAATGATATACTACAATAACGGAACAAAAAGAGACCTTCTAATTGGAAATTTAAGATCTTACCACGTCCGAAATCATGTTTTCGGCACTCAAACTATCAGGATAAGCGAAACAACATGTCAAAATGAGAAACCTATAATTTTCTTTAACCTGAAAAAAAGTTTACTTAGAATCATTAAAATCGCGTTTTAAGAGCTCTAGAAGTGATTTGAGCTTAAAAACTTGTTTAATTTACAACTTAATAATTGCTGTCTTAAATCAATAACGTGACGTTTTAGAGCTTAAAATCATGTTTTGTGTGCTTATGTTATCGAGTGGAGCGCAATGATATACTGCAATAACGGAACAAAAAGAGACCTTTTAATTGGAAATTTAAGATCTTACCACGTCCGAAATCATGTTTTCGGGACTCAAACCATCGAAATTAGCGAAATAACATGTCAATATGAGAAACCTATAACTTTCTTTAACCTGAAAAAAATTTTACTTAGAATCATTAAAATCGCGTTTTAAGCGATCTAGAAGTTATTTGAGCGGGAAAACTTGTTGAATTTCCCAACTAAAAGTATCCGTCTTAAATCAATAACGGCGACGTTTTAGAGTTTAAAATCATGTTTTGTGTGTTTATGTTATCGAGTTGAGCGCATTGATATACTACAATAACGGAACAAAAAGAGACCTTCTAATTGGAAATTTAAGAGCTTACCACGTCCGAAATCATGTTTTCGGCACTCAAACTATCAGGAAAAGCGAAACAACATGTCAAAATGAGAAACCTATAACTTTCTTTAACCTGAAAAAAAGTTTACTTAGAATCATTAAAATCGCGTTTTAAGAGCTCTAGAAGTGATTTGAGCTTAAAAACTTGTGTAATTTACCAACTAATAATTGCTGTCTTAAATCAATAACGTGACGTTTGAGAGCGTAAAATCATGTTTTGTGTGCTTATGTTATCGAGTTGAGCGCAATGATATACTGCAATCACGGAACAAAAAGAGACCTTTCAATTGGAAATTTAAGATCTTATCACGTCCGAAATCATGTTTTCGGTACTCAAACCATCGAAATTAGCGAAATAACATGTCAATATGAGAAACCTATAACTTTCTTTAACCTGAAAAAAATTTTACTTAGAATCATTAAAATCGCGTTTTAAGCGCTCTACAAGTTATTTGAGCGGGAAAACTTGTTGAATTTACCAACTAAAAGTATCCGTCTTAAATCAATAACGGCGACGTTTTAGAGCTTAAAATCATGTTTTGTGTGCTTATGTTTTCAATTTGAGCGTAATGATATACTACAATAACGGAACAAAAATAGACCTTCTATATGGAAATTTAAGATCTTACCACGTCCGAAATCATGTTTTCGGGACTCAAACTATCGAAATTAGCAAAATAACATGTCAATATGAGAAACCTATAACTTTCTTTAACGTGAAAAAAATTTTACTTAGAATCATTAAAATCGCGTTTTAAGCGCTCTAGAAGTTATTTGAGCGGAAAAACTTGTTGAATTTACCTACTAAAAGTATCCGTCTTAAATCAATAACGGCGACGTTTTAGAGCTTAAAATCATGTTTTGTGTGCTTATGTTTTCAATTTGAGCGCAATGATATACTACAATAACGGAACAAAAAGAGACCTTCTAATTGGAAATTTAAGATCTTACCACGTCCGAAATCATGTTTTCGGGACTCAAACCATCGAAATTAGCGAAACAACATGTCAAGATGAGAAACCTATAACTTTCTTTAAACTTGAAAAAATCGTCTTACAATCATCAAAATCGCGTTTTAAGCGCTCTAGAAATGAGTTGAGCTTTAAAACTTGTGGAGTTTACCAACTAATAATTTCTGTCTTAAATCAATAACGGCGACGTTTTAGAGCTTAAAGTCATGTTTTGTGTGCTTATGTTATCGAGGGTAGCGAAATGATATACTGCAATAACGGAACTAAAAGAGACCTTCTAATTGGAAATTTAAGATCTTACTACGTCCGAAATCATGTTTTCGGCACTCAAACCAACAGGATAAGAGAAAAAACATGTCAAAATGAGAAATCTGTAACTTTCTTTAACCTGAAAAAAAGTTTACTTAAAATCATTAAAATCGCGTTTTAAGCGCTCTAGAAGTGATTTGAGCTTAAAAACTTGTTGAAATTACCAAATAATAAATGCTGTCTTAAATCAATAACCGGACGTTTTAGAGCTTAAAATCATGTTTTGTGTGCTTATGTTATCGAGTTGAGCACAATGATATACTACAATAACGGAACAAAAAGAGACCTTCTAATTGGAAATTTAAGATCTTACCACGTCCGAAATCATGTTTTCGGGACTCAAACCATCGAAATTGGCGAAATAACATGTCAATCTGAGAAACCTATAACTTTCTTTAACCTGAAAAAAAGTTTACTTAGAATCATTAAAATCGCGTTTTAAGCACTCTAGAAGTGATTTGAGCGGGAAAACTTGTTGAATTTACCAACTAAAAGTATCCGTCTTAAATCAATAACGGCGACGTTTTAGAGCTTAAAATCATGTTTTGTGTGCTTATGTTATCGAGTTGAGCGCAATGATATACTACAATAACGGAACAAAAAGAGACCTTCTAATTCGAAATTTAAGATCTTACCACGTCCGAAATCATGTTTTCGGCACTCAAACTATCAGGATAAGCGAAACAACATGTCAAAATGAGAAACCTATAATTTTCTTTAACCTGAAAAAAAGTTTACTTAGAATCATTAAAATCGCGTTTTAAGAGCTCTAGAAGTGATTTGAGCTTAAAAACTTGTTTAATTTACAACTTAATAATTGCTGTCTTAAATCAATAACGTGACGTTTTAGAGCTTAAAATCATGTTTTGTGTGCTTATGTTATCGAGTGGAGCGCAATGATATACTGCAATAACGGAACAAAAAGAGACCTTTTAATTGGAAATTTAAGATCTTACCACGTCCGAAATCTTTTTTTCGGCACTCAAACCATCGAAATTAGCGAAATAACATGTCAAAATGAGAAACCTATCACTTTCTTTAAACCTGAAAAAAAATCGACTTACAATCATCAAAATCGCGTTTTAAGCGCTCTAGAAGTGATTTGAGCCTAATAACTTGTTGAATTAACCAACTAAAAGTATCCGTCTTAAATCAATAACGGCGACGTTTTAGAGCTTAAAATCATGTTTTGTGTGCTTATGTTATCGAGTTGAGCGCAATGATATACTACAATAACGGAAAAAAAGAGACCTTCTAATTGGAAATTTAAGATCTTACCACGTCCGAAATCATGTTTTCGGCACTCAAACCATCGAAATTAGCGAAATAACATGTCAAAATGGGAAACCTATCACTTTCTTTAAACCTGAAAAAAAATCGACTTACAATCATCAAAATCGCGTTTTAAGCGCTCTAGAAGTGATTTCGAACTAAAAATTAAGCGCTCTAGAAGTGATTTCGAACTAAAAATTCGAACTAAAAATTTCGCTCTAGAAGTGATATACGAACTAAAAATTGCTGTCTTAAATCAATAACGGCGACGTTTTAGAGCTTAAAATATTGTTTTGTGTCCTTATGTGATCGAGTTGAGCGCAATGATATACTACAATAACGGAACAAAAAGAGACCTTCTAATTGGAAATTTAAGATCTTACCACGTCCGAAATCATGTTTTCGGCACTCAAACCATGGAGATAAGCGAAATAAGATATCAAAATTAGAAACCTATAACTTTCTTTAAACCTGAAAAAAATCGACTTACAATCATTAAAATCGCGTTTTAAACGCTCTAGAAGTGATTTGAGCGCAAAACTTGTTGAATTTACCAATTAAAAATATCCGTCTTAAATCAATAACGGCGACGTTTTAGAGCTTAAAATCATGTTTTGTGTGCTTATGTTATCGAGTTGAGCGCAATGATATACTACAATAACGGAACAAAAAGAGACCTTCTAATTGGAAATTTAAGATCTTACCACGTCCGAAATCATGTTTTCGGCTCTCAAACCATCAAGATAAGCGAAACAACATGTCAAAAGGAGAAACCTATAGCTTTCTTTAACCTGAAAAAAAGTTTACTTAGAATCATTAAAATCGCGTTTTAAGTTCTCTAGAAGTGATTTGAGCCGGAAAACTTGTTGAATTTCCCAACTAAAAGTATCCGTCTTAAATCAATAACGGCGACGTTTTAGAGCTTAAAATCATGTTTTGTGTGCTTATGTTATCGAGTTGAGCGCAATGATATACTACAATAACGGAACAAAAAGAGACCTTCTAATTGGAAATTTAAGATCTTACCACGTCCGAAATCATGTTTTCGGCACTCAAACCATCGAAATTAGCGAAATAACATGTCAAAATGAGAAACCTATCACTTTCTTTAAACCTAAAAAAAAAATCGACTTACAATCATCAAAATCGCGTTTTAAGCGCTCTAGAAGTGATTTGAGCTTAAAAACTTGTTGAATATACGAACTAAAAATTGCTGTCTTAAATCAATAACGGCGACGTTTTAGAGCTTAAAATCATGTTTTGTGTCCTTATGTGATCGAGTTGAGCGCAATGATATACTACAATAACGGAACAAAAAGAGACCTTCTAATTGGAAATTTAAGATCTTACCACGTCCGAAATCATGTTTTCGGCACTCAAACCATGGAGATAAGCGAAATAAGATATCAAAATTAGAAACCTATAACTTTCTTTAAACCTGAAAAAAATCGACTTACAATCATTAAAATCGCGTTTTAAGCGCTCTAGAAGTGATTTGAGCGCAAAACTTGTTGAATTTACCAATTAAAAATATCCGTCTTAAATCAATAACGGCGACGTTTTAGAGCTTAAAATCATGTTTTGTGTACTTATGTTATCGAGTTGAGCGCAATGATATACTACAATAACGGAACAAAAAGAGGCCTTCTAATTGGAAATTTAAGATCTTACCACGTCCGAAATCATGTTTTCGGCTCTCAAACCATCAAGATAAGCGAAACAACATGTCAAAAGGAGAAACCTATAGCTTTCTTTAACCTGAAAAAAAGTTTACTTAGAATCATTAAAATCGCGTTTTAAGCGCTCTAGAAGTGATTTGAGCCTAAAAACTTGTTGAATTTACCAACTAAAAGTATCCGTCTTAAATCAAAAACGGCGACGTTTTAGAGCTTAAAATCAAGTTTTGTGTGCTTATGTTATCGAGTTGAGCGCAATGATATACTACAATAACGGAACAAAAAGAGACCTTCTAATTGGAAATTTAAGAGCTTACCACGTCCGAAATCATTTTTTCGCGACTCAAACTGTCGAAATTAGCGAAATAACATGTCAAAATGAGAAACCTATCACTTTCTTTAAACCTGCAAAAAAATCGACTTACAATCATAAAAATCGCGTTTTAAGCGCTCTAGAAGTGATTTGAGCTTAAAAACTTGTTGAATATACGAACTAAAAATTGCTGTCTTAAATCAATAACGGCGACGTTTTAGAGCTTAAAATCATGTTTTGTGTGCTTATGTGATCGAGTTGAGCGCAATGATATACTACAATAACGGAACAAAAACAGACCTTCTAATTGGAAATTTAAGATCTTACCACGTCCGAAATCATGTTTTCGGCACTCAAACCATGGAGATAAGCGAAATAAGATATCAAAATTAGAAACCTATAACTTTCTTTAAACCTGAAAAAAATCGACCTACAATCATTAAAATCGCGTTTTAAGCGCTCTAGAAGTGATTTGAGCGCAAAACTTGTTGAATTTACCAATTAAAAATATCCGTCTTAAATCAATAACGGCGACGTTTTAGAGCTTAAAATCATGTTTTGTGTGCTTATGTTATCGAGTTGAGCGCAATTATATACTACAATAACGGAACAAAAAGAGACCTTCTAATTGGAAATTTAAGATCTTACCACGTCCGAAATCATGTTTTCGGCACTCAAACCATCGAAATTAGCGAAATAACATGTCAAAATGAGAAACCTATCACTTTCTTTAAACCTGAAAAAAAATCGACTTACAACCATCAAAATCGCGTTTTAAGCGCTCTAGAAGTGATTTGAGCTTAAAAACTTGTTGAATATACGAACTAAAAATTGCTGTCTTAAATCAATAACGGCGACGTTTTAGAGCTTAAAATCATGTTTTGTGTCCTTATGTGATCGAGTTGAGCGCAATGATATACTACAATAACGGAACAAAAAGAGACCTTCTAATTGGAAATTTAAGATCTTACCACGTCCGAAATCATGTTTTCGGCACTCAAACCATGGAGATAAGCGAAATAAGATATCAAAATTAGAAACCTATAACTTTCTTTAAACCTGAAAAAAATCGACTTACAATCATTAAAATCGCGTTTTAAGCGCTCTAGAAGTGATTTGAGCGCAAAACTTGTTGAATTTACCAATTAAAAATATCCGTCTTAAATCAATAACGGCGACGTTTTAGAGCTTAAAATCATGTTTTGTGTGCTTATGTTATCGAGTTGAGCGCAATGATATACTACAATAACGGAACAAAAAGAGACCTTCTAATTGGAAATTTAAGATCTTACCACGTCCGAAATCATGTTTTCGGCACTCAAACCATCGAAATTAGCGAAATAACATGTCAAAATGAGAAACCTATCACTTTCTTTAAACCTGAAAAAAAATCGACTTACAATCATCAAAATCGCGTCTTAAGCGCTCTAGAAGTGATTTGAGCTTAAAAACTTGTTGAATATACGAACTAAAAATTGCTGTCTTAAATCAATAACGGCGACGTTTTAGAGCTTGAAATCATGTTTTGTGTCCTTATGTGATCGAGTTGAGCGCAATGATATACTAAATTAACGGAACAAAAAGAGACCTTCTAATTGGAAATTTAAGATCTTACCACGTCCGAAATCATGTTTTCGGCACTCAAACCATGGAGATAAGCGAAATAAGATATCAAAATTAGAAACCTATAAACTTTCTTTAAACCTGAAAAAAATCGACTTACAATCATTAAAATCGCGTTTTAAACGCACTAGAAGTGATTTGAGCGCAAAACTTGTTGAATTTACCAATTAAAAATATCCGTCTTAAATCAATAACGGCGACGTTTTAGAGCTTAAAATCATGTTTTGTGTGCTTATGTTATCGAGTGGAGCGCAATGATATACTGCAATAACGGAACAAAAAGAGACCTTTTAATTGGAAATTTAAGATCTTACCACGTCCGAAATCATGTTTTCGGGACTCAAACCATCGAAGTTAGCGAAATAACATGTCAATATGAGAAACCTATAACTTTCTTTAACCTGAAAAAAATTTTACTTAGAATCATTAAAATCGCGTTTTAAGCGCTCTAGAAGTTATTTGAGCGGGAAAACTTGTTGAATTTCCCAACTAAAAGTATCCGTCTTAAATCAATAACGGCGACGTTTTAGAATTTAAAATCATGTTTTGTGTGCTTATGTTATCGAGTTGAGCGCATTGATATACTACAATAACGGAACAAAAAGAGACCTTCTAATTGGAAATTTAAGAGCTTACCACTTTTGAAATCATGTTTTCAGCACTCAAACTATCAGGATACGCGAAACAACATGTCAAAATGAGAAACCTATAATTTTCTTTAACCTGAAAAAAAGTTTACTTAGAATCATTAAAATCGCGTTTTAAGAGCTCTAGAAGTGATTTGAGCTTAAAAACTTGTTTAATTTACAAACTAATAATTGCTGTCTTAAATCAATAACGTGACGTTTTAGAGCTTAAAATCCTGTTTTGTGTGCTTATGTTATCGAGTTGAGCGCAATGATATACTGCAATAACGGAACAAAAAGAGACCTTCCAATTGGAAATTTAAGATCTTACCACGTCCGAAATCATGTTTTCGGCACTCAAACTATTAGGATAAGCGAAACAACATGTCAAAATGAGAAACCTATAACTTTCTTTAACCTGAAAAAAAGTTTACTTAGAATCATTAAAATCGCGTTTTAAGCACTCTAGAAGTGATTTGAGCGGAAAAACTTGTTGAATTTACTAACTAAAAGTATCCGTCTTAAATCAATAACGGCGACGTTTTAGAGCTTAAAATCATGTTTTGTGTCCTTATGTGATCGAGTTGAGCGCAATGATATACTACAATAACGGAACAAAAAGAGACCTTCTAATTGGAAATTTAAGATCTTACCACGTCCGAAATCATGTTTTCGGCACTCAAACCATGGAGATAAGCGAAATAAGATATCAAAATTAGAAACCTATAACTTTCTTTAAACCTGAAAAAAATCGACTTACAATCATTAAAATCGCGTTTTAAACGCTCTAGAAGTGATTTGAGCGCAAAACTTGTTGAATTTACCAATTAAAAATATCCGTCTTAAATCAATAACGGCGACGTTTTAGAGCTTAAAATCATGTTTTGTGTGCTTATGTTATCGAGTTGAGCGCAATGATATACTACAATAACGGAACAAAAAGAGACCTTCTAATTGGAAATTTAAGATCTTACCACGTCCGAAATCATGTTTTCGGCTCTCAAACCATCAAGATAAGCGAAACAACATGTCAAAAGGAGAAACCTATAGCTTTCTTTAACCTGAAAAAAAGTTTACTTAGAATCATTAAAATCGCGTTTTAAGTTCTCTAGAAGTGATTTGAGCCGGAAAACTTGTTGAATTTCCCAACTAAAAGTATCCGTCTTAAATCAATAACGGCGAAATTTTAGAGCTTAAAATCATGTTTTGTGTGCTTATGTGATCGAGTTGAGCGCAATGATATACTACAATAACGGAACAAAAAGAGACCTTCTAATTGGAAATTTAAGATCTTACCACGTCCGAAATCATGTTCTCGGCACTCAAACCATGGAGATAAGCGAAATAAGATATCAAAATGAGAAACCTATCACTTTCTTTAAACCTGCAAAAAAATCGACTTACAATCATCAAAATCGCGTTTTAAGCGCTCTAGAAGTGATTTGAGCTTAAAAACTTGTTGAATATACGAACTAAAAATTGCTGTCTTAAATCAATAACGGCGACGTTTTAGAGCTTAAAATCATGTTTTGTGTGCTTATGTGATCGAGTTGAGCGCAATGATATACTACAATAACGGAACAAAAACAGACCTTCTAATTGGAAATTTAAGATCTTACCACGTCCGAAATCATGTTTTCGGCACTCAAACCATGGAGATAAGCGAAATAAGATATCAAAATTAGAAACCTATAACTTTCTTTAAACCTGAAAAAAATCGACTTACAATCATTAAAATCGCGTTTTAAGCGCTCTAGAAGTGATTTGAGCGCAAAACTTGTTGAATTTACCAATTAAAAATATCCGTCTTAAATCAATAACGGCGACGTTTTAGAGCTTAAAATCATGTTTTGTGTGCTTATGTTATCGAGTTGAGCGCAATGATATACTACAATAACGGAACAAAAAGAGACCTTCTAATTGGAAATTTAAGATCTTACCACGTCCGAAATCATGTTTTCGGCACTCAAACCATCGAAATTAGCGAAATAACATGTCAAAATGAGAAACCTATCACTTTCTTTAAACCTGAAAAAAAATCGACTTACAATCATCAAAATCGCGTTTTAAGCGCTCTAGAAGTGATTTGAGCTTAAAAACTTGTTGAATATACGAAAAAAAAATTGCTGTCTTAAATCAAAAACGGCGACGTTTTAGAGCTTAAAATCATGTTTTGTGTCCTTATGTGATCGAGTTGAGCGCAATGATATACTACAATAACGGAACAAAAAGAGACCTTCTAATTGGGAATTTAAGATCTTACCACGTCCGAAATCATGTTTTCGGCACTCAAACCATGGAGATAAGCGAAATAAGATATCAAAATTAGAAACCTTTAACTTTCTTTAAACCTGAAAAAAATCGACTTACAATCATTAAAATCGCGTTTTAAGCGCTCTAGAAGTGATTTGAGCGCAAAACTTGTTGAATTTACCAATTAAAAATATCCGTCTTAAATCAATAACGGCGACGTTTTAGAGCTTAAAATCATGTTTTGTGTGCTTATGTTATCGAGTGGAGCGCAATGATATACTGCAATAACGGAACAAAAAGAGACCTTTTAATTGGAAATTTAAGATCTTACCACGTCCGAAATCATGTTTTCGGGACTCAAACCATCGAAATTAGCGAAATAACATGTCAATATGAGAAACCTATAACTTTCTTTAACCTGAAAAAAATTTTACTTAGAATCATTAAAATCGCGTTTTAAGCGCTCTAGAAGTTATTTGAGCGGGAAAACTTGTTGAATTTCCCAACTAAAAGTATCCGTCTTAAATCAATAACGGCGACGTTTTAGAATTTAAAATCATGTTTTGTGTGCTTATGTTATCGAGTTGAGCGCATTGATATACTACAATAACGGAACAAAAAGAGACCTTCTAATTGGAAATTTAAGAGCTTACCACGTCCGAAATCATGTTTTCAGCACTCAAACTATCAGGATACGCGAAACAACATGTCAAAATGAGAAACCTATAATTTTCTTTAACCTGAAAAAAAGTTTACTTAGAATCATTAAAATCGCGTTTTAAGAGCTCTAGAAGTGATTTGAGCTTAAAAACTTGTTTAATTTACAAACTAATAATTGCTGTCTTAAATCAATAACGTGACGTTTTAGAGCTTAAAATCATGTTTTGTGTGCTTATGTTATCGAGTTGAGCGCAATGATATACTACAATAACGGAACAAAAAGAGACCTTCTAATTGGAAATTTAAGATCTTACCACGTCCGAAATCATGTTTTCGGCACTCAAACTATCAGGATAAGCGAAACAACATGTCAAAATGAGAAACCTATAATTTTCTTTAACCTTAAAAAAAGTTTACTTAGAATCATTAAAATCGCGTTTTAAGAGCTCTAGAAATGATTTGAGCTTAAAAACTTGTTTAATTTACAAACTAATAATTGCCGTCTTAAATCAATAACGTGACGTTTTAGAGCTTAAAATCATGTTTTGTGTGCTTATGTTATCGAGTGGAGCGCAATGATATACTGCAATAACGGAACAAAAAGACACCTTTTAATTGGAAATTTAAGATCTTACCACGTCCGAAATCATGTTTTCGGGACTCAAACCATCGAAATTAGCGAAATAACATGTCAATATGAGAAACCTATAACTTTCTTTAACCTGAAAAAAATTTTACTTAGAATCATTAAAATCGCGTTTTAAGCGCTCTAGAAGTTATTTGAGCGGGAAAACTTGTTGAATTTCCCAACTAAAAGTATCCGTCTTAAATGAATAACGGCGACGTTTTAGAATTTAAAATCATGTTTTGTGTGCTTATGTTATCGAGTTGAGCGCATTGATATACTACAATAACGGAACAAAAAGAGACCTTCTAATTGGAAATTTAAGAGCTTACCACGTCCGAAATCATGTTTTCAGCACTCAAACTATCAGGATACGCGAAACAACATGTCAAAATGAGAAACCTATAATTTTCTTTAACCTGAAAAAAAGTTTACTTAGAATCATTAAAATCGCGTTTTAAGAGCTCTAGAAGTGATTTGAGCTTAAAAACTTGTTGAATTTACTAACTAAAAGTATCCGTCTTAAATCAATAACGGCGACGTTTTAGAGCTTAAAATCCTGTTTTGTGTGCTTATGTTATCGAGTTGAGCGCAATGATAAACTGCAATAACGGAACAAAAAGAGACCTTCCAATTGGAAATTTAAGATCTTACCACGTCCGAAATCATGTTTTCGGCACTCAAACTATCAGGATAAGCGAAACAACATGTCAAAATGAGAAACCTATAACTTTCTTTAACCTGAAAAAAGTTTACTTATATTCATTAAAATCGCGTTTTAAGAGCTCTAGAAGTGATTTGAGCTTAAAAACTTATTTAATTTACAAACTAATAATTGCTGTCTTAAATCAATAACGTGACGTTTTAGAGCTTAAAATCATGTTTTGTGTGCTTATGTTATCGAGTTGAGCGCAATGATATACTACAATAACGGAACAAAAAGAGACCTTCTAATTGGAAATTTAAGATCTTACCACGTCCGAAATCATGTTTTCGGCACTCAAACTATCAGGATAAGCGAAACAACATGTCAAAATGAGAAACCTATAATTTTCTTTAACCTGAAAAAAAGTTTACTTAGAATCATTAAAATCGCGTTTTAAGAGCTCTAGAAATGATTTGAGCTTAAAAACTTGTTTAATTTACAAACTAATAATTGCCGTCTTAAATCAATAACGTGACGTTTTAGAGCTTAAAATCATGTTTTGTGTGCTTATGTTATCGAGTGGAGCGCAATGATATACTGCAATAACGGAACAAAAAGAGACCTTTTAATTGGAAATTTAAGATCTTACCACGTCCGAAATCATGTTTTCGGGACTCAAACCATCGAAATTAGCGAAATAACATGTCAATATGAGAAACCTATAACTTTCTTTAACCTGAAAAAAATTTTACTTAGAATCATTAAAATCGCGTTTTAAGCGCTCTAGAAGTTATTTGAGCGGGAAAACTTGTTGAATTTCCCAACTAAAAATATCCGTCTTAAATCAATAACGGCGACGTTTTAGAATTTAAAATCATGTTTTGTGTGCTTATGTGATCGAGTTGAGCGCATTGATATACTACAATAACGGAACAAAAAGAGACCTTCTAATTGGAAATTTAAGAGCTTACCACGTCCGAAATCATGTTTTCGAGACTCAAACTGTCGAAATTAGCGAAACAACATGTCAAGATGAGAAACCTATAACTTTCTTTAAACCTGAAAAAAATCGTCTTACAATCATCAAAATCGCGTTTTAAGCGCTCTAGAAATGATTTGAGCTTTAAAACTTGTGGAGTTTACCAACTAATAATTGCTGTCTTAAATCAATAACGGCGACGTTTTAGAGCTTAAAGTCATGTTTTGTGTGCTTATGTTATCGAGGGTAGCGCAATGATATACTGCAATAACGGAACAAAAAGAGACCTTCTTATTGGAAATTTAAGATCTTACTACGTCCGAAATCATGTTTTCGGCACTCAAACCAACAGGATAAGAGAAAAAACATGTCAAAATGAGAAATCTATAACTTTCTTTAACCTGAAAAAAGTTTACTTAGAATCATTAAAATCGCGTTTTAAGCGCTCTAGAAGTGATTTGAGCTAAAAAACTTGTTGAATTTACCAACTAATAATTGCTGTCTTAAATCAATAACCGGACGTTTTAGAGCTTAAAATCATGTTTTGTGTGCTTATGTTATCGAGTTGAGCACAATAATATACTACAATAACGGAACAAAAAGAGACCTTCTAATTGGAAATTTAAGATCTTACCACGTCCGAAATCATGTTTTCGGCACTCAAACCATCAGGATAAGCGAAACAACATGTCAAAATGAGAAACCTATAACTTTCTTTAACCTGAAAAAAAGTTTACTTAAAAGCAATAAAATCACGTTTTAAGCGATCTAGAAGTGATTTGAGCATAAAACTTGTTGAATTCACAAACTAAAAATTGCCGTCTTAAATCAATAACGGCGACGTTTTAGAGCTTAAAGTCATGTTTTGTGTGCTTTTGTTATCGAGTTGAGCGCAATGATATACTGCAATAACGGAACAAAAAGAGACCTTCTAATTGAAAATTTAAGATCTTACCACGTCCGAAATCATGTTTTCGGGACTCAAACCATCGAAATTAGCGAAACAACATGTCAAGATGAGAAACCTATAACTTTCTTTAAACCTGAAAAAAATCGTCTTACAATCATCAAAATCGCGTTTTAAGCGCTCTAGAAATGATTTGAGCTTTAAAACTTGTTGAGTTTACCAACTAATAATTGCTGTCTTAAATCAATAACGGCGACGTTTTAGAGCTTAAAGTCATGTTTTGTGTGCTTATGTTATCGAGGGTAGCGCAATGATATACTGCAATAACGGAACAAAAAGAGACGTTCTTATTGGAAATTTAAGATCTTACTACGTCCGAAATCATGTTTTTGGCACTCAAACCAACAGGATAAGAGAAAAAACATGTCAAAATGAGAAATCTATAACTTTCTTTAACCTGAAAAAAGTTTACTTAGAATCATTAAAATCGCGTTTTAAGCGCTCTAGAAGTGATTTGAGCTAAAAAACTTGTTGAATTTACCAACTAATAATTGCTGTCTTAAATCAATAACCGGACGTTTTAGAGCTTAAAATCATGTTTTGTGTGCTTATGTTATCGAGTTGAGCACAATAATATACTACAATAACGGAACAAAAAGAGACCTTCTAATTGGAAATTTAAGATCTTACCACGTCCGAAATCATGTTTTCGGCACTCAAACCATCAGGATAAGCGAAACAACATGTCAAAATGAGAAACCTATAACTTTCTTTAACCTGAAAAAAAGTTTACTTAAAAGCAATAAAATCACGTTTTAAGCGATCTAGAAGTGATTTGAGCATAAAACTTGTTGAATTCACAAACTAAAAATTGCCGTCTTAAATCAATAACGGCGACGTTTTAGAGCTTAAAGTCATGTTTTGTGTGCTTTTGTTATCGAGTTGAGCGCAATGATATACTGCAATAACGGAACAAAAAGAGACCTTCTAATTGAAAATTTAAGATCTTACCACGTCCGAAATCATGTTTTCGGGACTCAAACCATCGAAATTAGCGAAACAACATGTCAAGATGAGAAACCTATAACTTTCTTTAAACCTGAAAAAAATCGTCTTACAATCATCAAAATCGCGTTTTAAGCGCTCTAGAAATGATTTGAGCTTTAAAACTTGTGGAGTTTACCAACTAATAATTGCTGTCTTAAATCAATAACGGCGACGTTTTAGAGCTTAAAGTCATGTTTTGTGTGCTTATGTTATCGAGGGTAGCGCAATGATATACTGCAATAACGGAACAAAAAGAGACGTTCTTATTGGAAATTTAAGATCTTACTACGTCCGAAATCATGTTTTTGGCACTCAAACCAACAGGATAAGAGAAAAAACATGTCAAAATGAGAAATCTATAACTTTCTTTAACCTGAAAAAAGTTTACTTAGAATCATTAAAATCGCGTTTTAAGCGCTCTAGAAGTGATTTGAGCTAAAAAACTTGTTGAATTTACCAACTAATAATTGCTGTCTTAAATCAATAACCGGACGTTTTAGAGCTTAAAATCATGTTTTGTGTGCTTATGTTATCGAGTTGAGCACAATGATATACTACAATAACGGAACAAAAAGAGACCTTCTAATTGGAAATTTAAGATCTTACCACGTCCGAAATCATGTTTTCGGCACTCAAACCATCAGGATAAGCGAAACAACATGTCAAAATGAGAAACCTATAACTTTCTTTAACCTGAAAAAAAG
This sequence comes from Muricea muricata, assembly GCA_963855995.1. Classification (NCBI taxonomy): domain Eukaryota; kingdom Metazoa; phylum Cnidaria; class Anthozoa; order Malacalcyonacea; family Plexauridae; genus Muricea; species Muricea muricata. The sequence continues at coordinate 32,347,392 of OY979717.1, forward strand.
TTTACTTAAAAGCAATAAAATCACGTTTTAAGCGATCTAGAAGTGATTTGAGCATAAAACTTGTTGAATTCACAAACTAAAAATTGCCGTCTTAAATCAATAACGGCGACGTTTTAGAGCTTAAAGTCATGTTTTGTGTGCTTTTGTTATCGAGTTGAGCGCAATGATATACTGCAATAACGGAACAAAAAGAGACCTTCTAATTGAAAATTTAAGATCTTACCACGTCCGAAATCATGTTTTCGGGACTCAAACCATCGAAATTAGCGAAATAACATGTCAAGATGAGAAACCTATAACTTTCTTTAAACCTTAAAAAAATCGTCTTACAATCATCAAAATCGCGTTTTAAGCGCTCTAGAAATGATTTGAGCTTTAAAACTTGTTGAGTTTACCAACTAATAATTGCTGTCTTAAATCAATAACGGCGACCTTTTAGAGCTTAAAATCATGTTTTGTGTGCTTATGTTATCGAGGGTAGCGCAATGATATACTACAATAACGGAACAAAAAGAGACCTTCTATATGGAAATTTAAGATCTTACCAGGTCTGAAATCATGTTTTCGGGACTCAAACTATCGAAATTAGCGAAATAACGTGTCAAGATGAGAAACCTATAACTTTCTTTAAACCTGAAAAAAGTCGTCATTTACAATCATCAAAATCGCGTTTTAAGCGCTCTAGAAATTATTTGAGCTTAAAAACTTGTTGTATTTACCAACTAATAATTGCTGTCTTAAATCAATAACGGCGACGTTTTAGAGCTTAAAGTCATGTTTTGTGTGCTTATGTTATCGAGTGGAGCGCAATGATATACTGCAATAACGGAACAAAAAGAGACCTTTTAATTGGAAATTTAAGATCTTACCACGTCCGAAATCATGTTTTCGGGACTCAACCATCGAAATTAGCGAAATAACATGTCAATATGAGAAACCTATAACTTTCTTTTACCTGAAAAAAATTTAACTTAGAATCATTAAAATCGCGTTTTAAGCGCTCTAGAAGTTATTTGAGCGGGAAAACTTGTTGAATTTCCCAACTAAAAGTATCCGTCTTAAATCAATAACGGCGACGTTTTAGAGCTTAAAATCATGTTTTGTGTGCTTATGTTATCGAGTTGAGCGCAATGATATACTACAATAACGGAACAAAAAGAGACCTTCTAATTGGAAATTTAAGATCTTACCACGTCCGAAATCATGTTTTCGGCACTCAAACTATCAGGATAAGCGAAACAACATGTCAAAATGAGAAACCTATAATTTTCTTTAACCTGAAAAAAAGGTTACTTAGAATCATTAAAATCGCGTTTTAAGAGCTCTAGAGGTGATTTGAGCTTAAAAACTTGTTTAATTTACAAACTAATAATTGCTGTCTTAAATCAATAACGTGACGTTTTAGAGCTTAAAATCATGTTTTGTGTGCTTATGTTATCGAGTTGAGCGCAATGATATACTGCAATAACAGAACAAAAAGAGACCTTTTAATTGGAAATTTAAGATCTTACCACGTCCGAAATCATGTTTTCGGGACTCAAACCATCGAAATTAGCGAAACAACATGTCAAGATGAGAAACCTATAACTTTCTTTAAACCTGAAAAAATCGTCTTACAATCATCAAAATCGCGTTTTAAGCGCTCTAGAAATGATTTGAGCTTTAAAACTTGTGGAGTTTACCAACTAATAATTTCTGTCTTAAATCAATAACGGCGACGTTTTAGAGCTTAAAGTCATGTTTTGTGTGCTTATGTTATCGAGGGTAGCGAAATGATATACTGCAATAACGGAACTAAAAGAGACCTTCTAATTGGAAATTTAAGATCTTACTACGTCCGAAATCATGTTTTCGGCACTCAAACCAACAGGATAAGAGAAAAAACATGTCAAAATGAGAAATCTGTAACTTTCTTTAACCTGAAAAAAAGTTTACTTAAAATCATTAAAATCGCGTTTTAAGCGCTCTAGAAGTGATTTGAGCTTAAAAACTTGTTGAATTTACCAAATCATAAATGCTGTCTTAAATCAATAACCGGACGTTTTAGAGCTTAAAATCATGTTTTGTGTGCTTATGTTATCGAGTTGAGCACAATGATATACTACAATAACGGAACAAAAAGAGACCTTCTAATTGGAAATTTAAGATCTTACCACGTCCGAAATCATGTTTTCGGGACTCAAACCATCGAAATTGGCGAAATAACATGTCAATCTGAGAAACCTATAACTTTCTTTAACCTGAAAAAAAGTTTACTTAGAATCATTAAAATCGCGTTTTAAGCACTCTAGAAGTGATTTGAGCGGGAAAACTTGTTGAATTTACCAACTAAAAGTATCCGTCTTAAATCAATAACGGCGACGTTTTAGAGCTTAAAATCATGTTTTGTGTGCTTATGTTATCGAGTTGAGCGCAATGATATACTACAATAACGGAACAAAAAGAGACCTTCTAATTGGAAATTTAAGATCTTACCACGTCCGAAATCATGTTTTCGGCACTCAAACTATCAGGATAAGCGAAACAACATGTCAAAATGAGAAACCTATAATTTTCTTTAACCTGAAAAAAAGTTTACTTAGAATCATTAAAATCGCGTTTTAAGAGCTCTAGAAGTGATTTGAGCTTAAAAACTTGTTTAATTTACAACTTAATAATTGCTGTCTTAAATCAATAACGTGACGTTTTAGAGCTTAAAATCATGTTTTGTGTGCTTATGTTATCGAGTGGAGCGCAATGATATACTGCAATAACGGAACAAAAAGAGACCTTTTAATTGGAAATTTAAGATCTTACCACGTCCGAAATCATGTTTTCGGGACTCAAACCATCGAAATTAGCGAAATAACATGTCAATATGAGAAACCTATAACTTTCTTTAACCTGAAAAAAATTTTACTTAGAATCATTAAAATCGCGTTTTAAGCGATCTAGAAGTTATTTGAGCGGGAAAACTTGTTGAATTTCCCAACTAAAAGTATCCGTCTTAAATCAATAACGGCGACGTTTTAGAGTTTAAAATCATGTTTTGTGTGTTTATGTTATCGAGTTGAGCGCATTGATATACTACAATAACGGAACAAAAAGAGACCTTCTAATTGGAAATTTAAGAGCTTACCACGTCCGAAATCATGTTTTCGGCACTCAAACTATCAGGAAAAGCGAAACAACATGTCAAAATGAGAAACCTATAACTTTCTTTAACCTGAAAAAAAGTTTACTTAGAATCATTAAAATCGCGTTTTAAGAGCTCTAGAAGTGATTTGAGCTTAAAAACTTGTGTAATTTACCAACTAATAATTGCTGTCTTAAATCAATAACGTGACGTTTGAGAGCGTAAAATCATGTTTTGTGTGCTTATGTTATCGAGTTGAGCGCAATGATATACTGCAATCACGGAACAAAAAGAGACCTTTCAATTGGAAATTTAAGATCTTATCACGTCCGAAATCATGTTTTCGGTACTCAAACCATCGAAATTAGCGAAATAACATGTCAATATGAGAAACCTATAACTTTCTTTAACCTGAAAAAAATTTTACTTAGAATCATTAAAATCGCGTTTTAAGCGCTCTACAAGTTATTTGAGCGGGAAAACTTGTTGAATTTACCAACTAAAAGTATCCGTCTTAAATCAATAACGGCGACGTTTTAGAGCTTAAAATCATGTTTTGTGTGCTTATGTTTTCAATTTGAGCGTAATGATATACTACAATAACGGAACAAAAATAGACCTTCTATATGGAAATTTAAGATCTTACCACGTCCGAAATCATGTTTTCGGGACTCAAACTATCGAAATTAGCAAAATAACATGTCAATATGAGAAACCTATAACTTTCTTTAACGTGAAAAAAATTTTACTTAGAATCATTAAAATCGCGTTTTAAGCGCTCTAGAAGTTATTTGAGCGGAAAAACTTGTTGAATTTACCTACTAAAAGTATCCGTCTTAAATCAATAACGGCGACGTTTTAGAGCTTAAAATCATGTTTTGTGTGCTTATGTTTTCAATTTGAGCGCAATGATATACTACAATAACGGAACAAAAAGAGACCTTCTAATTGGAAATTTAAGATCTTACCACGTCCGAAATCATGTTTTCGGGACTCAAACCATCGAAATTAGCGAAACAACATGTCAAGATGAGAAACCTATAACTTTCTTTAAACTTGAAAAAATCGTCTTACAATCATCAAAATCGCGTTTTAAGCGCTCTAGAAATGAGTTGAGCTTTAAAACTTGTGGAGTTTACCAACTAATAATTTCTGTCTTAAATCAATAACGGCGACGTTTTAGAGCTTAAAGTCATGTTTTGTGTGCTTATGTTATCGAGGGTAGCGAAATGATATACTGCAATAACGGAACTAAAAGAGACCTTCTAATTGGAAATTTAAGATCTTACTACGTCCGAAATCATGTTTTCGGCACTCAAACCAACAGGATAAGAGAAAAAACATGTCAAAATGAGAAATCTGTAACTTTCTTTAACCTGAAAAAAAGTTTACTTAAAATCATTAAAATCGCGTTTTAAGCGCTCTAGAAGTGATTTGAGCTTAAAAACTTGTTGAATTTACCAAATAATAAATGCTGTCTTAAATCAATAACCGGACGTTTTAGAGCTTAAAATCATGTTTTGTGTGCTTATGTTATCGAGTTGAGCACAATGATATACTACAATAACGGAACAAAAAGAGACCTTCTAATTGGAAATTTAAGATCTTACCACGTCCGAAATCATGTTTTCGGGACTCAAACCATCGAAATTGGCGAAATAACATGTCAATCTGAGAAACCTATAACTTTCTTTAACCTGAAAAAAAGTTTACTTAGAATCATTAAAATCGCGTTTTAAGCACTCTAGAAGTGATTTGAGCGGGAAAACTTGTTGAATTTACCAACTAAAAGTATCCGTCTTAAATCAATAACGGCGACGTTTTAGAGCTTAAAATCATGTTTTGTGTGCTTATGTTATCGAGTTGAGCGCAATGATATACTACAATAACGGAACAAAAAGAGACCTTCTAATTGGAAATTTAAGATCTTACCACGTCCGAAATCATGTTTTCGGCACTCAAACTATCAGGATAAGCGAAACAACATGTCAAAATGAGAAACCTATAATTTTCTTTAACCTGAAAAAAAGTTTACTTAGAATCATTAAAATCGCGTTTTAAGAGCTCTAGAAGTGATTTGAGCTTAAAAACTTGTTTAATTTACAACTTAATAATTGCTGTCTTAAATCAATAACGTGACGTTTTAGAGCTTAAAATCATGTTTTGTGTGCTTATGTTATCGAGTGGAGCGCAATGATATACTGCAATAACGGAACAAAAAGAGACCTTTTAATTGGAAATTTAAGATCTTACCACGTCCGAAATCATGTTTTCGGGACTCAAACCATCGAAATTAGCGAAATAACATGTCAATATGAGAAACCTATAACTTTCTTTAACCTGAAAAAAATTTTACTTAGAATCATTAAAATCGCGTTTTAAGCGCTCTAGAAGTTATTTGAGCGGGAAAACTTGTTGAATTTCCCAACTAAAAGTATCCGTCTTAAATCAATAACGGCGACGTTTTAGAGTTTAAAATCATGTTTTGTGTGTTTATGTTATCGAGTTGAGCGCATTGATATACTACAATAACGGAAGAAAAAGAGACCTTCTAATTGGAAATTTAAGAGCTTACCACGTCCGAAATCATGTTTTCGGCACTCAAACTATCAGGAAAAGCGAAACAACATGTCAAAATGAGAAACCTATAACTTTCTTTAACCTGAAAAAAAGTTTACTTAGAATCATTAAAATCGCGTTTTAAGAGCTCTAGAAGTGATTTGAGCTTAAAAACTTGTGTAATTTACCAACTAATAATTGCTGTCTTAAATCAATAACGTGACGTTTGAGAGCGTAAAATCATGTTTTGTGTGCTTATGTTATCGAGTTGAGCGCAATGATATACTGCAATCACGGAACAAAAAGAGACCTTTCAATTGGAAATTTAAGATCTTATCACGTCCGAAATCATGTTTTTGGGACTCAAACCATCGAAATTAGCGAAATAACATGTCAATATGAGAAACCTATAACTTTCTTTAACCTGAAAAAAATTTTACTTAGAATCATTAAAATCGCGTTTTAAGCGCTCTACAAGTTATTTGAGCGGGAAAACTTGTTGAATTTACCAACTAAAAGTATCCGTCTTAAATCAATAACGGCGACGTTTTAGAGCTTAAAATCATGTTTTGTGTGCTTATGTTTTCAATTTGAGCGTAATGATATACTACAATAACGGAACAAAAAGAGACCTTCTATATGGAAATTTAAGATCTTACCACGTCCGAAATCATGTTTTCGGGACTCAAACTATCGAAATTAGCGAAATACCATGTCAATATGAGAAACCTATAACTTTCTTTACTCTGAAAAAAATTTTACTTAGAATCATTAAAATCGCGTTTTAAGCGCTCTAGAAGTGATTTGAGCGCAAAACTTGTTGAATTTACCAATTAAAAATATCCGTCTTATATCAATAACGGCGACGTTTTAGAGCTTAAAGTCATGCTTTGTGTACTTATGTTATCGAGGGTAGCGCAATGATATACTGCAATAACGGAACAAAAAGAGACCTTCTATATGGAAATTTAAGATCTTACCACGTCCGAAATCATGTTTTCGGGACTCAAACTATCGAAATTAGCGAAATAACATGTCAATATGAGAAACCTATAACTTTCTTTAACCTGAAAAAAATTTTACTTAGAATCATTAAAATCGCGTTTTAAGCGCTCTAGAAGTGATTTGAGCTTAAAAACTTGTTGAATATACGAACTAAAAATTGCTGTCTTAAATCAATAACGACGACGTTTTAGAGCTTAAAATCATGTTTTGTGTCCTTATGTGATCGAGTTGAGCGCAATGATATACTACAATAACGGAACAAAAAGAGACCTTCTAATTGGAAATTTAAGATCTTACCACGTCCGAAATCATGTTTTCGGCACTCAAACCATGGAGATAAGCGAAATAAGATATCAAAATTAGAAACCTATAACTTTCTTTAAACCTGAAAAAAATCGACTTACAATCATTAAAATCGCGTTTTAAGCGCTCTAGAAGTGATTTGAGCCTAAAAACTTGTTGAATTTACCAACTAAAAGTATCCGTCTTAAATCAATAACGGCAACGTTTTAGAGCTTAAAATCATGTTTTGTGTGCTTATGTTATCGAGTTGAGCGCAATGATATACTACAATAACGGAACAAAAAGAGATTTTCTAATTGGAAATTTAAGATCTTACCACGTCCGAAATCATGTTTTCGGCTCTCAAACCATCAAGATAAGCGAAACAACATGTCAAAAGGAGAAACCTATAGCTTTCTTTAACCTGAAAAAAAGTTTACTTAGAATCATTAAAATCGCGTTTTAAGCGCTCTAGAAGTGATTTGAGCCTAAAAACTTGTTGAATTTACCAACTAAAAGTATCCGTCTTAAATCAATAACGGCGACGTTTTAGAGCTTAAAATCAAGTTTTGTGTGCTTATGTTATCGAGTTGAGCGCAATGATATACTACAATAACGGAACAAAAAGAGACCTTCTAATTGAAAATTTAAGAGCTTACCACGTCCGAAATCATTTTTTCGCGACTCAAACTGTCGAAATTAGCGAAATAACATGTCAAGATGAGAAACCTATAACTTTCTTTAAACCTGAAAAAAATCGTCTTACAATCATCAAAATCGCGTTTTAAGCGCTCTAGAAATGATTTGAGCTTAAAAACTTGTTGTATTTACCAACTAAAAGTATCCGTCTTAAATCAATAACGGCGACGTTTTAGAGCTAAAAATCAAGTTTTGTGTGCTTATGTTATCGAGTTGAGCGCAATGATATACTACAATAACGGAACAAAAAGAGACCTTCTAATTGAAAATTTAAGAGCTTACCACGTCCGAAATCATTTTTTCGGGACTCAAACTGTCGAAATTAGCGAAATAACATGTCAAGATGAGAAACCTATAACTTTCTTTAAACCTCAAAAAAATCGTCTTACAATCATCAAAATCGCGTTTTAAGCGCTCTAGAAATGATCTGAGTTTAAAAGCTTGTTGTATTTACTAACTAATAATTCCGTCTTAAATCAATAACGGCGACGTTTTAGAGCTAAAAATCAAGTTTTGTGTGCTTATGTTATCGAGTTGAGCGCAATGATATACTACAATAACGGAACAAAAAGAGACCTTCTAATTGAAAATTTAAGAGCTTACCACGTCCGAAATCATGTTTTCGGCACTCAAACCATGGAGATAAGCGAAATAAGATATCAAAATTAGAAACCTATAACTTTCTTTAAACCTGAAAAAAATCGACTTACAATCATTAAAATCGCGTTTCAAGCGCTCTAGAAGTGATTTGAGCTTAAAAACTTGTTGAATATACGAACTAAAAATTGCTGTCTTAAATCAATAACGGCGACGTTTTAGAGCTTAAAATCATGTTTTGTGTCCTTATGTGATCGAGTTGAGCGCAATGATATACTACAATAACGGAACAAAAACCGACCTTCTAATTGGAAATTTAAGATCTTACCACGTCCGAAATCATGTTTTCGGCACTCAAACCATGGAGATAAGCGAAATAAGATATTAAAATTAGAAACCTATAACTTTCTTTAAACCTGAAAAAAATCGACTTACAATCATTAAAATCGCGTTTTAAGCGCTCTAGAAGTGATTTGAGCGCAAAACTTGTTGAATTTACCAATTAAAAATATCCGTCTTAAATCAATAACGGCGACGTTTTAGAGCTTAAAATCATGTTTTGTGTGCTTATGTTATCGAGTTGAGCGCAATGATATACTACAATAACGGAACAAAAAGAGACCTTCTAATTGGAAATTTAAGATCTTACCACGTCCGAAATCATGTTTTCGGCTCTCAAACCTTCAAGATAAGCGAAACAACATGTCAAAAGGAGAAACCTATAGCTTTCTTTAACCTGAAAAAAAGTTTACTTAGAATCATTAAAATCGCGTTTTAAGCGCTCTAGAAGTGATTTGAGCCTAAAAATTTGTTGAATTTACCAACTAAAAGTATCCGTCTTAAATCAATAACGGCGACGTTTTAGAGCTTAAAATGAAGTTTTGTGTGCTTATGTTATCGAGTTGAGCGCAATGATATACTACAATAACGGAACAAAAAGAGACCTTCTAATTGAAAATTTAAGAGCTTACCACGTCCGAAATCATGTTTTCGGCTCTCAAAATATCAAGATAAGCGAAACAACATGTCAAAAGGAGAAACCTATAGCTTTCTTTAACCTGAAAAAAAGTTTACTTAGAATCATTAAAATCGCGTTTTAAGCGCTCTAGAAGTGATTTGAGCCTAAAAACTTGTTGAATTTACCAACTAAAAGTATCCGTCTTAAATCAATAACGGCGACGTTTTAGAGCTTAAAATCAAGTTTTGTGTGCTTATGTTATCGAGTTGAGCGCAATGATATACTACAATAACGGAACAAAAAGAGACCTTCTAATTGAAAATTTAAGAGCTTACCACGTCCGAAATCATTTTTTCGCGACTCAAACTGTCGAAATTAGCGAAATAACATGTCAAGATGAGAAACCTATAACTTTCTTTAAACCTGAAAAAAATCGTCTTACAATCATCAAAATCGCGTTTTAAGCGCTCTAGAAATGATTTGAGCTTAAAAACTTGTTGTATTTACCAACTAAAAGTATCCGTCTTAAATCAATAACGGCGACGTTTTAGAGCTTAAAATCAAGTTTTGTGTGCTTATGTTATCGAGTTGAGCGCAATGATATACTACAATAACGGAACAAAAAGAGACCTTCTAATTGAAAATTTAAGAGCTTACCACGTCCGAAATCATTTTTTCGGGACTCAAACTGTCGAAATTAGCGAAATAACATGTCAAGATGAGAAACCTATAACTTTCTTTAAACCTCAAAAAAATCGTCTTACAATCATCAAAATCGCGTTTTAAGCGCTCTAGAAATGATTTGAGTTTAAAAGCTTGTTGTATTTACCAACTAATAATTCCTGTCTTAAATCAATAACGGCGACGTTTTAGAGCTTAAAGTCATGCTTTTTGTACTTACGTTATCGAGGGTAGCGCAATGATATACTGCAATAACGGAACAAAAAGAGACCTTCTAATTGGAAATTTAAGATCTTACCACGTCCGAAATCATGTTTTCGGCACTCAAACCATCAGGATAAGCGAAACAACATGTCAAAATGAGAAACCTATAACTTTCTTTAACCTGAAAAAAAGTTTACTTAGAATCATTAAAATCGCGTTTTAAGAGCTCTAGAAGTGATTTGAGCTTAAAAACTTGTTTAATTTACCAACTAATAATTGCTGTCTTAATTCAATAACGTGACGTTTTAGAGCGTAAAATCATGTTTTGTGTGCTTATGTTATCGAGTTGAGCGCAATGATATACTACAATAACGGAACAAAAAGAGACCTTCTAATTGGAAATTTAAGATCTTACCACGTCCGAAATCATGTTTTCGGCACTCAAACGATCGAAATTAGCGAAATAACATGTCAAAATGAGAAACCTATCACTTTCTTTAAACCTGAAAAAAAATCGACTTACAATCATCAAAATCGCGTTTTAAGCGCTCTAGAAGTGATTTGAGCTTAAAAACTTGTTGAATATACGAACTAAAAATTGCTGTCTTAAATCAATAACGGCGACGTTTTAGAGCTTAAAATCATGTTTTGTGTCCTTATGTGATCGAGTTGAGCGCAATGATATACTACAATAACGGAACAAAAAGAGACCTTCTAATTGGAAATTTAAGATCTTACCACGTCCGAAATCATGTTTTCGGCACTCAAACCATGGAGATAAGCGAAATAAGATATCAAAATTAGAAACCTATAACTTTCTTTAAACCTGAAAAAACTCGACTTACAATCATTAAAATCGCGTTTTAAGCGCTCTGGAAGTGATTTGAGCGCAAAACTTGCTGAATTTACCAATTAAAAATATCCGTCTTAAATCAATAACGGCGACGTTTTAGAGCTTAAAATCATGTTTTGTGTGCTTATGTTATCGAGTTGAGCGCAATGATATACTACAATAACGGAACAAAAAGAGACCTTCTAATTGGAAATTTAAGATCTTACCACGTCCGAAATCATGTTTTCGGCTCTCAAACCATCAAGAATAGCGAAACAACATGTCAAAAGGAGAAACCTATAGCTTTCTTTAACCTGAAAAAAAGTTTACTTAGAATCATTAAAATCGCGTTTTAAGCGCTCTAGAAGTGATTTGAGCCTAAAAACTTGTTGAATTTACCAACTAAAAGTATCCGTCTTAAATCAATAACGGCGACGTTTTAGAGCTTAAAATCAAGTTTTGAGTGCTTATGTTATCGAGTTGAGCGCAATGATATACTACAATAACGGAACAAAAAGAGACCTTCTAATTGAAAATTTAAGAGCTTACCACGTCCGAAATCATTTTTTCGCGACTCAAACTGTCGAAATTAGCGAAATAACATGTCAAAATGAGAAACCTATCACTTTCTTTAAACCTGAAAAAAAATCGACTTACAATCATCAAAATCGCGTTTTAAGCGCTCTAGAAGTGATTTGAGCTTAAAAACTTGTTGAATATACGAACTAAAAATTGCTGTCTTAAATCAATAACGGCGACGTTTTAGAGCTTAAAATCATGTTTTGTGTGCTTATGTGATCGAGTTGAGCGCAATGATATACTACAATAACGGAACAAAAACAGACCTTCTAATTGGAAATTTAAGATCTTACCACGTCCGAAATCATGTTTTCGGCACTCAAACCATGGAGATAAGCGAAATAAGATATCAAAATTAGAAACCTATAACTTTCTTTAAATCTGAAAAAAATCGACTTACAATCATTAAAATCGCGTTTTAAGCGCTCTAGAAGTGATTTGAGCGCAAAACTTGTTGAATTTACCAATTAAAAATATCCGTCTTAAATCAATAACGGCGACGTTTTAGAGCTTAAAATCATGTTTTGTGTGCTTATGTTATCGAGTTGAGCGCAATGATATACTACAAAAACGGAACAAAAAGAGACCTTCTAATTGGAAATTTAAGATCTTACCACGTCCGAAATCATGTTTTCGGCTCTCAAACCGTCAAGATAAGCGAAACAACATGTCAAAAGGAGAAACCTATAGCTTTCTTTAACCTGAAAAAAAGTTTACTTACAATCATTAAAATCGCGTTTTAAGCGCTCTAGAAGTGATTTGAGCCTAAAAACTTGTTGAATTTACCAACTAAAAGTATCCGTCTTAAATCAATAACGGCGACGTTTTAGAGCTTAAAATGAAGTTTTGTGTGCTTATGTTATCGAGTTGAGCGCAATGATATACTACAATAACGGAACAAAAAGAGACCTTCTAATTGAAAATTTAAGAGCTTACCACGTCCGAAATCATGTTTTCGGCTCTCAAAATATCAAGATAAGCGAAACAACATGTCAAAAGGAGAAACCTATAGCTTTCTTTAACCTGAAAAAAAGTTTACTTAGAATCATTAAAATCGCGTTTTAAGCGCTCTAGAAGTGATTTGAGCCTAAAAACTTGTTGAATTTACCAACTAAAAGTATCCGTCTTAAATCAATAACGGCGACGTTTTAGAGCTTAAAATGAAGTTTTGTGTGCTTATGTTATCGAGTTGAGCGCAATGATATACTACAATAACGGAACAAAAAGAGACCTTCTAATTGAAAATTTAAGAGCTTACCACGTCCGAAATCATGTTTTCGGCTCTCAAAATATCAAGATAAGCGAAACAACATGTCAAAAGGAGAAACCTATAGCTTTCTTTAACCTGAAAAAAAGTTTACTTAGAATCATTAAAATCGCGTTTTAAGCGCTCTAGAAGTGATTTGAGCCTAAAAACTTGTTGAATTTACCAACTAAAAGTATCCGTCTTAAATCAATAACGGCGACGTTTTAGAGCTTAAAATCAAGTTTTGTGTGCTTATGTTATCGAGTTGAGCGCAATGATATACTACAATAACGGAACAAAAAGAGACCTTCTAATTGAAAATTTAAGAGCTTACCACGTCCGAAATCATTTTTTCGCGACTCAAACTGTCGAAATTAGCGAAATAACATGTCAAGATGAGAAACCTATAACTTTCTTTAAACCTGAAAAAAATCGTCTTACAATCATCAAAATCGCGTTTTAAGCGCTCTAGAAATGATTTGAGCTTAAAAACTTGTTGTATTTACCAACTAAAAGTATCCGTCTTAAATCAATAACGGCGACGTTTTAGAGCTTAAAATCAAGTTTTGTGTCCTTATGTGATCGAGTTGAGCGCAATGATATACTACAATAACGGAACAAAAAGAGACCTTCTAATTGGAAGTTTAAGATCTTACCACGTCCGAAATCATGTTTTCGGCACTCAAACCATGGAGATAAGCGAAATAAGATATCAAAATTAGAAACCTATAACTTTCTTTAAACCTGAAAAAAATCGACTTACAATCATTAAAATCGCGTTTTAAGCGCTCTAGAAGTGATTTGAGCGCAAAACTTGTTGAATTTACCAATTAAAAATATCCGTCTTAAATCAATAACGGCGACGTTTTAGAGCTTAAAATCATGTTTTGTGTGCTTATGTTATCGAGTTGAGCGCAATGATATACTACAATAACGGAACAAAAAGAGACCTTCTAATTGGAAATTTAAGATCTTACCACGTCCGAAATCATGTTTTCGGCTCTCAAACTATCAGGATAAGCGAAACAACATGTCAAAAGGAGAAACCTATAGCTTTCTTTAACCTGAAAAAAAGTTTACTTAGAATCATTAAAATCGCGTTTTAAGCGCTCTAGAAGTGATTTGAGCCGGAAAACTTGTTGAATTTCCCAACTAAAAGTATCCGTCTTAAATCAATAACGGCGACGTTTTAGAGCTTAAAATCATGTTTTGTGTGCTTATGTTATCGAGTTGAGCGCAATGATTTACTACAATAACGGAACAAAAAGAGATCTTCTAATTGGAAATTTAAGATCTTACCACGTCCGAAATCATGTTTTCGGCTCTCAAACCATCAAGATAAGCGAAACAACATGTCAAAAGGAGAAATCTATAGCTTTCTTTAACCTGAAAAAAAGTTTACTTAGAATCATTAAAATCGCGTTTTAAGCGCTCTAGAAGTGATTTGAGCCTAATAACTTGTTGAATTTACCAACTAAAAGTATCCGTGTTAAATCAATAACGGCGACGTTTTAGAGCTTAAAATCATGTTTTGTGTGCTTATGTTATCGAGTTGAGCGCAATGATATACTACAATAACGGAACAAAAAGAGACCTTCTAATTGGAAATTTAAGATCTTACCACGTCCGAAATCATGTTTTCGGCACTCAAACCATCGAAATTAGCGAAATAACATGTCAAAATGAGAAACCTATCACTTTCTTTAAACCTGAAAAAAAATCGACTTACAATCATCAAAATCGCGTTTTAAGCGCTCTAGAAGTGATTTGAGCTTAAAAACTTGTTGAATATACGAACTAAAAATTGCTGTCTTAAATCAATAACGGCGACGTTTTAGAGCTTAAAATCATGTTTTGTGTCCTTATGTGATCGAGTTGAGCGCAATGATATACTACAATAACGGAACAAAAAGAGACCTTCTAATTGGAAATTTAAGATCTTACCACGTCCGAAATCATGTTTTCGGCACTCAAACCATGGAGATAAGCGAAATAAGATATCAAAATTAGAAACCTATAACTTTCTTTAAACCTGAAAAAAATCGACTTACAATCATTAAAATCGCGTTTTAAGCGCTCTAGAAGTGATTTGAGCGCTAAACTTGTTGAATTTACCAATTAAAAATATCCGTCTTAAATCAATAACGGCGACGTTTTAGAGCTTAAAATCATGTTTTGTGTACTTATGTTATCGAGTTGAGCGCAATGATATACTACAATAACGGAACAAAAAGAGACCTTCTAATTGGAAATTTAAGATCTTACCACGTCCGAAGCCATGTTTTCGGCTCTCAAACCATCAAGATAAGCGAAACAACATGTCAAAAGGAGAAACCTATAGCTTTCTTTAACCTGAAAAAAAGTTTACTAAGAATCATTAAAATCGCGTTTTAAGCGCTCTAGAAATGATTTGAGCTTAAAAACTTGTTGAATTTACCAACTAAAAGTATCCGTCTTAAATCAATAACGGCGACGTTTTAGAGCTTAAAATCAAGTTTTGTGTGCTTATGTTATCGAGTTGAGCGCAATGATATACTACAATAACGGAACAAAAAGAAACCTTCTAATTGGAAATTTAAGATCTTACCACGTCCGAAATCATGTTTTCGGCACTCAAACCATCGAAATTAGCGAAATAACATGTCAAAATGAGAAACCTATCACTTTCTTTAAACCTGAAAAAAAATCGACTTACAATCATCAAAATCGCGTTTTAAGCGCTCTAGAAGTGATTTGAGCTTAAAAACTTGTTGAATATACGAACTAAAAATTGCTGTCTTAAATCAATAACGGCGACGTTTTAGAGCTTAAAATCATGTTTTGTGTCCTTATGTGATCGAGTTGAGCGCAATGATATACTACAATAACGGAACAAAAAGAGACCTTCTAATTGGAAATTTAAGATCTTACCACGTCCGAAATCATGTTTTCGGCACTCAAACCATGGAGATAAGCGAAATAAGATATCAAAATTAGAAACCTATAACTTTCTTTAAACCTGAAAAAAATCGACTTACAATCATTAAAATCGCGTTTTAAGCGCTCTAGAAGTGATTTGAGCGCTAAACTTGTTGAATTTACCAATTAAAAATATCCGTCTTAAATCAATAACGGCGACGTTTTAGAGCTTAAAATCATGTTTTGTGTACTTATGTTATCGAGTTGAGCGCAATGATATACTACAATAACGGAACAAAAAGAGACCTTCTAATTGGAAATTTAAGATCTTACCACGTCCGAAGCCATGTTTTCGGCTCTCAAACCATCAAGATAAGCGAAACAACATGTCAAAAGGAGAAACCTATAGCTTTCTTTAACCTGAAAAAAAGTTTACTAAGAATCATTAAAATCGCGTTTTAAGCGCTCTAGAAATGATTTGAGCTTAAAAACTTGTTGAATTTACCAACTAAAAGTATCCGTCTTAAATCAATAACGGCGACGTTTTAGAGCTTAAAATCAAGTTTTGTGTGCTTATGTTATCGAGTTGAGCGCAATGATATACTACAATAACGGAACAAAAAGAGACCTTCTAATTGAAAATTTAAGAGCTTACCACGTCCGAAATCATTTTTTCGCGACTCAAACTGTCGAAATTAGCGAAATAACATGTCAAAATGAGAAACCTATCACTTTCTTTAAACCTGAAAAAAAATCGACTTACAATCATCAAAATCGCGTTTTAAGCGCTCTAGAAGTGATTTGAGCTTAAAAACTTGTTGAATATACGAACTAAAAATTGCTGTCTTAAATCAATAACGGCGACGTTTTAGAGCTTAAAATCATGTTTTGTGTGCTTATGTGATCGAGTTGAGCGCAATGATATACTACAATAACGGAACAAAAACCGACCTTCTAATTGGAAATTTAAGATCTTACCACGTCCGAAATCATGTTTTCGGCACTCAAACCATGGAGATAAGCGAAATAAGATATCAAAATTAGAAACCTATAACTTTCTTTAAACCTGAAAAAAATCGACTTACAGTCATTAAAATCGCGTTTTAAGCGCTCTAGAAGTGATTTGAGCGCAAAACTTGTTGAATTTACCAATTAAAAATATCCGTCTTAAATCAATAACGGCGACGTTTTAGAGCTTAAAATCATGTTTTGTGTGCTTATGTTATCGAGTTGAGCGCAATGATATACTACAATAACGGAACAAAAAGAGACCTTCTAATTTGAAATTTAAGATCTTACCACGTCCGAAATCATGTTTTCGGCTCTCAAACCTTCAAGATAAGCGAAACAACATGTCAAAAGGAGAAACCTATAGCTTTCTTTACCCTGAAAAAAAGTTTACTTAGAATCATTAAAATCGCGTTTTAAGCGCTCTAGAAGTGATTTGAGCCTAAAAATTTGTTGAATTTACCAACTAAAAGTATCCGTCTTAAATCAATAACGGCGACGTTTTAGAGCTTAAAATGAAGTTTTGTGTGCTTATGTTATCGAGTTGAGCGCAATGATATACTACAATAACGGAACAAAAAGAGACCTTCTAATTGAAAATTTAAGAGCTTACCACGTCCGAAATCATGTTTTCGGCTCTCAAAATATCAAGATAAGCGAAACAACATGTCAAAAGGAGAAACCTATAGCTTTCTTTAACCTGAAAAAAAGTTTACTTAGAATCATTAAAATCGCGTTTTAAGCGCTCTAGAAGTGATTTGAGCCTAAAAACTTGTTGAATTTACCAACTAAAAGTATCCGTCTTAAATCAATAACGGCGACGTTTTAGAGCTTAAAATGAAGTTTTGTGTGCTTATGTTATCGAGTTGAGCGCAATGATATACTACAATAACGGAACAAAAAGAGACCTTCTAATTGAAAATTTAAGAGCTTACCACGTCCGAAATCATGTTTTCGGCTCTCAAAATATCAAGATAAGCGAAACAACATGTCAAAAGGAGAAACCTATAGCTTTCTTTAACCTGAAAAAAAGTTTACTTAGAATCATTAAAATCGCGTTTTAAGCGCTCTAGAAGTGATTTGAGCCTAAAAACTTGTTGAATTTACCAACTAAAAGTATCCGTCTTAAATCAATAACGGCGACGTTTTAGAGCTTAAAATCAAGTTTTGTGTGCTTATGTTATCGAGTTGAGCGCAATGATATACTACAATAACGGAACAAAAAGAGACCTTCTAATTGAAAATTTAAGAGCTTACCACGTCCGAAATCATTTTTTCGCGACTCAAACTGTCGAAATTAGCGAAATAACATGTCAAGATGAGAAACCTATAACTTTCTTTAAACCTGAAAAAAATCGTCTTACAATCATCAAAATCGCGTTTTAAGCGCTCTAGAAATGATTTGAGCTTAAAAACTTGTTGTATTTACCAACTAAAAGTATCCGTCTTAAATCAATAACGGCGACGTTTTAGAGCTTAAAATCAAGTTTTGTGTGCTTATGTTATCGAGTTGAGCGCAATGATATACTACAATAACGGAACAAAAAGAGACCTTCTAATTGAAAATTTAAGAGCTTACCACGTCCGAAATCATTTTTTCGGGACTCAAACTGTCGAAATTAGCGAAATAACATGTGAAGATGAGAAACCTATAACTTTCTTTAAACCTCAAAAAAATCGTCTTACAATCATCAAAATCGCGTTTTAAGCGCTCTAGAAATGATTTGAGTTTAAAAGCTTGTTGTATTTACCAACTAATAATTCCTGTCTTAAATCAATAACGGCGACGTTTTAGAGCTTAAAGTCATGCTTTTTGTACTTACGTTATCGAGGGTAGCGCAATGATATACTGCAATAACGGAACAAAAAGAGACCTTCTAATTGGAAATTTAAGATCTTACCACGTCCGAAATCATGTTTTCGGCACTCAAACCATCAGGATAAGCGAAACAACATGTCAAAATGAGAAACCTATAACTTTCTTTAACCTGAAAAAAAGTTTACTTAGAATCATTAAAATCGCGTTTTAAGAGCTCTAGAAGTGATTTGAGCTTAAAAACTTGTTTAATTTACCAATTAATAATTGCTGTCTTAAATCAATAACGTGACGTTTTAGAGCGTAAAATCATGTTTTGTGTGCTTATGTTATCGAGTTGAGCGCAATGATATACTACAATAACGGAACAAAAAGAGACCTTCTAATTGAAAATTTAAGAGCTTACCACGTCCGAAATCATTTTTTCGCGACTCAAACTGTCGAAATTAGCGAAATAACATGTCAAGATGAGAAACCTATAACTTTCTTTAAACCTGAAAAAAATCGTCTTACAATCATCAAAATCGCGTTTTAAGCGCTCTAGAAATGATTTGAGCTTAAAAACTTGTTGTATTTACCAACTAAAAGTATCCGTCTTAAATCAATAACGGCGACGTTTTAGAGCTTAAAATCAAGTTTTGTGTGCTTATGTTATCGAGTTGAGCGCAATGATATACTACAATAACGGAACAAAAAGAGACCTTCTAATTGAAAATTTAAGAGCTTACCACGTCCGAAATCATTTTTTCGGGACTCAAACTGTCGAAATTAGCGAAATAACATGTCAAGATGAGAAACCTATAACTTTCTTTAAACCTCAAAAAAATCGTCTTACAATCATCAAAATCGCGTTTTAAGCGCTCTAGAAATGATTTGAGTTTAAAAGCTTGTTGTATTTACCAACTAATAATTCCTGTCTTAAATCAATAACGGCGACGTTTTAGAGCTTAAAGTCATGCTTTTTGTACTTACGTTATCGAGGGTAGCGCAATGATATACTGCAATAACGGAACAAAAAGAGACCTTCTAATTGGAAATTTAAGATCTTACCACGTCCGAAATCATGTTTTCGGCACTCAAACCATCAGGATAAGCGAAACAACATGTCAAAATGAGAAACCTATAACTTTCTTTAACCTGAAAAAAAGTTTACTTAGAATCATTAAAATCGCGTTTTAAGAGCTCTAGAAGTGATTTGAGCTTAAAAACTTGTTTAATTTACCAACTAATAATTGCTGTCTTAAATCAATAACGTGACGTTTTAGAGCGTAAAATCATGTTTTGTGTGCTTATGTTATCGAGTTGAGCGCAATGATATACTACAATAACGGAACAAAAAGAGACCTTCTAATTGGAAATTTAAGATCTTACCACGTCCGAAATCATGTTTTCGGCACTCAAACCATCGAAATTAGCGAAATAACATGTCAAAATGAGAAACCTATCACTTTCTTTAAACCTGAAAAAAAATCGACTTACAATCATCAAAATCGCGTTTTAAGCGCTCTAGAAGTGATTTGAGCTTAAAAACTTGTTGAATATACGAACTAAAAATTGCTGTCTTAAATCAATAACGGCGACGTTTTAGAGCTTAAAATCATGTTTTGTGTCCTTATGTGATCGAGTTGAGCGCAATGATATACTACAATAACGGAACAAAAAGAGACCTTCTAATTGGAAATTTAAGATCTTACCACGTCCGAAATCATGTTTTCGGCACTCAAACCATGGAGATAAGCGAAATAAGATATCAAAATTAGAAACCTATAACTTTCTTTAAACCTGAAAAAAATCGACTTACAATCATTAAAATCGCGTTTTAAGCGCTCTGGAAGTGATTTGAGCGCAAAAGTTGCTGAATTTACCAATTAAAAATATCCGTCTTAAATCAATAACGGCGACGTTTTAGAGCTTAAAATCATGTTTTGTGTGCTTATGTTATCGAGTTGAGCGCCATGATATACTACAATAACGGAACAAAAAGAGACCTTCTAATTGGAAATTTAAGATCTTACCACGTCCGAAATCATGTTTTCGGCTCTCAAACCATCAAGATAAGCGAAACAACATGTCAAAAGGAGAAACCTATAGCTTTCTTTAACCTGAAAAAAAGTTTACTTAGAATCATTAAAATCGCGTTTTAAGCGCTCTAGAAGTGATTTGAGCCTAAAAACTTGTTGAATTTACCAACTAAAAGTATCCGTCTTAAATCAATAACGGCGACGTTTTAGAGCTTAAAATCAAGTTTTGAGTGCTTATGTTATCGAGTTGAGCGCAATGATATACTACAATAACGGAACAAAAAGAGACCTTCTAATTGAAAATTTATGAGCTTACCACGTCCGAAATCATTTTTTTGCGACTCAAACTGTCGAAATTAGCGAAATAACATGTCAAAATGAGAAACCTATCACTTTCTTTAAACCTGAAAAAAAATCGACTTACAATCATCAAAATCGCGTTTTAAGCGCTCTAGAAGTGATTTGAGCTTAAAAACTTGTTGAATATACGAACTAAAAATTGCTGTCTTAAATCAATAACGGCGACGTTTTAGAGCTTAAAATCATGTTTTGTGTGCTTATGTGATCGAGTTGAGCGCAATGATATACTACAATAACGGAACAAAAACAGACCTTCTAATTGGAAATTTAAGATCTTACCACGTCCGAAATCATGTTTTCGGCACTCAAACCATGGAGATAAGCGAAATAAGATATCAAAATTAGAAACCTATAACTTTCTTTAAATCTGAAAAAAATCGACTTACAATCAATAAAATCGCGTTTTAAGCGCTCTAGAAGTGATTTGAGCGCAAAACTTGTTGAATTTACCAATTAAAAATATCCGTCTTAAATCAATAACGGCGACGTTTTAGAGCTTAAAATCATGTTTTGTGTGCTTAAGTTATCGAGTTGAGCGCAATGATATACTACAAAAACGGAACAAAAAGAGACCTTCTAATTGGAAATTTAAGATCTTACCACGTCCGAAATCATGTTTTCGGCTCTTAAACCGTCAAGATAAGCGAAACAACATGTCAAAAGGAGAAACCTATAGCTTTCTTTAACCTGAAAAAAAGTTTACTTACAATCATTAAAATCGCGTTTTAAGCGCTCTAGAAGTGATTTGAGCCTAAAAACTTGTTGAATTTACCAACTAAAAGTATCCGTCTTAAATCAATAACGGCGACGTTTTAGAGCTTAAAATGAAGTTTTGTGTGCTTATGTTATCGAGTTGAGCGCAATGATATACTACAATAACGGAACAAAAAGAGACCTTCTAATTGAAAATTTAAGAGCTTACCACGTCCGAAATCATGTTTTCGGCTCTCAAAATATCAAGATAAGCGAAACAACATGTCAAAAGGAGAAACCTATAGCTTTCTTTAACCTGAAAAAAAGTTTACTTAGAATCATTAAAATCGCGTTTTAAGCGCTCTAGAAATGATTTGAGCTTAAAAACTTGTTGTATTTACCAACTAAAAGTATCCGTCTTAAATCAATAACGGCGACGTTTTAGAGCTTAAAATCAAGTTTTGTGTGCTTATGTTATCGAGTTGAGCGCAATGATATACTACAATAACGGAACAAAAAGAGACCTTCTAATTGAAAATTTAAGAGCTTACCACGTCCGAAATCATTTTTTCGGGACTCAAACTGTCGAAATTAGCGAAATAACATGTCAAGATGAGAAACCTATAACTTTCTTTAAACCTCAAAAAAATCGTCTTACAATCATCAAAATCGCGTTTTAAGCGCTCTAGAAATGATTTGAGTTTAAAAGCTTGTTGTATTTACCAACTAATAATTCCTGTCTTAAATCAATAACGGCGACGTTTTAGAGCTTAAAGTCATGCTTTTTGTACTTACGTTATCGAGGGTAGCGCAATGATATACTGCAATAACGGAACAAAAAGAGACCTTCTAATTGGAAATTTAAGATCTTACCACGTCCGAAATCATGTTTTCGGCACTCAAACCATCAGGATAAGCGAAACAACATGTCAAAATGAGAAACCTATAACTTTCTTTAACCTGAAAAAAAGTTTACTTAGAATCATTAAAATCGCGTTTTAAGAGCTCTAGAAGTGATTTGAGCTTAAAAACTTGTTTAATTTACCAACTAATAATTGCTGTCTTAAATCAATAACGTGACGTTTTAGAGCGTAAAATCATGTTTTGTGTCCTTATGTTATCGAGTTGAGCGCAATGATATACTACAATAACGGAACAAAAAGAGACCTTCTAATTGGAAATTTAAGATCTTACCACGTCCGAAATCATGTTTTCGGCACTCAAACCATGGAGATAAGCGAAATAAGATATCAAAATTAGAAACCTATAACTTTCTTTAAACCTGAAAAAAATCGACTTACAATCATTAAAATCGCGTTTTAAGCGCTCTAGAAGTGATTTGAGCGCAAAACTTGTTGAATTTACCAATTAAAAATATCCGTCCTAAATCAATAACGGCGACGTTTTA
The DNA here is from genome assembly GCA_963855995.1 of Muricea muricata. Lineage (NCBI taxonomy): Eukaryota > Metazoa > Cnidaria > Anthozoa > Malacalcyonacea > Plexauridae > Muricea > Muricea muricata. Next base: position 32,370,353 of record OY979717.1, read on the forward strand.
GAGCTTAAAATCATGTTTTGTGTGCTTATGTTATCGAGTTGAGCGCAATGATATACTACAATAACGGAACAAAAAGAGACCTTCTAATTGGAAATTTAAGATCTTACCACGTCCGAAATCATGTTTTCGGCTCTCAAACCATCAAGATAAGCGAAACAACATGTCAAAAGGAGAAACCTATAGCTTTCTTTAACCTGAAAAAAAGTTTACTTAGAATCATTAAAATCGCGTTTTAAGCGCTCTAGAAGTGATTTGAGCCTAAAAACTTGTTGAATTTACCAACTAAAAGTATCCGTCTTAAATCAATAACGGCGACGTTTTAGAGCTTAAAATCAAGTTTTGTGTGCTTATGTTATCGAGTTGAGCGCAATGATATACTACAATAACGGAACAAAAAGAGACCTTCTAATTGAAAATTTAAGAGCTTACCACGTCCGAAATCATTTTTTCGCGACTCAAACTGTCGAAATTAGCGAAATAACATGTCAAAATGAGAAACCTATCACTTTCTTTAAACCTGAAAAAAAATCGACTTACAATCATCAAAATCGCGTTTTAAGCGCTCTAGAAGTGATTTGAGCTTAAAAACTTGTTGAATATACGAACTAAAAATTGCTGTCTTAAATCAATAACGGCGACGTTTTAGAGCTTAAAATCATGTTTTGTGTGCTTATGTGATCGAGTTGAGCGCAATGATATACTACAATAACGGAACAAAAACAGACCTTCTAATTGGAAATTTAAGATCTTACCACGTCCGAAATCATGTTTTCGGCACTCAAACCATGGAGATAAGCGAAATAAGATATCAAAATTAGAAATCTATAACTTTCTTTAAACCTGAAAAATATCGAGTTACAATCATTAAAATCGCGTTTTAAGCGCTCTAGAAGTGATTTGAGCGCAAAACTTGTTGAATTTACCAATTAAAAATATCCGTCTTAAATCAATAACGGCGACGTTTTAGAGCTTAAAATCATGTTTTGTGTGCTTATGTTATCGAGTTGAGCGCAATGATATACTACAATAACGGAACAAAAAGAGACCTTCTAATTGGAAATTTAAGATCTTACCACGTCCGAAATCATGTTTTGGCTCTCAAACCGTCAAGATAAGCGAAACAACATGTCAAAAGGAGAAACCTATAGCTTTCTTTAACCTGAAAAAAAGTTTACTTAGAATCATTAAAATCGCGTTTTAAGCGCTCTAGAAGTGATTTGAGCCTAAAAACTTGTTGAATTTACCAACTAAAAGTATCCGTCTTAAATCAATAACGGGGACGTTTTAGAGCTTAAAATGAAGTTTTGTGTGCTTATGTTATCGAGTTGAGCGCAATGATATACTACAATAACGGAACAAAAAGAGACCTTCTAAATGAAAATTTAAGAGCTTACCACGTCCGAAATCATGTTTTCGGCTCTCAAAATATCAAGATAAGCGAAACAACATGTCAAAAGGAGAAACCTATAGCTTTCTTTAACCTGAAAAAAAGTTTACTTAGAATCATTAAAATCGCGTTTTAAGCGCTCTAGAAGTGATTTGAGCCTAAAAACTTGTTGAATTTACCAACTAAAAGTATCCGTCTTAAATCAATAACGGCGACGTTTTAGAGCTTAAAATGAAGTTTTGTGTGCTTATGTTATCGAGTTGAGCGCAATGATATACTACAATAACGGAACAAAAAGAGACCTTCTAATTGAAAATTTAAGAGCTTACCACGTCAGAAATCATGTTTTCGGCTCTCAAAATATCAAGATAAGCGAAACAACATGTCAAAAGGAGAAACCTATAGCTTTCTTTAACCTGAAAAAAAGTTTACTTAGAATCATTAAAATCGCGTTTTAAGCGCTCTAGAAGTGATTTGAGCCTAAAAACTTGTTGAATTTACCAACTAAAAGTATCCGTCTTAAATCAATAACGGCGACGTTTTAGAGCTTAAAATCAAGTTTTGTGTGCTTATGTTATCGAGTTGAGCGCAATGATATACTACAATAACGGAACAAAAAGAGACCTTCTAATTGAAAATTTAAGAGCTTACCACGTCCGAAATCATTTTTTCGCGACTCAAACTGTCGAAATTAGCGAAATAACATGTCAAGATGAGAAACCTATAACTTTCTTTAAACCTGAAAAAAATCGTCTTACAATCATCAAAATCGCGTTTTAAGCGCTCTAGAAATGATTTGAGCTTAAAAACTTGTTGTATTTACCAACTAAAAGTATCCGTCTTAAATCAATAACGGCGACGTTTTAGAGCTTAAAATCAAGTTTTGTGTGCTTATGTTATCGAGTTGAGCGCAATGATATACTACAATAACGGAACAAAAAGAGACCTTCTAATTGAAAATTTAAGAGCTTACCACGTCCGAAATCATTTTTTCGGGACTCAAACTGTCGAAATTAGCGAAATAACATGTCAAGATGAGAAACCTATAACTTTCTTTAAACCTCAAAAAAATCGTCTTACAATCATCAAAATCGCGTTTTAAGCGCTCTAGAAATGATTTGAGTTTAAAAGCTTGTTGTATTTACTAACTAATAATTCCTGTCTTAAATCAATAACGGCGACGTTTTAGAGCTTAAAGTCATGCTTTTTGTACTTACGTTATCGAGGGTAGCGCAATGATATACTGCAATAACGGAACAAAAAGAGACCTTCTAATTGGAAATTTAAGATCTTACCACGTCCGAAATCATGTTTTCGGCACTCAAACCATCAGGACAAGCGAAACAACATGTCAAAATGAGAAACCTATAACTTTCTTTAACCTGAAAAAAAGTTTACTTAGAATCATTAAAATCGTGTTTTAAGAGCTTTAGAAGTGATTTGAGCTTAAAAACTTGTTTAATTTACCAACTAATAATTGCTGTCTTAAATCAATAACGTGACGTTTTAGAGCGTAAAATCATGTTTTGTGTGCTTATGTTATCGAGTTGAGCGCAATGATATACTACAATAACGGAACAAAAAGAGACCTTCTAATTGGAAATTTAAGATCTTACCACGTCCGAAATCATGTTTTCGGCACTCAAACCATCGAAATTAGCGAAATAACATGTCAAAATGAGAAACCTATCACTTTCTTTAAACCTGAAAAAAAATCGACTTACAATCATCAAAATCGCGTTTTAAGCGCTCTAGAAGTGATTTGAGCTTAAAAACTTGTTGAATATACGAACTAAAAATTGCTGTCTTAAATCAATAACGGCGACGTTTTAGAGCTTAAAATCATGTTTTGTGTCCTTATGTGATCGAGTTTAGCGCAATGATATACTACAATAACGGAACAAAAAGAGACCTTCTAATTGGAAATTTAAGATCTTACCACGTCCGAAATCATGTTTTCGGCACTCAAACCATGGAGATAAGCGAAATAAGATATCAAAATTAGAAACCTATAACTTTCTTTAAACCTGAAAAAAATCGACTTACAATCATTAAAATCGCGTTTTAAGCGCTCTAGAAGTGATTTGAGCGCAAAACTTGCTGAATTTACCAATTAAAAATATCCGTCTTAAATCAATAACGGCGACGTTTTAGAGCTTAAAATCAAGTTTTGTGTGCTTATGTTATCGAGTTGAGCGCAATGATATACTACAATAACGGAACAAAAAGAGACCTTCTAATTGGAAATTTAAGATCTTACCACGTCCGAAATCATGTTTTCGGCTCTCAAACCATCAAGATAAGCGAAACAACATGTCAAAAGGAGAAACCTATAGCTTTCTTTAACCTGAAAAAAAGTTTACTTAGAATCATTAAAATCGCGTTTTAAGCGCTCTAGAAGTGATTTGAGCCTAAAAACTTGTTGAATTTACCAACTAAAAGTATCCGTCTTAAATCAATAACGGCGACGTTTTAGAGCTTAAAATCAAGTTTTGTGTGCTTATGTTATCGAGTTGAGCGCAATGATATACTACAATAACGGAACAAAAAGAGACCTTCTAATTGAAAATTTAAGAGCTTACCACGTCCGATATCATTTTTTCGCGACTCAAACTGTCGAAATTAGCGAAATAACATGTCAAAATGAGAAACCTATCACTTTCTTTAAACCTGAAAAAAAATCGACTTACAATCATCAAAATCGCGTTTTAAGCGCTCTAGAAGTGATTTGAGCTTAAAAACTTGTTGAATATACGAACTAAAAATTGCTGTCTTAAATCAATAACGGCGACGTTTTAGAGCTTAAAATCATGTTTTGTGTGCTTATGTGATCGAGTTGAGCGCAATAATATACTACAATAACGGAACAAAAACAGACCTTCTAATTGGAAATTTAAGATCTTACCACGTCCGAAATCATGTTTTCGGCACTCAAACCATGGAGATAAGCGAAATAAGATATCAAAATTAGAAACCTATAACTTTCTTTAAACCTGAAAAAAATCGACTTACAATCATTAAAATCGCGTTTTAAGCGCTCTAGAAGTGATTTGAGCGCAAAACTTGTTGAATTTACCAATTAAAAATATCCGTCTTAAATCAATAACGGCGACGTTTTAGAGCTTAAAATCATGTTTTGTGTGCTTATGTTATCGAGTTGAGCGCAATGATATACTACAATAACGGAACAAAAAGAGACCTTCTAATTGGAAATTTAAGATCTTACCACGTCCGAAATCATGTTTTAGGCTCTCAAACCGTCAAGATAAGCGAAACAACATGTCAAAAGGAGAAACCTATAGCTTTCTTTAACCTGAAAAAAAGTTTTCTTAGAATCATTAAAATCGCGTTTTAAGCGCTCTAGAAGTGATTTGAGCCTAAAAACTTGTTGAATTTACCAACTAAAAGTATCCGTCTTAAATCAATAACGGCGACGTTTTAGAGCTTAAAATGAAGTTTTGTGTGCTTATGTTATCGAGTTGAGCGCAATGATATACTACAATAACGGAACAAAAAGAGACCTTCTAATTGAAAATTTAAGAGCATACCACGTCCGAAATCATGTTTTCGGCTCTCAAAATATCAAGATAAGCGAAACAACATGTCAAAAGGAGAAACCTATAGCTTTCTTTAACCTGAAAAAAAGTTTACTTAGAATCATTAAAATCGCGTTTTAAGCGCTCTAGAAGTGATTTGAGCCTAAAAACTTGTTGAATTTACCAACTAAAAGTATCCGTCTTAAATCAATAACGGCGACGTTTTAGAGCTTAAAATCATGTTTTGTGTGCTTATGTTATCGAGTTGAGCGCAATGATATACTACAATAACGGAACAAAAAGAGACCTTCTAATTGAAAATTTAAGAGCTTACCACGTCCGAAATCATGTTTTCGGCTCTCAAAATATCAAGATAAGCGAAACAACATGTCAAAAGGAGAAACCTATAGCTTTCTTTAACCTGAAAAAAAGTTTACTTAGAATCATTAAAATCGCGTTTTAAGCGCTCTAGAAGTGATTTGAGCCTAAAAACTTGTTGAATTTACCAACTAAAAGTATCCGTCTTAAATCAATAACGGCGACGTTTTAGAGCTTAAAATCAAGTTTTGTGTGCTTATGTTATCGAGTTGAGCGCAATGATATACTACAATAACGGAACAAAAAGAGACCTTCTAATTGAAAATTTAAGAGCTTACCACGTCCGAAATCATTTTTTCGCGACTCAAACTGTCGAAATTAGCGAAATAACATGTCAAAATGAGAAACCTATCACTTTCTTTAAACCTGAAAAAAAATCGACTTACAATCATCAAAATCGCGTTTTAAGCGCTCTAGAAGTGATTTGAGCTTAAAAACTTGTTGAATATACGAACTAAAAATTGCTGTCTTAAATCAATAACGGCGACGTTTTAGAGCTTAAAATCATGTTTTGTGTGCTTATGTGATCGAGTTGAGCGCAATAATATACTACAATAACGGAACAAAAACAGACCTTCTAATTGGAAATTTAAGATCTTACCACGTCCGAAATCATGTTTTCGGCACTCAAACCATGGAGATAAGCGAAATAAGATATCAAAATTAGAAACCTATAACTTTCTTTAAACCTGAAAAAAATCGACTTACAATCATTAAAATCGCGTTTTAAGCGCTCTAGAAGTGATTTGAGCGCAAAACTTGTTGAATTTACCAATTAAAAATATCCGTCTTAAATCAATAACGGCGACGTTTTAGAGCTTAAAATCATGTTTTGTGTGCTTATGTTATCGAGTTGAGCGCAATGATATACTACAATAACGGAACAAAAAGAGACCTTCTAATTGAAAATTTAAGAGCATACCACGTCCGAAATCATGTTTTCGGCTCTCAAAATATCAAGATAAGCGAAACAACATGTCAAAAGGAGAAACCTATAGCTTTCTTTAACCTGAAAAAAAGTTTACTTAGAATCATTAAAATCGCGTTTTAAGCGCTCTAGAAGTGATTTGAGCCTAAAAACTTGTTGAATTTACCAACTAAAAGTATCCGTCTTAAATCAATAACGGCGACGTTTTAGAGCTTAAAATCATGTTTTGTGTGCTTATGTTATCGAGTTGAGCGCAATGATATACTACAATAACGGAACAAAAAGAGACCTTCTAATTGAAAATTTAAGAGCTTACCACGTCCGAAATCATGTTTTCGGCTCTCAAAATATCAAGATAAGCGAAACAACATGTCAAAAGGAGAAACCTATAGCTTTCTTTAAACCTCAAAAAAATCGTCTTACAATCATCAAAATCGCGTTTTAAGCGCTCTAGAAATGATTTGAGCTTAAAAACTTGTTGTATTTACCAACTAAAAGTATCCGTCTTAAATCAATAACGGCGACGTTTTAGAGCTTAAAATCAAGTTTTGTGTGCTTATGTTATCGAGTTGAGCGCAATGATATACTACAATAACGGAACAAAAAGAGACCTTCTAATTGAAAATTTAAGAGCTTACCACGTCCGAAATCATTTTTTCGGGACTCAAACTGTCGAAATTAGCGAAATAACATGTCAAGATGAGAAACCTATAACTTTCTTTAAACCTCAAAAAAATCGTCTTACAATCATCAAAATCGCGTTTTAAGCGCTCTAGAAATGATTTGAGTTTAAAAGCTTGTTGTATTTACCAACTAATAATTCCTGTCTTAAATCAATAACGGCGACGTTTTAGAGCTTAAAGTCATGCTTTTTGTACTTACGTTATCGAGGGTAGCGCAATGATATACTGCAATAACGGAACAAAAAGAGACCTTCTAATTGGAAATTTAAGATCTTACCACGTCCGAAATCATGTTTTCGGCACTCAAACCATCAGGATAAGCGAAACAACATGTCAAAATGAGAAACCTATAACTTTCTTTAACCTGAAAAAAAGTTTACTTAGAATCATTAAAATCGCGTTTTAAGAGCTCTAGAAGTGATTTGAGCTTAAAAACTTGTTTAATTTACCAACTAATAATTGCTGTCTTAAATCAATAACGTGACGTTTTAGAGCGTAAAATCATGTTTTGTGTCCTTATGTGATCGAGTTGAGCGCAATGATATACTACAATAACGGAACAAAAAGAGACCTTCTAATTGGAAATTTAAGATCTTACCACGTCCGAAATCATGTTTTCGGCACTCAAACCATGGAGATAAGCGAAATAAGATATCAAAATTAGAAACCTATAACTTTCTTTAAACCTGAAAAAAATCGACTTACAATCATTAAAATCGCGTTTTAAGCGCTCTAGAAGTGATTTGAGCGCTAAACTTGTTGAATTTACCAATTAAAAATATCCGTCTTAAATCAATAACGGCGACGTTTTAGAGCTTAAAATCATGTTTTGTGTGCTTATGTTATCGAGTTGAGCGCAATGATATACTACAATAACGGAACAAAAAGAGACCTTCTAATTGGAAATTTAAGATCTTACCACGTCCGAAATCATGTTTTCGGCTCTCAAACCATCAAGATAAGCGAAACAACATGTCAAAAGGAGAAACCTATAGCTTTCTTTAACCTGAAAAAAAGTTTACTTAGAATCATTAAAATCGCGTTTTAAGCGCTCTAGAAGTGATTTGAGCCTAATAACTTGTTGAATTTACCAACTAAAAGTATCCGTCTTAAATCAATAACGGCGATGTTTTAGAGCTTAAAATCATGTTTTGTGTGCTTATGTTATCGAGTTGAGCGCAATGATATACTACAATAACGGAACAAAAAGAGACCTTCTAATTGGAAATTTAAGATCTTACCACGTCCGAAATCATGTTTTCGGCACTCAAACCATCGAAATTAGCGAAATAACATGTCAAAATGAGAAACCTATCACTTTCTTTAAACCTGAAAAAGAATCGACTTACAATCATCAAAATCGCGTTTTAAGCGCTCTAGAAGTGATTTGAGCTTAAAAACTTGTTGAATATACGAACTAAAAATTGCTGTCTTAAATCAATAACGGCGACGTTTTAGAGCTTAAAATCATGTTTTGTGTCCTTATGTGATCGAGTTGAGCGCAATGATATACTACAATAACGGAACAAAAAGAGACCTTCTAATTGGAAATTTAAGATCTTACCACGTCCGAAATCATGTTTTCGGCACTCAAACCATGGAGATAAGCGAAATAAGATATCAAAATTAGAAACCTATAACTTTCTTTAAACCTGAAAAAAATCGACTTACAATCATTAAAATCGCGTTTTAAGCGCTCTAGAAGTGATTTGAGCGCAAAACTTGTTGAATTTACCAATTAAAAATATCCGTCTTAAATCAATAACGGCGACGTTTTAGAGCTTAAAATCATGTTTTGTGTGCTTATGTTATCGAGTTGAGCGCAATGATATACTACAATAACGGAACAAAAAGAGACCTTCTAATTGGAAATTTAAGATCTTACTACGTCCGAAGCCATGTTTTCGGCTCTCAAACCATCAAGATAAGCGAAACAACATGTCAAAAGGAGAAACCTATAGCTTTCTTTAACCTGAAAAAAAGTTTACTTAGAATCATTAAAATCGCGTTTTAAGCGCTCTAGAAGTGATTTGAGCCTAAAAACTTGTTGAATTTACCAACTAAAAGTATCCGTCTTAAATCAATAACGGCGACGTTTTAGAGCTTAAAATCAAGTTTTGTGTGCTTATGTTATCGAGTTGAGCGCAATGATATACTACAATAACGGAACAAAAAGAGACCTTCTAATTGAAAATTTAAGAGCTTACCACGTCCGAAATCATTTTTTCGCGACTCAAACTGTCGAAATTAGCGAAATAACATGTCAAAATGAGAAACCTATCACTTTCTTTAAACCTGAAAAAAAATCGACTTACAATCATCAAAATCGCGTTTTAAGCGCTCTAGAAGTGATTTGAGCTTAAAAACTTGTTGAATATACGAACTAAAAATTGCTGTCTTAAATCAATAACGGCGACGTTTTAGAGCTTAAAATCATGTTTTGTGTGCTTATGTGATCGAGTTGAGCGCAATGATATACTACAATAACGGAACAAAAACAGACCTTCTAATTGGAAATTTAAGATCTTACCACGTCCGAAATCATGTTTTAGGCTCTCAAACCGTCAAGATAAGCGAAACAACATGTCAAAAGGAGAAACCTATAGCTTTCTTTAACCTGAAAAAAAGTTTACTTAGAATCATTAAAATCGCGTTTTAAGCGCTCTAGAAGTGATTTGAGCCTAAAAACTTGTTGAATTTACCAACTAAAAGTATCCGTCTTAAATCAAAAACGGCGACGTTTTAGAGCTTAAAATGAAGTTTTGTGTGCTTATGTTATCGAGTTGAGCGCAATGATATACTACAATAACGGAACAAAAAGAGACCTTCTAATTGAAAATTTAAGAGCATACCACGTCCGAAATCATGTTTTCGGCTCTCAAAATATCAAGATAAGCGAAACAACATGTCAAAAGGAGAAACCTATAGCTTTCTTTAACCTGAAAAAAAGTTTACTTAGAATCATTAAAATCGCGTTTTAAGCGCTCTAGAAGTGATTTGAGGCTAAAAACTTTTTGAATTTACCAACTAAAAGTATCCGTCTTAAATCAATAACGGCGACGTTTTAGAGCTTAAAATCATGTTTTGTGTGCTTATGTTATCGAGTTGAGCGCAATGATATACTACAATAACGGAACAAAAAGAGATTTTCTAATTGAAAATTTAAGAGCTTACCACGTCCGAAATCATGTTTTCGGCTCTCAAAATATCAAGATAAGCGAAACAACATGTCAAAAGGAGAAACCTATAGCTTTCTTTAACCTGAAAAAAAGTTTACTTAGAATCATTAAAATCGCGTTTTAAGCGCTCTAGAAGTGATTTGAGCCTAAAAACTTGTTGAATTTACCAACTAAAAGTATCCGTCTTAAATCAATAACGGCGACGTTTTAGAGCTTAAAATCAAGTTTTGTGTGCTTATGTTATCGAGTTGAGCGCAATGATATACTACAATAACGGAACAAAAAGAGACCTTCTAATTGAAAATTTAAGAGCTTACCACGTCCGAAATCATGTTTTCGGCTCTCAAAATATCAAGATAAGCGAAACAACATGTCAAAAGGAGAAACCTATAGCTTTCTTTAACCTGAAAAAAAGTTTACTTAGAATCATTAAAATCGCGTTTTAAGCGCTCTAGAAGTGATTTGAGCCTAAAAACTTGTTGAATTTACCAACTAAAAGTATCCGTCTTAAATCAATAACGGCGACGTTTTAGAGCTTAAAATCAAGTTTTGTGTGCTTTATGTTATCGAGTTGAGCGCAATGATATACTACAATAACGGAACAAAAAGAGACCTTCTAATTGAAAATTTAAGAGCTTACCACGTCCGAAATCATTTTTTCGCGACTCAAACTGTCGAAATTAGCGAAATAACATGTCAAGATGAGAAACCTATAACTTTCTTTAAACCTGAAAAAAATCGTCTTACAATCATCAAAATCGCGTTTTAAGCGCTCTAGAAATGATTTGAGCTTAAAAACTTGTTGTATTTACCAACTAAAAGTATCCGTCTTAAATCAATAACGGCGACGTTTTAGAGCTTAAAATCAAGTTTTGTGTGCTTATGTTATCGAGTTGAGCGCAATGATATACTACAATAACGGAACAAAAAGAGACCTTCTAATTGAAAATTTAAGAGCTTACCACGTCCGAAATCATTTTTTCGCGACTCAAACTGTCGAAATTAGCGAAATAACATGTCAAGATGAGAAATGTATAACTTTCTTTAAACCTCAAAAAAATCGTCTTACAATCATCAAAATCGCGTTTTAAGCGCTCTAGAAATGATTTGAGTTTAAAAGCTTGTTGTATTTACCAACTAATAATTCCTGTCTTAAATCAATAACGGCGACGTTTTAGAGCTTAAAGTCATGCTTTTTGTACTTACGTTATCGAGGGTAGCGCAATGATATACTGCAATAACGGAACAAAAAGAGACCTTCTAATTGGAAATTTAAGATCTTACCACGTCCGAAATCATGTTTTCGGCACTCAAACCATCAGGATAAGCGAAACAACATGTCAAAATGAGAAACCTATAACTTTCTTTAACCTGAAAAAAAGTTTACTTAGAATCATTAAAATCGCGTTTTAAGAGCTCTAGAAGTGATTTGAGCTTAAAAACTTGTTTAAATACCCAAATAATAATTGCTGTCTTAAATCAATAACGGCGACGTTTTAGAGCTTAAAATCATGTTTTGTGTCCTTATGTGATCGAGTTGAGCGCAATGATATACTACAATAACGGAACAAAAAGAGACCTTCTAATTGGAAATTTAAGATCTTACCACGTCCGAAATCATGTTTTCGGCACTCAAACCATGGAGATAAGCGAAATAAGATATCAAAATTAGAAACCTATAACTTTCTTTAAACCTGAAAAAAATCGACTTACAATCATTAAAATCGCGTTTTAAGCGCTCTAGAAGTGATTTGGGCGCAAAACTTGTTGAATTTACCAATTAAAAATATCCGTCTTAAATCAATAACGGCGACGTTTTAGAGCTTAAAATCATGTTTTGTGTGCTTATGTTATCGAGTTGAGCGCAATGATATACTACAATAACGGAACAAAAAGAGACCTTCTAATTGGAAATTTAAGATCTTACCACGTCCGAAATCATGTTTTCGGCTCTCAAACCATCAAGATAAGCGAAACAACATGTCAAAAGGAGAAACCTATAGCTTTCTTTAACCTGAAAAAAAGTTTACTTAGAATCATTAAAATCGCGTTTTAAGCGCTCTAGAAGTGATTTGAGCCTAATAACTTGTTGAATTTACCAACTATAAGTATCCGTCTTAAATCAATAACGGCGATGTTTTAGAGCTTAAAATCATGTTTTGTGTGCTTATGTTATCGAGTTGAGCGCAATGATATACTACAATAACGGAACAAAAAGAGACCTTCTAATTGGAAATTTAAGATCTTACCACGTCCGAAATCATGTTTTCGGCACTCAAACCATCGAAATTAGCGAAATAACATGTCAAAATGAGAAACCTATCACTTTCTTTAAACCTGAAAAAGAATCGACTTACAATCATCAAAATCGCGTTTTAAGCGCTCTAGAAGTGATTTGAGCTTAAAAACTTGTTGAATGTACGAACTAAAAATTGCTGTCTTAAATCAATAACGGCGACGTTTTAGAGCTTAAAATCATGTTTTGTGTCCTTATGTGATCGAGTTGAGCGCAATGATATACTACAATAACGGAACAAAAAGAGACCTTCTAATTGGAAATTTAAGATCTTACCACGTCCGAAATCATGTTTTCGGCACTCAAACCATGGAGATAAGCGAAATAAGATATCAAAATTAGAAACCTATAACTTTCTTTAAACCTGAAAAAAATCGACTTACAATCATTAAAATCGCGTTTTAAGCGCTCTAGAAGTGATTTGAGCGCAAAACTTGTTGAATTTACCAATTAAAAATATCCGTCTTAAATCAATAACGGCGACGTTTTAGAGCTTAAAATCATGTTTTGTGTGCTTATGTTATCGAGTTGAGCGCAATGATATACTACAATAACGGAACAAAAAGAGATCTTCTAATTGGAAATTTAAGATCTTACTACGTCCGAAGCCATGTTTTCGGCTCTCAAACCATCAAGATAAGCGAAACAACATGTCAAAAGGAGAAACCTATAGCTTTCTTTAACCTGAAAAAAAGTTTACTTAGAATCATTAAAATCGCGTTTTAAGCGCTCTAGAAGTGATTTGAGCCTAAAAACTTGTTGAATTTACCAACTAAAAGTATCCGTCTTAAATCAATAACGGCGACGTTTTAGAGCTTAAAATCAAGTTTTGTGTGCTTATGTTATCGAGTTGAGCGCAATGATATACTACAATAACGGAACAAAAAGAGACCTTCTAATTGAAAATTTAAGAGCTTACCACGTCCGAAATCATTTTTTCGCGACTCAAACTGTCGAAATTAGCGAAATAACATGTCAAAATGAGAAACCTATCACTTTCTTTAAACCTGAAAAAAAATCGACTTACAATCATCAAAATCGCGTTTTAAGCGCTCTAGAAGTGATTTGAGCTTAAAAACTTGTTGAATATACGAACTAAAAATTGCTGTCTTAAATCAATAACGGCGACGTTTTAGAGCTTAAAATCATGTTTTGTGTGCTTATGTGATCGAGTTGAGCGCAATGATATACTACAATAACGGAACAAAAACAGACCTTCTAATTGGAAATTTAAGATCTTACCACGTCCGAAATCATGTTTTAGGCTCTCAAACCGTCAAGATAAGCGAAACAACATGTCAAAAGGAGAAACCTATAGCTTTCTTTAACCTGAAAAAAAGTTTACTTAGAATCATTAAAATCGCGTTTTAAGCGCTCTAGAAGTGATTTGAGCCTAAAAACTTGTTGAATTTACCAACTAAAAGTATCCGTCTTAAATCAATAACGGCGACGTTTTAGAGCTTAAAATGAAGTTTTGTGTGCTTATGTTATCGAGTTGAGCGCAATGATATACTACAATAACGGAACAAAAAGAGACCTTCTAATTGAAAATTTAAGAGCATACCACGTCCGAAATCATGTTTTCGGCTCTCAAAATATCAAGATAAGCGAAACAACATGTCAAAAGGAGAAACCTATAGCTTTCTTTAACCTGAAAAAAAGTTTACTTAGAATCATTAAAATCGCGTTTTAAGCGCTCTAGAAGTGATTTGAGCCTAAAAACTTGTTGAATTTACCAACTAAAAGTATCCGTCTTAAATCAATAACGGCGACGTTTTAGAGCTTAAAATCATGTTTTGTGTGCTTATGTTATCGAGTTGAGCGCAATGATATACTACAATAACGGAACAAAAAGAGACCTTCTAATTGAAAATTTAAGAGCTTACCACGTCCGAAATCATGTTTTCGGCTCTCAAAATATCAAGATAAGCGAAACAACATGTCAAAAGGAGAAACCTATAGCTTTCTTTAACCTGAAAAAAAGTTTACTTAGAATCATTAAAATCGCGTTTTAAGCGCTCTAGAAGTGATTTGAGCCTAAAAACTTGTTGAATTTACCAACTAAAAGTATCCGTCTTAAATCAATAACGGCGACGTTTTAGAGCTTAAAATCAAGTTTTGTGTGCTTATGTTATCGAGTTGAGCGCAATGATATACTACAATAACGGAACAAAAAGAGACCTTCTAATTGAAAATTTAAGAGCTTACCACGTCCGAAATCATGTTTTCGGCTCTCAAAATATCAAGATAAGCGAAACAACATGTCAAAAGGAGAAACCTATAGCTTTCTTTAACCTGAAAAAAAGTTTACTTAGAATCATTAAAATCGCGTTTTAAGCGCTCTAGAAGTGATTTGAGCCTAAAAACTTGTTGAATTTACCAACTAAAAGTATCCGTCTTAAATCAATAACGGCGACGTTTTAGAGCTTAAAATCAAGTTTTGTGTGCTTATGTTATCGAGTTGAGCGCAATGATATACTACAATAACGGAACAAAAAGAGACCTTCTAATTGAAAATTTAAGAGCTTACCACGTCCGAAATCATTTTTTCGGGACTCAAACTGTCGAAATTAGCGAAATAACATGTCAAGATGAGAAACCTATAACTTTCTTTAAACCTCAAAAAAATCGTCTTACAATCATCAAAATCGCGTTTTAAGCGCTCTAGAAATGATTTGAGTTTAAAAGCTTGTTGTATTTACCAACTAATAATTCCTGTCTTAAATCAATAACGGCGACGTTTTAGAGCTTAAAGTCATGCTTTTTGTACTTACGTTATCGAGGGTAGCGCAATGATATACTGCAATAACGGAACAAAAAGAGACCTTCTAATTGGAAATTTAAGATCTTACCACGTCCGAAATCATGTTTTCGGCACTCAAACCATCAGGATAAGCGAAACAACATGTCAAAATGAGAAACCTATAACTTTCTTTAACCTGAAAAAAAGTTTACTTAGAATCATTAAAATCGCGTTTTAAGCGCTCTAGAAGTGATTTGAGCCTAAAAACTTGTTGAATTTACCAACTAAAAGTATCCGTCTTAAATCAATAACGGCGACGTTTTAGAGCTTAAAATCAAGTTTTGTGTGCTTATGTTATCGAGTTGAGCGCAATGATATACTACAATAACGGAACAAAAAGAGACCTTCTAATTGAAAATTTAAGAGCTTACCACGTCCGAAATCATGTTTTCGGCTCTCAAAATATCAAGATAAGCGAAACAACATGTCAAAAGGAGAAACCTATAGCTTTCTTTAACCTGAAAAAAAGTTTACTTAGAATCATTAAAATCGCGTTTTAAGCGCTCTAGAAGTGATTTGAGCCTAAAAACTTGTTGAATTTACCAACTAAAAGTATCCGTCTTAAATCAATAACGGCGACGTTTTAGAGCTTAAAATCAAGTTTTGTGTGCTTATGTTATCGAGTTGAGCGCAATGATATACTACAATAACGGAACAAAAAGAGACCTTCTAATTGAAAATTTAAGAGCTTACCACGTCCGAAATCATTTTTTCGGGACTCAAACTGTCGAAATTAGCGAAATAACATGTCAAGATGAGAAACCTATAACTTTCTTTAAACCTCAAAAAAATCGTCTTACAATCATCAAAATCGCGTTTTAAGCGCTCTAGAAATGATTTGAGTTTAAAAGCTTGTTGTATTTACCAACTAATAATTCCTGTCTTAAATCAATAACGGCGACGTTTTAGAGCTTAAAGTCATGCTTTTTGTACTTACGTTATCGAGGGTAGCGCAATGATATACTGCAATAACGGAACAAAAAGAGACCTTCTAATTGGAAATTTAAGATCTTACCACGTCCGAAATCATGTTTTCGGCACTCAAACCATCAGGATAAGCGAAACAACATGTCAAAATGGGAAACCTATAACTTTCTTTAACCTGAAAAAAAGTTTACTTAGAATCATTAAAATCGCGTTTTAAGAGCTCTAGAAGTGATTTGAGCTTAAAAACTTGTTTAATTTACCAACTAATAATTGCTGTCTTAAATCAATAACGTGACGTTTTAGAGCGTAAAATCATGTTTTGTGTGCTTATGTTATCGAGTTGAGCGCAATGATATACTACAATAACGGAACAAAAAGAGACCTTCTAATTGGAAATTTAAGATCTTACCACGTCCGAAATCATGTTTTCGGCACTCAAACCATCGAAATTAGCGAAATAACATGTCAAAATGAGAAACCTATCACTTTCTTTAAACCTGAAAAAAAATCGACTTACAATCATCAAAATCGCGTTTTAAGCGCTCTAGAAGTGATTTGAGCTTAAAAACTTGTTGAATATACGAACTAAAAATTGCTGTCTTAAATCAATATTGGCGACGTTTTAGAGCTTAAAATCATGTTTTGTGTGCTTATGTGATCGAGTTGAGCGCAATGATATACTACAAAAACGGAAGAAAAAGAGACCTTCTAATTGGAAATTTAAGATCTTACCACGTCCGAAATCATGTTTTCGGCACTCAAACCATGGAGATAAGCGAAATAAGATATCAAAATTAGAAACCTATAACTTTCTTTAAACCTGAAAAAAATCGACTTACAATCATTAAAATCGCGTTTTAAGCGCTCTAGAAGTGATTTGAGCGCAAAACTTGTTGAATTTACCAATTAAAAATATCCGTCTTAAATCAATAACGGCGACGTTTTAGAGCTTAAAATCATGTTTTGTGTGCTTATGTTATCGAGTTGAGCGCAATGATATACTACAATAACGGAACAAAAAGAGACCTTCTAATTGGAAATTTAAGATCTTACTACGTCCGAAGCCATGTTTTCGGCTCTCAAACCATCAAGATAAGCGAAACAACATGTCAAAAGGAGAAACCTATAGCTTTCTTTAACCTGAAAAAAAGTTTACTTAGAATCATTAAAATCGCGTTTTAAGCGCTCTAGAAGTGATTTGAGCCTAAAAACTTGTTGAATTTACCAACTAAAAGTATCCGTCTTAAATCAATAACGGCGACGTTTTAGAGCTTAAAATCAAGTTTTGTGTGCTTATGTTATCGAGTTGAGCGCAATGATATACTACAATAACGGAACAAAAAGAGACCTTCTAATTGAAAATTTAAGAGCTTACCACGTCCGAAATCATTTTTTCGCGACTCAAACTGTCGAAATTAGCGAAATAACATGTCAAAATGAGAAACCTATCACTTTCTTTAAACCTGAAAAAAAATCGACTTACAATCATCAAAATCGCGTTTTAAGCGCTCTAGAAGTGATTTGAGCTTAAAAACTTGTTGAATATACAAACTAAAAATTGCTGTCTTAAATCAATAACGGCGACGTTTTAGAGCTTAAAATCATGTTTTGTGTGCTTATGTGATCGAGTTGAGCGCAATGATATACTACAATAACGGAACAAAAACAGACCTTCTAATTGGAAATTTAAGATCTTACAACGTCCGAAATCATGCTTTAGGCTCTCAAACCGTCAAGATAAGCGAAACAACATGTCAAAAGGAGAAACCTATAGCTTTCTTTAACCTGAAAAAAAGTTTACTTAGAATCATTAAAATCGCGTTTTAAGCGCTCTAGAAGTGATTTGAGCCTAAAAACTTGTTGAATTTACCAACTAAAAGTATCCGTCTTAAATCAATAACGGCGACGTTTTAGAGCTTAAAATGAAGTTTTGTGTGCTTATGTTATCGAGTTGAGCGCAATGATATACTACAATAACGGAACAAAAAGAGACCTTCTAATTGAAAATTTAAGAGCATACCACGTCCGAAATCATGTTTTCGGCTCTCAAAATATCAAGATAAGCGAAACAACATGTCAAAAGGAGAAACCTATAGCTTTCTTTAACCTGAAAAAAAGTTTACTTAGAATCATTAAAATCGCGTTTTAAGCGCTCTAGAAGTGATTTGAGCCTAAAAACTTGTTGAATTTACCAACTAAAAGTATCCGTCTTAAATCAATAACGGCGACGTTTTAGAGCTTAAAATCATGTTTTGTGTGCTTATGTTATCGAGTTGAGCGCAATGATATACTACAATAACGGAACAAAAAGAGACCTTCTAATTGAAAATTTAAGAGCTTACCACGTCCGAAATCATGTTTTCGGCTCTCAAAATATCAAGATAAGCGAAACAACATGTCAAAAGGAGAAACCTATAGCTTTCTTTAACCTGAAAAAAAGTTTACTTAGAATCATTAAAATCGCGTTTTAAGCGCTCTAGAAGTGATTTGAGCCTAAAAACTTGTTGAATTTACCAACTAAAAGTATCCGTCTTAAATCAATAACGGCGACGTTTTAGAGCTTAAAATCAAGTTTTGTGTGCTTATGTTATCGAGTTGAGCGCAATGATATACTACAATAACGGAACAAAAAGAGACCTTCTAATTGAAAATTTAAGAGCTTACCACGTCCGAAATCATGTTTTCGGCTCTCAAAATATCAAGATAAGCGAAACAACATGTCAAAAGGAGAAACCTATAGCTTTCTTTAACCTGAAAAAAAGTTTACTTAGAATCATTAAAATCGCGTTTTAAGCGCTCTAGAAGTGATTTGAGCGCAAAACTTGTTGAATTTACCAATTAAAAATATCCGTCTTAAATCAATAACGGCGACGTTTTAGAGCTTAAAATCATGTTTTGTGTGCTTATGTTATCGAGTTGAGCGCAATGATATACTACAATAACGGAACAAAAAGAGACCTTCTAATTGGAAATTTAAGATCTTACTACGTCCGAAGCCATGTTTTCGGCTCTCAAACCATCAAGATAAGCGAAACAACATGTCAAAAGGAGAAACCTATAGCTTTCTTTAACCTGAAAAAAAGTTTACTTAGAATCATTAAAATCGCGTTTTAAGCGCTCTAGAAGTGATTTGAGCCTAAAAACTTGTTGAATTTACCAACTAAAAGTATCCGTCTTAAATCAATAACGGCGACGTTTTAGAGCTTAAAATCAAGTTTTGTGTGCTTATGTTATCGAGTTGAGCGCAATGATATACTACAATAACGGAACAAAAAGAGACCTTCTAATTGAAAATTTAAGAGCTTACCACGTCCGAAATCATTTTTTCGCGACTCAAACTGTCGAAATTAGCGAAATAACATGTCAAAATGAGAAACCTATCACTTTCTTTAAACCTGAAAAAAAATCGACTTACAATCATCAAAATCGCGTTTTAAGCGCTCTAGAAGTGATTTGAGCTTAAAAACTTGTTGAATATACAAACTAAAAATTGCTGTCTTAAATCAATAACGGCGACGTTTTAGAGCTTAAAATCATGTTTTGTGTGCTTATGTGATCGAGTTGAGCGCAATGATATACTACAATAACGGAACAAAAACAGACCTTCTAATTGGAAATTTAAGATCTTACAACGTCCGAAATCATGCTTTAGGCTCTCAAACCGTCAAGATAAGCGAAACAACATGTCAAAAGGAGAAACCTATAGCTTTCTTTAACCTGAAAAAAAGTTTACTTAGAATCATTAAAATCGCGTTTTAAGCGCTCTAGAAGTGATTTGAGCCTAAAAACTTGTTGAATTTACCAACTAAAAGTATCCGTCTTAAATCAATAACGGCGACGTTTTAGAGCTTAAAATGAAGTTTTGTGTGCTTATGTTATCGAGTTGAGCGCAATGATATACTACAATAACGGAACAAAAAGAGACCTTCTAATTGAAAATTTAAGAGCATACCACGTCCGAAATCATGTTTTCGGCTCTCAAAATATCAAGATAAGCGAAACAACATGTCAAAAGGAGAAACCTATAGCTTTCTTTAACCTGAAAAAAAGTTTACTTAGAATCATTAAAATCGCGTTTTAAGCGCTCTAGAAGTGATTTGAGCCTAAAAACTTGTTGAATTTACCAACTAAAAGTATCCGTCTTAAATCAATAACGGCGACGTTTTAGAGCTTAAAATCATGTTTTGTGTGCTTATGTTATCGAGTTGAGCGCAATGATATACTACAATAACGGAACAAAAAGAGACCTTCTAATTGAAAATTTAAGAGCTTACCACGTCCGAAATCATGTTTTCGGCTCTCAAAATATCAAGATAAGCGAAACAACATGTCAAAAGGAGAAACCTATAGCTTTCTTTAACCTGAAAAAAAGTTTACTTAGAATCATTAAAATCGCGTTTTAAGCGCTCTAGAAGTGATTTGAGCCTAAAAACTTGTTGAATTTACCAACTAAAAGTATCCGTCTTAAATCAATAACGGCGACGTTTTAGAGCTTAAAATCAAGTTTTGTGTGCTTATGTTATCGAGTTGAGCGCAATGATATACTACAATAACGGAACAAAAAGAGACCTTCTAATTGAAAATTTAAGAGCTTACCACGTCCGAAATCATGTTTTCGGCTCTCAAAATATCAAGATAAGCGAAACAACATGTCAAAAGGAGAAACCTATAGCTTTCTTTAACCTGAAAAAAAGTTTACTTAGAATCATTAAAATCGCGTTTTAAGCGCTCTAGAAGTGATTTGAGCCTAAAAACTTGTTGAATTTACCAACTAAAAGTATCCGTCTTAAATCAATAACGGCGACGTTTTAGAGCTTAAAATTAGTTTTGTGTGCTTTATGTTATCGAGTTGAGCGCAATGATATACTACAATAACGGAACAAAAAGAGACCTTCTAATTGAAAATTTAAGAGCTTACCACGTCCGAAATCATTTTTTCGCGACTCAAACTGTCGAAATTAGCGAAATAACATGTCAAGATGAGAAACCTATAACTTTCTTTAAACCTGAAAAAAATCGTCTTACAATCATCAAAATCGCGTTTTAAGCGCTCTAGAAATGATTTGAGCTTAAAAACTTGTTGTATTTACCAACTAAAAGTATCCGTCTTAAATCAATAACGGCGACGTTTTAGAGCTTAAAATCAAGTTTTGTGTGCTTATGTTATCGAGTTGAGCGCAATGATATACTACAATAACGGAACAAAAAGAGACCTTCTAATTGAAAATTTAAGAGCTTACCACGTCCGAAATCATTTTTTCGGGACTCAAACTGTCAAAATTAGCGAAATAACATGTCAAGATGAGAAACCTATAACTTTCTTTAAACCTCAAAAAAATCGTCTTACAATCATCAAAATCGCGTTTTAAGCGCTCTAGAAATGATTTGAGTTTAAAAGCTTGTTGTATTTACCAACTAATAATTCCTGTCTTAAATCAATAACGGCGACGTTTTAGAGCTTAAAGTCATGCTTTTTGTACTTACGTTATCGAGGGTAGCGCAATGATATACTGCAATAACGGAACAAAAAGAGACCTTCTAATTGGAAATTTAAGATCTTACCACGTCCGAAATCATGTCTTCGGCACTCAAACCATCAGGATAAGCGAAACAACATGTCAAAATGAGAAACCTATAACTTTCTTTAACCTGAAAAAAAGTTTACTTAGAATCATTAAAATCGCGTTTTAAGAGCTCTAGAAGTGATTTGAGCTTAAAAACTTGTTTAATTTACCAACTAATAATTGCTGTCTTAAATCAATAACGTGACGTTTTAGAGCGTAAAATCATGTTTTGTGTGCTTATGTTATCGAGTTGAGCGCAATGATATACTACAATAACGGAACAAAAAGAGACCTTCTAATTGGAAATTTAAGATCTTACCACGTCCGAAATCATGTTTTCGGCACTCAAACCATCGAAATTAGCGAAATAACATGTCAAAATGAGAAACCTATCACTTTCTTTAAACCTGAAAAAAAATCGACTTACAATCATCAAAATCGCGTTTTAAGCGCTCTAGAAGTGATTTGAGCTTAAAAACTTGTTGAATATACGAACTAAAAATTGCTGTCTTAAATCAATAACGGCGACGTTTTAGAGCTTAAAATCATGTTTTGTGTGCTTATGTGATCGAGTTGAGCGCAATGATATACTACAATAACGGAATAAAAAGAGACCTTCTAATTGGAAATTTAAGATCTTACCACGTCCGAAATCATGTTTTCGGCTCTCAAACCGTCAAGATAAGCGAAACAACATGTCAAAAGGAGAAACCTATAGCTTTCTTTAACCTGAAAAAAAGTTTACTTAGAATCATTAAAATCGCGTTTTAAGCGCTCTAGAAGTGATTTGAGCCTAAAAACTTGTTGAATTTACCAACTAAAAGTTTCCGTCTTAAATCAATAACGGCGAAGTTTTAGAGCTTAAAATCAAGTTTTGTGTGCTTATGTTATCGAGTTGAGCGCAATGATATACTACAATAACGGAACAAAAAGAGACCTTCTAATTGAAAATTTAAGAGCTTACCACGTCCGAAATCATTTTTTCGGGACTCAAACTGTCGAAATTAGCGAAAAAACATGTCAAGATGAGAAACCTATAACTTTCTTTAAACCTGAAAAAAATCGTCTTACAATCATCAAAATCGCGTTTTAAGCGCTCTAGAAATGATTTGAGCTTAAAAACTTGTTGTATTTACCAACTAATAATTCCTGTCTTAAATCAATAACGGCGACGTTTTAGAGCTTAAAGTCATGCTTTTTGTACTTATGTTATCGAGGGTAGCGCAATGATATACTGCAATAACGGAACAAAAAGAGACCTTCTAATTGAAAATTTAAGATCTTACTACGTCCGAAATCATGTTTTCGGCACTCAAACCATCAGGATAAGCGAAACAACATGTAAAAATGAGAAAGCTATAACTTTCTTTAACCTGAAAAAAAGTTTACTTAGAATCATCAAAATCGCGTTTTAAGCGCTCTAGAAGTGATTTGAGCTTAAAAACTTGTGGAATTTACCAACTAATAATTGCTGTCTTAAATTAATAACGGGACGTTTTAGAGCTTAAAATCATGTTTTGTGTGCTTATGTTATCGAGTTGAGCGCAATGATATACTAGAATAACGGAACAAAAAGAGACCTTTTAATTGGAAATTTAAGATCTTATAACGTCCGAAATCATGTTTTCGGGACTCAAACCATCGAAATTAGCGAAATAACATGTATATATGAGAAACCTATAACTTTCTTTAACCTGAAAAAAATTTTACTTAGAATCATTAAAATCGCGTTTTAAGCGCTCTAGAAGTTATTTGAGCGGAAAAACTTGTTGAATTTACCAACTAAAAGTATCCGTCTTAAATCAATAACGGCGACGTTTTAGAGCTTAAAATCATGTTTTGTGTGCTTATGTTATCGAGTTGAGCGCAATGATATACTACAATAACGGAACAAAAAGAGACCTTCTAATTGAAAATTTAAGAGCTTACCACGTCCGAAATCATGTTTTCGGCACTCAAACCATGGAGATAAGCGAAATAAGATATCAAAATTAGAAACCTATAACTTTCTTTAAACCTGAAAAAAATCGACTTACAATCATTAAAATCGCGTTTTAAGCGCTCTAGAAGTGATTTGAGCGCAAAACTTGTTGAATTTACCAATTAAAAATATCCGTCTTAAATCAATAACGGCGACGTTTTAGAGCTTAAAATCATGTTTTGTGTGCTTATGTTATCGAGTTGAGCGCAATGATATACTACAATAACGGAACAAAAAGAGACCTTCTAATTGGAAATTTAAGATCTTACCACGTCCGAAATCATGTTTTCGGCTCTCAAACTATCAAGATAAGCGAAACAACATGTCAAAAGGAGAAACCTATAGCTTTCTTTAACCTGAAAAAAGTTTACTTAGAATCATTAAAATCGCGTTTTAAGAACTCTAGAAGTGATTTGAGCCTAAAAACTTGTTGAATTTACCAACTAAAAGTATCCGTCTTAAATCAACAACGGCGACGTTTTAGAGCTTAAAATCAAGTTTTGTGTGCTTATGTTATCGAGTTGAGTGCAATGATATACTACAATAACGGAACAAAAAGAGACCTTCTAATTGAAAATTTAAGAGCTTACTACGTCCGAAATCATGTTCTCGGGACTCAAACTGTCGAAATTAGCGAAATAACATGTCAAGATGAGAAACCTATAACTTTCTTTAAACCTGAAAAAAATCGTCTTACAATCATAAAAATCGCGTTTAAAGCGCTCTAGCAATGATTTTAGCTTAAAAACTTGTTGTATTTACCAACTAATAATTCCTGTCTTAAATCAATAACGGCGACGTTTTAGAGCTTAAAGTCATGCTTTGTGTACTTATGTTATCCAGGGTAGCGCAATGATATACTGCAATAACGGAACAAAAAGAGACCTTCTAATTGGAAATTTAAGATCTTACCACGTCCGAAATCATGTTTTCGGCTCTCAAACTATCAAGATAAGCGAAACAACATGTCAAAAGGAGAAACCTATAGCTTTCTTTAACCTGAAAAAAAGTTTACTTAGAATCATTAAAATCGCGTTTTAAGCGCTCTAGAAGTGATTTGAGCCTAAAAACTTGTTGAATTTATAAACTAAAAGTATCCGTCTTAAATCAATAACAGCGACGTTTTAGAGCTTAAAATCAAGTTTTGTGTGCTTATGTTATCGAGTTGAGCGCAATGATATACTACAATAACGGAACAAAAAGAGACCTTCTAATTGAAAATTTAAGAGCTTACCACGTCCGAAATCATTTTTTCGGGACTCAAACTGTCGAAATTAGCGAAATAACATGTCAAGATGAGAAACCTATAACTTTCTTTAAACCTCAAAAAAATCGTCTTACAATCATCAAAATCGCGTTTTAAGCGCTCTAGAAATGATTTGAGTTTAAAAGCTTGTTGTATTTACCAACTAATAATTCCTGTCTTAAATCAATAACGGCGACGTTTTAGAGCTTAAAGTCATGCTTTTTGTACTTACGTTATCGAGGGTAGCGCAATGATATACTGCAATAACGGAACAAAAAGAGACCTTCTAATTGGAAATTTAAGATCTTACCACGTCCGAAATCATGTCTTCGGCACTCAAACCATCAGGATAAGCGAAACAACATGTCAAAATGAGAAACCTATAACTTTCTTTAACCTGAAAAAAAGTTTACTTAGAATCATTAAAATCGCGTTTTAAGAGCTCTAGAAGTGATTTGAGCTTAAAAACTTGTTTAATTTACCAACTAATAATTGCTGTCTTAAATCAATAACGTGACGTTTTAGAGCGTAAAATCATGTTTTGTGTGCTTATGTTATCGAGTTGAGCGCAATGATATACTACAATAACGGAACAAAAAGAGACCTTCTAATTGGAAATTTAAGATCTTACCACGTCCGAAATCATGTTTTCGGCACTCAAACCATCGAAATTAGCGAAATAACATGTCAAAATGAGAAACCTATCACTTTCTTTAAACCTGAAAAAAAATCGACTTACAATCATCAAAATCGCGTTTTAAGCGCTCTAGAAGTGATTTGAGCTTAAAAACTTGTTGAATATACGAACTAAAAATTGCTGTCTTAAATCAATAACGGCGACGTTTTAGAGCTTAAAATCATGTTTTGTGTGCTTATGTGATCGAGTTGAGCGCAATGATATACTACAATAACGGAATAAAAAGAGACCTTCTAATTGGAAATTTAAGATCTTACCACGTCCGAAATCATGTTTTCGGCTCTCAAACCGTCAAGATAAGCGAAACAACATGTCAAAAGGAGAAACCTATAGCTTTCTTTAACCTGAAAAAAAGTTTACTTAGAATCATTAAAATCGCGTTTTAAGCGCTCTAGAAGTGATTTGAGCCTAAAAACTTGTTGAATTTACCAACTAAAAGTTTCCGTCTTAAATCAATAACGGCGAAGTTTTAGAGCTTAAAATCAAGTTTTGTGTGCTTATGTTATCGAGTTGAGCGCAATGATATACTACAATAACGGAACAAAAAGAGACCTTCTAATTGAAAATTTAAGAGCTTACCACGTCCGAAATCATTTTTTCGGGACTCAAACTGTCGAAATTAGCGAAAAAACATGTCAAGATGAGAAACCTATAACTTTCTTTAAACCTGAAAAAAATCGTCTTACAATCATCAAAATCGCGTTTTAAGCGCTCTAGAAATGATTTGAGCTTAAAAACTTGTTGTATTTACCAACTAATAATTCCTGTCTTAAATCAATAACGGCGACGTTTTAGAGCTTAAAGTCATGCTTTTTGTACTTATGTTATCGAGGGTAGCGCAATGATATACTGCAATAACGGAACAAAAAGAGACCTTCTAATTGAAAATTTAAGATCTTACTACGTCCGAAATCATGTTTTCGGCACTCAAACCATCAGGATAAGCGAAACAACATGTAAAAATGAGAAAGCTATAACTTTCTTTAACCTGAAAAAAAGTTTACTTAGAATCATCAAAATCGCGTTTTAAGCGCTCTAGAAGTGATTTGAGCTTAAAAACTTGTGGAATTTACCAACTAATAATTGCTGTCTTAAATTAATAACGGGACGTTTTAGAGCTTAAAATCATGTTTTGTGTGCTTATGTTATCGAGTTGAGCGCAATGATATACTAGAATAACGGAACAAAAAGAGACCTTTTAATTGGAAATTTAAGATCTTATAACGTCCGAAATCATGTTTTCGGGACTCAAACCATCGAAATTAGCGAAATAACATGTATATATGAGAAACCTATAACTTTCTTTAACCTGAAAAAAATTTTACTTAGAATCATTAAAATCGCGTTTTAAGCGCTCTAGAAGTTATTTGAGCGGAAAAACTTGTTGAATTTACCAACTAAAAGTATCCGTCTTAAATCAATAACGGCGACGTTTTAGAGCTTAAAATCATGTTTTGTGTGCTTATGTTATCGAGTTGAGCGCAATGATATACTACAATAACGGAACAAAAAGAGACCTTCTAATTGAAAATTTAAGAGCTTACCACGTCCGAAATCATGTTTTCGGCACTCAAACCATGGAGATAAGCGAAATAAGATATCAAAATTAGAAACCTATAACTTTCTTTAAACCTGAAAAAAATCGACTTACAATCATTAAAATCGCGTTTTAAGCGCTCTAGAAGTGATTTGAGCGCAAAACTTGTTGAATTTACCAATTAAAAATATCCGTCTTAAATCAATAACGGCGACGTTTTAGAGCTTAAAATCATGTTTTGTGTGCTTATGTTATCGAGTTGAGCGCAATGATATACTACAATAACGGAACAAAAAGAGACCTTCTAATTGGAAATTTAAGATCTTACCACGTCCGAAATCATGTTTTCGGCTCTCAAACTATCAAGATAAGCGAAACAACATGTCAAAAGGAGAAACCTATAGCTTTCTTTAACCTGAAAAAAGTTTACTTAGAATCATTAAAATCGCGTTTTAAGAACTCTAGAAGTGATTTGAGCCTAAAAACTTGTTGAATTTACCAACTAAAAGTATCCGTCTTAAATCAACAACGGCGACGTTTTAGAGCTTAAAATCAAGTTTTGTGTGCTTATGTTATCGAGTTGAGTGCAATGATATACTACAATAACGGAACAAAAAGAGACCTTCTAATTGAAAATTTAAGAGCTTACTACGTCCGAAATCATGTTCTCGGGACTCAAACTGTCGAAATTAGCGAAATAACATGTCAAGATGAGAAACCTATAACTTTCTTTAAACCTGAAAAAAATCGTCTTACAATCATAAAAATCGCGTTTAAAGCGCTCTAGCAATGATTTTAGCTTAAAAACTTGTTGTATTTACCAACTAATAATTCCTGTCTTAAATCAATAACGGCGACGTTTTAGAAATTAAAGTCATGCTTTGTGTACTTATGTTATCCAGGGTAGCGCAATGATATACTGCAATAACGGAACAAAAAGAGACCTTCTAATTGGAAATTTAAGATCTTACCACGTCCGAAATCATGTTTTCGGCTCTCAAACTATCAAGATAAGCGAAACAACATGTCAAAAGGAGAAACCTATAGCTTTCTTTAACCTGAAAAAAAGTTTACTTAGAATCATTAAAATCGCGTTTTAAGCGCTCTAGAAGTGATTTGAGCCTAAAAACTTGTTGAATTTATAAACTAAAAGTATCCGTCTTAAATCAATAACAGCGACGTTTTAGAGCTTAAAATCAAGTTTTGTGTGCTTATGTTATCGAGTTGAGCGCAATGATATACTACAATAACGGAACAAAAAGAGACCTTCTAATTGAAAATTTAAGAGCTTACCACGTCCGAAATCATTTTTTCGGGAATCAAACTGTCGAAATTAGCGAAATAACATGTCAAGATGCGAAACCTATAACTTTCTTTAACCTGAAAAAAATTTTACTTAGAATCATTAAAATCGCGTTTTAAGCGCTCTAGAAGTGATTTGAGCCTAATAACTTGTTGAATTTACCAACTAAAAGTATCCGTCTTAAATCAATAACGGCGATGTTTTAGAGCTTAAAATCATGTTTTGTGTGCTTATGTTATCGAGTTGAGCGCAATGATATACTACAATAACGGAACAAAAAGAGACCTTCTAATTGGAAATTTAAGATCTTACCACGTCCGAAATCATGTTTTCGGCACTCAAACCATCGAAATTAGCGAAATAACATGTCAAAATGAGAAACCTATCACTTTCTTTAAACCTGAAAAAGAATCGACTTACAATCATCAAAATCGCGTTTTAAGCGCTCTAGAAGTGATTTGAGCTTAAAAACTTGTTGAATATACGAACTAAAAATTGCTGTCTTAAATCAATAACGGCGACGTTTTAGAGCTTAAAATCATGTTTTGTGTCCTTATGTGATCGAGTTGAGCGCAATGATATACTACAATAACGGAACAAAAAGAGACCTTCTAATTGGAAATTTAAGATCTTACCACGTCCGAAATCATGTTTTCGGCATTCAAACCATGGAGATAAGCGAAATAAGATATCAAAATTAGAAACCTATGACTTTCTTTAAACCTGAAAAAAATCGACTTACAATCATTAAAATCGCGTTTTAAGCGCTCTAGAAGTGATTTGAGCGCAAAACTTGTTGAATTTACCAATTAAAAATATCCGTCTTAAATCAATAACGGCGACGTTTTAGAGCTTAAAATCATGTTTTGTGTGCTTATGTTATCGAGTTGAGCGCAATGATATACTACAATAACGGAACAAAAAGAGACCTTCTAATTGGAAATTTAAGATCTTACTACGTCCGAAGCCATGTTTTCGGCTCTCAAACCATCAAGATAAGCGAAACAACATGTCAAAAGGAGAAACCTATAGCTTTCTTTAACCTGAAAAAAAGTTTACTTAGAATCATTAAAATCGCGTTTTAAGCGCTCTAGAAGTGATTTGAGCCTAAAAACTTGTTGAATTTACCAACTAAAAGTATCCGTCTTAAATCAATAACGGCGACGTTTTAGAGCTTAAAATCAAGTTTTGTGTGCTTATGTTATCGAGTTGAGCGCAATGATATACTACAATAACGGAACAAAAAGAGACCTTCTAATTGAAAATTTAAGAGCTTACCACGTCCGAAATCATTTTTTCGCGACTCAAACTGTCGAAATTAGCGAAATAACATGTCAAGATGAGAAACCTATAACTTTCTTTAAACCTGAAAAAAATCGTCTTACAATCATCAAAATCGCGTTTTAAGCGCTCTAGAAATGATTTGAGCTTAAAAACTTGTTGTATTTACCAACTAAAAGTATCCGTCTTAAATCAATAACGGCGACGTTTTAGAGCTTAAAATCAAGTTTTGTGTGCTTATGTTATCGAGTTGAGCGCAATGATATACTACAATAACGGAACAAAAAGAGACCTTCTAATTGAAAATTTAAGAGCTTACCACGTCCGAAATCATTTTTTCGCGACTCAAACTGTCGAAATTAGCGAAATAACATGTCAAGATGAGAAACCTATAACTTTCTTTAAACCTCAAAAAAATCGTCTTACAATCATCAAAATCGCGTTTTAAGCGCTCTAGAAATGATTTGAGTTTAAAAGCTTGTTGTATTTACCAACTAATAATTCCTGTCTTAAATCAATAACGGCGACGTTTTAGAGCTTAAAGTCATGCTTTTTGTACTTACGTTATCGAGGGTAGCGCAATGATATACTGCAATAACGGAACAAAAAGAGACCTTCTAATTGGAAATTTAAGATCTTACCACGTCCGAAATCATGTTTTCGGCACTCAAACCATCAGGATAAGCGAAACAACATGTCAAAATGAGAAACCTATAACTTTCTTTAACCTGAAAAAAAGTTTACTTAGAATCATTAAAATCGCGTTTTAAGAGCTCTAGAAGTGATTTGAGCTTAAAAACTTGTTTAATTTACCAACTAATAATTGCTGTCTTAAATCAATAACGTGACGTTTTAGAGCGTAAAATCATGTTTTGTGTCCTTATGTGATCGAGTTGAGCGCAATGATATACTACAATAACGGAACAAAAAGAGACCTTCTAATTGGAAATTTAAGATCTTACCACGTCCGAAATCATGTTTTCGGCACTCAAACCATGGAGATAAGCGAAATAAGATATCAAAATTAGAAACCTATAACTTTCTTTAAACCTGAAAAAAATCGACTTACAATCATTAAAATCGCGTTTCAAGCGCTCTAGAAGTGATTTGAGCGCAAAACTTGTTGAATTTACCAATTAAAAATATCCGTCTTAAATCAATAACGGCGACGTTTTAGAGCTTAAAATCATGTTTTGTGTGCTTATGTTATCGAGTTGAGCGCAATGATATACTACAATAACGGAACAAAAAGAGACCTTCTAATTGGAAATTTAAGATCTTACCACGTCCGAAATCATGTTTTCGGCTCTCAAACCATCAAGATAAGCGAAACAACATGTCAAAAGGAGAAACCTATAGCTTTCTTTAACCTGAAAAAAAGTTTACTTAGAATCATTAAAATCGCGTTTTAAGCGCTCTAGAAGTGATTTGAGCCTAATAACTTGTTGAATTTACCAACTAAAAGTATCCGTCTTAAATCAATAACGGCGATGTTTTAGAGCTTAAAATCATGTTTTGTGTGCTTATGTTATCGAGTTGAGCGCAATGATATACTACAATAACGGAACAAAAAGAGACCTTCTAATTGGAAATTTAAGATCTTACCACGTCCGAAATCATGTTTTCGGCACTCAAACCATCGAAATTAGCGAAATAACATGTCAAAATGAAAAACCTATCACTTTCTTTAAACCTGAAAAAGAATCGACTTACAATCATCAAAATCGCGTTTTAAGCGCTCTAGAAGTGATTTGAGCTTAAAAACTTGTTGAATATACGAACTAAAAATTGCTGTCTTAAATCAATAACGGCGACGTTTTAGAGCTTAAAATCATGTTTTGTGTCCTTATGTGATCGAGTTGAGCGCAATGATATACTACAATAACGGAACAAAAAGAGACCTTCTAATTGGAAATTTAAGATCTTACCACGTCCGAAATCATGTTTTCGGCACTCAAACCATGGAGATAAGCGAAATAAGATATCAAAATTAGAAACCTATAACTTTCTTTAAACCTGAAAAAAATCGACTTACAATCATTAAAATCGCGTTTTAAGCGCTCTAGAAGTGATTTGAGCGCAAAACTTGTTGAATTTACCAATTAAAAATATCCGTCTTAAATCAATAACGGCGACGTTTTAGAGCTTAAAATCATGTTTTGTGTGCTTATGTTATCGAGTTGAGCGCAATGATATACTACAATAACGGAACAAAAAGAGACCTTCTAATTGGAAATTTAAGATCTTACTACGTCCGAAGCCATGTTTTCGGCTCTCAAACCATCAAGATAAGCGAAACAACATGTCAAATGGAGAAACCTATAGCTTTCTTTAACCTGAAAAAAAGTTTACTTAGAATCATTAAAATCGCGTTTTAAGCGCTCTAGAAGTGATTTGAGCCTAAAAACTTGTTGAATTTACCAACTAAAAGTATCCGTCTTAAATCAATAACGGCGACGTTTTAGAGCTTAAAATCAAGTTTTGTGTGCTTATGTTATCGAGTTGAGCGCAATGATATACTACAATAACGGAACAAAAAGAGACCTTCTAATTGAAAATTTAAGAGCTTACCACGTCCGAAATCATTTTTTCGCGACTCAAACTGTCGAAATTAGCGAAATAACATGTCAAAATGAGAAACCTATCACTTTCTTTAAACCTGAAAAAAAATCGACTTACAATCATCAAAATCGCGTTTTAAGCGCTCTAGAAGTGATTTGAGCTTAAAAACTTGTTGAATATACGAACTAAAAATTGCTGTCTTAAATCAATAACGGCGACGTTTTAGAGCTTAAAATCATGTTTTGTGTGCTTATGTGATCGAGTTGAGCGCAATGATATACTACAATAACGGAACAAAAACAGACCTTCTAATTGGAAATTTAAGATCTTACCACGTCCAAAATCATGTTTTAGGCTCTCAAACCGTGAAGATAAGCGAAACAACATGTCAAAAGGAGAAACCTATAGCTTTCTTTAACCTGAAAAAAAGTTTACTTAGAATCATTAAAATCGCGTTTTAAGCGCTCTAGAAGTGATTTGAGCCTAAAAACTTGTTGAATTTACCAACTAAAAGTATCCGTCTTAAATCAATAACGGCGACGTTTTAGAGCTTAAAATCAAGTTTTGTGTGCTTATGTTATCGAGTTGAGCGCAATGATATACTACAATAACGGAACAAAAAGAGACCTTCTAATTGAAAATTTAAGAGCTTACCACGTCCGAAATCATTTTTTCGCGACTCAAACTGTCGAAATTAGCGAAATAACATGTCAAAATGAGAAACCTATCACTTTCTTTAAACCTGAAAAAAAATCGACTTACAATCATCAAAATCGCGTTTTAAGCGCTCTAGAAGTGATTTGAGCTTAAAAACTTGTTGAATATACGAACTAAAAATTGCTGTCTTAAATCAATAACGGCGACGTTTTAGAGCTTAAAATCATGTTTTGTGTGCTTATGTGATCGAGTTGAGCGCAATAATATACTACAATAACGGAACAAAAAGAGACCTTCTAATTGGAAATTTAAGATCTTACCACGTCCGAAATCATGTTTTCGGCACTCAAACCATCAGGATAAGCGAAACAACATGTCAAAATGAGAAACCTATAACTTTCTTTAACCTGAAAAAAAGTTTACTTAGAATCATTAAAATCGCGTTTTAAGCGCTCTAGAAGTGATTTGAGCCTAAAAACTTGTTGAATTTACCAACTAAAAGTATCCGTCTTAAATCAATAACGAAGACGTTTTAGAGCTTAAAATGAAGTTTTGTGTGCTTATGTTATCGAGTTGAGCGCAATGATATACTACAATAACGGAACAAAAAGAGACCTTCTAATTGAAAATTTAAGAGCATACCACGTCCGAAATCATGTTTTCGGCTCTCAAAATATCAAGATAAGCGAAACAACATGTCAAAAGGAGAAACCTATAGCTTTCTTTAACCTGAAAAAAAGTTTACTTAGAATCATTAAAATCGCGTTTTAAGCGCTCTAGAAGTGATTTGAGCCTAAAAACTTGTTGAATTTACCAACTAAAAGTATCCGTCTTAAATCAATAACGGCGACGTTTTAGAGCTTAAAATCATGTTTTGTGTGCTTATGTTATCGAGTTGAGCGCAATGATATACTACAATAACGGAACAAAAAGAGACCTTCTAATTGAAAATTTAAGAGCTTACCACGTCCGAAATCATGTTTTCGGCTCTAAAAATATCAAGATAAGCGAAACAACATGTCAAAAGGAGAAACCTATAGCTTTCTTTTACCTGAAACAAAGTTTACTTAGAATCATTAAAATCGCGTTTTAAGCGCTCTAGAAGTGATTTGAGCCTAAAAACTTGTTGAATTTACCAACTAAAAGTATCCGTCTTAAATCAATAACGGCGACGTTTTAGAGCTTAAAATCAAGTTTTGTGTGCTTATGTTATCGAGTTGAGCGCAATGATATACTACAATAACGGAACAAAAAGAGACCTTCTAATTGAAAATTTAAGAGCTTACCACGTCCGAAATCATGTTTTCGGCTCTCAAAATATCAAGATAAGCGAAACAACATGTCAAAAGGAGAAACCTATAGCTTTCTTTAACCTGAAAAAAAGTTTACTTAGAATCATTAAAATCGCGTTTTAAGCGCTCTAGAAGTGATTTGAGCCTAAAAACTTGTTGAATTTACCAACTAAAAGTATCCGTCTTAAATCAATAACGGCGACGTTTTAGAGCTTAAAATCAAGTTTTGTGTGCTTTATGTTATCGAGTTGAGCGCAATGATATACTACAATAACGGAACAAAAAGAGACCTTCTAATTGAAAATTTAAGAGCTTACCACGTCCGAAATCATTTTTTCGCGACTCAAACTGTCGAAATTAGCGAAATAACATGTCAAGATGAGAAACCTATAACTTTCTTTAAACCTCAAAAAAATCGTCTTACAATCATCAAAATCGCGTTTTAAGCGCTCTAGAAATGATTTGAGTTTAAAAGCTTGTTGTATTTACCAACTAATAATTCCTGTCTTAAATCAATAACGGCGACGTTTTAGAGCTTAAAGTCATGCTTTTTGTACTTACGTTATGGAGGGTAGCGCAATGATATACTGCAATAACGGAACAAAAAGAGACCTTCTAATTGGAAATTTAAGATCTTACCACGTCCGAAATCATGTTTTCGGCACTCAAACCATCAGGATAAGCGAAACAACATGTCAAAATGAGAAACCTATAACTTTCTTTAACCTGAAAAAAAGTTTACTTAGAATCATTAAAATCGCGTTTTAAGAGCTCTAGAAGTGATTTGAGCTTAAAAACTTGTTTAATTTACCAACTAATAATTGCTGTCTTAAATCAATAACGTGACGTTTTAGAGCGTAAAATCATGTTTTGTGTCCTTATGTGATCGAGTTGAGCGCAATGATATACTACAATAACGGAACAAAAAGAGACCTTCTAATTGGAAATTTAAGATCTTACCACGTCCGAAATCATGTTTTCGGCACTCAAACCATGGAGATAAGCGAAATAAGATATCAAAATTAGAAACCTATAACTTTCTTTAAACCTGAAAAAAATCGACTTACAATCATTAAAATCGCGTTTTAAGCGCTCTAGAAGTGATTTGAGCGCAAAACTTGTTGAATTTACCAATTAAAAATATCCGTCTTAAATCAATAACGGCGACGTTTTAGAGCTTAAAATCATGTTTTGTGTGCTTATGTTATCGAGTTGAGCGCAATGATATACTACAATAACGGAACAAAAAGAGACCTTCTAATTGGAAATTTAAGATCTTACCACGTCCGAAATCATGTTTTCGGCTCTCAAACCATCAAGATAAGCGAAACAACATGTCAAAAGGAGAAACCTATAGCTTTCTTTAACCTGAAAAAAAGTTTACTTAGAATCATTAAAATCGCGTTTTAAGCGCTCTAGAAGTGATTTGAGCCTAATAACTTGTTGAATTTACCAACTAAAAGTATCCGTCTTAAATCAATAACGGCGATGTTTTAGAGCTTAAAATCATGTTTTGTGTGCTTATGTTATCGAGTTGAGCGCAATGATATACTACAATAACGGAACAAAAAGAGACCTTCTAATTGGAAATTTAAGATCTTACCACGTCCGAAATCATGTTTTCGGCACTCAAACCATCGAAATTAGCGAAATAACATGTCAAAATGAAAAACCTATCACTTTCTTTAAACCTGAAAAAGAATCGACTTACAATCATCAAAATCGCGTTTTAAGCGCTCTAGAAGTGATTTGAGCTAAAAAACTTGTTGAATATACGAACTAAAAATTGCTGTCTTAAATGAATAACGGCGACGTTTTAGAGCTTAAAATCATGTTTTGTGTCCTTATGTGATCGAGTTGAGCGCAATGATATACTACAATAACGGAACAAAAAGAGACCTTCTAATTGGAAATTTAAGATCTTACCACGTCCGAAATCATGTTTTCGGCACTCAAACCATGGAGATAAGCGAAATAAGATATCAAAATTAGAAACCTATAACTTTCTTTAAACCTGAAAAAAATCGACTTACAATCATTAAAATCGCGTTTTAAGCGCTCTAGAAGTGATTTGAGCGCAAAACTTGTTGAATTTACCAATTAAAAATATCCGTCTTAAATCAATAACGGCGACGTTTTAGAGCTTAAAATCATGTTTTGTGTGCTTATGTTATCGAGTTGAGCGCAATGATATACTACAATAACGGAACAAAAAGAGACCTTCTAATTGGAAATTTAAGATCTTACTACGTCCGAAGCCATGTTTTCGGCTCTCAAACCATCAAGATAAGCGAAACAACATGTCAAAAGGAGAAACCTATAGCTTTCTTTAACCTGAAAAAAAGTTTACTTAGAATCATTAAAATCGCGTTTTAAGCGCTCTAGAAGTGATTTGAGCCTAAAAACTTGTTGAATTTACCAACTAAAAGTATCCGTCTTAAATCAATAACGGCGACGTTTTAGAGCTTAAAATCAAGTTTTGTGTGCTTATGTTATCGAGTTGAGCGCAATGATATACTACAATAACGGAACAAAAAGAGACCTTCTAATTGAAAATTTAAGAGCTTACCACGTCCGAAATCATTTTTTCGCGACTCAAACTGTCGAAATTAGCGAAATAACATGTCAAAATGAGAAACCTATCACTTTCTTTAAACCTGAAAAAAAATCGACTTACAATCATCAAAATCGCGTTTTAAGCGCTCTAGAAGTGATTTGAGCTTAAAAACTTGTTGAATATACGAACTAAAAATTGCTGTCTTAAATCAATAACGGCGACGTTTTAGAGCTTAAAATCATGTTTTGTGTGCTTATGTGATCGGGTTGAGCGCAATGATATACTACAATAACGGAACAAAAACAGACCTTCTAATTGGAAATTTAAGATCTTACCACGTCCAAAATCATGTTTTAGGCTCTCAAACCGTCAAGATAAGCGAAACAACATGTCAAAAGGAGAAACCTATAGCTTTCTTTAACCTGAAAAAAAGTTTACTTAGAATCATTAAAATCGCGTTTTAAGCGCTCTAGAAGTGATTTGAGCCTAAAAACTTGTTGAATTTACCAACTAAAAGTATCCGTCTTAAATCAATAACGGCGACGTTTTAGAGCTTAAAATCAAGTTTTGTGTGCTTATGTTATCGAGTTGAGCGCAATGATATACTACAATAACGGAACAAAAAGAGACCTTCTAATTGAAAATTTAAGAGCTTACCACGTCCGAAATCATTTTTTCGCGACTCAAACTGTCGAAATTAGCGAAATAACATGTCAAAATGAGAAACCTATCACTTTCTTTAAACCTGAAAAAAAATCGACTTACAATCATCAAAATCGCGTTTTAAGCGCTCTAGAAGTGATTTGAGCTTAAAAACTTGTTGAATATACGAACTAAAAATTGCTGTCTTAAATCAATAACGGCGACGTTTTAGAGCTTAAAATCATGTTTTGTGTGCTTATGTGATCGAGTTGAGCGCAATAATATACTACAATAACGGAACAAAAAGAGACCTTCTAATTGGAAATTTAAGATCTTACCACGTCCGAAATCATGTTTTCGGCACTCAAACCATCAGGATAAGCGAAACAACATGTCAAAATGAGAAACCTATAACTTTCTTTAACCTGAAAAAAAGTTTACTTAGAATCATTAAAATCGCGTTTTAAGAGCTCTAGAAGTGATTTGAGCTTAAAAACTTGTTTAATTTACCAACTAATAATTGCTGTCTTAAATCAATAACGTGACGTTTTAGAGCGTAAAATCATGTTTTGTGTGCTTATGTTATCGAGTTGAGCGCAATGATATACTACAATAACGGAACAAAAAGAGACCTTCTAATTGGAAATTTAAGATCTTACCACGTCCGAAATCATGTTTTCGGCACTCAAACCATCGAAATTAGCGAAATAACATGTCAAAATGAGAAACCTATCACTTTCTTTAAACCTGAAAAAAAATCGACTTACAATCATCAAAATCGCGTTTTAAGCGCTCTAGAAGTGATTTGAGCTTAAAAACTTGTTGAATATACGAACTAAAAATTGCTGTCTTAAATCAATAACGGCGACGTTTTAGAGCTTAAAATCATGTTTTGTGTCTTTATGTGATCGAGTTGAGCGCAATGATATACTACAATAACGGAACAAAAAGAGACCTTCTAATTGGAAATTTAAGATCTTACCACGTCCGAAATCATGTTTTCGGCTCTCAAACCATCAAGATAAGCGAAACAACATGTCAAAAGGAGAAACCTATAGCTTTCTTTAACCTGAAAAAAAGTTTACTTAGAATCATTAAAATCGCGTTTTAAGCGCTCTAGAAGTGATTTGAGCCTAATAACTTGTTGAATTTACCAACTAAAAGTATCCGTCTTAAATCAATAACGGCGATGTTTTAGAGCTTAAAATCATGTTTTGTGTGCTTATGTTATCGAGTTGAGCGCAATGATATACTACAATAACGGAACAAAAAGAGACCTTCTAATTGGAAATTTAAGATCTTACCACGTCCGAAATCATGTTTTCGGCACTCAAACCATCGAAATTAGCGAAATAACATGTCAAAATGAAAAACCTATCACTTTCTTTAAACCTGAAAAAGAATCGACTTACAATCATCAAAATCGCGTTTTAAGCGCTCTAGAAGTGATTTGAGCTTAAAAACTTGTTGAATATACGAACTAAAAATTGCTGTCTTAAATCAATAACGGCGACGTTTTAGCGCTTAAAATCATGTTTTGTGTCCTTATGTGATCGAGTTGAGCGCAATGATATACTACAATAACGGAACAAAAAGAGACCTTCTAATTGGAAATTTAAGATCTTACCACGTCCGAAATCATGTTTTCGGCACTCAAACCATGGAGATAAGCGAAATAAGATATCAAAATTAGAAACCTATAACTTTCCTTAAACCTGAAAAAAATCGACTTACAATCATTAAAATCGCGTTTTAAGCGCTCTAGAAGTGATTTGAGCGGAAAACTTGTTGAATTTACCAATTAAAAATATCCGTCTTAAATCAATAACGACGACGTTTTAGAGCTTAAAATCATGTTTTGTGTGCTTATGTTATCGAGTTGAGCGCAATGATATACTACAATAACGGAACAAAAAGAGACCTTCTAATTGGAAATTTAAGATCTTACTACGTCCGAAGCCATGTTTTCGGCTCTCAAACCATCAAGATAAGCGAAACAACATGTCAAAAGGAGAAACCTATAGCTTTCTTTAACCTGAAAAAAAGTTTACTTAGAATCATTAAAATCGCGTTTTAAGCGCTCTAGAAGTGATTTGAGCCTAAAAACTTGTTGAATTTACCAACTAAAAGTATCCGTCTTAAATCAATAACGGCGACGTTTTAGAGCTTAAAATCAAGTTTTGTGTGCTTATGTTATCGAGTTGAGCGCAATGATATACTACATTAACGGAACAAAAAGAGACCTTCTAATTGAAAATTTAAGAGCTTACCACGTCCGAAATCATTTTTTCGCGACTCAAACTGTCGAAATTAGCGAAATAACATGTCAAAATGAGAAACCTATCACTTTCTTTAAACCTGAAAAAAAATCGACTTACAATCATCAAAATCGCGTTTTAAGCGCTCTAGAAGTGATTTGAGCTTAAAAACTTGTTGAATATACGAACTAAAAATTGCTGTCTTAAATCAATAACGGCGACGTTTTAGAGCTTAAAATCATGTTTTGTGTGCTTATGTGATCGAGTTGAGCGCAATGATATACTACAATAACGGAACAAAAACAGACCTTCTAATTGGAAATTTAAGATCTTACCACGTCCAAAATCATGTTTTAGGCTCTCAAACCGTCAAGATAAGCGAAACAACATGTCAAAAGGAGAAACCTATAGCTTTCTTTAACCTGAAAAAAAGTTTACTTAGAATCATTAAAATCGCGTTTTAAGCGCTCTAGAAGTGATTTGAGCCTAAAAACTTGTTGAATTTACCAACTAAAAGTATCCGTCTTAAATCAATAACGGCGACGTTTTAGAGCTTAAAATCAAGTTTTGTGTGCTTATGTTATCGAGTTGAGCGCAATGATATACTACAATAACGGAACAAAAAGAGACCTTCTAATTGAAAATTTAAGAGCTTACCACGTCCGAAATCATTTTTTCGCGACTCAAACTGTCGAAATTAGCGAAATAACATGTCAAAATGAGAAACCTATCACTTTCTTTAAACCTGAAAAAAAATCGACTTACAATCATCAAAATCGCGTTTTAAGCGCTCTAGAAGTGATTTGAGCTTAAAAACTTGTTGAATATACGAACTAAAAATTGCTGTCTTAAATCAATAACGGCGACGTTTTAGAGCTTAAAATCATGTTTTGTGTGCTTATGTGATCGAGTTGAGCGCAATAATATACTACAATAACGGAACAAAAAGAGACCTTCTAATTGGAAATTTAAGATCTTACCACGTCCGAAATCATGTTTTCGGCACTCAAACCATCAGGATAAGCGAAACAACATGTCAAAATGAGAAACCTATAACTTTCTTTAACCTGAAAAAAAGTTTACTTAGAATCATTAAAATCGCGTTTTAAGAGCTCTAGAAGTGATTTGAGCTTAAAAACTTGTTTAATTTACCAACTAATAATTGCTGTCTTAAATCAATAACGTGACGTTTTAGAGCGTAAAATCATGTTTTGTGTGCTTATGTTATCGAGTTGAGCGCAATGATATACTACAATAACGGAACAAAAAGAGACCTTCTAATTGGAAATTTAAGATCTTACCACGTCCGAAACCATGTTTTCGGCACTCAAACCATCGAAATTAGCGAAATAACATGTCAAAATGAGAAACCTATCACTTTCTTTAAACCTGAAAAAAAATCGACTTACAATCATCAAAATCGCGTTTTAAGCGCTCTAGAAGTGATTTGAGCTTAAAAACTTGTTGAATATACGAACTAAAAATTGCTGTCTTAAATCAATAACGGCGACGTTTTAGAGCTTAAAATCATGTTTTGTGTGCTTATGTGATCGAGTTGAGCGCAATGATATACTACAATAACGGAATAAAAAGAGACCTTCTAATTGGAAATTTAAGATCTTACCACGTCCGAAATCATGTTTTCGGCTCTCAAACCGTCAAGATAAGCGAAACAACATGTCAAAAGGAGAAACCTATAGCTTTCTTTAACCTGAAAAAAAGTTTACTTAGAATCATTAAAATCGCGTTTTAAGCGCTCTAGAAGTGATTTGAGCCTAAAAACTTGTTGAATCTACCAACTAAAAGTTTCCGTCTTAAATCAATAACGGCGAAGTTTTAGAGCTTAAAATCAAGTTTTGTGTGCTTATGTTATCGAGTTGAGCGCAATGATATACTACAATAACGGAACAAAAAGAGACCTTCTAATTGAAAATTTAAGAGCTTACCACGTCCGAAATCATTTTTTCGGGACTCAAACTGTCGAAATTAGCGAAAAAACATGTCAAGATGAGAAACCTATAACTTTCTTTAAACCTGAAAAAAATCGTCTTACAATCATCAAAATCGCGTTTTAAGCGCTCTAGAAATGATTTGAGCTTAAAAACTTGTTGTATTTACCAACTAATAATTCCTGTCTTAAATCAATAACGGCGACGTTTTAGAGCTTAAAGTCATGCTTTTTGTACTTATGTTATCGAGGGTAGCGCAATGATATACTGCAATAACGGAACAAAAAGAGACCTTCTAATTGAAAATTTAAGATCTTACTACGTCCGAAATCATGTTTTCGGCACTCAAACCATCAGGATAAGCGAAACAACATGTAAAAATGAGAAACCTATAACTTTCTTTAACCTGAAAAAAAGTTTACTTAGAATCATCAAAATCGCGTTTTAAGCGCTCTAGAAGTGATTTGAGCTTAAAAACTTGTGGAATTTACCAACTAATAATTGCTGTCTTAAATTAATAACGGGACGTTTTAGAGCTTAAAATCATGTTTTGTGTGCTTATGTTATCGAGTTGAGCGCAATGATATACTAGAATAACGGAACAAAAAGAGACCTTTTAATTGGAAATTTAAGATCTTATAACGTCCGAAATCATGTTTTCGGGACTCAAACCATCGAAATTAGCGAAATAACATGTATAT
Source organism: Muricea muricata (assembly GCA_963855995.1). Classification (NCBI taxonomy): domain Eukaryota; kingdom Metazoa; phylum Cnidaria; class Anthozoa; order Malacalcyonacea; family Plexauridae; genus Muricea; species Muricea muricata. The sequence goes on from OY979717.1 coordinate 32,412,697, forward strand.
ATGAGAAACCTATAACTTTCTTTAACCTGAAAAAAATTTTACTTAGAATCATTAAAATCGCGTTTTAAGCGCTCTAGAAGTTATTTGAGCGGAAAAACTTGTTGAATTTACCAACTAAAAGTATCCGTCTTAAATCAATAACGGCGACGTTTTAGAGCTTAAAATCATGTTTTGTGTGCTTATGTTATCGAGTTGAGCGCAATGATATACTACAATAACGGAACAAAAAGAGACCTTCTAATTGAAAATTTAAGAGCTTACCACGTCCGAAATCATGTTTTCGGCACTCAAACCATGGAGATAAGCGAAATAAGATATCAAAATTAGAAACCTATAACTTTCTTTAAACCTGAAAAAAATCGACTTACAATCATTAAAATCGCGTTTTAAGCGCTCTAGAAGTGATTTGAGCGCAAAACTTGTTGAATTTACCAATTAAAAATATCCGTCTTAAATCAATAACGGCGACGTTTTAGAGCTTAAAATCATGTTTTGTGTGCTTATGTTATCGAGTTGAGCGCAATGATATACTACAATAACGGAACAAAAAGAGACCTTCTAATTGGAAATTTAAGATCTTACCACGTCCGAAATCATGTTTTCGGCTCTCAAACTATCAAGATAAGCGAAACAACATGTCAAAAGGAGAAACCTATAGCTTTCTTTAACCTGAAAAAAGTTTACTTAGAATCATTAAAATCGCGTTTTAAGAACTCTAGAAGTGATTTGAGCCTAAAAACTTGTTGAATTTACCAACTAAAAGTATCCGTCTTAAATCAACAACGGCGACGTTTTAGAGCTTAAAATCAAGTTTTGTGTGCTTATGTTATCGAGTTGAGTGCAATGATATACTACAATAACGGAACAAAAAGAGACCTTCTAATTGAAAATTTAAGAGCTTACTACGTCCGAAATCATGTTTTCGGGACTCAAACTGTCGAAATTAGCGAAATAACATGTCAAGATGAGAAACCTATAACTTTCTTTAAACCTGAAAAAAATCGTCTTACAATCATCAAAATCGCGTTTAAAGCGCTCTAGCAATGATTTTAGCTTAAAAACTTGTTGTATTTACCAACTAATAATTCCTGTCTTAAATCAATAACGGCGACGTTTTAGAGCTTAAAGTCATGCTTTGTGTACTTATGTTATCCAGGGTAGCGCAATGATATACTGCAATAACGGAACAAAAAGAGACCTTCTAATTGGAAATTTAAGATCTTACCACGTCCGAAATCATGTTTTCGGCTCTCAAACTATCAAGATAAGCGAAACAACATGTCAAAACGAGAAACCTATAGCTTTCTTTAACCTGAAAAAAAGTTTACTTAGAATCATTAAAATCGCGTTTTAAGCGCTCTAGAAGTGATTTGAGCCTAAAAACTTGTTGAATTTATAAACTAAAAGTATCCGTCTTAAATCAATAACAGCGACGTTTTAGAGCTTAAAATCAAGTTTTGTGTGCTTATGTTATCGAGTTGAGCGCAATGATATACTACAATAACGGAACAAAAAGAGACCTTCTAATTGAAAATTTAAGAGCTTACCACGTCCGAAATCATTTTTTCGGGACTCAAACTGTCGAAATTAGCGAAATAACATGTCAAGATGCGAAACCTATAACTTTCTTTAACCTGAAAAAAATTTTACTTAGAATCATTAAAATCGCGTTTTAAGCGCTCTAGAAGTGATTTGAGCGCAAAACTTGTTGAATTTACCAATTAAAAATATCCGTCTCAAATCAATAACGGCGACGTTTTAGAGCTTAAAATCATGTTTTGTGTGCTTATGTTATCGAGTTGAGCGCAATGATATACTACAATAACGGAACAAAAAGAGACCTTCTAATTGGAAATTAATGAGCTTACCACGTCCGAAATCATGTTTTCGGCACTCAAACCATCAAGATAAAAGAAACAACATGTCAATATGAGAAACCTATAACTTTCTTTAACCTGAAAAAAAGTTTACTTAGAATCATTAAAATCGCGTTTTAAGATTTCTAAAAGTGATTTGAGCTTAAAAACTTGTTGTATTTACCAACTACTAATTCCTGTCTTAAATCAATAACAGCGACGTTTTAGAGCTTAAAGTCATGTTTTGTGTACTTATGTTATCGAGGGTAGCGCAATGATATCCTGCAATAACGGAACAAAAAGAGACCTTCTAATTGGAAATTTAAGATCTTACTACGTCCGAAATCATGTTTTCGGCACTCAAACTATCAGGATAAGCGAAACAACATGTCAAAATGAGAAACCTATAACTTTCTTTAACCTGAAAAAAAGTTTACTTAGAATCATCAAAATCGCGTTTTAAGCGCTCTAGAAGTGATTTGAGCTTAAAAACTTGTGGAATTTACCAACTAATAATTGCTGTCTTAAATTAATAACGGGACGTTTTAGAGCTTAAAATCATGTTTTGTGTGCTTATGTTATCGAGTTGAGCGCAATGATATACTACAATAACGGAACAAAAAGAGACCTTTTAATTGGAAATTTAAGATCTTATAACGTCCGAAATCATGTTTTCGGGACTCAAACCATCGAAATTAGCGAAATAACATGTATATATGAGAAACCTATAACTTTCTTTAACCTGAAAAAAATTTTACTTAGAATCATTAAAATCGCGTTTTAAGCGCTCTAGAAGTTATTTGAGCGGAAAAACTTGTTGAATTTACCAACTAAAAGTATCCGTCTTAAATCAATAACGGCGACGTTTTAGAGCTTAAAATCATGTTTTGTGTGCTTATGTTATCGAGTTGAGCGCAATGATATACTACAATAACGGAACAAAAAGAGACCTTCTAATTGAAAATTTAAGAGCTTACCACGTCCGAAATCATGTTTTCGGCACTCAAACCATGGAGATAAGCGAAATAAGATATCAAAATTAGAAACCTATAACTTTCTTTAAACCTGAAAAAAATCGACTTACAATCATTAAAATCGCGTTTAAGCGCTCTAGAAGTGATTTGAGCGCAAAACTTGTTGAATTTACCAATTAAAAATATCCGTCTTAAATCAATAACGGCGACGTTTTAGAGCTTAAAATCATGTTTTGTGTGCTTATGTTATCGAGTTGAGCGCAATGATATACTACAATAACGGAACAAAAAGAGACCTTCTAATTGGAAATTTAAGATCTTACCACGTCCGAAATCATGTTTTCGGCTCTCAAACTATCAAGATAAGCGAAACAACATGTCAAAAGGAGAAACCTATAGCTTTCTTTAACCTGAAAAAAGTTTACTTAGAATCATTAAAATCGCGTTTTAAGCGCTCTAGAAGTGATTTGAGCCTAAAAACTTGTTGAATTTACCAACTAAAAGTATCCGTCTTAAATCAACAACGGCGACGATTTAGAGCTTAAAATCAAGTTTTGTGTGCTTATGTTATCGAGTTGAGTGCAATGATATACTACAATAACGGAACAAAAAGAGACCTTCTAATTGAAAATTTAAGAGCTTACTACGTCCGAAATCATGTTTTTGGGACTCAAACTGTCGAAATTAGCGAAATAACATGTCAAGATGAGAAACCTATAACTTTCTTTAAACCTGAAAAAAATCGTCTTACAATCATCAAAATCGCGTTTAAAGCGCTCTAGCAATGATTTTAGCTTAAAAACTTGTTGTATTTACCAACTAATAATTCCTGTCTTAAATCAATAACGGCGACGTTTTAGAGCTTAAAGTCATGCTTTGTGTACTTATGTTATCCAGGGTAGCGCAATGATATACTGCAATAACGGAACAAAAAGAGACCTTCTAATTGGAAATTTAAGATCTTACCACGTCCGAAATCATGTTTTCGGCTCTCAAACTATCAAGATAAGCGAAACAACATGTCAAAAGGAGAAACCTATAGCTTTCTTTAACCTGAAAAAAAGTTTACTTAGAATCATTAAAATCGCGTTTTAAGCGCTCTAGAAGTGATTTGAGCCTAAAAACTTGTTGAATTTATAAACTAAAAGTATCCGTCTTAAATCAATAACAGCGACGTTTTAGAGCTTAAAATCAAGTTCTGTGTGCTTATGTTATCGAGTTGAGCGCAATGATATACTACAATAACGGAACAAAAAGAGACCTTCTAATTGAAAATTTAAGAGCTTACCACGTCCGAAATCATTTTTTCGGGACTCAAACTGTCGAAATTAGCGAAATAACATGTCAAGATGCGAAACCTATAACTTTCTTTAACCTGAAAAAAATTTTACTTAGAATCATTAAAATCGCGTTTTAAGCGCTCTAGAAGTGATTTGAGCCTAAAAACTTGTTGAATTTACCAACTAAAAGTATCCGTCTTAAATCAATAACGGCGACGTTTTAGAGCTTAAAATCATTTTTTGTGTGCTTATGTTATCGAGTTGAGCGCAATTATATACTACAATAACGGAACAAAAAGAGACCTTCTATATGGAAATTTAAGATCTTACCACGTCCGAAATCATGTTTTCGGGACTCAAACTATCGAAATTAGCGAAATAACATGTCAATATGAGAAACCTATAACTTTCGTTAACCTGAAAAAAATTTTACTTAGAATCATTAAAATCGCGTTTTAAGCGCTCTAGAAGTGATTTGAGCGCAAAACTTGTTGAATTTACCAATTAAAAATATCCGTCTTATATCAATAACGGCGACGTTTTAGAGCTTAAAGTCATGCTTTGTGTACTTATGTTATCGAGGGTAGCGCAATGATATACTGCAATAACGGAACAAAAAGAGACCTTCTATATGGAAATTTAAGATCTTACCACGTCCGAAATCATGTTTTCGGGACTCAAACTATCGAAATTAGCGAAATAACATGTCAATATGAGAAACCTATAACTTTCTTTAACCTGAAAAAAATTTTACTTAGAATCATTAAAATCGCGTTTTAAGCGCTCTAGAAGTGATTTGAGCTTAAAAACTTGTTGAATATACGAACTAAAAATTGCTGTCTTAAATCAATAACGGCGACGTTTTAGAGCTTAAAATCATGTTTTGTGTCCTTATGTGATCGAGTTGAGCGCAATGATATACTACAATAACGGAACAAAAAGAGACCTTCTAATTGGAAATTTAAGATCTTACCACGTCCGAAATCATGTTTTCGGCACTCAAACCATGGAGATAAGCGAAATAAGATATCAAAATTAGAAACCTATAACTTTCTTTAAACCTAAAAAAAGTTCACTTAGAATCATTAAAATCGCGTTTTAAGCGCTCTAGAAGTGATTTGAGCCTAAAAACTTGTTGAATTTACCAACTAAAAGTATCCGTCTTAAATCAATAACGTGACGTTTTAGAGCGTAAAATCATGTTTTGTGTGCTTATGTTATCGAGTTGAGCGCAATGATATACTGCAATCACGGAACAAAAAGAGACCTTCTAATTGGAAATTTAAGATCTTACCACGTCCGAAATCATGTTTTCGGCTCTCAAACCATCAAGATAAGCGAAACAACATGTCAAAAGGAGAAACCTATAGCTTTCTTTAACCTGAAAAAAAGTTTACTTAGAATCATTAAAATCGCGTTTTAAGCGCTCTAGAAGTGATTTGAGCCTAAAAACTTGTTGAATTTACCAACTAAAAGTATCCGTCTTAAATCAATAACGGCGAAGTTTTAGAGCTTAAAATCATGTTTTGTGTGCTTATGTTATCGAGTTGAGCGCAATGATATACTACAATAACGGAACAAAAAGAGACCTTCTAATTGAAAATTTAAGAGCTTACCACGTCCGAAATCATTTTTTCGCGACTCAAACTGTCGAAATTAGCGAAATAACATGTCAAGATGAGAAACCTATAACTTTCTTTAAACCTGAAAAAAATCGTCTTACAATCATCAAAATCGCGTTTTAAGCGCTCTAGAAATGATTTGAGTTTAAAAACTTGTTGTATTTACCAACTAAAAGTATCCGTCTTAAATCAATAACGGCGACGTTTTAGAGCTAAAAATCAAGTTTTGTGTGCTTATGTTATCGAGTTGAGCGCAATGATATACTACAATAACGGAACAAAAAGAGACCTTCTAAATGAAAATTTAAGAGCTTACCACGTCCGAAATCATTTTTTCGGGACTCAAACTGTCGAAATTAGCGAAATAACATGTCAAGATGAGAAACCTATAACTTTCTTTAAACCTCAAAAAAATCCTCTTACAATCATCAAAATCGCGTTTTAAGCGCTCTAGAAATAATTTGAGTTTAAAAGCTTGTTGTATTTACTAACTAGTAATTCCTGTCTTAAATCAATAACGGCGACGTTTTAGAGCTTAAAGTCATGCTTTTTGTACTTACGTTATCGAGGGTAGCGCAATGATATACTGCAATAACGGAACAAAAAGAGACCTTCTATTTGGAAATTTAAGATCTTACCACGTCCGAAATCATGTTTTCGGCACTCAAACCATCAGGATAAGCGAAGCAACATGTCAAAATGAGAAACCTATAACTTTCTTTAACCTGAAAAAAAGTTTACTTAGAATCATTAAAATCGCGTTTTAAGAGCTCTAGAATTGATTTGAGCTTAAAAACTTGTTTAATTTACCAACTAATAATTGCTGTCTTAAATCAATAACGTGACGTTTTAGAGCGTAAAATCATGTTTTGTGTGCTTACGTTATCGAGTTGAGCCCAATGATATACTACAATAACGGAACAAAAAGAGACCTTCTAATTGGAAATTTAAGATCTTACCACGTCCGAAATCATGTTTTCGGCACTCAAACCATCGAAATTAGCGAAATAACATGTCAAAATTAGAAACCTATAACTTTCTTTAAACCTGAAAAAAATCGACTTACAATCATTAAAATCGCGTTTTAAGCGCTCTAGAAGTGATTTGAGCGCAAAACTTGTTGAATTTACCAATTAAAAATATCCGTCTTAAATCAATAACGGCGACGTTTTAGAGCTTAAAATCATGTTTTGTTTGCTTATGTTATCGAGTTGAGCGCAAAGATATACTACAATAACGGAACAAAAAGAGACCTTCTAATTGGATATTTAAGATCTTACCACGTCCGAAATCATGTTTTCGGCTCTCAAACCGTCAAGATAAGCGAAACAACATGTCAAAAGGAGAAACCTATAGCTTTCTTTAACCTGAAAAAAAGTTTACTTAGAATCATTAAAATCGCGTTTTAAGCGCTCTAGAAGTGATTTGAGCATAAAAACTTGTTGAATTTACCAACTAAAAGTATCCGTCTTAAATCAATAACGGCGACGTTTTAGAGCTTAAAATCAAGTTTTGTGTGCTTATGTTATCGAGTTGAGCGCAATGATATACTACAATAACGGAACAAAAAGAGACCTTCTAATTGAAAATTTAAGAGCTTACCACGTCCGAAATCATGTTTTCGGCACTCAAACCATGGAGATAAGCGAAATAAGATATCAAAATTAGAAACCTTTAACTTTCTTTAAACCTGAAAAAAATCGACTTACAATCATTAAAATCGCGTTTCAAGCGCTCTAGAAGTGATTTGAGCGCAAAACTTATTGAATTTAACAATTAAAAATATCCGTCTTAAATCAATAACGGCGACAATTTAGAGCTTAAAATCATGTTTTGTGTGCTTATGTGATCGAGTTGAGCGCAATGATATACTACAATAACGGAAAAAAAAGAGACCTTCTAATTGAAAATTTAAGAGCTTACCACGTCCGAAATCATGTTTTCGGCTCTCAAACCATCAAGATAAGCGAAACAACATGTCAAAAGGAGAAACCTATCACTTTCTTTAAACCTGAAAAAAAATCGACTTACAATCATCAAAATCGCGTTTTAAGCGCTCTAGAAGTGATTTGAGCTTAAAAACTTGTTGAATATACGAACTAAAAATTGCTGTCTTAAATCAATAACGGCGACGTTTTAGAGCTTAAAATCATGTTTTGTGTCCTTATGTGATCGAGTTGAGCGCAATGATATACTACAATAACGGAACAAAAAGAGACCTTCTAATTGGAAGTTTAAGATCTTACCACGTCCGAAATCATGTTTTCGGCACTCAAACCATGGAGATAAGCGAAATAAGATATCAAAATTAGAAACCTATAACTTTCTTTAAACCTGAAAAAAATCGACTTACAATCATTAAAATCGCGTTTTAAGCGCTCTAGAAGTGATTTGAGCGCAAAACTTGTTGAATTTACCAATTAAAAATATCCGTCTTAAATCAATAACGGCGACGTTTTAGAGCTTAAAATCATGTTTTGTGTGCTTATGTTATCGAGTTGAGCGCAATGATATACTACAATAACGGAACAAAAAGAGACCTTCTAATTGGAAATTTAAGATCTTACCACGTCCGAAATCATGTTTTCGGCTCTCAAACCATCAAGATAAGCGAAACAACATGTCAAAAGGAGAAACCTATAGCTTTCTTTAACCTAAAAAAAAGTTTACTTAGAATCATTAAAATCGCGTTTTAAGCGCTCTAGAAGTGATTTGAGCCTAATAACTTGTTGAATTTACCAACTAAAAGTATCCGTCTTAAATCAATAACGGCGACGTTTTAGAGCTTAAAATCAAGTTTTGTGTGCTTATGTTATCGAGTTGAGCGCAATGATATACTACAATAACGGAACAAAAAGAGACCTTCTAATTGGAAATTTAAGATCTTACCACGTCCGAAATCATGTTTTCGGCACTCAAACCATCGAAATTAGCGAAATAACATGTCAAAATGAGAAACCTATCACTTTCTTTAAACCTGAAAAAAAATCGACTTACAATCATCAAAATCGCGTTTTAAGCGCTCTAGAAAAGATTTGAGCTTAAAAACTTGTTGAATATACGAACTAAAAATTGCTGTCTTAAATCAATAACGGCGACGTTTTAGAGCTTAAAATCATGTTTTGTGTCCTTATGTGATCGAGTTGAGCGCAATGATATACTACAATAACGGAACAAAAAGAGACCTTCTAATTGGAAATTTAAGATCTTACCACGTCCGAAATCATGTTTTCGGCGCTCAAACCATGGAGATAAGCGAAATAAGATATCAAAATTAGAAACCTATAACTTTCTTTAAACCTGAAAAAAATCGACTTACAATCATTAAAATCGCGTTTTAAGCGCTCTAGAAGTGATTTGAGCGCAAAACTTGTTGAATTTACCAATTAAAAATATCCGTCTTAAATCAATAACGGCGACGTTTTAGAGCTTAAAATCATGTTTTGTGTGCTTATGTTATCGAGTTGAGCGCAATGATATACTACAATAACGGAACAAAAAGAGACCTTCTAATTGGAAATTTAAGATCTTACCACGTCCGAAGCCATGTTTTCGGCTCTCAAACCATCAAGATAAGCGAAACAACATGTCAAAAGGAGAAACCTATAGCTTTCTTTAACCTGAAAAAAAGTTTACTTAGAATCATTAAAATCGCGTTTTAAGCGCTCTAGAAATGATTTGAGCTTAAAAACTTGTTGAATTTACCAACTAAAAGTATCCGTCTTAAATCAATAACGGCGACGTTTTAGACCTTAAAATCAAGTTTTGTGTGCTTATGTTATCGAGTTGAGCGCAATGATATACTACAATAACGGAACAAAAAGAGACCTTCTAATTGAAAATTTAAGAGCTTACCACGTCCGAAATCATTTTTTCGCGACTCAAACTGTCGAAATTAGCGAAATAACATGTCAAAATGAGAAACCTATCACTTTCTTTAAACCTGAAAAAAAATCGACTTACAATCATCAAAATCGCGTTTTAAGCGCTCTAGAAGTGATTTGAGCTTAAAAACTTGTTGAATATACGAACTAAAAATTGCTGTCTTAAATCAATAACGGCGACGTTTTAGAGCTTAAAATCATGTTTTGTGTGCTTATGTGATCGAGTTGAGCGCAATGATATACTACAATAACGGAACAAAAACCGACCTTCTAATTGGAAATTTAAGATCTTACCACGTCCGAAATCATGTTTTCGGCACTCAAACCATGGAGATAAGCGAAATAAGATATCAAAATTAGAAACCTATAACTTTCTTTAAACCTGAAAAAAATCGACTTACAATCATTAAAATCGCGTTTTAAGCGCTCTAGAAGTGATTTGAGCGCAAAACTTGTTGAATTTACCAATTAAAAATATCCGTCTTAAATCAATAACGGCGACGTTTTAGAGCTTAAAATCATGTTTTGTGTGCTTATGTTATCGAGTTGAGCGCAATGATATACTACAATAACGGAACAAAAAGAGACCTTCTAATTGGAAATTTAAGATCTTACCACGTCCGAAATCATGTTTTCGGCTCTCAAACCGTCAAGATAAGCGAAACAACATGTCAAAAGGAGAAACCTATAGCTTTCTTTAACCTGAAAAAAAGTTTACTTAGAATCATTAAAATCGCGTTTTAAGCGCTCTAGAAGTGATTTGAGCCTAAAAACTTGTTGAATTTACCAACTAAAAGTATCCGTCTTAAATCAATAACGGCGACGTTTTAGAGCTTAAAATGAAGTTTTGTGTGCTTATGTTATCGAGTTGAGCGCAATGATATACTACAATAACGGAACAAAAAGAGACCTTCTAATTGAAAATTTAAGAGCTTACCACGTCCGAAATCATGTTTTCGGCTCTCAAAATATCAAGATAAGCGAAACAACATGTCAAAAGGAGAAACCTATAGCTTTCTTTAACCTGAAAAAAAGTTTACTTAGAATCATTAAAATCGCGTTTTAAGCGCTCTAGAAGTGATTTGAGCCTAAAAACTTGTTGAATTTACCAACTAAAAGTATCCGTCTTAAATCAATAACGGCGACGTTTTAGAGCTTAAAATGAAGTTTTGTGTGCTTATGTTATCGAGTTGAGCGCAATGATATACTACAATAACGGAACAAAAAGAGACCTTCTAATTGAAAATTTAAGAGCTTACCACGTCCGAAATCATGTTTTCGGCTCTCAAAATATCAAGATAAGCGAAACAACATGTCAAAAGGAGAAACCTATAGCTTTCTTTAACCTGAAAAAAAGTTTACTTAGAATCATTAAAATCGCGTTTTAAGCGCTCTAGAAGTGATTTGAGCCTAAAAACTTGTTGAATTTACCAACTAAAAGTATCCGTCTTAAATCAATAACGGCGACGTTTTAGAGCTTAAAATCAAGTTTTGTGTGCTTATGTTATCGAGTTGAGCGCAATGATATACTACAATAACGGAACAAAAAGAGACCTTCTAATTGAAAATTTAAGAGCTTACCACGTCCGAAATCATTTTTTCGCGACTCAAACTGTCGAAATTAGCGAAATAACATGTCAAGATGAGAAACCTATAACTTTCTTTAAACCTGAAAAAAATCGTCTTACAATCATCAAAATCGCGTTTTAAGCGCTCTAGAAATGATTTGAGCTTAAAAACTTGTTGTATTTACCAACCACGCCTGGCATTTTGCATGCAAAATCGATCATTTCGCCTGTATTCAAATACAGCGGTTGTTCCACAAAAAGTATTCGATATAGTTATCTTACACGAAGTACACAGCATCATTGATGCAGAATGGCGGACAAATTTTTATTTACACAAATCAAAATGAGGACAACAAGAAGCAAAACTGGTGGAGAAAATGAGGATATTTAAGTTTTTGAGGGATGCTTGTGCAAGAATCTAACCTGGACATTGTGCTACGCAACGTTTTGCTTTTGGTAAAGGCTGGTTCGATTGCATTAAACTGAAGTGAGTTGGACAGTTGCAGTGAATATTTGCGAATATTGGCAAAGTCTGCTTGTCAAGCTACGGTATACAAACGGAAATGTGTTGTTTACAAGGTTTATGTGTCGGGAAGTCATGACAAGAAACTGTGAAAACAAATTTCTTGCTATAAAATGCATTGAAGACATAAAACCAAATTGAAATTACATGTATGAATTTGTAAACAATATTTGTCCATAATTGCCTTAAAGGGCATTCAGACAATAAGGCACAAAGATTTTAGAAAATAGATGTGTACAACAAGACATTCTCGATATGTAGTTTTCAACAGTTTGGTCATCCAAAAACTGATGCAGTGATGCTTTGTTAATTAGGGTATTAAAATTGTAGTGTAAATTACACTAGCCAAAGATGAAATTTCTATCAAATTATGCAAAGCAAAAAAAGGGTTGTAGGGAACGTAAACTGGGATCGGTTGGAATTACAACCTCACTCGCTTAATTTCTGTTTGTCACAACAAGGGTCGGGGACCAAGCTAATATGTAATTCTGGTTCTTAGCATTCCTTATGTATTCTAAGCTTTCAAAAATTATCCTACCACCCCAACCATTGTCAGCAGGAACAAATGTATGTAGAAAATTTTATTATAGTTTATTAATGTAAATATTTACATAGTGGTTATAATTTTTGTAAAATTAAAATTACTGAATATATTTTCTTTTATTGTTATATTTTTTTGGGGGCTCTTGATGGTACCATGGTCTTCCCTTGACAATTAAAGTTAACTGTCTATAATAAATTCATTATGTGTAGAACATAGTGGGAACAGGTGTACTGTAGTATACCTATTGTGATGCCAATTTTACTTGCCAAAGGGAGTTTGTTGCTAGATGGTTACACTAGGTAAATAAAAGTTGGACCTGAACTAATGCAATATATTAACACATGTATACAGTCTAATTAACCCACTGATGTGCAAGACCTTGATCTTCCTGTGACAAATCAACTTGTTTTGAACCTAAAATAAAAAGGTAGGCATTACTACACCATTTACTACCAAAAATATGCTTGGGTGAAGACTACACAAAGCTTGCCCTAAAGTCTGGGTAGCTGATATGGGCATGTGGAGATAATCTGAAGAACACAAGCACAATGTCAGTTTGGTCTGATCATGAATATTTATAGCATATATTTGATATGCTAATATGTAAAAAACCTATCAATATATCCATCCTGTTTTTGAGGTTTGATTCAACTCGATGGTTGAAGAAGACAAGGCAGACATACCAATAGCCATATCAATGTTCATGATCAGCAATTAAAATTGTTTTTTGAACATGTCAACAATGTCTGCACTACTAATGCCAAACTCTATTATATATTTGGGATGTAGTTTGCAGTTACAATTCCTCTTGAATATTAGTTGGTAAGGTGACACCTATTAATAGCAATGTAATGCATGATTTCTTTATAAATAATGACATACAAAACAACAACACTTGATGGTGCAAGCATAGTTGAAGTCAAATATACTTTATAACATCTCATTAGGCATTAAGGCAGCCTTAATTGCTAGATGGATAGAAAACGTTTTTTAGCATGGTAGCTCAATCAGCACAAAGGCTGGTATCTTAGGGCCCCTGCCTAATGAATATGAAAAGGTGATTTATGTAGGGTTGTGTCAAAACAAGTGTACTATATTGACTATATATAATAGCCCATACCAATCACAATTGACAACATTAACCCTCTCAGGTCATCATCAAGTATCATTTTCTCCCAGGCAATAATCAAGTACCAATTTTTAAAAAATTCATTGCTTTGGGTTGGGACTTCTTCAAACTACAATTATTGCTTGACTGTTAACTAGTGACTAGTGCAAAATGTTTAAGCCGTAAACATTACTACCAGCAGTCGGCAAGCATATTCATATACTGGTACTACATGGCTTTTCATGGTGCTTTGTAGGTGTTGATTAAGTACTTGTCTGCAAGAACTTTTTAATGAGTACTGATCTTGGCCATTTGGGCTAACTTAGTGTAGTGCATTAATAAACATGAGTGAATGGGCAATATATAAAATACAATATTAAATCTGGGATAGTATATTTGCAAAACTGTAAACAAACATAGGCACTTTATAATTGATCATCACAAAATGACAAAAATAAACGTGAGTTCTTGTTGCATCATGGTGGTTAAGTTGATATATACAAAATTTGAAACAGTGCAAAGTATGAATCAGAAACGCGATCACAACTAAACACAAAGTCTATAATAGGTTTCCTACCTTCTAGTCCGATCCATCAGGCTTTTGAGTTGCATTTTTTGCTTTTGGCCGTTGTCTTCAACCGCTAACGTGTCGAACCTTGTTTTCTTTCACGTATACTCAAAAACTTCGGATATCTCAGGTTCTCGCCTTTTTTAAAGGAACAATTTGATCCTTTATACCACATTTTTTAAAAAACAAAAAACATACGAACTTTAACACATGTCTGAACTTCTATAGGAACCAAAAATTAAATGAAAAGAAGCCTGAACGAAGGAACCTATACAAGCCGAAGTTGTCACATTTAAACAACTTCGAACAAAAATACGCCATTGCGCAAAATGCCTCGAAGAAGAAGCTTTGCAATGGAAAAACATTGCGCGTAACCATGGCGATATTGGTATCATTTTAATCCTCGAAAAACCCTCTTCCTCCCTATTGCCCTCAAATACCCACCAAGGAAAACGCGCAGCAGAAATAGCTTGACGAATTTGAGGAATTTTTCAATAATTAAATTCCCTACCAGGCTCCAAAATTATACGCGCGGTTGCGAAAAAAATTGTCTCACTTCGAATGATCGTTTTCGCGTGCAAAATGCCAGGCGTGAACTAAAAGTATCCGTCTTAAATCAATAACGGCGACGTTTTAGAGCTTAAAATCAAGTTTTGTGTGCTTATGTTATCGAGTTGAGCGCAATGATATACTACAATAACGGAACAAAAAGAGACCTTCTAATTGAAAATTTAAGAGCTTACCACGTCCGAAATCATTTTTTCGGGACTCAAACTGTCGAAATTAGCGAAATAACATGTCAAGATGAGAAACCTATAACTTTCTTTAAACCTCAAAAAAATCGTCTTACAATCATCAAAATCGCGTTTTAAGCGCTCTAGAAATGATTTGAGTTTAAAAGCTTGTTGTATTTACCAACTAATAATTCCTGTCTTAAATCAATAACGGCGACGTTTTAGAGCTTAAAGTCATGCTTTTTGTACTTACGTTATCGAGGGTAGCGCAATGATATACTGCAATAACGGAACAAAAAGAGACCTTCTAATTGGAAATTTAAGATCTTACCACGTCCGAAATCATGTTTTCGGCACTCAAACCATCAGGATAAGCGAAACAACATGTCAAAATGAGAAACCTATAACTTTCTTTAACCTGAAAAAAAGTTTACTTAGAATCATTAAAATCGCGTTTTAAGAGCTCTAGAAGTGATTTGAGCTTAAAAACTTGTTTAATTTACCAACTAATAATTGCTGTCTTAAATCAATAACGTGACGTTTTAGAGCGTAAAATCATGTTTTGTGTGCTTATGTTATCGAGTTGAGCGCAATGATATACTACAATAACGGAACAAAAACAGACCTTCTAATTGGAAATTTAAGATCTTACCACGTCCGAAATCATGTTTTCGGCACTCAAACCATCGAAATTAGCGAAATAACATGTCAAAATGAGAAACCTATCACTTTCTTTAAACCTGAAAAAAAATCGACTTACAATCATCAAAATCGCGTTTTAAGCGCTCTAGAAGTGATTTGAGCTTAAAAACTTGTTGAATATACGAACTAAAAATTGCTGTCTTAAATCAATAACGGCGACGTTTTAGAGCTTAAAATCATGTTTTGTGTCCTTATGTGATCGAGTTGAGCGCAATGATATACTACAATAACGGAACAAAAAGAGACCTTCTAATTGGAAATTTAAGATCTTACCACGTCCGAAATCATGTTTTCGGCACTCAAACCATGGAGATAAGCGAAATAAGATATCAAAATTAGAAACCTATAACTTTCTTTAAACCTGAAAAAAATCGACTTACAATCATTAAAATCGCGTTTTAAGCGCTCTGGAAGTGATTTGAGCGCAAAACTTGCTGAATTTACCAATTAAAAATATCCGTCTTAAATCAATAACGGCGACGTTTTAGAGCTTAAAATCATGTTTTGTGTGCTTATGTTATCGAGTTGAGCGCAATGATATACTACAATAACGGAACAAAAAGAGACCTTCTAATTGGAAATTTAAGATCTTACCACGTCCGAAATCATGTTTTCGGCTCTCAAACCATCAAGATAAGCGAAACAACATGTCAAAAGGAGAAACCTATAGCTTTCTTTAACCTGAAAAAAAGTTTACTTAGAATCATTAAAATCGCGTTTTAAGCGCTCTAGAAGTGATTTGAGCCTAAAAACTTGTTGAATTTACCAACTAAAAGTATCCGTCTTAAATCAATAACGGCGACGTTTTAGAGCTTAAAATCAAGTTTTGTGTGCTTATGTTATCGAGTTGAGCGCAATGATATACTACAATAACGGAACAAAAAGAGACATTCTAATTGAAAATTTAAGAGCTTACCACGTCCGAAATCATTTTTTCGCGACTCAAACTGTCGAAATTAGCGAAATAACATGTCAAAATGAGAAAACTATCACTTTCTTTAAACCTGAAAAAAAATCGACTTACAATCATCAAAATCGCGTTTTAAGCGCTCTAGAAGTATTTGAGCTTAAAAACTTGTTGAATATACGAACTAAAAATTGCTGTCTTAAATCAATAACGGCGACGTTTTAGAGCTTAAAATCATGTTTTGTGTGCTTATGTGATCGAGTTGAGCGCAATGATATACTACAATAACGGAACAAAAACAGACCTTCTAATTGGAAATTTAAGATCTTACCACGTCCGAAATCATGTTTTCGGCACTCAAACCATGGAGATAAGCGAAATAAGATATCAAAATTAGAAACCTATAACTTTCTTTAAACCTGAAAAAAATCGACTTACAATCATTAAAATCGCGTTTTAAGCGCTCTAGAAGTGATTTGAGCGCAAAACTTGTTGAATTTACCAATTAAAAATATCCGTCTTAAATCAATAACGGCGACGTTTTAGAGCTTAAAATCATGTTTTGTGTGCTTATGTTATCGAGTTGAGCGCAATGATATACTACAATAACGGAACAAAAAGAGACCTTCTAATTGGAAATTTAAGATCTTACCACGTCCGAAATCATGTTTTCGGCTCTCAAACCGTCAAGATAAGCGAAACAACATGTCAAAAGGAGAAACCTATAGCTTTCTTTAACCTGAAAAAAAGTTTACTTAGAATCATTAAAATCGCGTTTTAAGCGCTCTAGAAGTGATTTGAGCCTAAAAACTTGTTGAATTTACCAACTAAAAGTATCCGTCTTAAATCAATAACGGCGACGTTTTAGAGCTTAAAATGAAGTTTTGTGTGCTTATGTTATCGAGTTGAGCGCAATGATATACTACAATAACGGAACAAAAAGAGACCTTCTAATTGAAAATTTAAGAGCTTACCACGTCCGAAATCATGTTTTCGGCTCTCAAAATATCAAGATAAGCGAAACAACATGTCAAAAGGAGAAACCTATAGCTTTCTTTAACCTGAAAAAAAGTTTACTTAGAATCATTAAAATCGCGTTTTAAGCGCTCTAGAAGTGATTTGAGCCTAAAAACTTGTTGAATTTACCAACTAAAAGTATCCGTCTTAAATCAATAACGGCGACGTTTTAGAGCTTAAAATCAAGTTTTGTGTGCTTATGTTATCGAGTTGAGCGCAATGATATACTACAATAACGGAACAAAAAGAGACCTTCTAATTGAAAATTTAAGAGCTTACCACGTCCGAAATCATTTTTTCGCGACTCAAACTGTCGAAATTAGCGAAATAACATGTCAAGATGAGAAACCTATAACTTTCTTTAAACCTGAAAAAAATCGTCTTACAATCATCAAAATCGCGTTTTAAGCGCTCTAGAAATGATTTGAGTTTAAAAGCTTGTTGTATTTACCAACTAATAATTCCTGTCTTAAATCAATAACGGCGACGTTTTAGAGCTTAAAGTCATGCTTTTTGTACTTACGTTATCGAGGGTAGCGCAATGATATACTGCAATAACGGAACAAAAAGAGACCTTCTAATTGAAAATTTAAGATCTTACCACGTCCGAAATCATGTTTTCGGCACTCAAACCATCAGGATAAGCGAAACAACATGTCAAAAGGAGAAACCTATAACTTTCTTTAACCTGAAAAAAAGTTTACTTAGAATCATTAAAATCGCGTTTTAAGAGCTCTAGAAGTGATTTGAGCTTAAAAACTTGTTTAATTTACCAACTAATAATTGCTGTCTTAAATCAATAACGTGACGTTTTAGAGCGTAAAATCATGTTTTGTGTCCTTATGTGATCGAGTTGAGCGCAATGATATACTACAATAACGGAACAAAAAGAGACCTTCTAATTGGAAATTTAAGATCTTACCACGTCCGAAATCATGTTTTCGGCACTCAAACCATGGAGATAAGCGAAATAAGATATCAAAATTAGAAACCTATAACTTTCTTTAAACCTGAAAAAAATCGACTTACAATCATTAAAATCGCGTTTTAAGCGCTCTAGAAGTGATTTGAGCGCAAAACTTGTTGAATTTACCAATTAAAAATATCCGTCTTAAATCAATAACGGCGACGTTTTAGAGCTTAAAATCATGTTTTGTGTGCTTATGTTATCGAGTTGAGCGCAATGATATACTACAATAACGGAACAAAAAGAGACCTTCTAATTGGAAATTTAAGATCTTACCACGTCCGAAATCATGTTTTCGGCTCTCAAACCATCAAGATAAGCGAAACAACATGTCAAAAGGAGAAACCTATAGCTTTCTTTAACCTGAAAAAAAGTTTACTTAGAATCATTAAAATCGCGTTTTAAGTGCTCTAGAAGTGATTTGAGCCTAATAACTTGTTGAATTTACCAACTAAAAGTATCCGTCTTAAATCAATAACGGCGACGTTTTAGAGCTTAAAATCATGTTTTGTGTGCTTATGTTATCGAGTTGAGCGCAATGATATACTACAATAACGGAACAAAAAGAGACCTTCTAATTGGAAATTTAAGATCTTACCACGTCCGAAATCATGTTTTCGGCACTCAAACCATCGAAATTAGCGAAATAACATGTCAAAATGAGAAACCTATCACTTTCTTTAAACCTGAAAAAAAATCGACTTACAATCATCAAAATCGCGTTTTAAGCGCTCTAGAAGTGATTTGAGCTTAAAAACTTGTTGAATATACGAACTAAAAATTGCTGTCTTAAATCAATAACGACGACGTTTTAGAGCTTAAAATCATGTTTTGTGTGCTTATGTGATCGAGTTGAGCGCAATGATATACTACAATAACGGAACAAAAAGAGACATTCTAATTGAAAATTTAAGAGCTTACCACGTCCGAAATCATTTTTTCGCGACTCAAACTGTCGAAATTAGCGAAATAACATGTCAAAATGAGAAAACTATCACTTTCTTTAAACCTGAAAAAAAATCGACTTACAATCATCAAAATCGCGTTTTAAGCGCTCTAGAAGTATTTGAGCTTAAAAACTTGTTGAATATACGAACTAAAAATTGCTGTCTTAAATCAATAACGGCGACGTTTTAGAGCTTAAAATCATGTTTTGTGTGCTTATGTGATCGAGTTGAGCGCAATGATATACTACAATAACGGAACAAAAACAGACCTTCTAATTGGAAATTTAAGATCTTACCACGTCCGAAATCATGTTTTCGGCACTCAAACCATGGAGATAAGCGAAATAAGATATCAAAATTAGAAACCTATAACTTTCTTTAAACCTGAAAAAAATCGACTTACAATCATTAAAATCGCGTTTTAAGCGCTCTAGAAGTGATTTGAGCGCAAAACTTGTTGAATTTACCAATTAAAAATATCCGTCTTAAATCAATAACGGCGACGTTTTAGAGCTTAAAATCATGTTTTGTGTGCTTATGTTATCGAGTTGAGCGCAATGATATACTACAATAACGGAACAAAAAGAGACCTTCTAATTGGAAATTTAAGATCTTACCACGTCCGAAATCATGTTTTCGGCTCTCAAACCGTCAAGATAAGCGAAACAACATGTCAAAAGGAGAAACCTATAGCTTTCTTTAACCTGAAAAAAAGTTTACTTAGAATCATTAAAATCGCGTTTTAAGCGCTCTAGAAGTGATTTGAGCCTAAAAACTTGTTGAATTTACCAACTAAAAGTATCCGTCTTAAATCAATAACGGCGACGTTTTAGAGCTTAAAATGAAGTTTTGTGTGCTTATGTTATCGAGTTGAGCGCAATGATATACTACAATAACGGAACAAAAAGAGACCTTCTAATTGAAAATTTAAGAGCTTACCACGTCCGAAATCATGTTTTCGGCTCTCAAAATATCAAGATAAGCGAAACAACATGTCAAAAGGAGAAACCTATAGCTTTCTTTAACCTGAAAAAAAGTTTACTTAGAATCATTAAAATCGCGTTTTAAGCGCTCTAGAAGTGATTTGAGCCTAAAAACTTGTTGAATTTACCAACTAAAAGTATCCGTCTTAAATCAATAACGGCGACGTTTTAGAGCTTAAAATCAAGTTTTGTGTGCTTATGTTATCGAGTTGAGCGCAATGATATACTACAATAACGGAACAAAAAGAGACCTTCTAATTGAAAATTTAAGAGCTTACCACGTCCGAAATCATTTTTTCGCGACTCAAACTGTCGAAATTAGCGAAATAACATGTCAAGATGAGAAACCTATAACTTTCTTTAAACCTGAAAAAAATCGTCTTACAATCATCAAAATCGCGTTTTAAGCGCTCTAGAAATGATTTGAGTTTAAAAGCTTGTTGTATTTACCAACTAATAATTCCTGTCTTAAATCAATAACGGCGACGTTTTAGAGCTTAAAGTCATGCTTTTTGTACTTACGTTATCGAGGGTAGCGCAATGATATACTGCAATAACGGAACAAAAAGAGACCTTCTAATTGAAAATTTAAGATCTTACCACGTCCGAAATCATGTTTTCGGCACTCAAACCATCAGGATAAGCGAAACAACATGTCAAAAGGAGAAACCTATAACTTTCTTTAACCTGAAAAAAAGTTTACTTAGAATCATTAAAATCGCGTTTTAAGAGCTCTAGAAGTGATTTGAGCTTAAAAACTTGTTTAATTTACCAACTAATAATTGCTGTCTTAAATCAATAACGTGACGTTTTAGAGCGTAAAATCATGTTTTGTGTCCTTATGTGATCGAGTTGAGCGCAATGATATACTACAATAACGGAACAAAAAGAGACCTTCTAATTGGAAATTTAAGATCTTACCACGTCCGAAATCATGTTTTCGGCACTCAAACCATGGAGATAAGCGAAATAAGATATCAAAATTAGAAACCTATAACTTTCTTTAAACCTGAAAAAAATCGACTTACAATCATTAAAATCGCGTTTTAAGCGCTCTAGAAGTGATTTGAGCGCAAAACTTGTTGAATTTACCAATTAAAAATATCCGTCTTAAATCAATAACGGCGACGTTTTAGAGCTTAAAATCATGTTTTGTGTGCTTATGTTATCGAGTTGAGCGCAATGATATACTACAATAACGGAACAAAAAGAGACCTTCTAATTGGAAATTTAAGATCTTACCACGTCCGAAATCATGTTTTCGGCTCTCAAACCATCAAGATAAGCGAAACAACATGTCAAAAGGAGAAACCTATAGCTTTCTTTAACCTGAAAAAAAGTTTACTTAGAATCATTAAAATCGCGTTTTAAGTGCTCTAGAAGTGATTTGAGCCTAATAACTTGTTGAATTTACCAACTAAAAGTATCCGTCTTAAATCAATAACGGCGACGTTTTAGAGCTTAAAATCATGTTTTGTGTGCTTATGTTATCGAGTTGAGCGCAATGATATACTACAATAACGGAACAAAAAGAGACCTTCTAATTGGAAATTTAAGATCTTACCACGTCCGAAATCATGTTTTCGGCACTCAAACCATCGAAATTAGCGAAATAACATGTCAAAATGAGAAACCTATCACTTTCTTTAAACCTGAAAAAAAATCGACTTACAATCATCAAAATCGCGTTTTAAGCGCTCTAGAAGTGATTTGAGCTTAAAAACTTGTTGAATATACGAACTAAAAATTGCTGTCTTAAATCAATAACGACGACGTTTTAGAGCTTAAAATCATGTTTTGTGTCCTTATGTGATCGAGTTGAGCGCAATGATATACTACAATAACGGAACAAAAAGAGACCTTCTAATTGGAAATTTAAGATCTTACCACGTCCGAAATCATGTTTTCGGCACTCAAACCATGGAGATAAGCGAAATAAGATATCAAAATTAGAAACCTATAACTTTCTTTAAACCTGAAAAAAATCGACTTACAATCATTAAAATCGCGTTTTAAGCGCTCTAGAAGTGATTTGAGCGCAAAACTTGTTGAATTTACCAATTAAAAATATCCGTCTTAAATCAATAACGGCGACGTTTTAGAGCTTAAAATCATGTTTTGTGTGCTTATGTTATCGAGTTGAGCGCAATGATATACTACAATAACGGAACAAAAAGAGACCTTCTAATTGGAAATTTAAGATCTTACTACGTCCGAAGCCATGTTTTCGGCTCTCAAACCATCAAGATAAGCGAAACAACATGTCAAAAGGAGAAACCTATAGCTTTCTTTAACCTGAAAAAAAGTTTACTTAGAATCATTAAAATCGCGTTTTAAGCGCTCTAGAAGTGATTTGAGCCTAAAAACTTGTTGAATTTACCAACTAAAAGTATCCGTCTTAAATCAATAACGGCGACGTTTTAGAGCTTAAAATAAAGTTTTGTGTGCTTATGTTATCGAGTTGAGCGCAATGATATACTACAATAACGGAACAAAAAGAGACCTTCTAATTGAAAATTTAAGAGCTTACCACATCCGAAATCATTTTTTCGCGACTCAAAATGTCGAAATTAGCGAAATAACATGTCAAAATGAGAAACCTATCACTTTCTTTAAACCTGAAAAAAAATCGACTTACAATCATCAAAATCGCGTTTTAAGCGCTCTAGAAGTGATTTGAGCTTAAAAACTTGTTGAATATACGAACTAAAAATTGCTGTCTTAAATCAATAACGGCGACGTTTTAGAGCTTAAAATCATGTTTTGTGTGCTTATGTGATCGAGTTGAGCGCAATGATATACTACAATAACGGAACAAAAACAGACCTTCTAATTGGAAATTTAAGATCTTACCACGTCCGAAATCATGTTTTCGGCACTCAAACCATGGAGATAAGCGAAATAAGATATCAAAATTAGAAACCTATAACTTTCTTTAAACCTGAAAAAAATCGACTTACAATCATTAAAATCGCGTTTTAAGCGCTCTAGAAGTGATTTGAGCGCAAAACTTGTTGAATTTACCAATTAAAAATATCCGTCTTAAATCAATAACGGCGACGTTTTAGAGCTTAAAATCATGTTTTGTGTGCTTATGTTATCGAGTTGAGCGCAATGATATACTACAATAACGGAACAAAAAGAGACCTTCTAATTGGAAATTTAAGATCTTACCACGTCCAAAATCATGTTTTCGGCTCTCAAACCGTCAAGATAAGCGAAACAACATGTCAAAAGGAGAAACCTATAGCTTTCTTTAACCTGAAAAAAAGTTTACTTAGAATCATTAAAATCGCGTTTTAAGCGCTCTAGAAGTGATTTGAGCCTAAAAACTTGTTGAATTTACCAACTAAAAGTATCCGTCTTAAATCAATAACGGCGACGTTTTAGAGCTTAAAATGAAGTTTTGTGTGCTTATGTTATCGAGTTGAGCGCAATGATATACTACAATAACGGAACAAAAAGAGACCTTCTAATTGAAAATTTAAGAGCTTACCACGTCCGAAATCATAATTTCGGCTCTCAAAATATCAAGATAAGCGAAACAACATGTCAAAAGGAGAAACCTATAGCTTTCTTTAACCTGAAAAAAAGTTTACTTAGAATCATTAAAATCGCGTTTTAAGCGCTCTAGAAGTGATTTGAGCCTAAAAACTTGTTGAATTTACCAACTAAAAGTATCCGTCTTAAATCAATAACGGCGACGTTTTAGTGCTTAAAATCAAGTTTTGTGTGCTTATGTTATCGAGTTGAGCGCAATGATATACTACAATAACGGAACAAAAAGAGACCTTCTAATTGAAAATTTAAGAGCTTACCACGTCCGAAATCATGTTTTCGGCTCTCAAAATATCAAGATAAGCGAAACAACATGTCAAAAGGAGAAACCTATAGCTTTCTTTAACCTGAAAAAAAGTTTACTTAGAATCATTAAAATCGCGTTTTAAGCGCTCTAGAAGTGATTTGAGCCTAAAAACTTGTTGAATTTACCAACTAAAAGTATCCGTCTTAAATCAATAACGGCGACGTTTTAGAGCTTAAAATCAAGTTTTGTGTGCTTATGTTATCGAGTTGAGCGCAATGATATACTACAATAACGGAACAAAAAGAGACCTTCTAATTGAAAATTTAAGAGCTTACCACGTCCGAAATCATTTTTTCGCGACTCAAACTGTCGAAATTAGCGAAATAACATGTCAAGATGAGAAACCTATAACTTTCTTTAAACCTGAAAAAAATCGTCTTACAATCATCAAAATCGCGTTTTAAGCGCTCTAGAAATGATTTGAGCTTAAAAACTTGTTGTATTTACCAACTAAAAGTATCCGTCTTAAATCAATAACGGCGACGTTTTAGAGCTTAAAATCAAGTTTTGTGTGCTTATGTTATCGAGTTGAGCGCAATGATATACTACAATAACGGAACAAAAAGAGACCTTCTAATTGAAAATTTAAGAGCTTACCACGTCCGAAATCATTTTTTCGGGACTCAAACTGTCGAAATTAGCGAAATAACATGTCAAGATGAGAAACCTATAACTTTCTTTAAACCTCAAAAAAATCGTCTTACAATCATCAAAATCGCGTTTTAAGCGCTCTAGAAATGATTTGAGTTTAAAAGCTTGTTGTATTTACCAACTAATAATTCCTGTCTTAAATCAATAACGGCGAAGTTTTAGAGCTTAAAGTCATGCTTTTTGTACTTACGTTATCGAGGGTAGCGCAATGATATACTGCAATAACGGAACAAAAAGAGACCTTCTAATTGGAAATTTAAGATCTTACCACGTCCGAAATCATGTTTTCGGCACTCAAACCATCAGGATAAGCGAAACAACATGTCAAAATGAGAAACCTATAGCTTTCTTTAACCTGAAAAAAAGTTTACTTAGAATCATTAAAATCGCGTTTTAAGCGCTCTAGAAGTGATTTGAGCCTAAAAACTTGTTGAATTTACCAACTAAAAGTTTCCGTCTTAAATCAATAACGGCGAAGTTTTAGAGCTTAAAATCAAGTTTTGTGTGCTTATGTTATCGAGTTGAGCGCAATGATATACTACAATAACGGAACAAAAAGAGACCTTCTAATTGAAAATTTAAGAGCTTACCACGTCCGAAATCATTTTTTCGGGACTCAAACTGTCGAAATTAGCGAAAAAACATGTCAAGATGAGAAACCTATAACTTTCTTTAAACCTGAAAAAAATCGTCTTACAATCATCAAAATCGCGTTTTAAGCGCTCTAGAAATGATTTGAGCTTAAAAACTTGTTGTATTTACCAACTA
The DNA here is from genome assembly GCA_963855995.1 of Muricea muricata. Taxonomy (NCBI): domain Eukaryota; kingdom Metazoa; phylum Cnidaria; class Anthozoa; order Malacalcyonacea; family Plexauridae; genus Muricea; species Muricea muricata. Next base: position 32,438,165 of record OY979717.1, read on the forward strand.
ATAATTCCTGTCTTAAATCAATAACGGCGACGTTTTAGAGCTTAAAGTCATGCTTTTTGTACTTATGTTATCGAGGGTAGCGCAATGATATACTGCAATAACGGAACAAAAAGAGACCTTCTAATTGAAAATTTAAGATCTTACTACGTCCGAAATCATGTTTTCGGCACTCAAACCATCAGGATAAGCGAAACAACATGTAAAAATGAGAAACCTATAACTTTCTTTAACCTGAAAAAAAGTTTACTTAGAATCATCAAAATCGCGTTTTAAGCGCTCTAGAAGTGATTTGAGCTTAAAAACTTGTGGAATTTACCAACTAATAATTGCTGTCTTAAATTAATAACGGGACGTTTTAGAGCTTAAAATCATGTTTTGTGTGCTTATGTTATCGAGTTGAGCGCAATGATATACTACAATAACGGAACAAAAAGAGACCTTTTAATTGGAAATTTAAGATCTTATAACGTCCGAAATCATGTTTTCGGGACTCAAACCATCGAAATTAGCGAAATAACATGTATATATGAGAAACCTATAACTTTCTTTAACCTGAAAAAAATTTTACTTAGAATCATTAAAATCGCGTTTTAAGCGCTCTAGAAGTCATTTGAGCGGAAAAACTTGTTGAATTTACCAACTAAAAGTATCCGTCTTAAATCAATAATGGCGACGTTTTAGAGCTTAAAATCATGTTTTGTGTGCTTATGTTATCGAGTTGAGCGCAATGATATACTACAATAAAGGAACAAAAAGAGACCTTCTAATTGAAAATTTAAGAGCTTACCACGTCCGAAATCATGTTTTCGGCACTCAAACCATGGAGATAAGCGAAATAAGATATCAAAATTAGAAACCTATAACTTTCTTTAAACCTGAAAAAAATCGACTTACAATCATTAAAATCGCGTTTTAAGCGCTCTAGAAGTGATTTGAGCGCAAAACTTGTTGAATTTACCAATTAAAAATATCCGTCTTAAATCAATAACGGCGACGTTTTAGAGCTTAAAATCATGTTTTGTGTGCTTATGTTATCGAGTTGAGCGCAATGATATACTACAATAACGGAACAAAAAGAGACCTTCTAATTGGAAATTTAAGATCTTACCACGTCCGAAATCATGTTTTCGGCTCTCAAACTATCAAGATAAGCGAAACAACATGTCAAAAGGAGAAACCTATAGCTTTCTTTAACCTGAAAAAAGTTTACTTAGAATCATTAAAATCGCGTTTTAAGCGCTCTAGAAGTGATTTGAGCCTAAAAACTTGTTGAATTTACCAACTAAAAGTATCCGTCTTAAATCAACAACGGCGACGTTTTAGAGCTTAAAATCAAGTTTTGTGTGCTTATGTTATCGAGTTGAGTGCAATGATATACTACAATAACGAAACAAAAAGAGACCTTCTAATTGAAAATTTAAGAGCTTACTACGTCCGAAATCATGTTTTCGGGACTCAAACTGTCGAAATTAGCGAAATAACATGTCAAGATGAGAAACCTATAACTTTCTTTAAACCTGAAAAAAATCGTCTTACAATCATCAAAATCGCGTTTAAAGCGCTCTAGCAATGATTTTAGCTTAAAAACTTGTTGTATTTACCAACTAAAAGTATCCGTCTTAAATCAATAACGGCGACGTTTTAGAGCTTAAAATCAAGTTTTGTGTGCTTATGTTATCGAGTTGAGCGCAATGATATACTACAATAACGGAACAAAAAGAGACCTTCTAATTGAAAATTTAAGAGCTTACCACGTCCGAAATCATTTTTTCGGGACTCAAACTGTCGAAATTAGCGAAATAACATGTCAAGATGAGAAACCTATAACTTTCTTTAAACCTCAAAAAAATCGTCTTACAATCATCAAAATCGCGTTTTAAGCGCTCTAGAAATGATTTGAGTTTAAAAGCTTGTTGTATTTACCAACTAATAATTCCTGTCTTAAATCAATAACGGCGAAGTTTTAGAGCTTAAAGTCATGCTTTTTGTACTTACGTTATCGAGGGTAGCGCAATGATATACTGCAATAACGGAACAAAAAGAGACCTTCTAATTGGAAATTTAAGATCTTACCACGTCCGAAATCATGTTTTCGGCACTCAAACCATCAGGATAAGCGAAACAACATGTCAAAATGAGAAACCTATAGCTTTCTTTAACCTGAAAAAAAGTTTACTTAGAATCATTAAAATCGCGTTTTAAGCGCTCTAGAAGTGATTTGAGCCTAAAAACTTGTTGAATTTACCAACTAAAAGTTTCCGTCTTAAATCAATAACGGCGAAGTTTTAGAGCTTAAAATCAAGTTTTGTGTGCTTATGTTATCGAGTTGAGCGCAATGATATACTACAATAACGGAACAAAAAGAGACCTTCTAATTGAAAATTTAAGAGCTTACCACGTCCGAAATCATTTTTTCGGGACTCAAACTGTCGAAATTAGCGAAAAAACATGTCAAGATGAGAAACCTATAACTTTCTTTAAACCTGAAAAAAATCGTCTTACAATCATCAAAATCGCGTTTTAAGCGCTCTAGAAATGATTTGAGCTTAAAAACTTGTTGTATTTACCAACTAATAATTCCTGTCTTAAATCAATAACGGCGACGTTTTAGAGCTTAAAGTCATGCTTTTTGTACTTATGTTATCGAGGGTAGCGCAATGATATACTGCAATAACGGAACAAAAAGAGACCTTCTAATTGAAAATTTAAGATCTTACTACGTCCGAAATCATGTTTTCGGCACTCAAACCATCAGGATAAGCGAAACAACATGTAAAAATGAGAAACCTATAACTTTCTTTAACCTGAAAAAAAGTTTACTTAGAATCATCAAAATCGCGTTTTAAGCGCTCTAGAAGTGATTTGAGCTTAAAAACTTGTGGAATTTACCAACTAATAATTGCTGTCTTAAATTAATAACGGGACGTTTTAGAGCTTAAAATCATGTTTTGTGTGCTTATGTTATCGAGTTGAGCGCAATGATATACTACAATAACGGAACAAAAAGAGACCTTTTAATTGGAAATTTAAGATCTTATAACGTCCGAAATCATGTTTTCGGGACTCAAACCATCGAAATTAGCGAAATAACATGTATATATGAGAAACCTATAACTTTCTTTAACCTGAAAAAAATTTTACTTAGAATCATTAAAATCGCGTTTTAAGCGCTCTAGAAGTCATTTGAGCGGAAAAACTTGTTGAATTTACCAACTAAAAGTATCCGTCTTAAATCAATAATGGCGACGTTTTAGAGCTTAAAATCATGTTTTGTGTGCTTATGTTATCGAGTTGAGCGCAATGATATACTACAATAAAGGAACAAAAAGAGACCTTCTAATTGAAAATTTAAGAGCTTACCACGTCCGAAATCATGTTTTCGGCACTCAAACCATGGAGATAAGCGAAATAAGATATCAAAATTAGAAACCTATAACTTTCTTTAAACCTGAAAAAAATCGACTTACAATCATTAAAATCGCGTTTTAAGCGCTCTAGAAGTGATTTGAGCGCAAAACTTGTTGAATTTACCAATTAAAAATATCCGTCTTAAATCAATAACGGCGACGTTTTAGAGCTTAAAATCATGTTTTGTGTGCTTATGTTATCGAGTTGAGCGCAATGATATACTACAATAACGGAACAAAAAGAGACCTTCTAATTGGAAATTTAAGATCTTACCACGTCCGAAATCATGTTTTCGGCTCTCAAACTATCAAGATAAGCGAAACAACATGTCAAAAGGAGAAACCTATAGCTTTCTTTAACCTGAAAAAAGTTTACTTAGAATCATTAAAATCGCGTTTTAAGCGCTCTAGAAGTGATTTGAGCCTAAAAACTTGTTGAATTTACCAACTAAAAGTATCCGTCTTAAATCAACAACGGCGACGTTTTAGAGCTTAAAATCAAGTTTTGTGTGCTTATGTTATCGAGTTGAGTGCAATGATATACTACAATAACGGAACAAAAAGAGACCTTCTAATTGAAAATTTAAGAGCTTACTACGTCCGAAATCATGTTTTCGGGACTCAAACTGTCGAAATTAGTGAAATAACATGTCAAGATGAGAAACCTATAACTTTCTTTAAACCTGAAAAAAATCGTCTTACAATCATCAAAATCGCGTTTAAAGCGCTCTAGCAATGATTTTAGCTTAAAAACTTGTTGTATTTACCAACTAATAATTCCTGTCTTAAATCAATAACGGCGACGTTTTAGAGCTTAAAGTCATGCTTTGTGTACTTATGTTATCCAGGGTAGCGCAATGATATACTGCAATAACGGAACAAAAAGAGACCTTCTAATTGGAAATTTAAGATCTTACCACGTCCGAAATCATGTTTTCGGCTCTCAAACTATCAAGATAAGCGAAACAACATGTCAAAAGGAGAAACCTATAGCTTTCTTTAACCTGAAAAAAAGTTTACTTAGAATCATTAAAATCGCGTTTTAAGAGCTCTAGAAGTGATTTGAGCCTAAAAACTTGTTGAATTTATAAACTAAAAGTATCCGTCTTAAATCAATAACAGCGACGTTTTAGAGCTTAAAATCAAGTTTTGTGTGCTTATGTTATCGAGTTGAGCGCAATGATATACTACAATAACGGAACAAAAAGAGACCTTCTAATTGAAAATTTAAGAGCTTACCACGTCCGAAATCATTTTTTCGGGACTCAAACTGTCGAAATTAGCGAAATAACATGTCAAGATGCGAAACCTATAACTTTCTTTAACCTGAAAAAAATTTTACTTAGAATCATTAAAATCTCGTTTTAAGCGCTCTAGAAGTGATTTGAGCGCAAAACTTGTTGAATTTACCAATTAAAAATATCCGTCTCAAATCAATAACGGCGACGTTTTAGAGCTTAAAATCATGTTTTGTGTGCTTATGTTATCGAGTTGAGCGCAATGATATACTACAATAACGGAACAAAAAGAGACCTTCTAATATGAAATTTAAGATCTTACCACGTCCGAAATCATGTTTTCGGCTCTCAAACCATCAAGATAAGCGAAACAACATGTCAAAAGGAGAAACCTATAGCTTTCTTTAACCTGGAAAAAAGTTTACTTAGAATCATTAAAATCGCGTTTTAAGCGCTCTAGAAGTGATTTGAGTCTAAAAACTTGTTGAATTTACCAACTAAAAGTATCCGTCTTAAATCAATAACGGCGACGTTTTAGAGCTTAAAATCATGTTTTGTGTGCTTATGTTATCGAGTTGAGCGCAATGATATACTACAATAACGGAACAAAAAGAGACCTTCTAATTGGAAATTAATGAGCTTACCACGTCCGAAATCATGTTTTCGGCACTCAAACCATCAAGATAAAAGAAACAACATGTCAATATGAGAAACCTATAACTTTCTTTAACCTGAAAAAAAGTTTACTTAGAATCATTAAAATCGCGTTTTAAGAGCTCTAAAAGTGATTTGAGCTTAAAAACTTGTTGTATTTACCAACTAATAATTCCTGTCTTAAATCAATAACGGCGACGTTTTAGAGCTTAAAGTCATGCTTTGTGTACTTATGTTATCGAGGGTAGCGCAATGATATCCTGCAATAACGGAACAAAAAGAGACCTTCTAATTGGAAATTTAAGATCTTACTACGTCCGAAATCATGTTTTCGGCACTCAAACTATCAGGATAAGCGAAACAACATGTCAAAATGAGAAACCTATAACTTTCTTTAACCTGAAAAAAAGTTTACTTAGAATCATCAAAATCGCGTTTTAAGCGCTCTAGAAGTGATTTGAGCTTAAAAACTTGTGGAATTTACCAACTAATAATTGCTGTCTTAAATTAATAACGGGACGTTTTAGAGCTTAAAATCATGTTTTGTGTGCTTATGTTATCGAGTTGAGCGTAATGATATACTACAATAACGGAACAAAAAGAGACCTTTTAATTGGAAATTTAAGATCTTATAACGTCCGAAATCATGTTTTCGGGACTCAAACCATCGAAATTAGCGAAATAACATGTATATATGAGAAACCTATAACTTTCTTTAACCTGAAAAAAATTTTACTTAGAATCATTAAAATCGCGTTTTAAGCGCTCTAGAAGTTATTTGAGCGGAAAAACTTGTTGAATTTACCAACTAAAAGTATCCGTCTTAAATCAATAACGGCGACGTTTTAGAGCTTAAAATCATGTTTTGTGTGCTTATGTTATCGAGTTGAGCGCAATGATATACTACAATAACGGAACAAAAAGAGACCTTCTAATTGAAAATTTAAGAGCTTACCACGTCCGAAATCATGTTTTCGGCACTCAAACCATGGAGATAAGCGAAATAAGATATCAAAATTAGAAACCTATAACTTTCTTTAAACCTGAAAAAAATCGACTTACAATCATTAAAATCGCGTTTTAAGCGCTCTAGAAGTGATTTGAGCGCAAAACTTGTTGAATTTACCAATTAAAAATATCCGTCTTAAATCAATAACGGCGACGTTTTAGAGCTTAAAATCATGTTTTGTGTGCTTATGTTATCGAGTTGAGCGCAATGATATACTACAATAACGGAACAAAAAGAGACCTTCTAATTGGAAATTTAAGATCTTACCACGTCCGAAATCACGTTTTCGGCTCTCAAACTATCAAGATAAGCGAAACAACATGTCAAAAGGAGAAACCTATAGCTTTCTTTAACCTGAAAAAAGTTTACTTAGAATCATTAAAATCGCGTTTTAAGCGCTCTAGAAGTGATTTGAGCCTAAAAACTTGTTGAATTTACCAACTAAAAGTATCCGTCTTAAATCAACAACGGCGACGTTTTAGAGCTTAAAATCAAGTTTTGTGTGCTTATGTTATCGAGTTGAGTGCAATGATATACTACAATAACGGAACAAAAAGAGACCTTCTAATTGAAAATTTAAGAGCTTACTACGTCCGAAATCATGTTTTCGGGACTCAAACTGTCGAAATTAGCGAAATAACATGTCAAGATGAGAAACCTATAACTTTCTTTAAACCTGAAAAAAATCGTCTTACAATCATCAAAATCGCGTTTAAAGCGCTCTAGCAATGATTTTAGTTAAAAAACTTGTTGTATTTACCAACTAATAATTCCTGTCTTAAATCAATAACGGCGACGTTTTAGAGCTTAAAGTCATGCTTTGTGTACTTATGTTATCCAGGGTAGCGCAATGATATACTGCAATAACGGAACAAAAAGAGACCTTCTAATTGGAAATTTAAGATCTTACCACGTCCGAAATCATGTTTTCGGCTCTCAAACTATCAAGATAAGCGAAACAACATGTCAAAAGGAGAAACCTATAGCTTTCTTTAACCTGAAAAAAAGTTTACTTAGAATCATTAAAATCGCGTTTTAAGCGCTCTAGAAGTGATTTGAGCCTAAAAACTTGTTGAATTTATAAACTAAAAGTATCCGTCTTAAATCAATAACAGCGACGTTTTAGAGCTTAAAATCAAGTTTTGTGTGCTTATGTTATCGAGTTGAGCGCAATGATATACTACAATAACGGAACAAAAAGAGACCTTCTAATTGAAAATTTAAGAGCTTACCACGTCCGAAATCATTTTTTCGGGACTCAAACTGTCGAAATTAGCGAAATAACATGTCAAGATGCGAAACCTATAACTTTCTTTAACCTGAAAAAAATTTTACCTAGAATCATTAAAATCGCGTTTTAAGCGCTCTAGAAGTGATTTGAGCGCAAAACTTGTTGAATTTACCAATTAAAAATATCCGTCTCAAATCAATAACGGCGACGTTTTAGAGCTTAAAATCATGTTTTGTGTGCTTATGTTATCGAGTTGAGCGCAATGATATACTACAATAACGGAACAAAAAGAGACCTTCTAATTGGAAATTTAAGATCTTACCACGTCCGAAATCATGTTTTCGGCTCTCAAACCATCAAGATAAGCGAAACAACATGTCAAAAGGAGAAACCTATAGCTTTCTTTAACCTGGAAAAAAGTTTACTTAGAATCATTAAAATCGCGTTTTAAGCGCTCTAGAAGTGATTTGAGTCTAAAAACTTGTTGAATTTACCAACTAAAAGTATCCGTCTTAAATCAATAACGGCGACGTTTTAGAGCTTAAAGTCATGCTTTGTGTACTTATGTTATCGAGGGTAGCGCAATGATATCCTGCAATAACGGAACAAAAAGAGACCTTCTAATTGGAAATTTAAGATCTTACCACGTCCGAAATCATGTTTTCGGCTCTCAAAATATCAAGATAAGCGAAACAACATGTCAAAAGGAGAAACCTATAGCTTTCTTTAACCTGAAAAAAAGTTTACTTAGAATCATTAAAATCGCGTTTTAAGCGCTCTAGAAGTGATTTGAGCCTAAAAACTTGTTGAATTTACCAACTAAAAGTATCCGTCTTAAATCAATAACGGCGACGTTTTAGAGCTTAAAATCAAGTTTTGTGTGCTTATGTTATCGAGTTGAGCGCAATGATATACTACAATAACGGAACAAAAAGAGACCTTTTAATTGAAAATTTAAGAGCTTACCACGTCCGAAATCATTTTTTCGCGACTCAAACTGTCGAAATTGGCGAAATAACATGTCAAGATGAGAAACCTATAACTTTCTTTAAACCTGAAAAAAATCGTCTTACAATCATCAAAATCGCGTTTTAAGCGCTCTAGAAATGATTTGAGCTTAAAAACTTGTTGTATTTACCAACTAAAAGTATCCGTCTTAAATCAATAACGGCGACGTTTTAGAGCTTAAAATCAAGTTTTGTTTGCTTATGTTATCGAGTTGAGCGCAATGATATACTACAATAACGGAACAAAAAGAGACCTTCTAATTGAAAATTTAAGAGCTTACCACGTCCGAAATCATTTTTTCGGGACTCAAACTGTCGAAATTAGCGAAATAACATGTCAAGATGAGAAACCTATAACTTTCTTTAAACCTCAAAAAAATCGTCTTACAATCATCAAAATCGCGTTTTAAGCGCTCTAGAAATGATTTGAGTTTAAAAGCTTGTTGTATTTACCAACTAATAATTCCTGTCTTAAATCAATAACGGCGACGTTTTAGAGCTTAAAGTCATGCTTTTTGTACTTACGTTATCGAGGGTAGCGCAATGATATACTGCAATAACGGAACAAAAAGAGACCTTCTAATTGGAAATTTAAGATCTTACCACGTCCGAAATCATGTTTTCGGCACTCAAACCATCAGGATAAGCGAAACAACATGTCAAAATGAGAAACCTATAACTTTCTTTAACCTGAAAAAAAGTTTACTTAGAATCATTAAAATCGCGTTTTAAGAGCTCTAGAAGTGATTTGAGCTTAAAAACTTGTTTAATTTACCAACTAATAATTGCTGTCTTAAATCAATAACGTGACGTTTTAGAGCGTAAAATCATGTTTTGTGTGCTTATGTTATCGAGTTGAGCGCAATGATATACTACAATAACGGAACAAAAAGAGACCTTCTAATTGGAAATTTAAGATCTTACCACGTCCGAAATCATGTTTTCGGCACTCAAACCATCGAAATTAGCGAAATAACATGTCAAAATGAGAAACCTATCACTTTCTTTAAACCTGAAAAAAAATCGACCTACAATCATCAAAATCGCGTTTTAAGCGCTCTAGAAGTGATTTGAGCTTAAAAACTTGTTGAATATACGAACTAAAAATTGCTGTCTTAAATCAATAACGGCGACGTTTTAGAGCTTAAAATCATGTTTTGTGTGCTTATGTGATCGAAATGAGCGCAATGATATACTACAATAACGGAACAAAAACAGACCTTCTAATTGGAAATTTAAGATCTTACCACGTCCGAAATCATGTTTTCGGCACTCAAACCATGGAGATAAGCGAAATAAGATATCAAAATTAGAAACCTATAACTTTCTTTAAACCTGAAAAAAATCGACTTACAATCATTAAAATCGCGTTTTAAGCGCTCTAGAAGTGATTTGAGCGCAAAACTTGTTGAATTTACCAATTAAAAATATCCGTCTTAAATCAATAACGGTGACGTTTTAGAGCTTAAAATCATGTTTTGTGTGCTTATGTTATCGAGTTGAGCGCAATGATATACTACAATAACGGAACAAAAAGAGACCTTCTAATTGGAAATTTAAGATCTTACCACGTCCGAAATCATGTTTTCGGCTCTCAAACCGTCAAGATAAGCGAAACAACATGTCAAAAGGAGAAACCTATAGCTTTGTTTAACCTGAAAAAAAGTTTACTTAGAATCATTAAAATCGCGTTTTAAGCGCTCTAGAAGTGATTTGAGCCTAAAAACTTGTTGAATTTACCAACTAAAAGTATCCGTCTTAAATCAATAACGGCGAAGTTTTAGAGCTTAAAATCAAGTTTTGTGTGCTTATGTTATCGAGTTGAGCGCAATGATATACTACAATAACGGAACAAAAAGAGACCTTCTAATTGAAAATTTAAGAGCTTACCACGTCCGAAATCATTTTTTCGGGACTCAAACTGTCGAAATTAGCGAAAAAACATGTCAAGATGAGAAACCTATAACTTTCTTTAAACCTGAAAAAAATCGTCTTACAATCATCAAAATCGCGTTTTAAGCGCTCTAGAAATGATTTGAGCTTAAAAACTTGTTGTATTTACCAACTAATAATTCCTGTCTTAAATCAATAACGGCGACGTTTTAGAGCTTAAAGTCATGCTTTGTGTACTTATGTTATCGAGGGTAGCGCAATGATATCCTGCAATAACGGAACAAAAAGAGACCTTCTAATTGGAAATTTAAGATCTTACTACGTCCGAAATCATGTTTTCGGCACTCAAACTATCAGGATAAGCGAAACAACATGTCAAAATGAGAAACCTATAACTTTCTTTAACCTGAAAAAAAGTTCACTTAGAATCATTAAAATCGCGTTTTAAGAGCTCTAGAAGTGATTTGAGCTTAAAAACTTGTTTAATTTACCAACTAATAATTGCTGTCTTAAATCAATAACGTGACGTTTTAGAGCGTAAAATCATGTTTTGTGTGCTTATGTTATCGAGTTGAGCGCAATGATATACTGCAATCACGGAACAAAAAGAGACCTTTTAATTGGAAATTTAAGATCTTATCACGTCCGAAATCATGTTTTCGGGACTCAAACCATCGAAATTAGCGAAATAACATGTCAATATGAGAAACCTATAACTTTCTTTAACCTGAAAAAAATTTTACTTAGAATCATTAAAATCGCGTTTTAAGCGCTCTAGAAGTTATTTGAGCGGAAAAACTTGTTGAATTTACCAACTAAAAGTATCCGTCTTAAATCAATAACGGCGACGTTTTAGAGCTTAAAATCATGTTTTGTGTGCTTATGTTTTCAATTTGAGCGTAATGATATACTACAATAACGGAACAAAAAGAGACCTTCTATATGGAAATTTATGATCTTACCACGTCCGAAATCATGTTTTCGGGACTCAAACTATCGAAATTAGCGAAATAACATGTCAATATGAGAAACCTATAACTTTCTTTAACCTGAAAAAAATTTTACTTAGAATCATTAAAATCGCGTTTTAAGCGCTCTAGAAGTGATTTGAGCGAAAAACTTGTTGAATTTACCAATTAAAAATATCCGTCTTATATCAATAACGGCGACGTTTTAGAGCTTAAAATCATGTTTTGTGTGCTTATGTTATCGAGTTGAGCGCAATGATATACTACAATAACGGAACAAAAAGAGACCTTCTAATTGGAAATTTAAGATCTTACCACGTCCGAAATCATGTTTTCGGCTCTCAAACCGTCAAGATAAGCGAAACAACATGTCAAAAGGAGAAACCTATAGCTTTCTTTAACCTGAAAAAAAGTTTACTTAGAATCATTAAAATCGCGTTTTAAGCGCTCTAGAAGTGATTTGAGCATAAAAACTTGTTGAATTTACCAACTAAAAGTATCCGTCTTAAATCAATAACGGCGACGTTTTAGAGCTTAAAATCATGTTTTGTGTGCTTATGTTATCGAGTTGAGCGCAATGATATACTACAATAACGGAACAAAAAGAGACCTTCTAATTGGAAATTTAAGATCTTACCACGTCCGAAATCATGTTTTCGGCTCTCAAAATATCAAGATAAGCGAAACAACATGTCAAAAGGAGAAACCTATAGCTTTCTTTAACCTGAAAAAAAGTTTACTTAGAATCATTAAAATCGCGTTTTAAGCGCTCTAGAAGTGATTTGAGCCTAAAAACTTGTTGAATTTACCAACTAAAAGTATCCGTCTTAAATCAATAACGGCGACGTTTTAGAGCTTAAAATCAAGTTTTGTGTGCTTATGTTATCGAGTTGAGCGCAATGATATACTACAATAACGGAACAAAAAGAGACCTTCTAATTGAAAATTTAAGAGCTTACCACGTGCGAAATCATTTTTTCGCGACTCAAACTGTCGAAATTGGCGAAATAACATGTCAAGATGAGAAACCTATAACTTTCTTTAAACCTGAAAAAAATCGTCTTACAATCATCAAAATCGCGTTTTAAGCGCTCTAGAAATGATTTGAGCTTAAAAAGTTGTTGTATTTACCAACTAAAAGTATCCGTCTTAAATCAATAACGGCGACGTTTTAGAGCTTAAAATCAAGTTTTGTTTGCTTATGTTATCGAGTTGAGCGCAATGATATACTACAATAACGGAACAAAAAGAGACCTTCTAATTGAAAATTTAAGAGCTTACCACGTCCGAAATCATTTTTTCGGGACTCAAACTGTCGAAATTAGCGAAATAACATGTCAAGATGAGAAACCTATAACTTTCTTTAAACCTCAAAAAAATCGTCTTACAATCATCAAAATCGCGTTTTAAGCGCTCTAGAAATGATTTGAGTTTAAAAGCTTGTTGTATTTACCAACTAATAATTCCTGTCTTAAATCAATAACGGCGACGTTTTAGAGCTTAAAGTCATGCTTTTTGTACTTACGTTATCAAGGGTAGCGCAATGATATACTGCAATAACGGAACAAAAAGAGACCTTCTAATTGGAAATTTAAGATCTTACCACGTCCGAAATCATGTTTTCGGCACTCAAACCATCAGGATAAGCGAAACAACATGTCAAAATGAGAAACCTATAACTTTCTTTAACCTGAAAAAAAGTTTACTTAGAATCATTAAAATCGCGTTTTAAGAGCTCTAGAAGTGATTTGAGCTTAAAAACTTTTTTAATTTACCAACTAATAATTGCTGTCTTAAATCAATAACGTGACGTTTTAGAGCGTAAAATCATGTTTTGTGTGCTTATGTTATCGAGTTGAGCGCAATGATATACTACAATAACGGAACAAAAAGAGACCTTCTAATTGGAAATTTAAGATCTTACCACGTCCGAAATCATGTTTTCGGCACTCAAACCATCGAAATTAGCGAAATAACATGTCAAAATGAGAAACCTATCACTTTCTTTAAACCTGAAAAAAAATCGACCTACAATCATCAAAATCGCGTTTTAAGCGCTCTAGAAGTGATTTGAGCTTAAAAACTTGTTGAATATACGAACTAAAAATTGCTGTCTTAAATCAATAACGGCGACGTTTTAGAGCTTAAAATCATGTTTTGTGTGCTTATGTGATCGAGTTGAGCGCAATGATATACTACAATAACGGAACAAAAACAGACCTTCTAATTGGAAATTTAAGATCTTACCACGTCCGAAATCATGTTTTCGGCTCTCAAACCATGGAGATAAGCGAAATAAGATATCAAAATTAGAAACCTATAACTTTCTTTAAACCTGAAAAAAATCGACTTACAATCATTAAAATCGCGTTTTAAGCGCTCTAGAAGTGATTTGAGCGCAAAACTTGTTGAATTTACCAATTAAAAATATCCGTCTTAAATCAATAACGGTGACGTTTTAGAGCTTAAAATCATGTTTTGTGTGCTTATGTTATCGAGTTGAGCGCAATGATATACTACAATAACGGAACAAAAAGAGACCTTCTAATTGGAAATTTAAGATCTTACCACGTCCGAAATCATGTTTTCGGCTCTCAAACCGTCAAGATAAGCGAAACAACATGTCAAAAGGAGAAACCTATAGCTTTCTTTAACCTGAAAAAAAGTTTACTTAGAATCATCAAAATCGCGTTTTAAGCGCTCTAGAAGTGATTTGAGCCTAAAA